>CM063283.1:25307500-26507500 GCA_032173965.1 Sitta carolinensis | reverse complement strand
AAATTTAGACCTAGAGAAAACAATTACTCAGTTTAAGTGAAAAACAATAAATCCTAACTGTTGGAAAAAGTGCAAGATGCCATTTGCAACAATCAGAAGGAGGGATTATAATATCAAGGTTTATTAAGTTCCACTTGTAGTTTGTGCTTAGAGACTCCAGCTGGGCTTAGAAAAGCTCTGAGCTCAGTATTTCTGTGGTAATATGCTCTGTTCAATTCATGCCTCCTTCAGAGTGCTCTGGACTTGAACTAGAAGTGAAGCTGAAGTAAAGGAAAGGCTGAACTCATGTTGTAACTGTTTTGGGCAAGTAGCTAAGGCAGAAGTATTACCTGATCTGCCAGCCAATGTGAATAACCACCTGGAAGTGAATTGCCTTGTTCATTAATCAGGTGCTGGTTTAACACATTGAAACATTGAAGCAGGGCCTGGCAGTGACATTCCTGAGCTAATACTCTACTGCCTGTGTCAACTCCCAGACCACAAAACATATGCCCGCTCCCTCTGGAAGTCAGAGTTTCTGCCTAGCTGGTTGCTGCAACTATGACAGCAGTTCATCTGGCTCTGGTCTGGAGATGTCTGCGCCATGTTTCTATCATGTGGGTCAGGCACAGCTTGGCTGCTAGTGACAATAATTATGCTGAAAAGATTTAACATAAGCAAGAGAGTGGAGAAGGACTTAGGCCTGACTGAAGTCAATTGATACATCCTGAGATCACTACTTCTGAGGCTGCAGAAGCATCCTCAAGGAGAATATAAAAAATAAAGATATCAGGTGCTGGCATCTTCCACTATTTGAGCACCATGTCCAAGTTAACCCAGACAGATTAAAAGGGCTTGTTCTGTTGGTTTGCAAGGCAAAGAGATGTGAGGAAGGCTCTGGGACTTGTTGGGTGAAGCCAGCAGGAAGAGCTGTAAATAGAACTAACTAAGAGCAAGAAGAAACACTTCTTGATACAGAGATAATGGGAGTGAAAGGGATGGCTTTTTTCAGCAGTGAAACTACTGAGCTCAGGAAAAATTGATTTAGTCAACAACCAGACTTGGGTAGTGAATTTCTCATCCCTTTTGAAACACTGCTATAAAATTCTACTCTATTTGCTTGGGCCAGGGAAAAAAGGACATTGTTTAAAACTTTAATATCCAGGGTCAACCAATGTATAGAAGGGGAGGAGACACTGTCAGTTATTTCAGAGTGTAAGAAGGGTATGAAAGACTATGGTGGAGACTGTGTATACAATAAGGTGAATGGATCCTTTAATGAGACATGGAGCCATATTATGAGGCGTGTGCAGGGCTAGTTCAAATTTCAGCTTGTGGATCTGGTAAACATTGCTGTGAGGATTTACGCACTTACCTCCTTAGAGAATCCACCCCATAGGATCTTGTTTTCATTGATAAAAAGCCTCTCCCCTTTCTTGGCATAAACGTTGTAGTGCCCAACCTCTTCAAAGACGACTGAGCCATCCTCTGGAGAGAGGTGCCAATTGATTATTGAGTAATTTCCTACCAGGTCCCCAAACTCATCAAAATCCACTTGCTCTCCCATGTTATTGGTGAAATTTAAGTGTCGCAGATGCTTGAGAACCTAGAGAGAGACAGAGAGACACTATGAATGCCTGCCTGTGTGTTACAACCCTACCACAGCACACACCTGGTACAGGGACAGAACTGGGAAGAAGCACTTTACACAAACCTTAATCTCTTCAAATCTTTTAACTGCAGCACTATGAGGTTTTGCATCACATGAACACATAGAGCCTGTACAAACCTCGTAGACAATACAAGGTATTGTGGCCCTCTGGGTGGTTGGCAACCTATCTGTAACACTTACTGAAGCTACTCCATCATCCATTTAGCATTTCTCTTTGGTCCTCTGAGTCACCTCTGCAAGCCCAGAACTCTTTATTAGGGTCAGGGAAGTGGCAGCAGCTTCTTGTGTGTTTTGGTCACCCATGCATCGCTCTCACCCTGCTCTTGAAACCACTGCATGAATGCACTCGGTTGGTATCTCTAGTCTCTGAATGATTAATCACTCAGAAACAGGAGTGTTTGAAAAACAACTCAGATTACCTCTGGATTGAAAAATCCCAAGCCAAACACACTTGAGTAAGAAAACCCCAACAAATCAAGCTCATTTCCCATATGGCAGACCTGGAGAATTCTTACCACTTTTTTTGGCTTCTGCCACATGGTTGTATAGTTGAAAGTAATCACATTCTGCCTGTTTCCCGGAGTTCTTCCCTGTAATTTTCACCTCATGCCTTAAAGTGTCATATAGAATCATAAAATCATAAAGGCGGAAAAATATCTCCAGGTATTTTTGAAGGTATATTTCCAAGCATCTCCATCATCTAGTCCATCTATTAGCCCAGCACTGCTCTCTTCGCTACCAAATCATGTCCCCAGGTGCCATCTCCACACATTTTTTTAACAATTCCAGGAATGGTGATTTCACCACTTTCCTTGACAGCCTATTCCAATGCCTGGCCACCCTTTCAGTGAAGAAATTTTTCCTAATATTCATCTAAGTCTTCTCTGGCACAACTTAAGGCCATTTCCTCTCATCATGTCACTTGTTATCTGTGAGAAAAGACCAACTTCCTCTTTGCCACAACCTCCTTCTAGGGAGTTTTTAGTGAGTTTTAGGAGTGGCAAGGTCCCCCTAAGCCTCCTTTTCTCCAGCTAAACAGGCTCCTCCATCCCTCAGCCACTCCTCATCATATAAGGGTTTTCCAGACCCTTCAGCTTCTCTGTTGCCCTTCTCTGGACATGCTCCAGCACCTCAATGTCTGTCTTGCAATGAAGGGCCCAGAACTGGACACAGCACTTGAGGTGTGGCCTCGTGCCATATACGTGGGGACAATCCCTGCCCTGCTCCAGCTGGCCACACTATTGCTGATACAGGCCAGGTGCCATTGGCCTTCTTGGCCACCTGGGCACAGTTGGCTCATGTTCAGCTGGCTCTCAACAAGTATGCTGCATGTGCCTAATCCCAGGGTCAACTGTAGTTGTAAAGTGCATGGTTTAGATAGCCTGACAAGTAGACCTAAGAAACTGCAGCATGAAAGAAAGCCTGCACTGGCAACTGTGATACAATCCATCCATGCCACATTTCTGTTAAAAAAATAATTGCTGGTTTATGCACTTACCAGATTTCTCCCCAAGCTCATCTATGGAAAGATGAGGTTACTCTGAGGGCACCTGTCTGTCAGCTGCCCCTAGATCCCAGCAGCATAGTTGCTGCTGTGGTTCTACTGCCTGTGACAGCTTGTAATCCCAGTCTCTCTCCCCCTCTGTCTCTCTCTTACCTGTGAGTGTCCAAACATACAACTCTGGATTGCAAAATGTAAGAGAAACCAAAGCTAAACCAATAGGCAGAGCCCTATTCACCCTATAGACAGAACAGATAATATTGTTTTGATGAATCCTTTTCACCTGGAAACACAGGGAGAGTGGAACAGAATCACTTCATTAATTCCTGTCAGTTTTGCTAAATTGTCTCATTTTTTGCTGTTTCCTTTTGGGATCCTCCTACAATCCCCAGAGCCACAGATACCCTCCTCCCACTGCCTGTTTCAATGCCAGCCTGAGAAAGTCTGGAACATTATTGTAGTACTACAAAGGATGTGGCCAACAATACCATTTCATCTTGTGTGATGTTGATGGAAAGATATCAAAATATTGCCACAGCACTCAGTCTTTGAATAATGGGTGAGACAGAGAAGGCAGGATTTTTTTTTCTGTCTTTCTCATCCCTGTTGTCCCTCCTCTGGAGACCAGCTCAACCATAAGGTGTGCAGCTGGAATGATCTCACCAAAGAACCAGAACCTGTCCCTAGAAGATCTCATCCTCTGATGGACACAGCAAAAGAAGGTGCTCTGTGCTGGCACTTTGCTGTGGAGAGCTGGGGCATTGTGTTCTGTAGGTAAGGAAATAGGAGACTGCTCCCCTCTCATTCCCCTCATTTGAGGAGTACCCAGGGAGATGCTACTTGCCCAGTTCCATCAGGGGTCAGTGAGAACAGAGCAGAAGCACTTCTGAGGTCAGAGTGGATGACAGGGTCTGCAGATCCACAGTGATGGATTGTACTGCCTCACCTCACTTTGGCCTCATCTGCACAGGGGCTTCAATCTTGGTCTGGCTGTTACCAGAAGCTTTGTCCATCAGCAGTGCAAGTGCTCAGCAGGGCAGCTCACATTCCTCTGCAGGTTCTGGCACCTACCACAGGGTGACAGCTGCAGCTTTGATGTCTAGATCAGGTTTGCCCTCACACTGAGCCTAAAGCAATGTTTCTCCTCACTCCAACTCAGTATGACAGTCTTATGCAGCACTACTGGATCCTTCTGAAGGACACCAGGATATCTTATCACTGCTGGGTTGACTGTTACCTAAATAGACAGGAGACCTTGCTCCTTGTTTTTACTGCAGTTGCTATGCACACTAGGAGACAGTAAGAGCCATATTGAAGATTCTTCAGTTCCAGTCCTGCTTCTGCTGGTCAGCTGCAGCAGCAGGAGGCTCACTGGTCTTAGGGTCAGAAAGATGAATGGTGCAGAAACTTTTGGATTCCCTGAATGCAATTTTTTGTTTGTTTAATTTCATAACATTCATATCAATTATGTTCCTTCGCTTTTCCGCCTGTCATTAGGTTTCTTAAAAAGTAGTACATACCTCTGGCTTTTAGTGGGGTTTTGTAGGATTAATTTGACAGGATCTTTCCCTTGGTCACATACTGGATACATACTACACACATACTACACCTGAGGATTCAGATTATAAATCATTTCATGTATGACCTGATAAGTCCGTCTGACTGTTAATTTATATAAAAACACTGATCTGCAAGTAATACTGTCTTTCCCCAGGCAGAGTATAACAGCTTCAGTTCTGTAACTGTAGCTAGAGGATACAAAATGTGTATTGGTTTATGCACCAAAGGCATGTATTCTGATTAAAATCCCAAATGGAGAGGCAACAGGAACAACAGAAATAACAAAGCCTGTTTTTTTTTCTTTCCAGAAAGCAACAAAGTTTGTTACTGTGATGCAGATAGAAACACACGGCAACACACACAACAGGTGTTCAGGCAAGAAGAAGAAAAGAACTCTCTAGTTTATTGTTGACCTCGTATATATAAGTTTCTGGACGGTGATCAGAGATTGGTCAGAGAAGTTGCCACCTCTCCATCTCCACCGGTCACTTGAGAAGTCCATCAGGTGATATCTTTTACAAAGGAATGCAAACATGATTCTTGTTTATCTTACAATTCATGAGAACTGACTCCACTATACTAAAACAAATCGGAAGGCTTATTTTCAGGGACAACAAAAGCTTTTCTTCAACTCTAAATTTCTGAGGGGCAGCTTGTAAAACAAACTACCAGAACATGTTCCTTTTTTAGAGAGCAAGAAAGTCCCGGAATCATATCTCTGTCTCTCACAAGTTCTGCTCTTTACAGGGTGAAAATGCAATTTAAACAGACAAGGAATATATAATTACTAAACTTTGAAAGAGGAACTTGTTAAAAATGTGTCACTATGTTTTATACCAAAAGATAGAAACACACATAACCAGGACTCAATCCACAAGGACCTAAAAGAACCTGCTTCAGCCAGGCCAATAGCATGTGTCAGGGGTAGGTGAATCATATCCTGGAGCTGAGAGTTTATGAAAGAAGTGCTGACCTTGTGGCTTGGATACACTGTCAGCAGCTGGTGGAAGAACCTGTGGGAAGAGCATAGTGCAAGCTGCTGTCTTCAGATATTTCTTTCTGTGATTTTTCCTTCTTTTCTTTTCTCTCTCTGTCACAGACTTCATGTTGAATTGCAATGCCTTTTAATTCCAACACTTATTTTTTGAAAGGACTTGCAAGCTGCCCTCTAGTTCTCCCTAGTTACCCCTTATTCCTTAAGGCCATTCCCAGCCATGCAGCATCCCATACTTTATCCAGGCTGGATATTCCAGTTTGTGTGGTTTCCACTTTTATGAGAGGATCATAAAGCTGTAACATAAATACCGTTGTATTAGATCAGACTGGCAGTTCACCTGCCCAGGACCTGCTTTGCACTGTGGCCAGCAGCAAATACCTACAGCAGGAGTACAGGGGCTGTGATATTTCTCCTGAACATTCTCACCCATTTTGCAGCTCAGTGACTTCCTGGGCCAGAGGTTTTGTACCCGATAACCTTCAGGTGGATTTCTCTTCCATGACATTGCACATTTGTGTTCTGCACCTGTGTGAACTTTTCACATCCACAGCCTCCTACAGCACAGACACCTGCATTTTATGAGACAAGCACCTCTTCATCCCTTTTGGTATGAATCTCTTTTGATGACCTTCATGCTTATATTGGCAAAGAACTGTCATTTGCTAGTCATCTTTTACATGACTCTCAGGACTTTACAATCACCTCTCTTCAGACACAACTTTCTCAGGCTGCTGAGCCCTATCTGATGTTGCTACAGAAGCTGTTTCACTGATCCTTCTCCAAATATTCCCAGTCTTCTTCATCAGTTCTGAGCCTAGCATATGACACTGAAGTGAGATGCATCAAAGCTTGGGAAAGTGGCCCCAGGACTCTCTGTTTATCTTTCTGTCCCTTTTCCAGTGCGACTATTCTTAAAAGTGCATTTGCTTTTTTTGACTACTATTCTGATGGACCTGAGGAGTCCACCCATAGACTTGATCAACTTCATTCTTGATAAGTCAGGTCTCATAATTTATTTTTATCCTCTGCTATCTTTCAACCAACACACACATAAGTTCTGGATTAGCTGACAAACTACCAGAAGATGCCTTCAAGAAGCCTGAGCATACTCTATGAATAGAAGTTCCCTTATCTATACATGTCCCAAAGCATTAAAAGCACTTCAGGAGGTTTGTGAGGTAGGGCTTTCCTTTAGAGAAGTCATGATTACTCTTCCTCAGTATATTCTACTTTTTCCTTTCTAATTTTTTAAAACCCTCATTTTCTAATAATAGGCTCAATCAGGTTCTGATACTTCCTTGGATCTCCTCCAGAACCCTTTCAGAAAATTGATGTCTCATCTGTCAGCTTTCTAGTCCTTGCCCTGAAGTATCAAGGTTCATTTTGCTCTTGCGTTCCATAAGAAGTTCAATTAGACAGAACCTCTAAAAGTCCCCATAAATAACTAAACCTTCTTAAGTTTGTCCATGAGAAGCACACTTTTCTTCTGTCATGGCCTTACCTTGTCTTTTGCAGTGATAATCTATGGCTCAACAGACAATCCTACTCCTGGAATGTTTAAAATAGGATTTATAAGCTTTTACCCAGTTTCAGGATGTTGCTTATTTCTCTTTCTGGCCTGCCTTATTTTATTTTTACATTTGATCTGCCAGACTTTATGAATCTTCTAATTTTACTCACTGGACATAACTCAGTTATTTGAAGGGTGCTGTCTCACTTTTAACAAACACCACCTAATACCTCTGTTTTGCCTTGCCAGCTTCCTTTCTCCCCCTTTTCTTGATCTGCAGTATACACTCACTTTCTGTCACTAGTATTGAGGCTGGTGGCAGGAAAAAACATCCATTTAAAATTTTGGATGCTGTCAGCAGAGAATTTTGTGGGTGCATGCATGCCCAAAGCTGAACTTTGAGCTCTCCTCCAAAGCACAAGCCACAGACTAGTTGTACATTTTGATAATAGCTGGACTAAACAATAGTGGCATGTCCTAAATACTCCAATTAGTAACAAGATAGGAGACAGATCCACCAGCTAGGAGGCTGGTTGCAACCAACACCTAGGACTCAGGGCTAGAAACAAGAAAGTGAAGACCATGTTTGGATGAAAAACACTGGAAGTAGGGCAAGATCCTGGAGATGGAGATGTGTGGAGACAAATATTGGGTGATGCTCAGTAACCTTGGCTAGCAATGCTTGAGAAAGGCAACTGAGAGGACCTGCATGGCACAAACTGAGAACTTTCACCTTGAGAGACCTCCACCATGTCTCTGCCAGGAAGGGAAGGCAACAGAGACCTGGTGACATGTGGGGAAAGCAAGAGTGTTTGAGATACCAAGCAGTTAAAAGTTGTAGTCTTGTTAATTCTCAAATAAACAGAAATAAACATCAGTATCCAGGTGTGCTATGAGCTGTCCTTTACTCTGTCTCATCTGTGACAGGTCCTTAACTAATCTCCATACACTGCCAAAGGTTTAATATCCTTGGCTTCTTTCTGTAGTTTCTTTCTGATGTGTTTCCTCCCTAGGTCAAATGGTCCTACAATGGAAGGGAACCTGGGCACATTATAGATGTCTGTCACCATAAAAGACAAACAATTACCCTTCCTAACACACAGCTGCAAGCAATTCTGTCTCGACAATTAACATACATTTTCCCATGCTTAAGTTTTAATTTCTGTCTACCTATCTCTCTTCAGGCCTGTAAAACTGTTCTGGACTGATAGGTACCAAATGTTTTTCTCTGTGGTTTGTTAGAGTGCCCATGCTGAGAGAAGCCAACAATATCGCATCATGGCTCAGTGAGAATGAAGATGAAAAGCTGGCAACTGTCTTCAAGATGGCAAGTCCTGACTTTCATTTTGAATTGCAGAGGGCCCAATCTCCTCTCTTGTTTCAGATCTCTCATCAAGCACATGGAGAAGATGCCTTCATAAGGCTGTAACAGGCGTAAGCACTTGAGAGATCAGCTATTGCATTAGGCCAGGGGTTATGGTGCACAGGACATGGGTTTTGGCAGTGGTCAAGTATCACAAGGAAATATGCCCAGGCCAGTTCTGAAAGAGCCACTCATAAAATACTTTAAGAGAAATGTTGTCTGAAGCAATAGTTTTTTGGCATTATTTCTTTCTGCCTTTCAACTGCCTGTCAATCTTTGTTTACAGGCTAGCAAAACTCAGGTTTTTTACTTTCTGTATCAAATCCTTAATTCCTGATGCATTCTCTAATTTGGAATATCTTGTTCTGCTCATTTTTTTATGTAGGGCCAACTCTTGGGCTCTCTGAAAGGCAGTGCTGTCATCACAGCATCGACCAGTTCTGACACACAGGAACTGAGCAGGCAGGAAGGTGCTGGCCCTTTCCCTTGTGTCAGTAATAGCTTTTTTCCAGAAGCCTGAAGCAGGGCAAGATGAATTTCACTCTTCTGCCCAAAGCATTCTTCTTGCCAGCAGGAGCTGAACTTTCCTTCCCCTTGATAATCTCTCCTCCTTCCCTGCTGCCCTTTGTACACCTTGAGGGACAGCATGTAGTACTGATGTTTTTAAAACAAGATGCCAGAATATGCCAATACCATTAATCTCAACTTTTCCCAAAGGCCACCCAGAAGATAATGGAATTCTTCAGCCAGTGAAGGATGTGATTCATTGCCTCACACCACTTGCTACATTCAAGCATGAATGTACTGCTCAGAATCATAGAACATTCTGAGAAGGAAGGGACCCACAAGGATCATCAAGTCCAACTCCTGGCCCTGCACAGAACACCCCAAGAGTCACACCCTGTGCCTGAGACCATTGTTCAAATGGTTCTTGAACTCTGTCAGGCTCGGTGCTATGACCACTGCCCTGGGGAGCGGTTCCAGTGCCCAACTACCCTCTGGGTGAAGAACCTTTTCTTAGTATCTAATCTAAACCTCCCCTGACATGGCTTCAGGCCATTCCCTTAGGTCCTATCTCTGGTGACCAGATTCCACCTAAGGTGCCTGGTTTCTATTATTTACTGCTCTGAAGAAGTGACTGTTAATACTTTTTATCACTATAAGGGTAACTTAGATGGAGAAGATGAAAGGTACCCAGGAAGAGAGCTGTGATTCTCACTGTAAATAACTCACAAAAAATTTGGATGTCTTCCTGTTACGCACATCCAGCTTCATGCACAAGGAGTGCCTGGTGTGTAGTTGGGATACTGAGAACATCATGCCAAAATAATGAAAACCAGTCAGCACCTACTGTGCAAGGCCTGGGCTGTTCTCCAGGATTGAAACTTTGAGGTTGGTAACAGGGCAGATGAACAAAAGGAGATAGACTCTGGATAAGGACTGGTGTTGAAGAGAGAGGAATTGATGGTCAGCCAGATACACAGACAATACTCCAAGGAAAATTTGGCAAGATGAGATGGACATCCTAGCTCTGGTGAAATGCTAGATCTGCACTGAATTGAAAAACAGAATGAAAGCAAGAGTTTATTCAATACTCAAGAATAGCTGTGTAAAGCCTGAGAATAACTCAGGAACATTCAATGTTGTTATGCTTTGATAAGAACTGAATGACTTCCTTGTAAACTAGGAAGGTCATTGGATAACACAATTAAATGTGTATGACAAAAACAATGTGCCATATGTTAAAAGTAATAATTTAAGCTATTCATAATCTTTATTGAAGAAAATGAACTAACTTCTCAAGACAAAGACCTGTTCATTATTGTAGGCAGCTCAGTAAAAACTACTCTGTGCCTTATGCAGTGGGAAAAACAAACAAAATATTAGGATATGAAAGTAAGAAAAATTATACTGAAAATATAGTGCCAATAGTACAAGTCTCCTCTGGAAAAAGCTGTTAGTTCTAGTAATTTGATCAGAAAAGAATAATTAAATTAAATGAAGATAAGAGAGGTCCATAGGTGGTGATGATAGCTCTCAGACAGTCAGTCTTCCATTTCAAGAGAAATGAAAGCATGGAATTATTTAATTGTTTATGGAACACCTAGTGATTTGTGGGAAAGAGGTGATATATTCTCACAGAAGCAGAGACCCCTGTCCCTGCAAAGGCAACTGACCTTATTAAGGTCTCCAGAGAAATACAGGACATCCAGCTGACATGACAGAAGTGCTGATTGTCATATTGTAACTGCTAATTGGTTCTGTTCTGCTTCTGCCAAGGATATGATCCCTAGGCAGATGGGAGCTGGATGTGTCTCTGCCTCTTCCATTGACCAGTGCCCTGTCCTTGAGGAGGGGCAGCACTGGTGCTGATGTGGGGAACCATGCATACATTATGTCCTTTCTTTGTGAGGGAGAAGCAGCATCTCCAATAGCAACTTGAGAAATTGGGAGAGGAAGAAACTCAGGTGGACTGTGTTGCAAATACCCTCCCTTGCTGCTCAGAGGAAGGTGCTTGGTGCTTCCCTTGTCTCATTCTATGCTGGGAGTGCTTAGTCTGCCTGGAAACTGGTAAAGCCGAGAGTTTCCTAAAACAAGGACCAGTTTTACTGCCTGTAACTGGGCTTGATGGGTCAGCTTAAGCAGTGTTCTCACCAGCAACCAAGTGACCTGCCTCTGCTGCTTAAAAACTGCAGCAGCTTTGATGCTTTCTTGACAATGAAAGGTGACAAAACTAATTAATAGCTACTACTCCAACAGCAGAAGCAAATAACTTGAACCAAAAATGTCAAAGGCAAGCATTTCTAAATGGGGCTTGATATAAAATGGGACTAATCTGATTTAGGATCAGATTTCTTATAGCACCATAGTTACAAGGATGTCCAGAGAGAAATCAAAAGCCCAAGCCTAGTGGATTTCATAACAGAGGCTGAGCAAGTCAGGTCCAACTGTCCAACTTCAAAAAAACTAATTTGGTATTTGGTGGTTGCAGATGCCTCAATTCCATTGCAAACCTGAAGTGCTTCTGAAAGACTTGTCTGATGAGTCACAGGGGTTCCCAAAGGAATCAAGAAATGATTTTGCATCATTTTAGCATTGCAAGGCTGCTTTTCTATACTGATTTAACCATCAGTTAGGAGGTTGTAGGACACAGTAAGGGTGGGACCAGGATATTTTGTTTCCCTGAGGTCCTCCACAGCTCCTGCTGGCCTGTGCACACCTACAGTTCTAAATGCCGTTGTTCATAGAACCAGTCCTGAGCCTGTACTGTGTAATGCTTAGCTGATAGTAAACAGCACCTCACATAGGTGTTCTATGGTAAAGAATAATGATTTCACCCAGTGTGATCAAAGATTTATGTAGGGAAACATGTAAAATCCTATCAAATGAAATTCAGTACAAATGTATTTTTTAAACTCAAAAGTGTGACCTTCAAGTGACAGTTCTTAACTGCAATTATTGTTTTTTTAGTGGGAAAAAGGGGAAACAATTTTGAGTCTGTCAAAGTGCTGGTTTGGACAGTGATGTTTCCATTAATTGCAATTAGTGAATTTGACTAGCTCTAAAGAAGAAAAGAGATGACAAAATACTTTTTTACCTCTAAAATTTTCCCTTTTTCTATTTTAAATTAAGATCCTGTTGTATGATGGTGCCCCAACATATTTGTATGGCTCGAAGCATGATAGTGTAGTATTAGTTCCCTAGAGTCCAAAAAAATCCTTCCTACAAGCAACTTCAGGAGTTAGGGCATCTGGAGTAGCCTCAGTCCCTGTTCAGTGCCATCTCAAACACACTTAATGTGAACTATTGACTGCAGTAGGTTTCTTCTGGGGAGAAATGGCTGAAGTGACAGCACCTCTCCCCTCCTCAAATTCTGTGGGCATTAATTCAGTTCCTAGGAATCAGGACAAAAGTTATGGTAGCAAAATGAAAAATAATGTCTGTGGAAAACCCCTAGATGCACAATATAATGCTATATAAAATCAAGGAGGCTTCTGACTAGTCTCTGCTCCAGTGATGTACAAGCATAGGACAGTGATGATGGAGGCCTCTGAACTCCACAGAATGGAAAAAATCCATGGACAAGCTAGAGGAAAGGACTGACTGACTGTACTGCATGCATGATAAACTCATTATCAGTTCAGAATTTTGCCTGTGCTCATTAAAATATAAGCTCAGTAATTAGAGAGTAATGATACGTTGCCATCCTCATCATACAAATAGCACTCAAATAGCAGTATTTATTATGGTGGGCTCTAAAAGCACTAATCCAACACAGAACATCCAAATAAGACTGAAAAACACAGGTGTTGTATTAACAGAAAGCAGAACATAAAAAAATCCTGGAGAACAAAGAAGAAAAAAACCACCAGGCAATGTATAAGATGTTCCTAAAATTGAAAGGTGTCGTGTATGACAGATCCTCATGACATGAAGGCTGTAACAGAGGATGAAATGCTAAAGAGAGAGCTGAGGAGTAGCAGGAAAGCTAAATGAATGATGTGTTAGTACCTTTGCTATCAGAAAAAATCATAGACATTCTTATCTCAAGGGCACTTGTTTTGGAGCCATAATGTGACATTAACTGAGGTGGAAAGTCCTTAGAGAGAGATTAGAGGGCAGCCTGAGCAATTTAAATTGGATCTAAAAGGCTGACAGAACCAGACAGTTCATCACAGCAATCCATGAGCAATAAAGAGAGCACTAATACAGAAGGTTTATGATATACACATAAAAATGCCACTGGCTTTGAATGACAAAGTCAATATGCTATCTAATCTTATTCCACAGCAACCCCGATCCACCTTTCTGCTACACCTGCAAGTGTAATGCATTCCCAACGCTGTGTCCAATGTTCTGCTCAGTGTCAGCCTCTGGTGGGCTGCAAGAGCTGCCAAGAAAAGACAATACTGTAAAAGGCAGAGTGAGGTCCTCTGAAGCCAAAGGCTGGTTAGCCTGAAATGAATCACAGGAAAAACAATGGAAAACAAGAGTTTAGGGCTGAGGAGCAATTAATACAAAACTATAGGACTAAAACCTAATTGCTGCCACCTAGTAACATTTGAGGAATACAGATCTTAAATTCAAGTTGGGTTGACAGACATACCCATTCAGAAGTGAAGTAACTGAGCTTTATACTTCATGTAACGTGGGTCAAGAATTGCCCAACAGATATCAACAGAGACGGATCACCAGTTCATGGAGAATTCCTCCAGCCTCAGCAAACAACTCACTGTTTCCTATTATGTTCATCAGTACCCTGGCAGCAACTACAAAAGCACTGCTGGGAAAATTTGCAGAAAATTCATGGATTAAGGTAATGGTAAATAATACTCAGGAAAAAGTATTTCCCCTCAGACTGCTTTCAAACATCTGTGTTTAATACAGCGAAATTCAGGCTTGTGCATCAAGGCATAAGGAATTCACGCCAGGCACAGAAAGGGTACCACCTGCTGCAAAGTATTACTGGCAACTAAATGTGACCTTTCCATTGCACGTGGTGGCATGGAAGGCTCAGGTTCCTTGTGCTCCTACAAATGAGGAAGTAGTAGGAGTATGCAAATGTGGACTTTTTTCCCTTTCTGGCCATGCTGAGTCTGTTGAACGAATACTGAATACATGCCAAAAAGAGGGATGAGTGAATGGACAAGGTATAGAACCAAAGCATAAAATATACCTTATGACTAAAATTCCACTCTATTTAAATTATCAAGGTAAGACCAAGGAATAATTTTATCAATGTGCATAAATATTATATGGAGAAAAATGATGCATACTTCATCTCGACTTTTAAATCTAATAAAGCAAGCCCAAGTAAGGACCAATGAAACTAAAGGTCAGTAAATCCCAACTGGAAATCAGACATGATCTGTGACAAGAGACATGGCCTGCCACAGATCATATTAATTATAAAAAAGGTCTATTAGTCAGCATGTCTTTGGGGAAAATAAATCTTGCTAAACACAAGTTTGGCTGTCAAACACAGCCCTTCAGAAGAGAAATACCTACATTTCACATCTGATGTGAAGCAGCCTTTAGCTGGATCAAGATTACTTACTTTCCTGAGAGTGGCATAAATTTACATAATTAATTATACAAAGGATTTCAGGCTGCATGATCATTTAGAAAGTGACTCCATTTGAACATGTTTTAGGTTTCTGCTGAGGTTTTGTGGAGAGAGATGGTCTCTGAACAGAAAAAGGCAATTGTACAGGTACAATGAAACCTTATTGTCAATGCTGCTAGATGGTATTTTGTGCTGTGTGCTCCTGTCTTTACCTACAGCCATGGCATGAAAAGAAAATCAGAGCTACTTAGTCTAGACTTGATGCTATAACTGCTTTGGTTTTCACTTGCAGCAAATACAATATGGAGAAACCCACTGGGTACAATAGCCCAGGTTACAGCCCTGTGTACTAAGAGTGAAGGGTCTATTGGCAGGAGTCCTAACTCAGTAAATGATGCTTTAATGCTCTTGGGACATCACCACACTGCACAAATAACTGTTATGGTGAAGTATCTAACAGCCTAAGATAGGGCTCTTTTTATTAATCTAAATTTAATATTAAATAATACATTAAAAATTTTCCTATTATTAAAGCTACTAGTAGATCCAAAGGTTCAAGTGCTCAGTGTTTTCAAGTAGTATAATTCACATATGTTGTCTTGTGTAAACGAAGTCTGATTGAAATGTTTTTTTTCTGGGAGGTGTTTAATGCCATCCCTACCCAGCTGTGCAGAGAACAATTGTGTAGATGTGTCCCTTTACAGCCCTTTGCTATAGCTTTCTTCAAACAGCCCTTTATGGATCAGCCTCTTCAAAGGCCCTAAGAAGACCTTTCAAAGGCCTTCAAAGGTCTGAAACTGCCTCCTGCACAGAGCACTGCTGATACTGCTTTGAAGAACTGTGCTGCTCTCTAGGCCAGGAGAAAGTCATAGCTTTCGACTATAAATTTGTTCCTATTTGGAGCTATAGGATGAATTACTTCAATGTTTGGGTAAGCTCTTTGTTAGAATGAGAACCAACAGATTCTGCTCTCTAGGTGTCATTTCTTTTAATAAAACCATGGTAATTCATGAAACCTGAGTTCAATGCTTATTTATACTCTATTCAAGGAGTATTATTCATGGGAAAAAAAAGAAGAGTCCCAAAGTTTCCTATAGTCACAGTGATTTAACTGAACTCATGCAAGTGTTTCAGACATTCAGAGTGGGCAAGCACAGTCACAGGTTCCATCAATGGTCAACTACTCTTCCATGGGATTCAGTTTCTGTGTCTGAGCACATGTTCTACTTGTCTACGGGCTTAAATCTGTTTTTTCCATTTTCTCTATCAATGTAAGTCTTGGCCAAGAAAGAAATTTCATGTTAAGACTTTGATTTCTTCAGTCTTTCATGTCCTTCTTCCTACAGACACTGTTAAAAGTTCTTTCAGAGCAAAGTATTGCTTCTAGTCCAGTTAGAAGACCATTCTTATAATTCTACAAGGCAAAAGGGTCACCATAAAAAGTAATTTGTTCTCATTCCTCCTAACTTCTGTGTGGAGCAACACCAGTCCTTCATAGTGCATTTTCATGCACTTTTCCACTTTGGGGATAAAACTCTGACTGGTTAGTAAAGCGTTCGTGAACGTAGCAGACTACCCAGAAAGAAATTAATAATAAACTATGCCTTTGAATTATTATGCCTTTGAAGTTAGCTTCAACCCTACCTTGGGATAAATAGAAATTTTTTATATATCAAATTGTTTCCTCATCCCACTTTGTGAGTGCCTTTGGGAAGCTCTCAAGATGCCCTTTGTCACCAGCTCCATTTGTGAGTAGTATCAGGAAAGGTCAGTTCTGGAAGAAATTTTACATCCTTTTGTGCAACAAAGACATGTTGTGCCTTCGTAACAGACACCAGTGTCTGACATCTTGGTAATTCAAGGGATAATTGTTATCTGAAGTTTCTACAGAGAGACATTATATGAACATTTCATGGAGCCTTCCCTAAAATTCCCACTATAGGCTGAAAAACTGACTTTTCCCCAACTGACAGAAGTACTTAATAAATAAGCCTAATAAATATAAAAAAAAATTCTTTTCAAATATAGCTTTTGTTGAAAAGCAGTGCATAAATGACTATATTAAAAGTGACTTTGATGAAAAATTCGAAGTGTTTGGGTGGGGGCAGACAGGAATACTGTTCCCAGCCCATTTTCTACTGGTGAACCCAGTTCTCCTTTTAGCTGTAGAGACATCCAAATAACACTCCATCTATTGTCTGCTTAGCTGATGGTCTCAGCTGATGGCAAGTTGTTATCTTCAAATTGATGAATAAACAATTGTCTGCTATTGCCCTGGTGGGGAAATAGCTGTTTGCTCTATTGACCCCATATTTCTGTGTGGCTCAAGTTGTATCCCTCTCAATTCTGTCTCCCACAACAAAGGCAAACCTCTTGCCTTCTGTTCACAACAAATCCATCTCCAGTGCATTTGTAATGCAGAGTAGGCAAGGTTTTGCAGTTGCCTGACATTTAACAGCTTCCTCTGTTTTCCTTGTGATTCTTCCCAAATGACTAATTTTCCCACCAGCCATAGCTAATAGCTGTTCTGATACTGTTTAATTCTGTATACCACAAAGCAGCTGGTTTTGAATGTTCAGACAGGCCTCTAGTTTAATAGACACAAAAATTGATTAGATAAGCTATTAGGCTCAAAGGTCTGTGTCATCTAAGGCATTATTTATTTCTCCAAAGCCTTGCACAATCAATTTCCAGGCAGGCAGACACCCCTAAATGTAAAGCTGGAGAAGGCACCAATCCATTTTTACCTCTTCACAATGTGCATCACCTGCATTGAGGAAGGAACTGTTGGCTGGGAGGTGCACAAGTGTAATAAAAGAATTTGTGTTGCTAGGTGAAGCAAATTTGTATTTGTTTTTATTTTGTGGAACAGCATATGGCAGCTTTTCACTGAGTCTGAGGTCAGTCAGATTTCCAAGCACAGAATAATACGCACAAGCATGTCTCTAACCTGTGAATCATTAGCACAACACATTTTTCAGCCCTTGCACTGTGCTTTGCCTTGGTGCCTAGAAGAGCTCTTATTTTTCACTCATGCCAAAGTTCAAAGCCCCCAGTGTAACAGCAACCTGCAAATTGTCTGGGTGTCAACCCAAAGATGCTCTGCTCAATGACCCTGTGACTGCACACCTTTGCCTTCTCAGATCCTTGGGAGCCTGTCTTCCCCATTTAATCACAATGCTTCTACTGCAAGACACAAAGAGAGGTTCAGTAGCTGCTCGTCAAGAATCCAAATGAACGGGCAGAAATTGAGTGACCTCTGTCCGAAGAAAAGACAGGTCTTTCATCTTCTCACACAGAAATAATATGAAGCAGGAAATATTTGCTCTGAAGGACGGATTAGGATGCCCTATTAGTTTTCTCCCTATTTTTTTGCAGGGCCACACGGTGTTTGTAGTGAGAGAGAGACACCAGAGAGGCTCATGTAAATGCTTAGAGGGGAACTGAAAAAAGAACAGATGGATTTTTCCCTAGAAGTGACCACAGAAATAGCCTCATGAGCAATTTGACTAAGAAAATGAAGGAACTTGGGGACTTGAGAAATCTTATCAGGGAAGATACTAAGAAAAAAGGGGTTCATAACCAGACTATTAAAGCAGTTATGGAGAAATAGGCCAAAAATGCAGGGAGTTTTGACAAAGAAGTACAACAGTTCTCAGCATTTATCCCAGCTCTTGTCATAACTTTCCACTTCCATTCTGTAGCTTATGGGAGAGCCTGTGCTTGGGGTAGGCAAGTCCAGGAACCTGAGGAACACAAAGAATTAGCTCTTGATACCATCTCCTAGAAAGTCACAACCCCCAGCAGAAGAGAATGGTCTTCTGGCAGCCAGAGGCATTGGAAGTCTTTAGCAATTTTTTCTATTGTACTATTTGCAGCCATGCAATGTAATTCTTAGTGTTTTTTGTAAAATTTTGCCTGGCCCCAAAGTGACAGAATTTATACAGTTTTTTCAGGATTTCCCTGCACCTTTTTGTTACCTGAACAAAATAGTGCCAAAAGAAGTAATTGATCTGATCTTGTTCAATATTGTGCAGGACAGAACAATGGCACATGCAGACAATACTGTCTGCCCTTTGCAGGCATCTTGAAAAGCTGTGCACCTTGATTATCTTCTGCCTTGCAGCAGCATGGATTCTTAAAACAAAACGCTTAAAACAGTGTGATTCTTAAACAGAATAAGGGCAGCACAGACATCCTAATAAAATCTGCATTTTTCTGTAGTGTTCTGAAGTGCCAGCTGCCCCATTTTCAGATAAAGGATTCTGAATTTCCTGGTCAGCTCTGTCTGTGGAATGAGTGGCACAGGTTCTTCTGGGCACAGACTGGAAGCTGTCCTGCCTGCTTGCCAGGTCTGTCTGTGCCTGCATCTCTGCACATGCTGAGCAGCTGGACAGCTTGGGCTGGCCAGTCCCATCTCCACTTGGGAATGCTCAGAGCCAGCTTCAGAGGCACTGGTAAAACAAAAGGAAGAAAGACTGGGTTTATAGACAGGATCTGTCATAGATTACTATAAGTAAATAAACATGAAAGTTGGTAGTATTTAATATTTCACCTTAGGAGAAAAAAATCCTCCACTCCCCAAGCTGAAACACACCTAGAGCCTTCTTAAACTATAGATGCTAAATTCTTAATAGGAGAACTTCACTCAGTTTAACCAACCTAACAGTGATTTGTGCTAGGCTGTCCTTTTCAAATAAACTGATCACTGAGATAAAAATCCCGGACCCGCACAAGCACCTCTACAAATGATGCAGAACACATCCCCCAAAAGATTTGTGTTATAAGTACATGAAATTAGAAATTAGTGAACAACAATAAATCTCATATGTGTTAATAGGACAATGCCATTGAAAGGCAACAAAATTAAATGGTACATAATTAAATTATGGAATGTATAATTTTTGCTCCCCAGCCACCAACCCTGCTGGCAAGGGCTGCACTGGACAGGAGCTCAGGCTAATGGAGCCACAAGTTCAGCAGGTTCACCTTATCTGTACCACACAGCACCTGGCCAGTAATTGCACACACCGTAAGCAGCTGCCCTCCAGTCACAGGTATGGGGACTCCTGACACTGTCCTTGCTCTCTCAGGTCACTTCCCATCAAGAAAACCCTGACCTGACTGTGAGAAAGGGAGCAGGCAGTGAACACTGATGGAAGTACCACTGCAAATGAGATTGACTTTACTAGAAAGATTTTCTTCTGTGCAATTGTCAGAAAACTGCTCTGGAAATGCTGGAGGCTGTGTGTTTGTGAGGTGAACTCATTACTCCCCAGGCTGAGGAAAGCTTCCTGAAGGTAAATGAGCTGCAATGCCTGGTATGAAGTAGGTGTGCACACAAATTTGGAATTTACCTGCTATTCATGTATTTGATTTTGAAACAAAGTGAAAAAAATGCACAAGTAGGCTTGAAAGCCACCTTATGATGGTAGTCATCATAAGTATCTTTGTAGCACTCCCTGTTCCTGCCCAGTGGATTTATTGTCTACATACTCCTTGATGCTGATTCCCTCCTTTCAGGCAGGTATGTATATCCAAATGCCTAGATCAGCAGGATGCTTTACATTTTGATGTGTATATCCTTCAGCACTTGACAAGCAACAGAGAAATGAGATGTCATTCTTCCCAACCATGGAATCTTTAACAAACACATTATTTTACTTAGCAACGACATGAATATCCAGCTTTACTTTACAAGCTGACAAAGCATAAAGGAATGAATTAAACTACAGTTATTCTGGATCATTTTACTGACAACAGTAAAAGCTAAATCTGTCTGTGACTTGCCCATTTCTGCCAGTAGTTTCCTGAAAAGCGGAATAGCTTTGAAAGACAGAAACTTTGGAGACAGCCAGCAATTGTAGGATTCCTCTAAGTCAGGGTCAAACCTTGCACTCGTCAATCCTGAGTAAAGTGATTTCGATAAACCTATTCAGGTACCTAGAGCAGTGTAAGTTTCCTATAAATGCTAAGACAAAGCCTTTTACTTTGATCTGACTGACATTTTTGAGTTAACTGAGACTAGACAGGAACCAAACTGCAGTTCCCATATGTGAATGTGACCTGATATCTGCAGTTTGTGACAAGGACAGCCTTTGTTTTGGTTAGACTATCCCAAAGAGAGGAAAACACCCATGCAAATGGGGAGGTGATCCTCCATTTATTCACCTGTGCTGTTCTGATTTCAGGCATGTTTGGGCTCAAACGTTTTATGACAACCAGAATGAGGCAGACAGACATATCATCATTTGACAGTCAATGCTAGCTGTGTTAAGAATGCAGTAGATATTAAAACGACAAAATTGGATAGCATGATCAAACACATAGTAAGGTAGAGAGTATTCATAAAGGATCAGATGACAAAATGCCAGAATGTGGTCTATTCTGCCAGTGGACAGAAAGCATTGAATGAATGGGTAAATGGGACTAAGACATTAGTATAATTTCATCAGTTCAAAAATACCACTGCCAAATCAAAGCAGCTATCTATTTTCTGCCCAAGAGCCACACATTATTTTCCTTCATTACTCAATCTTCTTTAGTTTGATCCTACATAAGCTTAAAAATGTGAGGAAAAAATACAGCCTGTATGGAAAATTGCTGTGGGATTGCAAAAGATATAAAGCTTGCCAAAGAAAATGAATTCTAGAAACTGTTTTTCTTGTTTATGTGTTCTCCCCAGGCCCTCTTGTTTATGTAAGGCTCAATATATGATCAAGTTACCTTGCGTCAGCCAGGCTGTGGTAATTGTCTGTGTGTGCACTTTTGGCCCTCAGCAAATGCAAGAAAATTTAACCTGGTTTAAGCCCCTTTCACTGCAGGCCTAGCCCAACTTACCTTACATTCCCTGTGGGGTGGGAGCATGCACCTACCTCAGACACAGTCACACACTGCATCCCAGGAGCCTTATGCTGTGTCTGAGACCGAGGATTATGAAAGGCACCCTAGAGGGCATTTGGGACAGCTTGTCTTTCCTTCTGCAGGTATGTTGCACAGGCACACGAATGAGGGGCTTACCTGCCATGCCTCCACCTTCTTTATGTCTGCACAGGACCCATTGGTAAAGAGTCCCTTCCCAGGGGTACAGGTATAAATATCCTGCAAGGCATGGGCGATGGAATACACTGCCAAGTACACATTATAGGATATCCGCAAGTGTGTGTAGTCCATATATGGTGTCTCCACACTGGTGATGTTCTCATCCCCCGTGCACGGAGGTCGGAAGGCAGACGTTCCATTTCCAGCTCCCACCCCCTCTTCATGGCCCTTGTGGAAGGAAGTAGAAGCAGGAGAATTTTTGGACCCATCAGGGAGATAGCAATTAAATGTCTCCTCCCAAAACTCCTTGGCAAAGCCGTTGTTGGTGGACTTCTTGGGATGCACCTTCTGAAGGAATTCACGAAAGCCTGGGATCTGTCCTGCCTTCAGTGCAAACCCGATGGTGCTGCCGATGACACGGAAGAACTCTGGCATGGCTATTAGGGAAGAGCTGGCCCAGGCCTCGCTTGCCAGCCAGATCTTGCCAGTGATGTTTCTCCTGACTATCTCTTTGATGAGAGGCTCCAGATCTGGGCCACTGGAAAAAACAACAATCACTCTTGCTGTGGAGTTTTGGATGACCTCTACCACCTGCTGGATTTCCTCTTCGTCTGAGTACTGGGAGATGAGCTCACTAAAATCAATGCAGATATCTCTCTCCTCTGCCTCTTCCCGAAATTTTTCGATCCCTGGCCGGCCATAGTCATCATCAGCTGCAATTGTTCCCACCCAGTTCCAGCGAAAGTACTCGATGATGTCTGCCATGGCTGTGGCCTGATGCTCATCGTTGGGGATTGTGCGCAGGAAGGACTTGAACTGGTTCTTATTGCTCAGGAGACGACTGGACGAGGCATAGCTGACCTGTCAGAGCACAGCAAGCAAGCAAAACACACCATGAAGTGAAATGCCTGAAATAAATTGCCTCCATTTACCTAACATCACTGTCAGCCTGGGAACCACATTTTCTTAGGCTGTGTTTGCAGGTGATCCACTCTTGAGGGCCTGCACATTCTTCTAGCTGTGCCTGTCTTACAGAGGCACACACACAGAAGCAGCTGCTCAGACCTGAGAGGCTGGAGCCAGCTTGTGCCCACCTGAGAGGTCAAGGATCTGAGGGAGAGAGAAATGGACACTAGATTGGAGGAATGGTAAAGATTTCTGTCAAATCCAGAAATAAAAAGAGTGTGCCATCTAGATAAATGAAGGCAATGCACCGAATTAAGACAAAACACAGGCTTTCTCTGTCCTGAAATGACATCCTGATGAGACAGCAGGATGGTATTGCCATTCCAAAGCTACTCTTTCTCTCCTTGCCTCAGACATCCATCCTGATCCTCAAACAGGCTCCATCAGACACCATGTGCATTTTATATACAATCCCTGTCAGTTAACATAGGAAGAATGTGATGTATATGAGCTTCCTTGATCCTGCAGAGTATTATGGTAATGCTACTTCAGCAGTGTTTCCTGATTGCTGGCCAGAATCAGCAAAGTCAGTGGGCTGTCCATGCCTCATAAGCCACCATGTTTTATGGTTAAAATTGGATTTAATTTCCTTTTCTAAAACTATCAAGAAATATTTTATTTTCCTAATAAGAACAAGTGCCATATGCACTTCAGATATAATTTGAATTATCTACAAGTAGGAAGAAAACCATAAACCCCAGATAATAATAGTTTAAAGATCTGGAGAACTTCTAAAACACATTTTGAGATTGGTATCTGAATTCTTTAGGACTGACTCTCATTTGAAAGTCTTCTATAAACTGTTCATTTTGTACAAAGTGGAAATTTACAGAAAACCTTATGTTCTCCTTAAACTCTGTTACTTAATGTTTCTGCAAGAAGAAAAAAATAGGTCTCATGGGGCAGTTTCAAGGGCCTCAGGAGTAAATCCTCCTTTCACAGAGCTCTACTCTCCCCTGGACAGGCTCTCACACAGTGCTACTCTCACCCCCATCAACCTTTTGTCAGGAGATTCAGGCAACGTGTCCCACTGCCACATGTGCTGTAAGGGGACACTGAAGTGAGGTACTGAGAAATAGAACAGAAGTTGTAACATTTTCAATGTCTGCGTCAACAGAATGAGTAATGAGCCGTACATTAATTGTAAAATACACCTCCAACTCCTACTGAAATGCAGGGCCTAATAAGCCTGGATTTGCTAATGGCCTTGCTATGAATGGCTGTGACAATTCTACCCAACATCTGCCAGTCTGAAAGCCTGCTTTCAGTTGTCATGCTTCAATCACCTGGCTGAGACTTCGTTCCAGAACTGAACCTCCTGACATCTACCCTTTCCTGCAGCCTCTAGATAAGGCTACTACCTCATAGGACAAATGTCATTCCCTGTTTAAAGAGAAAGTCTGAGAACTGCAAACATCTCTTACGTTCATTTGAACTCACCAACCCTTCTCGGCTACCCTTGTTCCCCTGGTAATGTGATGTGTAAATCAACAGTGCCCCATAAGATGTCATCAGGGTGTTTATTACAGGCCAACTTCCAATGCCACTCTGGTCAGTACCTAGATAGCACAGCTTAAACCATTCTTGCCCTGCTCAGAGACCAAATGTCCAGTTTTTCAGACTACTGCAAAGGAGTCAGACTGATAAGACTCAACAGACAAGATATGTTACTGTGCACAGGGCAATCAAGAATTCTCCCTTTGTTATTCGTAGTGCAGATGGGAATTGGAGCCCTGGCTGAAGCAAAGATGCATTTCTCAGGACAGACTGAGAGCACATTCTGACACAATCTTGTTATAAGGGCTATTGTGAGCTCTGGCACCTCTATTAATTTTGGAAGAGGGATTGGAAATGTTAGCCTATACAAGGTAACACTTAAATGGTTAAGGCCAAGTGCCTTTTCTGAGTTGACTTCAGTAGAAATAGAAATCTAAAATCAAGAGCAACAACATTAAGCCAGCCTTGTACTTTGCCTAAGGTCTTGGCAGATCAACAAGCCTCTTAAATAAAAGGATGGGACCATGGATGCTGGCACTGGCTCCAGCAGAGTCAGAATGCAGACCAAAGGATGCTGTGACACAGGAATTGGCACAACCACATCACCACACAGATGACCTCGGGACAAGGGGCATATCCACATGATTTCACAGATGTTGTTTTGGATGCCCTAGGGCAAAAGAAAGGCAGGTCAGCTCAGAAGAAACCTTCACAGCATCTGGTCAGCATAAACAACAACTTTACAGCTCACCTACTTGAATGATCAGAGATGCTGAGAGACCTAAAGAGCAGCTGGCAATGATGAAGCTCTGCTTTAAGTGGGCTCTGTGGGAGCTGGACCAGACCAGAGAGTCACTGCTGTGAAGTAACAACACAGCTAAGGTGTCAGGGCTGGCAACTGTCATTGACTGACTTAAAATACCTGTATTCACAGACTGAACCATCTCTAGAGGACTCCAGTCCTCCTAGACTAGGCTGCTGTTGGCTGAATGTTGTTACAGCTGCTCAGTAACTTCTGTATTTGGGGACTGCAAGGTGCATAACAATGACACCCTCCTCCCACCCCCCATTTTACTGTTTCTCCCCTTAAAGTTCTATTGGAAGTGGCAAATATTAAGCAATTCCTGCTTAATCTCTGCAGAGTAGAGAAGCAGGCCACTTCTGTAACCTTAACAAGTGAGGCAGAAGCATACCTGAGGTATGTAAAAGAGTCCCAGCAGATTGGCCACAGCAGTGGAGATGCCAGAGCCAGTTGCTCCCACGACTGCAATGGTGGAAGGGATATGTTCTGAGCAGTTACAGAATTCGTCCAGGTTCAAGGAGTCTATCTTGTTCTGGGCCACAAAACTCAGTGTGGCCTCCAGGGCTTTCGAGACTGTATTGCAAGTGTCAAATATCCTGTATCCCAGGGTCATGTTGGGAAGGAGAGTTGGGCTACTGTTTATTTCTTCTATGGCAAAGATCATAGCCTGAAGCCAGCGGAAGCCTCGGAAATTATACCTGGGGGAGCAAAAATAAAACAAAAATAGAATGAGAAGGAGGAAAACAGGAGAGTAGGCCAGGAATGAGGCAAAGACAGAGTGAAAAATTCCAGATACAAAAGGCAAAAGCAACTTACGCTATTTCTTGCATCCTAATAAATTCGGAAAGTTTTGTTTTTGTCTCCACTGGTTACAGAAGAGGTGTGTTTATACTACGAGATTTAGTTCTGGCTTTCAACTTTTAGGTTTGGGCGCTCACTCCGGAGGTGAACTTTTCTAGGCCGTAAAATCTGGGAAAGTTGAAAGACAGCATGTCTGGAGTGATGACTCTGGCCTGTCCCTTGTGCTCAGGACCCTAAACCAGATGTCATGATCCCTGAGAAAATAGATGTTGTGATCCTCTGACTGAAAGCTACACCTACCAGGTTTGCTTCCAGGCTCCTCTGACATGTTTCTGAATGCAGATGGCAGTGTCTGCTAAGCCTGTGCTGATGCTGCCTGGGACTCAGGCTTGGGGGTACTCTTGGAGTGTGTCAGCTCCTTCTGGCTTTGCACAGGCAGAGCAGGCTGAGCCACAGCACTGGCATACTGCTGGATGCAGAGGTGCCCGGGAGCTCTGCTCAGGGAAATTTGGCCTCACACGACACCCTTTACTTTGTGAGAGCACAGTCAGACTGTCCATACCAGAAAACAGAGACATGCTATAAATATAAATCCTAGTGCAAACTGATAACTTGTTAATTAGATACTTCAGTGTCTTCACTGACGGAGTAACTTTTCTAATTATTATGTTTTTTCTCACACATTTGCTTTAGACATGAACTCAGAAATGCCCTCAGAGCTGGCCTGTGAAACTGAAACTCTATTTTGAAACCTCCTTTCTTCTCTAAGATGGAGAAAGCTGAGTTTTCTGATTTTCTTGCACTTGTGCATGGAACTAAGGCAGAGCTGCAGATTGGTGGCAACTGTCATGCAGGATCTGGGAGTCCCTGTTTATAGCATCAGTAGCCTGGGAGTGGAAGAAGCTGAAGCAGAATGATTGCTTATCCAAAAAGGAGAGAAACGTCTTCATGGAAAGCAGCAGCAATACTTTAATTTATTTTTTATTATTTTGAAATTATTATGTTTTATAACGTAATATTATTATTTAATATAAATAATATAAATATTATAATAAATATTATAATTTATTTATTTATTATTATTCTGAAATTTTAGTATGTTTTCTCCTATAAAGTTGCCCTGGCAACCAGTTGTGAGCCTGTGAGGCTGCCATGTTTTAGGGCAATGCATCTGGAATGGCAAATTCTTTCATCAGCTGAAACCTGCCCTTCCTTGGAATGTACTGTGGGGTCAGGATACCAGTTAGTTTGCAGTTTTGTGCCGAGTTGTGGGTGAAAACAGGAAAGTGTCAATGCTGTTACGCTTGAGATCCACCAGGAAAAGTGATGGGCCTCAAACGTGGAAAAGCCTGGGGAAATAGCCTGCCCAAGAAGAGATTCTATGTGAAATGGTAAATTGTAGGTTTCACATGAGTTACATTTTGAAATGCTTAGAGAAATGTTTCTATTACTAAGGTGAAGATTTCTAAAGGCAAGCTTCATGAAATCACAACCTTTCAATCTCTGAGATGCATGACTTGAACATTTTTAATTGCTGGATTAAATTAATTGCTTCCAAAGTTGATATTAGCTATGTCTGACTTTTTCAAAGCTGAATGAACAAAGCCACATTACTTCCATTCCAAGAGTTTTATCTGATTCATCTGGGGTCAGAATTTCTAAAGATATCACATCCAAGGTTTATCTTTAAATCATAAAAACTTCATTTATTCAACTTGACTTCACCTCTCCAGACATCTTTGGCCATATTCCAAATGATGTTCAGCTCTGAGGTTATACCTCAAAGTCCAGACAGCACAATTTCAGTACAGATCTCTTCAGGTCAAAAAGTTTGAGTCCTTAGTTATAACTTATTACCAAAGGGACAGTTAGTTTTATTAAGATTAGTCTTTAGAAGCATGGGAGTGTGGGTTACTGATAGAAGTAATTTGGTCATTTAGAATATTTTTTGCTCTGTTCCAAACCATTAAGGAATGAGATGCAACGAGAGAGCTCTGAAATAAAAGGGCAAAGCTCAGGGGGATTGAGTCAGTGAGTGCTGTGTACAGGAAGGCAACACCACATTGCCTCATGTGGTCAGTAATGCAGACTGGGATAAATGGAAACATGGAAGGGTTTTGAAACACCTCTTTTTAAAAAGCTACACATGTTTACTGATATTTTGAATATGAACAGGATTTGAAGCAAGGATCCATATTCAGGCTCTTCATGTAAAAGAGAAAAATCCGATCGCATCTTCTATATTTAAAGGGAAATATAGAAGTTACTGAGAACCTGGGAAGTTCAAAGCTACTATTTTACTACTGGGAAAAGCTTCACACTTTTGAGTATATATAAAAGCAAATTTAAGCCTGCTCACTTTAAATTTTACAGGTGAAGTATGACACAAAATTATTTTGCCTGCTTGAAAGGAACTTCATTTTTTTAAAATGCCACAAGGTGATATCTTCGGATGGTATCTTCAAAAGCAGTGAACTGGATCATGTTACCCTTAACTTCAAAGAAATATGTGGCATTTAATTCAGAAAATGCAGACTAAGACCCACAATACACAGTTGTTTCTGTTTTCCTTTGTGACATATGCTTAGTGCATATTTACAGTATAAGGCCTCTAGTTCAGGTACTTGCATTTGGAATAATTTTATTTTGGAGGGAAAGGAGAGTAGGGGCTGTTTTCTGGGAGCTAGACTCCAAAATATCTTTGAAATGCTTTCAATAATTTATCTTAAACTAACCTAGGCAAGAGACTTGTGGTTCTCTTCACTCGCACATCAGCTCACAGCAGCATCAGCAGCTCAGGAGGAGAGGATCTGATGGGATGAAGACAGCATTCATCACTCTGTCTTCTCTAACACCTGATAGCTCTTCAGACAAGCTGTCATTTTGTCATCTGAGACAGTGTTGTATCAGTTCCATAACACAGATATGGTCAGACAAAGGCAGTGCTGGCAAACTTCTCTAAATGAAGCAAGATCCTTCCAGTTTCTATGAATGGATATTTTGTGGACGCTTTCTCTCCCACTATACTGTAAGATCCCAGCAAGGGGCTGCAGATAGGTTCCTCTTGGCTTGGTGTGTACACAAGAGATTGCTAAAAGCAGCCTTTGAACCTGGCTGTAGGTTCCACTGATGCAGCTGACCTCCTGTGCTATGCTGCTGCTGTGATTAATATGATCAGTCACTGGAATGCTCTGTCAACCATGCAGAAACTTGACTGGTAATTTCCATAAAGAAACTGTACAGCATTTACTATCAGAAGCAGGCTTTCATTAAGATTTCCAGAATATCTAAATAGCCACTGGTATTTTCTTGATGGAAAAAAAGCAGCCTCCAAAGCTCATTTTCTGCTGTATTACTTTACAGGTATGTTCACAGTCTTGCATTTTGTGAGATGTGGTGCTATGAAAAGTAGCCATTAAGCTCTAAATGAGAGTTTAATGTAAATAATTCAGAGCCCACAGGTGTAGAGAGGAATTTTTATTTACACTCCTTCCTTAAAGGTTTCCCTTCTGACACTTGTTCTCCTACCTCTCGAAGTATTCAACCCACTGATCCTTCTATTCCCAAGGAGGAGCAAAAATTGGAGAGAGAAATTGGAAACAATACCTCGCTGTAACTGTCACCTCTGCAGAGGACAGCTGTGCAGCAGACCAGTTTGCTAGAAACTAAACATGTCTGTAAAACAGTGCTCAGGATGGCTTAAATGTCCCAGTGAATGTTTCAAAGCAAGACCATGCAAATTAAGGGACACAAGCTGTCTGCATGGTTTAAGCTCCCCATAGCTTCATCTCCTGTTTGTATATATTGTTTGGTTTTAAGAGCTCGTACTGTCTGGATCCAGCAGGGAAATTGGTCCTGATCCTTGCTAGTCTCCATAAAGAAATAATTCACAGCCTCATGTGTATTCATGACCTTCATTTATCACACCTGCAAGGTACTAAGCAATGGAATATGAAGCAAGAAAAGGAGAAAGGGATGTGAAAGCTCTGAATACAGCTTTCACTTACCCTCCCATATCTGACAGGTACTTATATTCAGAAAGGGTGGCAAAGCCTGCATATACCTTTTGATCAGGCCAGCACTCTTTCTCTAGTAGTTGCATGCACATACTGATTTCTCTGTCCTTTCTAGATTTCCAGTACATTAATTGCATATTATTGCTGCTACTACCACTGTTATTTCTAAGTTATGCAAGGGGGAGACCTTCAGTCATTTGTTGGATTCCTGCAGTCATAGGTATAATGAGTTGCTTACCACTCATACAATCAAGGACTGTGGGGGAGGGGAATTATGCAGAACAAAGAAAATTAAAACATATAAAAATTACAATTCAGAAGCTCAATGGAAGAGAGACAAAACTATATAATTACATCTTAGGGAAGAAATTTCAAATATCTTGTTATACATTCAGGTCTGCAATGGGATTAGCAAACACATCTGCAAGGGCTAGAATTAAAATTCTGTTCTCTCATATGGACAGAGAAACTCAGTGGGCTAAAGAGTCCTGGAGCCATGCTCTGTGTAGTCTTGCACAATGACACGAGGACAATGTCTCACCACAGTTTCACAGCTTGAAGGCTTTGTGTCAGTGTTGGACTTTGGCTAGACTGATGATCAGAATACAGGAAAACTGCCAATCTCCCTGAAATCAAGAAGGGGCAGAGAAATCAGATTATGAATAGGCCTCTGGGGGTGCTGACAGGGAGTGGAATGGGGGTCAGGGCTTGCTTGTGCTGTGCTCAGTCTTTGCTTCCAATGCACACATTAGATATGCATCAGCAAATGTTATAAGGAAAGTTGCTGCAGCAGCACCTGAGGCATACAAAGACAGGAGGTGTATTTATATCAAATGCAGGATCCTTGATTGCTGAAACAACAAATAGGAAACAAAACTGCTATCCTTTTGTTTGTGTATTCCTATCTGACATTTAGTGTGGCAAAATCATGGGTACATTTTCACTTCAGACTCTACAATTCAGAGCACAAAGATGCATTTTCAGTAGCAACAGCACAAAAAGAATGGGGAATAGATTGTTACTGTTCCTTTTCCTTTCACTGCTGAGTAATGTATATAATTTCTAAATAATCATGTGCCAGGTATGCACGATAGGTTCAGGCTGGTATGTTTGCTTAGCTGGAGAGAAAGGTGCTGAGCCACAAGAGCGTGAAGAACATAAAAACTAAGAAAGTGGAGAGAAAACTGTCCTGTCCGTTTTGAGAAGCCTCAACTGTCCTATCCATTGGGAAGCTCAGTTTGGGAGCACAGGTATGGCACTGAACACAGTTAAATGTCAAAACAGCACTGATCAGGTTGAATAGTCCTCAAAAGAGAGGAAAACCACATTATCTTATTTGATTCTGAACTCTAAAATAGAACACCCACAGAGTTTCAGTGGTCTTGTCATGGAGCTTTTCATATGTCTGATGACTTGCTGCTGCAAGAGAGAGCATGAGGCGAGAGACAGGATGCTCATTATCCCAGAGTGACCTGGGTCTAATTTTCTTATGTGATATGAGACACATTTTTCTATGTAGTAAAGAGATTGAAAAGGGGGCAGGTATAAAACTTACTAGCCTCAGCTTTGGAAAGATATAGCAGTGCTGGAGAAGGCTCAGAGAAGGGCAAAAAGGGCAGGTAAAGGTATGGGACAGATTTAGCTTAGCACCTTTGGTTTGACCATGCACCACGTACATTTGTGCTTCCCTATGGATTTCTACCTAATTTGCTAATCTATGGATTTCCCACCCTACAGAAGTTTTTGACACGATAAGTTTGGGGATATTTACTTTGTGAAGAAACTAAAACCTATATTTTTTTTTCTGCCCCAAAAATATAAGTTTGATAGTTCCAGACCAGTCAGTTGCCTGGAACTTAGGAAACTCATATGTGATAATGTAAGATTTTAGCAAACAACTCGAAGAATGTGTTGGACTCCTAGAGTCAGCATGCACAACCCTGCCACAAACTAATGCCTGGTTACAGGGTCCAAAACAAAAAATGACCATATGGTTGTGTTGAGAAACTTCTGTACAACTCCCAGTAGGAGGAATTTTCTGAATTCAGTACTGCTTAAACCAGAAAATCCTTTCAGAAAGAATATCTGCTCTCAATTTGACATGTACCAATAACAAGGAATACACACAAACATTCCCATGTATTTATTACCTCTGTCATTAAAACCTGATGACCAATCTCAAAAAGCCTTCTCAATCCAACCTCTTTTGAATTAAACATTTCCTGAAAATTGACATTTTTTGGTAAAGATGTGTGCAATGAAGCAACTTCCAGTTATTTCTGGCCTAATCATCCCCTTGTTCCTTTTGTAGTTTCTACTACCTCTGCGGCTAGATCTCTGACCTTTAGTCTTTCTCCAATTGCATTATACTATCAACTCACAATTTATCCAATGCTCTGAAGAATTTGTGCCACAAATGCCTGCCTCTGCAGACACCTTTTTTTCTTGTTTACAGTTACATCTTCTTGGTGCAAGGGTAAGAAGATTAGGGATTTTATCCAGGCAAATTTCAACTGGAGGATACCTTTTAGCAGATTGAATGCCACCCAGAAGGATCTCCCATTGTCCTTAAAACAGCTAGTCAGGATTTTCCTGTTGTTGGCAGTGCTACCTCATTAACATGCCTTTTGGCAACCACACACTTGTAGTACTTGTGGCAGAACATTTTCCAGCCATCTCTTCCAATAATGTGACCATGTCAAGACAGTCACTGAGGCTGACCCAGAGACGACAGAAATTGAAAGCTGTTTAGTTTGCAAATATCTGCACTGGCCTGCCTGCCAGCTGGAGCAGAAGAAGACAATAGAGCTGAAAACATCCATTGCTTTCCAGCATCCCACTTTTAAAATGATGCATATGGGAGAGAAAAAAAACATGCTGAAAAGCTGGCAGAGATTCTTGCTCCATGAAATAGACATTGCATGTACATTTATTTCAAGAATTTCCTGGGCATACACAGTAGCCAAAATAATCCCTGCTTATTGACACTTGTGTGTGTTCCCTACGACAGGTTCTGGGGATGATCTCCTAACCTAGATAGATGTGTCCTGCTCAGTGTCTCAGTGGGAAACCACACCTGAAATCTGTGAGTGTAACAGGAATGCTCTCATCCATCCTTCATGCCGTTTTGCAGACAAACTGTACTAGATCCCAGTCTAGGATAAGAGATTCAAACAATTCCAGATACACAGTTCTTCACATATGATAGCAGATGAAGTCCCATAACAGTGAAGTGTTTTCCTATGCGTTGTCATGACAGAAATCCACATGAATTTCTTATATTTTGTTTATATGATGTTCAAGTTGCAATCGGTTTTTGTCACACTTTCCATTTGTTCTGTGTATTATGTGCAGGCTTGTAATGTAAAAAATTCCTCACATTTCATCATAAAAATGTCTACACTTTAATAATAAGAGAGAATGTTTTCATGTGAATTTCCCACTCCAAGGTTAACTCCCAAACACTTAAGACAAAACATAGATGTGTTGTTTACACAAAGAGAAGAACTCTGGGTAAGGAAAGCCTGGGCTCAACTTCGGGACTTTTTTTACAAAGTCCTAAAGAGACATTAATGTGTCATTCACAGAGATTTTTCAAAAGCTGTGACCTATCTCACTTTCACCTATTCACTTCTTTAGGCAACTTAACAGTTTGCAAAGTCTTAGAAGATGACAGGCAGAACTGGACAAAAAATCGATTTCTAAACTATTTGGCCATGCATTACTTTAATCAAATAACTAAAGGGCACTATTGGTAATTTTCTGTCCTGCTAGGGAAGCTAATTTTCAGATTCTATTCAAATGTTCCCTGTGAACGGCCTGATAGATCAGTATATTAGTGTTTTGGCAGCTTCAGGTAGTAGAAAGATTGACCTCTTTTACTGTCCAAATAGTATTTATGTTACTGTTTAGCATACACACTTTTTTTTTTTTTCTTCATTATTTACATCATACCTTCCAATTCAAGCATCAGATTACAGACCATATTTACACAATTTAAAGACAAGAAATGTGAATACTTCCCCACAAAAACTTTTGTTTTCCCTTTTACCAGCTTACCTTATACACTCCACTGATTCTGGCCTTGATTTTAGATCCTGGTCCTTAGCAGCCACTCCAAAATGAATGGGGAACAATCCTCCAAGAATAATGTCTCCCTTCTTCTGTGCCCTTTGGTTTGGCCCATAGGCAGCAGTGTTCCAGGTAAACAGCAAAAGAATCAAGCAGCAGCTATATGAAGTCATTGTTCCTCTTTTCACCAGGGTGTTATAGGATGCAAAATTGGAAAAGATGATGTAAGAAAACAGATGTCAAAGCTTTTCCTTTCCTTAATACAGCACAGAGAGGATTTGGGGCACATGTTGGCAGGGAGATAAGCAACAAGGTGGAAGCCACAGTGATGGTGTTTCTCCCTCTGTCTTCTCCATTGCAAAAAACCAATCCAGCTGCCCTTCTTCCTTCATAACTGAAGCATTATGGAGAGCCCATCTCTGAGAACTGTAAGAGAAAGATTTGAAAAGTGATTCCAGCTGTACACCAGGATCCCACATTGCCATGATGGTTCTGCTCTGACAGGCCAAGCCCTCAATACACCCCTGAAGCTGCCCCCATTGAACAACCCACCTGGGACCTTGGCAAAGTCATCCAGGCACCCTCGTGACACAGCCACACCTCCTTGAACAATGTCAGATGCCTGATTCTCTGCCACATACCTAAGGTGGGTTGCTTAATCTTCCTATGGTACTGTGTGACTCTGGTTGTAGCGGATGCTGTGAAATCTGTGATCTGATCAGTGTCCATGAACAGAGCACACTGTGAGACCCGGGTGGGCAAGTGAGGAATATGGAAGCATCAAACACAGTAAGAATCAAGCCTTTCTCTTAAGCAAATGACCACAATAATCTTTTGGTGTTTGTCCATCATCTCCCATATATTCATCATTCTTAACCCTTTAACTTTGAACTAATCCTTGCTAAAAATAAAACAAGGTCACCAGAAAGCGTTCTTTTGCATTGAAAGGGAGAGTGAATTCCAGGGAAACATTTGAAACTAAGATACTTCTCCATAATGAATGATGAAGGCTTGAAAGGTTCAGCAATCGTGCCATCGAAAGCTTAGCTATAGCAGCCTTTGAAGCCTGTTTCCTGGGGATGAAACATACAGCAGCTTCTCCATGCTCAATACATTTTCCCTGCAGCACATCTACAGGCCTCCCAAATGAGAAACTAACTTAATTATGGCACATGAAAATGGATATGGCTACAGGAGAGAAGATAGCACTGAAAATTCACAATGAACAGCTCTTCAGCCTATTTGAAACAGGTCTAAAAGCTAGCAGTAAGAATCTGAAGTTAGTCAAATTTGGAGTAGAAGCTAGACATACATTGCTAATCCTGAGGACAATTAATTTCTGAAGCAAGTCATCAAGAGTTTTTAAATGCTGAGAACCTTTTTATGAGGTTGACTTATTATCACTAAATGCAGTTATATGGATTTGATCTTCATCTAGGTCAAAGAGCTACTGCAGGGAAAAACTGTGATTGTGAGGCTTCTTTTGGTAGCCAGTCTGGATGATCAAGCATGCTGCATGACTACCAGTATGTGGAACTATTTAATCCATTTTCATTACAACGAAGGTTCAGATGCAGCAGTCAATGAGAGAGGTGAGACAAAGCTCCTGTTGTTCTCATGCCTCTGTGGTCACTGCTCTTAGCTGGACAGACACTGAAATTCTCTGTGGAGGGTCCACTCTAAAGTATTCTTTGGCCCTGGCTTGAACAAGGGCATTTTTATTGGCAAGGGCAATCAAATCTTTGGCTAGATATCAAGATATGTCTAGGTGTTGGCATGCGGCCCTTTGACATCTAGAGGATAGAATCACTAGAACCAGGATTAGGAGGGGACGGAGCAATGCAATGAGTGAATGTCATGAAATGCTTGGGTTTTGATCTTTCCTGGCAGATGGATGGTGGTTTTGGCTTCTTCAGTGCCCAAGAGAATAAAGAACAAAACACTTTTCCATATTTCAGTTAGAGAAATGTCATCTTCCTCCCATTACCTGTGGTTTCAGGAAAGATACAAACACCAGTGAAGTGCTGATACAGAGTCCTGAGGTGAGCCAGCACAGGCAGGGCCAGCACTCAGAGGTGAGATGTTTGAAACAGGGTTAGTAATTTCTGAAGAGACACTGCAAAGCCATGGGATGGTCTGACTAATGCTCTTTAACTGAACTCATCCACCCCCCCAGCTTCCTCTGGGATGGCAGGGACCTGGGGGCTACGTGTTCTGATCGGTGCAGGGATGGGGTCCCCAGAGTCTGGGCAAGGATCCATGTGTGGGACTCAACCAAGGTGGGATGGGGACAGTGACTTCCCCATCTGCTGTGAGAAGACCACAGCCTGCTGATTTACAACTCAATTTTTCTGCTTTTTCTTTAATAGGGCTTTCTTTTGCCTTTGGGGTTATTTGCTTATGAAAAAGGAAAGTGTTTCCATCAGCAGCAGACAGACAATATAATTTAGTTTGCTGGGTTGCTGTGGAGGGGTTTGGGCTGATACTACTGAGTATTTAGGAACTCTTCACCACAAGAAAGTACATGGCTGAAGTATGAAAAGTAGAAAAAATAAATTCATATTCTTATTTCTCTTTTCTCACAGTAAATACAGTAAATTTAAAAAACACATTTACAGCACTTAGTAATCCAAGTTGTCATTCAAGAGCATGAAAATGGAATAGACAATGAAAACAAAATTATTCATTCATGGTATAGGGCATTAGTTGGTATCCCTCTGAATACTTTGGAACTAGCAGTTCTCAGGGACAGAACACAGAACTGAAGTAACATCAGAGGTGATGTCTGGGAACAAGATGGGCTGTGTATACATAAAGCACACTCCTGAGGCAGCAAACTGAAGGATAAATGTCCAAAGATGTACTGGCACAGAAATGCAAAACTAAGTGTATGCTCACTTAGTGAGCATAAATCTCAGTGTCCAAATTTACAAATCTCCATACCTAAGTTTCAGCTATAGCTGGAAAAGCAAGCTCATTTAATGGGAGACAGAGGACTCACAGAAGCTTTCAAGTGTCCTGCACACCTGAAGATGAAAATATTTAAAGATACTGATTTCCCAATGAACAGTTGTAAGCTTGCTGCCAGTGCCCCAGATAATATCCTCTAGTATCAACTTCTATTGTGGCAAATTTTCCTTCAGTTCTCTTTTCTTTAATTAGATTGGGATTATGAGCCTCTTCCTTATTAAAGGAGAGCATTACACATCCAATGATTGGATTACCTGCTGATGTATGCTTCCAGACATAAAACTTAGCATACTACAGGTGGAAATTGTACTCTTAATAGAACAAATTACTGTGGTCCTGCAGTTTTCAGCTAATAAAAAAAGATATTCAATTAACAAGCAACTGAATTAAGATGGAATTCAATGTTATTTTTTCCTTTGCAAATGTTTTTACATGTAAAACATTATTTAGTATTAACACATAAATTCTTTGATTATGAGCTCTTCAATGCAGAACCCTGTATTTTCCCTGTACATATATTCAGCCAATAAAATTCCATAAGATTACTTTTTCAAGAAAAATGTAAAAAATAGATAGTAATTTTCTCTTTCTTTTTTAGGACATGGTCTGATTTTTAATCCCCCTCCCCTTTTAAAAATAATCCTCAATAGTTTTTCCATTCTGTTTCATTATTTATCAGACATTTTGATTCGGAACTGTCTTGGAATAGAGCTTTTAAGCTTCCATGGAGGAATTTGAACTGGTTCCAGGAACAGGATGAGCTATCAGGCAACTATTGCCATGACAGGAACAGTAGCTGAGGTGGGGAGGGATGGTACTCAGTTACAGCTGTGGGTATTTGAAAAGCTTGCAGCAATTGGTACCATTTTGCCAGTCGAATAAAAGTTTTAGTTGTCACACTAAATCAGGCAGAAAATCCAGAAATATTCAATAAATCTTTGGTTTTTTGGATGAAAGGAAGTTGAATGGCACACTCATGGCATGCATTACTTATGAAGTAATTATTAATCAAACAGTAACTAACCACAGCTCTCAACAGCAGCTGCTCAGGTTCATCTAAGAGCTGGCATGGGAAGGATCTCAAGGGACCATGAAGCTGCCCTTTAGCCCAAGAAGGGCTCAGCAATAGTAATGCAGCTCCTGGCATATTTTCTCTAAAACCTTGTCAGGAAGAAAACCAATCACTCAAGGCAGCCTCCTTCAATGCGTCTCTGCTCTTACCAAAGAAAATATTTTCTCACATCTAACTTTAGTGGTTTTTGTTACTACTTAAGCCTGTCTTCTTCTCCCATCTACCACATGAAGGCCAGTGCCTCCCTGCTCATAATCGCCTTATTTAGGATTTGATTCACCTCCCCTTTTAATCTTTTTTTTTTTTTAGATGAAGAAAATGAAATTAACTTTTTTTTTTCATAAAGATGATGTCCTGAGATCAGATTATTCTTGTTTCATTCCTTTGGCTTCTCTCCAGCATGTCTCCACCTTTAGTGCAGTCCAGTGCCCAGAAATGGACAGTGTCCTTGTTTGGCCCTTACAATCACTGAGTAAAGTAGTAGAATTACTTTGTGTGTCTTGCAGGCTACAGCCCTGTTTGTACATCTCAGCATGGCATTTGTCTTTTTTGGAACAGCATAATATTGTTAACTTATGGTAACTTATCAGCTAAACACAAAGCAAAGTTCAGCATGTTTACATTCACAAGGCTATGAACACTCACTAGAAATTATCATTTTCCAAAAGCTTTTCCCTCACATTCAGTTCAAAGGAAGAACCTGCTGAATTTTACATGATTGTCCTGGACACCAGCATAGGCAAGCTCAACTAAGTCTCCTGGGCTTTCAGGACCTTTTCACAGCAGAGAGCTGGGGAAGATTCCTTCTTAGGGCTGTGGAAAAAGGGCTGTCCCAGACCCAAGAAGACCCTGGCCTCCCACACAGCAGGTTTGTTCTGCTTCTGGGAGACCTGGATGCCTCAAGGAAGCTAAAGAATGACACTCCAGTGGACAATGGACACAGAATGCAAGTCTTCATACTTCTAAGACCAGACGAGACTTCTAGTGCTTAGGTACCATGACAATATGAGAAAAAGTAAATTGTTCACATTTGTCACCAGGGCAAGCATTAGCTCAACCTTCCTTCACCTCTTTTGTCAAAATGAGGGACAAGTGCACCAAAGATATGATGAAAACCAGAGTGTTGGGGTGCTCAAATGGAGGAGTGGTGCTTGCATTTTGTGGAATTAAACTGCTCCATCTTTAAATAAGGCGAGTGTTAACTGAAAACTTACAGCAAAGAATTTTTTACCTATGCAGGAAAAGATAATTCTTGCACAACACACTGACTAAAATAAGGAGATTTTTATCGGGACAGATAGCATGATTGAGAGACGGAATCTCAGCCTTGGAAAAATTTGGAGATTTCACATGAGTGTAAAGAAAAATTCAGATCTAGAATAATGATTCTGTTCTAAAAACACTACCCACACACTTGGTTTTGAACTAACTACAAAACGTGAATTCAAGAGCTTTAACCAATAAAAAAGATTTTACAAAATCATCAAGACCATCAGGGTCATCAGGAAAATATTTCCATGCCCTGCTATTAGCTTAAGGGCGTATTATCTGTTACAGATGGTATTTTTCTGGCAGAAATCAAGATGGTAATATACTATTACACTACAGCAAATGTATATTAAAAATGATATTTTACAGTCTCACCTGGCATTGCAAAAGCTAAAGCTAAGAGGAGGCCAAAACCACAGCACACAAATCAGCCACAGTACTGAAGAAGCTGCTGAAGTTCATGCATAACAAGACTTGGCCAGTTCAAATGAAGAAAGCCATATACTTAGGACTGGGAGGAAGAGACTCTAAGAGGAAATGTAGGTCTAAAAACCTAGTCTGGTCATGAAAAATCTGACCACTTGTTTTAGAGTAACATTCTCAATTCTCCAGGATAAACTAAATATTAAAAACAATACAGTAAATCAGGCAAACATAGCATTTAATTCTGCTATGTCTGATGTACCCAACATTGTCAAGTTTTTATGAGAGTTACCATTTAGGTTTCCAGAGTTTTTTGTATTATAACATTACTTTTTTTTTTTGTAGCAGCCAGATCTTTAGCTTTCTTTTACTCCTAAGGTCATATACAGGTGTCCAGATAATAGAGAACCTACTATGAAAGTGTGCAGTCCCACCCTGATCTACGAAATACCAGAGATATGACAGAAATATGCCTAGGATATCACAGCTGATACTCTGTCCAACACAGAAACCTGAGATCAAGGAAGACTAAAATGTTAGAGGCAGATGTCCAAGACTCCTGGGAACTGCAGATATGGAAAATGGAACCAGGAATAAGCAGAACAGTTTGTTTCAAGGAGTCCCAAACAAATCTGGTTGTAGCAGCAACAGTCAAAAGAGCATCAGCTCCTGACTGTTGCATTACCAGGTAAAAATCCAAACCTGCCCACAGGCAGCATTTACTGTATGTGGATTTAACATGGAATTACAAGGCATCTGATCTCCCTCCCACTTCAGCACAGGCTCACGAAGTGTACACAATCCCATTCCAAGCCACGTAGCTGCGATTGCACAGCTTTGTAGCAATCACCTTTCCATCAGGACTGTACCTGGCTTTGGAATTCACGTAACATTCTCGAGTAACTTGCATCAGCATCATGTTCAATATCCCTGATCAGTGCAATTTGGCATGTGATATCCCTTTGTGGAAATAAATCTGTTTGCTGATGGCAGAAAGCAAAAAACCAGAAGTGGCAATAGAAAATACCTTAGAGACTCATTGGATGCACTCAGTGAACACCGTTAGCAAACACAGAGCTGTAAGTGGTTTTTGAGTGGTAAGTGCTTGGTGGAAATCCGTGTGGAGGGTGACTTATGTCTTTGGAGTCATTTCTTCACAGGTGTGGCTGTAAGTCAGACTGAGAAGCAGCTCCAGGGACCTTGCAGGCGTGACTGATTTTGCTCCTCTGAAGGGTTTAAGTGTTGTCAGCAATAAGAGCTAAGGCTTATTTCTACAAGCCGTATCACAAACCTCTGAAACAAATACTGGAAGGGAATAAGACAATTCTACAACTCCTCATCTTCACACTCCTGTGTCTTCTTCAGTACAAGTGTGAAAAGTGCATGTGTGTACACATCCAAGGGAACACTGGAATGCATAAGTTTATCAAGGCCTCTTGGACAAGAAACAACCTGCGACACATGCTAACACATGCTAAAGAGCTACAGCACCAAAGAGGATCATGCAGAAAAGCTGGGCTTGGAGGGCCTAGGGAGTTCCAGAGCCACAGCAGCCCATCTGCAGCCTTTTGGGAAATAGTCATAAACCTACCAGTTATTGATTACTCTAATTTATGCTAGAAGCTGCACTGGTTCCTTGAGCGATCTCAGATTTAGAGACTACAGGTACCAGGGAATCCATCTAGCCTACATTTTAAAGTCATCCTTTTTAGCCTCTCTGTGTCCCAGATTCTGACCTTCTGTTGCTGTGCCGTGGTTTCCTACCTCGCCTGTTAAAAAGCCCATAATTTTATCAATTGTTTAAAGTGGATGAAAAGATGCCTTTGATATAATACCAATCTAAAGGTTTCTTGGTAGTTTGAATGATTTTTGTCTTTATATATGGAGGAGATTAAGGGAGACCCATAAGAGTTGCAATAAAATAGGAAGTGAAATACTTTGCTAAGGTAACATTTTTAATTAAATTGATTTCTCTGACTTTTCTTGCTCCTAAAGAAAGTCTCAACCATGCTAACCATGCTAAAAAGTCTGCATTTCAGTCAGAGATATTTTACTTCATCCTGTATTTTTGGGATGAGACTAGACCCTCCTGAATAGACGGAGACAGAATGCCTGGGGATACTCTGGAGAATGAAGAAAATCTACATCCTTGTGGCATGGTGCATATGGAACTGGGATGTGGTTTGTAAAATTCGAGTTGTTCAGACTTTTGCCTGCAGGTGAAACAGCCATGCACTCACCCTGTGCGCCTTTAAGGACATTCCTGCACATCATATGTATCATATTCCTGCATCTCAAGCAAGTCTTTTCTGGACATCCAATGCAGTTTTGCCAGCAAGCATCAACCAACTGAATTGCTATTAGTTCCTGATTTGCAGAATTTATCTTTTCTGTGTGTCTGGCCTTAGGACGCAGAGAAGTGTTAACAGGTGTTGTGTTCACAACCCACAGAAGTGAAGTCCACCATGAAAGGACCTTGGATAGGTAACTGGGAAGTCTCTTCATCTTTCCCATCTTCTAATCTACCTTCTTCCTCTCACAAGAAACATCTCTGGGGCTGACAAAAGGACTGAATCCCCCTAGCGAAGTCCTTCTTCCTTGCTCAGCATGCCCATAAAAAACATGATTGTATTATGCTCTTTTCATAAACCCACCTTTTTTAAGATGAGCTTTTCTACAAGAAAATGAAGAGTCTTCAGCTCAGTTCTTTAATATAAAAAAAATAATGCAAATCAACAGAGTTTATGAAATTATGTTGCTGTAGTCTGTCTGGAAAGAATAAGGAGGAACTATAATTGTTATCAACTCCTGGATGCTCTATACCTTGCAATTCTCTCTAATTTTCGTCTCTTTCTTCTCTTTAGAAAATAATAGGTTAGAAGGACTAGTCAACAGGGTATGACATCTTGAAATGCCTTTCTTTTTCTGTTCTACATTGTAAGGCAGAAAAGAACACTGGAGGAATCAGGGAGGTTCTAGAGTAGTCAGTAATTTGTGAGTAGTTAGAAAAAAAATTACACAATTTAGTGGAGTGTTATTCAAAAGAGATGTCACACTTTTTTATTGGCCAGCATTAGATCTGATGGTTAGCAAACCAAATGGTCAGGGAAGATGAAACAACAGAAAAAGAATACTTAAATAAGGCAATGCATAATTATCTTTCTGTATTTCTCTCAGTTAATCAACCAATTTTTGATCATTCCTCTACCAAACAGCAAGAGCAAACAAGCTCGGATCATGTACACAAACATGAGAAGAATCTGATTTGTATCAGCAAAACTCATATTTCCAAAACCTTCTATGATCAATCAAAATTAGGTTCAAGACCCTAGAAAAGTCCCTCTGTCTGTTAAGCGCAGCTTTTAAATAAACTGGGATAATATGTTTCTGATTACAATTTAGTATGGGTTTGTTGGAAGTGGTGTCCTGCCTCAGCTGGTGTGGGGAAGGGCCCTTGACATGATACCTGCTTCTTTATTCTGCCTGGCTGGGCAGCCATAGGTCAATTACTTTGTCTGAGACTTTGCTTCCCAGCTTGTAATAATGTCCAGAAATAATTTTAGGAATGTATTGCAACTATGCTTCATCTATGTCAACAGATGTCAGACTATCAGCTGAATCAAGGCTGATTCAGGGTTTTCTATAGCAAAAAAATAATATACAGACCTGAGAGCTGAACATTTTTTCAAATCCAGCTTTGTCAAATTGCTTACAAGGGGAAAATATATTTTGTTTAGTAATTTCTTTTAACTTTACTTGATTTTGTTTTTAAAAAGCATCTGTGCTTGAAGGAAAATGCTTTATTTGATCACATTTTTTTCCCTGCAGAATCCTCAGTGAACCAAACAATAAGGACAACTGTAATTCTGAGCCAGTTTCAACATAAATACAATTCAGAAAAAAACACTTAAGTATGTGCTCAACTTTAGTGAGACTTGTCTTTAATGAAATTTAGTAGATTCTAAAAGCTTAGCATGTACTTTAGTGACTTGTTGAATCAGAGACTAGAGTAGTCTCTGGCTGATTGCTCCTTTCTCATTTATATTATTATTAAAAACAAATAAACACTTTCTTTTTGTTGGATAATTTTTTATACTGAGTCCAGCATGATTTATTAATAAATTCTTATGGATTTCTGTGGCCTTTTTTTTCTTTTTTTTCCTAATCCTTTCTCTTATATTTCTAATTCTCCACTGTCACAGGCTGCACTTTTTTTTTTTTTTTTTTTTTTTAAACATTTTCCCATTGTTTATTTTCTCTTCATTATGATTTTCTGAACGGGATAATTATTGTTCCTTCTCCAGTTTTCTTCTCTCTCCTCCTTTCATTCTAACACCAAAACATTCTTTTCTATTTTTGTATTTCTTTTGCCTGTACACAATGTGTAACCTCTTCCTGTTAGAGAAGGCAGGAGTGAATAAGGTCCTCAGGAGAAGAAAACAGATTGAATGTAAAGGGAGCCTTGGAAAAGTCATCAGAAATATTGAACTCTAGCAAAGACAGAAGTTCTGCTAAACCCATAAAATCATTACAATATATCAGTGAAAGGCACAGAAGACATTCAAGAGTAGTTTTGCAAGAGTGAGGGGAGGTGAGTTATGGGCACAGACAGGCACATGTCCCACTCTAGTCCTACAGTGAGAGAAGGCAAGTTTTGCTGAGTTTTGTTTGCAGAGCTGGCTTGTGCTAGCATGTCCCATGGAATGGGGCACAGCGAGGAATACAATACTGTACGCTATACACTGACCCCTGGAAGAGGAACAGTGACCCTCATCTGCCTATGCAACACGCTGGAAGATCAATGTGATACGCAAGAACTTGTTTATCAGTTATGATTATTTACTTTATTTACCCAAGAAATGCTGGCTGGGCCTGTGGGGCTGCACTTTGTGGCTGCAGATGTCAGTAAGATAATACCACAGACCCATGACACACAGCCAGTACTGGCAAGTAGCAACCCAGTGCAGGCAGCCAGCATTGCTCTCCCCTATTGCACCACCTGCCCTCTTCAGGGATACATCACATTATTTGGAAGTTTGTAGGAAGCAAACTTTCCACAATGATTTGTAAAAGATGGAGTGGACAAGTGTAAACACTTTTCTCAATTTTTTACAGAATTCATCTTGAACCTACAGATGCCCTACGATATAAGAGGATGCTGGAAACCACCATGCAGATTCAAATCACAGTCCAGTTGGTATAAGAATCAGCCTCCAGCAGTATCCATGACTACTTAAAAAATGTTGTGTTAGAGAAATATTGGGCTAGTGTCTAATAAAGGGCATGTCTAACTCCACTAGATAACAGCTGATTAATGTCCTAAACAAACAGGACAAAGTTTTCTGAAAACCAGCTTTAATTTTATAAAAGAAAAAAAAAAATTAAACACTCCCGTGAACAAGATATTTCCCTATTGGAATTTCCCTCTAACTCTCCTCAGCCAATACAATCACCAAAGACATTACAATGTCACTGTGATTTTTTATTGCATCACTATTGGAGGTCATCAGGAGCTCGAAAGAGTCATAAAAATTGATCTTGAACCCTCACCTTAGCTTTCTCCTGCAAATTCTGGCAGTTTAGGCTTAAAGCCCTGTGGTGACACAATTAACCAAATCAGCTGGATTTGGCACTGTGGAGGACCAGGACCATAGCACTTGCTGGGGAGACTTCCCAGGTGAAGAGCATACTCTTTTTAGACTAGCACCTCAAATAACTAAATCCAAAGGAACATGTCTAAAAATGCTCAAGTGTGGGCTTCTTTTGACTACATCTATCTCAACAGGTCTATTACCAAGCTTTTAAACCAGAAAAATGTTAGGAATTACATCTTTCTCACTTCTAGATTTATTTAATTGGTGAATTTAATATTACTACTACCACATTCTTCAGGAATTTTCGTATGATTTAGCTGGCAACTAACGTACTGCTCAGTGAGAATAAAGACAGCAGAACTCAAGTGAAGGTATGGACAAGTAAAGCTATTTAGCTTCCAAAATAATCTGTATTCACAGCAAAGGACTTCATCCATAATCTTAATTGTACAAAAGTAAAATTCAAAAGAGTGCATGTGTTATTTTTCTTTCAGCAAACAACACCTTATGTTCTTGAAACAGCATATGATGGAAAATTATCATCTCTTCTGGCAAAGCTCCTCTCTGAAATAAAGCAGGGGATCCCAGGCTTTAATGAACTGAATTGCTAGGCTTTGTGTCCTCTGCCTTTCTAAATAGGGCCTGTTTCCATTGTGTTAGATATTATAACAAAATTTTTTCCAGTTCATAATTTAAGCATGATTGGTGAGGAATACCAGAGCTTCAGGGCAATGGAGTTCCCGGCAGCTTGGGAACAGAAGCAAATACAGGGTTTGTGCCATGGAAAGAATTGAGGAGCACCCTGCTTTATTGCATAGACTGGTATGATATGAATGACTGAAGGCTCTCAGCTGGATAGGGAGCCTGGATGCTGGAATACTAGCTGTCTGTCAGGAAAGTGGAATTGCCCACTACAGACCTAAGGGTGGGGATGCAGTTCTTCACCAGCAAGCAAAAATATAATACCAGAATTACTGGAAGATCCATGAAAGCTTTCATGGTCTTCATGGCCTGTTCAGCCACATGGTCCTGAAATCAGAAGACACCGTGGCCACCCACTTCCTCTGTGCATCCCTGAGAAACGTGACTGTGTTAATTGACCACAATGTGGTCACTGCTTGTTAACACAGCAGTTTTTAAAATAATATTATTTTATTGACTTCCCCTCACTACTTTTGAAGGTGATCTTTCTGGAGCAGAAAACCACCTGGGGTCACCCTCTGGTGAGCCCCAGCCACCTTGCCTGCCTGCCAGCTCTGCAGCTCTATGCACTTCATCTCCGGGACGACGGTGTGACTTTTGGAGGCTCTATGCCTCATTTAGCCCTGGTAATGGCCTAATTGGGTTGGAAAAATGCAGGAGCAGGAGCATGATAAAGAAACAGCTCTGCTGTGCTTATTTCAGGAGCTGAAAAAAAAAAAGAAAAGAGGAAAAGAGGAAAAGAGGAAAGAGGAAAAGAGGAAAAGAGGAAAAGAGGAAAAGAGGAAAAGAGGAAAAGAGGAAAAGAGGAAAAGAGGAAAAGAGGAAAAGAGGAAAGAGGAAAAGAGGAAAGAGGAAAGAGGAAGAGGAGAGGAGAGGAGAGGAGAGGAGAGGAGAGGAGAGGAGAGGAGAGGAGAGGAGAGGAGAGGAGAGGAGAGGAGAGGAGAGGAGAGGAGAGGAGAGGAGAGGAGAGGAGAGGAGAGGAGAGGAGAGGAGAGGAGAGGAGAGGAGAGGAGAGGAGAGGAGAGGAGAGGAGAGGAGAGGAGAGGAGAGGAGAGGAGAGGAGAGGAGAGGAGAGGAGAGGAGAGGAGAGGAGAGGAGAGAGGCAAAGGAAAGGCAAATCCTCCAAACTCATATTTTCTACTTTTCCTAGATATTTATGTGTGTAGTTTTATTTATAATGGGGCATTATGCTGACTATTTCTGCTGGTGGCAGGATTAATGTGTCAAATGAAGGAGTACCAGAAGAAGGACAGATATGGATAAGCATTTCCACTTCCAGTGATTTTCTACAGTAGTCAGCCCCCTACCCTTAGGGCTTCACTCCATCCCCACTTAGTTCTTAGTAAGGGCTGAGATAATGGGTGCTCTCCTTATCTAAGTGGGAGGGGAAAGGTGAGTGGGAGAAAAGGTGAGAGGAAAGGCAAGTGACAAGAGTGACTATTTCAGGAACAGCAAAGGAAGCAGCTCATACCACTGGCCAAATGGCCATTCTCAGCCATACTTTCTCCTCTCCTGGGAGAATCTTGCTACCTACCCAAAGAAAATCATCCTATCCTCTTTTGAATTATTCCAATTATTTTTCCCTGGCATCCCATAAACCACTCAAAGAATGAAATATTACCCCTTGCCTCAGAAAATCATAGAAAAACAGAAATATAGACCCTTTTATAAGACCTCTTCCTTTAGGGATCTGTTCTTCAGCAACAAGAAGAGTTCAAGACCAGGGAATGAACCAGATTCCCCTTCACCTAAAGCAATAAACCAAAAAATTTACTTCACAGTGTAAAGGACAGTGACTTTGGGTGGACTTTTTTTTAATGAGCTCTCATCATCCCCAACAAGATCCCAGATATTTACCTGACTTTTTTTCTTTCTTTTCATCTCTGAGTGGGAGCCCTATATTATCTTGGAGTAGTCCCCTTAAGCTGGAGCCAAAATTACTCATACAGCACTGAAGTCACAGAAGTGTGCTATAGTTGCCACCGTGTAAAGGACAACCTATAGATATTTTAATTCTCTGCCCTGGGGACTGGTACAAAATATCCTGTGTTTTATTTGTGTCTCGTATTAAAACTTGCAAGAACATATATTTGTCTGATAAAATTTCCAGAGGATCCTGCTGTAAATCAGAACACATCTTCACTGGTAACATTTTAAAAATCTTATTGGGTCTTGGTGCTCCTACCTACAGTGCAGCCCTATAAACATTTCCATGCACACAACAGCAGGGGCAGCAAACAGCACGGAGTAAGTACGAGCATCCAGAGGGAAAAAACCTCAAGAATTTTCAGGCAACCTCTCATGCTTTCTTTGGGAAACTCACTGGAATTGTTCCTAATAACCTTTTACTCATGTTTTGTGCCTGCTTCTTATTACAATTTCCTTGCTAACTTGAAAAAAAATGTGTTGAGGTGGAATTGCTGTACCCATCAAGCAGCCAGCAACAAGATGATTTTAAAGTTTCCCAGTGCTCTAGTTGTAACATAAAAATTTCCCTGTGGGAGCTCAATCAGCTCAGCCACAGAATTGTTTTTGATGGACTAGAATTTTTAAGTGCTTGCCTTCATGTATTAATTGCATGGGTACCAGTACTGGTGGTGTGGTTACAATTACAATATTCAAGCAGAATGTGGGATCAACCAGTAAGAGGAAGGTGGTTTCTACCAGGCTTGGAGCTTTAAACAGGACAAACTCTAACAATCATCATTCCCACTGACTGGAAGTGTAAAATCAAATGGGAAATGTAAATTAAAGTGTTAAGCTTATCCAATCATGGACAAAAAATGCACTTCCGAGCACAAAAATATTTACACTAAAGCAGAAGCTGTCTAAAAAAAAAATTTGCAATAAAAATACTAAAACCCACTTATTTGTAGCTTTGAAGAAAGGGAAAAGTAAAAACCATTAATAAATGCTAAAATTCTAAATATGCAGGGCATTTATGAGGGAGGTTTATAAGATCAAGGAAGTACTAAATAGTTAAGAGAGGTAAAGAGGCAAAAATTATATTTTTATAAATATAAAATGTGCCTGAGACTGGCCATGAGCCCATTGCTAGATGCGGGTGATAAAACTGCAAGTGACAATCCAAAAAAGGCGGAAATATTGAATAAACATTTTGTCCTTTGCACATTGTTTTGTCCTTGGAATGAAGCTGTAGAAAGTATCATCCCATATTACGTCAGCCCAACAAAATTCACTGTAGGTAATAAAAGGAGATGTGAGACGAGATCTGCTAAAATTAAATGTTTTCAAATCAACAGGCCTGGAGTCTAACATAAACTAAATAAGGAGTTCTCCGAATCACTGGTGTTGATACTGAACAACTCATGGAAAAACGGGAAAATTTCAAAGGGTCAGAGAACTGCAAGTGTATGCAGTAATTAAATAACTACTAAAGGAGGAAGGCCCAGGAAATTATAGGCACCATACCCCAATATCAGTCTGGGTACAATAATGAAATTAGTTAAAGCAATAATCTTTCTAAAAAATCAATGAGGATAAAATATTATTAATTCGAATTGTATTTTTTAATGCCCCTACTGTTCTTTTTATGAAATGATGAACTAGATGAAGACAACTATATATAGAGTACAACATGGACATGCTTAAGGCATATGACCGACCAGATTAAAAGCTGAAATTAACAGATTTATGGATAGATCTTAAATGTTTTGTTTAAGGGATGGTATCAATGAGAGGAGCATTTCCTGAAGACACCACTCAGAGATCAGTCCCGTTCTGAACCTATTCCATAGTTTTTAATCAGTCCTCTAGATTGTAAAATGAAGCCACATTTGTGAAAAGCTGATACAAACACAAAAGCTAGCAGTGAAGAAGACAGTTTTAATGTATGATTGATCACTAATGTTGGCATATACAAAACTAAACTCTCCCCTGGGCACCAGTGATTTTCTGTGCTGTGCTCACCATACTCATATTCCTTGTGGCTCTGCATTGAAATAACTCCATAACTCAATCTCATGTTTCAAGGCTTCTGTGGATAGCCTGCAGGAGGGAGAGGACTGCTCTTTTTTCTGGTGCCCAATTTACCCGCACGCTCTAGGATGCTTGAAGTAAGACAAAGCTTCACTGATTGGCAGCAGCTAGACTGAGACCCTGAAAAAGTTGCACCAGTGTCCTGCTCGGACACAAAGGATCTATTTTTTCTTAAGCGCGTATGTTGGTCTAACTTGCTCACATGCTGAGGGTCAAATTTAAAGTCAGATATGGAATTAGGAAGGAATTTTCCATCCCACAAAGACTGGCGAGAATCCCAAGTGCAACTAACTCACTGTTTTCTCTTCTTATCTCCCTAGACTTGTACAGGGAGATGCAAATAACAAACTTAAACCTAGAGATTTAATAGAGTTTCAAGCTCTTAACATAAAAAAGGGACACATTTCTTCAGGGGATACAATCACTGCATGATTCAGAGGCTTGATTCTCCTGAGCTAATGTGGGCAGAAGGCATGCATAGTGTTTTGGTAAGGGAAGGGTGATGTGATGTTTTATTTCTCACAACAGTTGTATTGAGAGTTCCTCAGGACACAACACAAGCCTCAGGGCGTAAGGAGAGGCTGTGTGTATAGATGATGCCCTAGATGTGCCACTGCCATAAAATGAGAACAATGCGAAACTGAATTCTGCTGCAGATCATCTAAACTTTGGTTGTTGAGGAATTCCTCCACTTAGATGTTTCAGCTGTTTACAGCAAACCCCCTCGAGTCCATTTAACCAAAATATGACCAGAAAATCGGCTGAAAAGTAGTCACTAGTTAGAACCACTTCTGGTGTTGACAGATCAGCTTACTGACAAGGAAAAGTGTTTCCTATAGTGTCAGCACAGTAAAAGTTGAAGTCTAGGTCACATGTATACTTGTCTCAAGCATAAACAAAAAACCCTGATAAGTTCCAGATCTAGAGCCCTTTTCCTGTGGGTGCTACTGTAGTGAAGCAGAACAAGCCTGGCCTGATGTTCAGATAGCAGGCTAAACCTGCAGTGTTAGCAACGGTGTGATGCCTTGTTTTGACTTACACACTGAAGAGAGCAAAGGCAAGGCCTCAAAAGGAGAATAAATATAGATGAGCAAGCGGTTATTTCATTCATATCTCACTTTTTAGAGAGCTGTCCACACTTACAAAGGGAAAAGCAAACACTGAACCTGGAAATGCTTTTACAAACCCTCACTAAAGTGATGTCTGACTTTCCCTTGCTTTTAACTTGAATAATTTACAGATTCAGTACTCAAAATGTGCCCTTGTTAAGACCAAACCTACCAGATCTGTAGCCATCTAAAAAGCAATATGTTACAAAGTGAAAGTGAATACTCTTAAAATTAACCTATCAATGGATCTCCCCACTATTGAAAAGACAGACCTAAGGTGTACCACAGGAATGCGTTTCAGCAAATCTGGATTTACGTAAACTAGAAAACTCTATTAAAACAGCAGACTGGCAGTAAAAGAGCACCACTACAAGTGTCAAGACAACAAACATTAAGAAGTGACTGGGAACAGCAAATTTTAATCAAATCATTCAACCCTTTTGTGGTGGCTTACCTTGATTATGTCAGATAATATTGTTAAAGTACCTTGCTAGAGACTTCACGATATCACCTTTCCAAATTACAGAGGGTCAAGGCAGACTGCTCTTAAAATTTCAGAAGACAGCAAATTCACCTCTTTTGCTGTCTACAAAGCCGAAGGCAACAATTTCAAACAAAACAAAGCACCCCCCTTTGGGTCCTTCTGTAAGGAATCAAGGAGAGCACAAAACCACCATTAGCATCTGTAACCTCTTTCTGTGCTAAACCCATTAGCTACAGAAACATTGCTAAGAAAACAGTGATAGGAGGCATTTCAGTAAACAACTACATCAGCAAGATTTCAGGTGTTCAGTGTATATGCCTAATTTCTTGCCAGCTTCATCTCTTGCTCAGTCATTTACTTCTTGTGCAACATTGAATGCAGCAAAAGAAATCTCTGCTTGCCTAGACAATAAATAGATACAACTAGCTGTGACCACTTTAGTGGAGGATGGAGGATGTTGAAACTGAATAACTGTTCCTTAGCAAAACAACATTACATTTTTATATATAAAATTATGATAATGATCTGTGTACATCTCTCAAAGCTTCTCTCCATGGATCTAAGACTTCCTAAAAACATTAAATTAATCCTTGCCACCATATTCTTGGAAGACAAATGATACTTTGCTACAATTTGTTTGCAAGTGGGAGAATGTAATGAACAGCTAATGCTTACACATCTAATTTTTAAAAATGCTTTCATGATTTTATTTCTAAATGCTTATTTAATTTCCCAAAAGTGAAACTGAGAAAAGAGTACTATTTCATGCCAGTCTCTCTCCACCCCTTCGGCTCTTTGAAGCCTTACAACATCAAGCCTGTAAATTCAATTTCTCTGTCTAGAGGCTCAGATCTAATAGCTCTGTCTGGAACATCAGTATCAAGGGATCTTGTCTTCAGAGTTTAGAAGAAAACAGCAAAGAGCTTTCTGAAGAGACAGAAAGAAAAATTCTATTATTTATTTTAGAGAGAGATTATTAAGAGGTGACAACTACAGGAATGTATTATTTTTATTAGTAGCTTCTCAGTATTACAGTGTACACCAAAATTTATGTACAGACACAGAAAAAAAAAAAAAAAAAAGAATGTACTCTCACCTATCCATAACTTGCCCAGGTTCTCTCTCCAGCAGAAATCATCACTGCTCATTTCAGAACAAGACACAATAGCTGGGATAGTTAACCTCCCATCTCAGATCCCACCATCATCTCCAACAATTTTAAGGTTTTTATGCACTGAGACAAAAGGAATTCATGTTTCTATAAGTAAATGTCATCATTAGCAATGAATATTCTTACTGCTAAGACTTCTAAGTCATCACTTTTTAAAAACCCATTTTTGCAAGCCTGCTGTATTTTTTGGGCCAGTAACTGAAGGACACAGCTGGGGAAGTTTTCAACCATATTACTATGCACATGCTAAGTCCATCAGGAAGAGTCAATGCTCAAACTGTACTCAGAAGACAAAAAATGAGGACTGCTCTGCTGAGATCCAGGAACCCAAGTTCAAGTCTTCCTTTTCCTTTTTCAAAGGTGAGCAATTTTTCAGCCAATTGTCCTTACCACGGCTGTTTGTCATCAAACCTTCTATTGAGAATTATGAATCAGACACCAACACTTCTCACAGTTTTGTATTTGGGTGATTAATATTTCTGGATTTATAACATATGTTGATATTCAGGTATTTAATGTATTTATATATTTAGAAAGACATGAAACTATCAGTGTGTCTTGGTGTGTTTGTCAGTCTATATGCTATCAGCCCAGCTGTTCCTATCAACTTTATTGCATCTTCTGGAATCTAGCTATGTTGAATAAAGTTTGCATCATGGCAGCCCAGCAAAACTTCCAGCTTTAAACCAACACAGTTTTTATGGGAAAAACCCAATGTCTCATTTGCAAGAGCAGAGATTCCAAACCGGTATGGTTTCACAGGTCCATCACCTTAAGAGGTTCAGGCCTTGAGACAGGTTTCTGTTTAGGAACTATTTACTGTTAATGCATTTGACACATGTTGAAATGGATCAATCATTGCAGTTAGATCAGCTTTTTGAAGCCAGAGTGTCTTATGTAGATCTATAAGTATGTACACCTATAAATACATTTTTATTTTATACCTATAAAAACATATTGTTTCCAATAGAGCTCCAGCAAAACACATTGCAACAATGACTGACAGCAGGAAATTGAGAAATGATCTGCAAGTGAGAAATTTCCTATATAACTTTTATATGCTTCCATGATTTGATTTACATCATTTCAGTTTCTCTATCAAATTCTACCCTCACTTCTTCTTTGGAGCAGTATAATCCACAACATTGGCAGTCTCCTCTTCCTTATTCACAGAGAACCATAAGCATCTGCTGTTTTGTTTGTGAATGTGCTGGCAGTCTGCTCAGATGCTGGGCTCAAAAATGGGCATTTTAGCCTGGGCTGAAGAACACTTATCTCACCTGCAGTGCATGAACCACCAAGCATGCTTTGCCAATGGTCAGACCACAGAGCAAGGGCATCAAATCAAGCTTGCGGTGGAGGGAAGGTGTGACAACAGGAAATATAGGGAAAATGCACAGCCCCAGAAGCCAGGAGCTGGATTAAAAGAGGACATAGCTTTGAACAAAGGTTCAAACTCTGCTCTAATTTTTGAGTGCAAAAGAAATGTCCATACAAAAAACACTTGATGAGCTTCCTTTCTCTTGATATTGTGTGATCTTAAAAGGATCCAACAGTCATGCACGTGCTTTCTGATTTCCAAACTAGTAACAATTTAAGACCATGGAATAGCTAATATTATTTGAAGAACTGCAAACTAAATTAATTCCAAATACAAATTTCTAAATAAATATTAAAATCTGTGTAAAGCTAATTAAAATTTCAGAATCCGCCTTCAATTTTACCTATATTTCTCTCCTAATTACCTGATTAATTATGCATGATTAATTCATACAGTAAACAGGGAGCAGGGGTTTTTCCTCAAATCACAACTGAACCTGAATGATTATTTTGCTATTTTATATAAATGAGTTGAAATAACTTCTGTCATGGAAACACATGACCTAGGATAGAGCTGAAGAAATAACTAGTCCAGCCTCACAACATGAGCACAAGTCTGTACTGCTCTATTAATCCATTTTTTCATTTTTCATCTCAGTGTAGAATGAACGAGAATGACCTTTCGATTTTTCAATTGAGATTCACTTTATCACACAATCTGTGTTTACAGAGTCATAGAGTATTCCCAGAATAATATCATGTCAAGCAGCTGTTACTCTAGTTTTATATGTATCAATGTAGAGTCTTGGAACATGCAGAATATTTCTAAGGAAAAGGTCCAAGATAATAGTGTAGGAAGGACAGCTCAGTTATTAATATGCAGAGGAAACCACAAGATCCTCTTTCATTAGGCATTTAGAAAAAACCAGACGTATAGAAGAATTGGGATAATGTTTGCAATCTGATATAGTTATGAATTTTGTTTAGAATGAGGACATCTATATATTTTTAAAGAAATTATTACTCTTAATCATTTAAGTTTTACTGTAAACATACACCATGCTAAACAGATGTCAGGCCTGCAGAGGGCTTTACAAATGAAATAAACTGTGGGAGAGAGGTTTATTTTTTGCCTCTTTACAACTTACACAATCCATGCAGTTAAGGATTTTATTGCTTTATTAATAAAAACTAAAGATAGCAGAAAGCAATGAATCTAAGCATCTGTTACCACCCATAGTTTAAACAGTTGACTGAGAAGAGACTTTGTGCTGCAGCAAACAATTACACAGAAGTAAGCATTGCTGTACAAGTCATGCCAAGGTTTTCCAAGTTGTTCTTGGCATAAGACCAGCAAAGGTGAAACAAAAATAGCTTTATGTCATCCTTGCAGTTGCCCAAATCTAGTAACACAGGGAGAGGCCAGCCCTAGCCCTGCATGCCACAGTGTAGCTACAGGATTGCTCAGCCTGCCACCCACTTGCCTGTGGTTCTAGCAATTTGATAACTGAGGACCACGGGGAGAAGGTGAGCTTTAGTTCTCACAGGTGTTTTCCTGAGGCACAGGAAACATTAAGTGAGCTGGCTGGTACCAAGGCAATAGGTCTCAGGATTTTAAAAGCAACTCAACTGAAAAACTCTCCTCTGTAAACTTTTTGGACGAATCAATGCCATAATATTAACTTAGAGCACTTCAATTTAAACTAGGCTAAGTATACAGGTAAGACAAGCAGAGAGTACAGGCAAGGCAACTGTGAGCAGCTCAAGGAGGCCTCGGTCTTTGGTGGATGGAAAGACTGACATAAACCAGCAATGTGCACTTCCAGCTCAGAAAATCAAACACATCTTGGCTGGCCACCAGGTCAAGGGAGGTGATTCTCTCTCTCTACTCCATATTTGTGAGACCCTACCTGGAGTGCTGCATCCAGCTCTGGGGCCTCTGACATAAGAAGCCTAGAAAAGGGATGTCTGAGGGACTCCATATGACAGCCTTCCAATAAAAAAAGGGCTACAAGACAGCAGGAGAGGAACTTTTTACAAGGGGATATAGTGGCCATACAAGAGGTGATGGTCTTAAACTGAAGAGGTTTAGATTAGATATTAGAGAAAAATTCTTCCCTGTGAGGGTGGTGAGACACTGAAAACAGATTTCCCAGAAAAGTTGTGGATGTGCCATCACTGGAAGTGTTTGAGGCCAGGCTGGATGGGTCTCTGAGAAACCTGGTCTGATGGAAGGTGTCCCTGTCCCTGGTAGGAAGGTTGGAATGGAATGATCTTTAAGCCTTCTTCCAAACCAAACCATTCTGTGATCACATAGGTCACTGTGCTCAATTTTTATCAGCCCACAGCATTGAAAGGAAAAGATGAGAGCCATGAGTTATCTAACCCCACTGCCAGCTCTTTTGGTGAAATCATGTTCTCTTAATTAAGAGATATAGGTCTCATAATCCCTTTCCCCATCAAGATGTGAGCTTTTGCTCATCTAAAATACTTAACCTAGGAAGGACATGTGCATTGTTAGGTACACAGCAGCACTGCTGCATTATATGCTCAACTAAGAGGTACGAACTCTCTTTTCCCTCCTAGTTGTAAGGTTATTAGATACCTGAATAATTTTTATTGCTTTGCTTCTGAAGAAGGTGGTGTAATATTAGTGTGAGCATCACAGAGATACATTAACTGGCAATTACTGTCTAAAGCCAGAGACAAATCATCAAAAGAAAAGAAGAAAAAAGGATGAATCCCAGAGAGGAACAAAATATTTAGGCTTTTACATGTTTCATATGCTTATCAAAAATTTCTCCTTTCAATCACTGGGTCTGGAAATCAGATGATTTTTCAAAATTGAATGTAAGTTGCCATCTAAACCTATATTTAGATCAAGGACATGGATATGAACATAAGTATCCAACAAAAGAAATCTGAACCTGAAAATTATAGTTGTGTATTTTTTCTATTTTAATAGTCCTTGATACAAAATGGGAACTTATTACACTGCAATTAGACATTTTTAAAAGCTCTTTCAGATCCTTGGATGAAACACAGTATCTGGATGCCAAGCTGTTGTCAACATTTTTACTGTCAGGAATTGTATGTTTAAAACTCTATCAAGTCAACCTTTCATATTTCTGAGACAGCTATTTCAATGTGTTTTGATTTACTACTAGAGACCTTTCGAGCAAGGCCATATAACGTAGGGCTGTTTCAAACACTGCCTATAATAACAAAATCTTAATAATCCACATGTGTTGTGTGCAAGTGTACTCCTTATAATTTACATGATGTTATTGTTTATAATGGACATCCCTCCAGACCTACCTGCCAGTTTGCAAATTGCTAACAGCAACAGGAAATTGTGAGGACGAACTGCACCCTCAGTGTCACCTACAGTCTTCTGCATCCCCTAGTTGTTGGCGCAATGGTCAACAATTCTTAGTTACACGTCAGTAATTCTTTGGGCAAGGTACACCAAGAGAGAGGATACAAATTGTTCCAGCTCTGACCGTTTTGCAATGTTAATAGAAATCACAGCAGCAAGATTTATTTTAGACTTCAGTAACTGTAGCTATTGCCCTGATAAACATCACAAAACATGTATTGAGTAAGAAAATGAGACTGCTACAAATCCCCTCCCAGAATAAGATTTTCACTTTAAAAACAGCAAATATCAACAATGTCATGGCATTGCTTGTAGGAAGGACATTTTGGCAAAACCCTAAAACTTTCAGGAAAAATAAGTAATTTCAGAGTACGTAATTTACGCTGTTTTGATATAATGGCATTAAAATAATATGTTCCTCTATAATAATCTTTGTCAATGGTCTCTTCTGGCAGGATGTCATTGGTATTTTTAGTGTCATCTGCCAGGCACTGCCACCAACTTAAAGGTTCTTAGAAATACAATCATCTGCAGCTATAACTAGCAATAGTCCTTATCTAGAATCAAGGAAAATTAAGTGCTATGCCTCAGTGTCAGTAGCAGGCAATAATTTTATGTTTACAAATACATTTGATTTACAATGCAAGAAATAAGTCATTAGGAGAGAAAGAAAACAGGTATTATATATGGGAAGCATCTGATCCTCATACAAATAACAAATGGGGAGCACTCAGCCTCACAGTCCCTTGTTTCACCTTGTTGATCCTGTTCACTCCAACAGGGATGATGTTCTTCCCACATTTCCTTTAGGCAGGTCTGTAAGACAGCAGACGGTGCCAGCTCTCTGTCTGCCTCAATTCCCACCCCACTGCTGCCTCTTGTCAGGTCTCCCCATGTGCTCCAGGCCCTCTCACTGCTGTTGGTTTCAGTGCTAACCCTGCAGCATCCCTCACTGCACTGTGCTGCCAGCTGTGGTGCTGATGATAAAACATCAAACCTGTCCTACTTCAGCTAGAGCAATTCCAGTTTGACAAGTAGGGGAAAATGGCTGGATCCAGGTCCCTACATTCATACCTTCAGCTCTATCACTAAACAAATAAAGTCCAACAGCATGGAGAACACTGCACTTCTCTCTGTATTGTTCACATATGATGATGACCAGAATGTATGGATATTTTGGATTGTACTGAGTTCCTTTCCATTAAGAGTGTCCAATTTTTCTTGTCCTTCAGAAAAAGCCTCAGTTTACCAACTGAATACTGAAATACCACTGAAACTTCTATGGAAGCAATGAAAACAACTAAAGCAAAACAACTACCAAATATTTAATCTACTTCTTCCTGGCTATTTCCAGTATATGGTGACTGATAATGCCTGTGTCAGATTCCATCCACAGATTTCCTGATGCACCCATGGTCAGGGCACAATCTCAAAAAGAATGTACCTGTGACTTTGGTGATCAGACACCATATAGTTTCATTTGAACCTGTTTTCAATCTAAACTAAACCCCTCTGCCTTTCATGGCTGTGAACCAAAACTTCAGTGCTTAAGTAGAGGGAAACAAATAGAGCAAGAGTTGCAGAAAATCCAGGAGAGGAAGAGGTTGCAGTTCCTAACACTGATGAGCTAAATCTCAGGTCCTCAAAAGTTCTTGAGATAGTCATCAACCTCTTTATGCACAAAAGATTTTCCAGCCCCAGAAGTGCCATCCAGCTGCTACTTAAGCCTGGAGGATTGGGATCTCATCTCTGCAAGCCAGTACACTGACACTGTGCATCCTGCACCACTTCATGGAGAGACACTGCTCAAATCTCTCAGCTGAAAGCTCCTAGGCAGAGTATTCAAAGTATGTAATCTAACTGTGGAGGAGGGAGGGTAAAAGCCTGATTAAGATTAGGCTCAGTTTTCTGATTGACTGACGATTTTGAAGGCTTTGGTATGAAAATGAACATGACACATCAGAGACCATTAACTATGTAAACACTGCTTCCTAAGAAATGAAAGCAGCAGTAATTGTACCCCAGCTGAAATTACTCAACCCAGGACTATACTGGGACGTAAAAGAAGCACAATATGCTATCAATGTGTTTGTTAAAGACAGAAGTCTAAATGATATGAAGAATTCAATTTTGTACATGTACATATATATATTCACATGTCACTGACGATATTTATGTTTGTAACCTCATTACAATGCTTTAGACAAGGATATCCTATGGAGTAATGTACTGAAAAAACATTGTGGCACAAAAAGTGGAACCTATTTCTGTTGTTTAGAAGCCAGACTTTTATACTCAGTTTGTCACTCACTAACTGAATCCAGCCTCTTCAATATCTAATACATAAACCAGGAGAATTACAGTTGCCTCCCTAAGGTGAGATAAGGACTATAGGGAGGTTCCCTGAAATAATAAACACAGGCAGCAGAAGATTTAGTATTACAGCTTGGTTTATAAATCTATCTGTTTTTCCCATACTGAAGGCCACTAAATGGAAGAAATTCACCAGCGGGGTAAGACATTTTATAATTTGTGCAAGAATATGACAGTCTTACAAAATATATGGCTATGCAGAAGGCATAAAATATCTATGGGACTTATATGTGGCATAGATTAGTTGTCCTTTGAGCAGATTGCTGTCTTTCCAACACGAAGTTCATGTAAGGAACTACCTTCACAATTTAAAATACTTACAGAACATTCATACAGAAAGAATGGCATCTGGTGTAGGCAGTACTGCTTGGTGTTGACCAGCAGTATTGGTATAGCTTAGTTAAATTTCTCCTCAAAGGCTAAATACAGAACATGTTCTCAGAGAGATCTGAGAACTGGATCTTTGTTGCAGGGCTTGGAGAACTGGCTTGCCCAGAATTAGTCAAAAGGTCCTGGTGAGTACCAATTATGATAATTTTTAAAATTTAAAAACATATAGAACTAAATTAGTCATCTTGGAAGCAACTACCACAGCAGGCTGAGTGTGGTACATGTGGACCCATTCAGTCATGGCTTCCCACATTAGGGTTTCAAGCAGTGTCAAAGAACTGAGCAGAAATGTGCGTTGCATGTGGTAAACACAGCCACGAGGGGAAAGGTAGAAGAATATGAGAATAAAGAAAAAATCCCTTCCACAAGCACCTACTATTGAGGCACTAGTCCAGACATTTGAAATTGCCTGCACTGTGCCTTGCTAGAATATCGGGGATGACTGCAGCATCTGGCAGAGGTGACATAGGACCTTCAAAACATCTACTCTGTGCACCTGAAATGGTACTCACTGAAAATTTTTAAGGTACCTGAGTCTTTCTGAGAAGATGAAAGGGTGCAAACAAAACTGTGTGACACCCAGGTCCCTGATGAATTCCATCACCATTCACTGATGAACTCCATCACCACCAGACCTCAACCTTCCTTTTCCCTTGTCACTGCAGAGTTTTGATCAATGGCCCATGTGAACACAGCCATTGTGGATGGTTCCATGGAGCTCCTGAGTTTGGTGGACTCTTTGACACTAAGAGTGAGTATGAGATATCTGTTGCATTCACTGAAACAATCAGTCTGATCCCAACCCTTTTGCTTCCATGTCTTGTTGGTACTAGAGGAACCAGGTGATAATAGGGCTAGAGGAAATCCTCCCACAGTATAACAATCACTCAACAGCTTGTCTTTAGTAATGTTCCTTTACACAGGCAGTTCTTAAACTTCACCAGTAAAAGCTTAATTAATGGTGCCAGGCCATGGGTGAGTGGAGGGTAGAAAAACAGGAATGGGGAATGAATATCCTCCTATTCAGGAAGATTTGGGCTACAAAGTAACAAGAAAGCACAGAGGACAGAGAGCCGAAAATACAGGTTAGATAGTACTTCTTGGAGGAAAGGACATCTGTTAACCCCTGTCTTGAGGAGATGACATGAAATTGAAAGATGAAGAGTCTGTCTTCTCCTTAACCTAATCTGCCTAAGACAAATTCAGCACTCTGTGGCAGGGACCAGCTCTCTTTTCTGTTTGCAGAGCATGCTGTAGACAACTATTCTGGTTTATAACAAGTTCTCCTAAGTGAAGATAAGTATCAGGTCAGGAGCCCCATTGCTTGCAAAACCCAGCAGACTGAACAGTGTAGTGGTGCTGGAAGGACTTGCTGACTGAAGGCAGAGTCAGCAGAGCAGCTTACAGCAGAAATTATTTATAGCAACACTTTAATATTAGATTTTACTCTGGGTTGCCCCTAAATGTTCTGCTTCTCTTAGTACATAAGAACCCCCAAACCCCTTGTTTCTCAATGTTTTAATTCAAGATATCAAGAACCTAAGAATATCAGCAGCCCAATAGGCAAAGAGAAGCATCAAAGGTCAAATTCTTTCAAGTAAAAGTGATCTTTCTGTAGATTAGCAGACCTACATATATTTTGATTATTCATGTTAATCGTCTGAAAAAAAGTCCTGAAACCAACTGTCTTAAGTTTAATGATTTCCTGTTTATTTGGATTGCCCTGACAGGTTGGTGTATCTGTTCTCTATCTTTTAAAGCCTGCAATTGCTATTTTCAATTAGGAAAAATTACTGAATGGACTCCATAATTTAAGAAAGTGTTGTAGTGAATTTTTTCTTATTCATTAGAGGTCACTTAATGTGTTTCTAACTTATTAAGATGAAATATCTGGTTTTAGATGCTGAAAACTGTCACAAGTCTCAAAACCAGTGAATTTTTGCAAACTATTACAGAAAAAAAAATCCATCAAGGAATTCTGGTAGGTACTAGCATGGACACCAAAATAACTTTTTAACAGTTGCCAACAGTTTAGCTGGAATGATCAGAGTATTCACATAACTTACCTACTATTTTGGTTGTGAGATGTCTTTGTGTTGACTGACTTCAATAATTTATTTCAGAACCATGCATGTACCTTCTGGCTGACTCACAGCTATGTAATAATTTTTGAGAGGACTGAATTCCATTTCATGACTGGCTACAAGCTGCATCATAAATTCAAGACTCCTCACTCTCCACTGATCTCCCACAGATGCCAAAAGGAAGCTTGTACAGAGATCAAAGGAAGAATTTGGGCTCTGTGTAGTAAAATAAAACTTTCAGTTGTTATTTTTTACATTACATTCAGAACTGCTTACTGGAAAATGTTCCCTTTGCTACCCTTTGTCACCTCCTGTCTCTTTTCCCTTTCCCATTCTTCTTTCTTTTCCCTGTCTTCCTTCTCTTTGCATGTGTCATCACAAATTCCCACTCCCTGTGCGCTGTGTTGGAATGGTCACTGTAATGCACAGTGCCACCATTAACCATAAGTACTTGCATTCTGATGACTCCAGAGGAGCACTGGTTCAAATCTGTCTCCAAACTGAGGACACAGCACAATGGCCCTCACTTAATGCTCATGAGAGGATTGTAACATCTGCAATGTCACAACTAGGTTTAGCACTTCCTTCTCCCCCAGTATTTTTCAAGAATCGAAAATCATGACCCAGGCACTTATTAACTGCTTTACCCATATCAGATGCTCACCCAGGTGCTCTGTATCTCATCCACCAAAGTAGTCTTTATTCCAGGCTATGGATGCAGACGCAGGTTAATATGCCAGCCCCAAGTGCCCCAAATTAACTATTAATAAATAAAAATTAAATGTTCAGTAGCATAAAGACTTGCCTCCAACTCCAAAATGGATTTAGATCAGTAAAGTGGTCAACCAACCCTATGCACCACAACACTCAGTTGAATTGTCCTGAAAATGGAGGGAAATTAGATCAGGTACTTTTGAATCCCTCTGCTTTGCCTTTTCTCAAATGTCAATCGTACCATAAAACAATGTAAAGCTTTTTGCCTGGAAATTCCAGTGAGCTTTAGAAACCCCTGTTTCTAAACAAGGTATTTCTAACATGACCCTGTGAGGTACAGTTCTTATCCTCACTTTTTTGAAATCAGAAAACTGAAAGAAAATGGTTTGTCTGAGGTCAGTGCCCAAGCCCAGAACAGGTTCTGGAATGGTCTTTACAACTGAGTCACTAGATCACGTTGCCTTCACCATCATTTCATGTTGGCATGAAGAGATTATATCTCATGTTTCGTGAGCTGGGCAGTTCATCTCAACTAACTTTCTCATCTTAACCAAAAAAAAAGAAAAAAGTACATAGAATTAGCCTTGAAAGATCTGCAGAGAAGATTTTGGTACCAAAGCTACCACCTCTCTGTCAATGTCCTCCCTCAGTCTACTTGGTGTCAATAATGCTCTCAAAATCGTTGGCACAAATTAGTGCAGGTAAAGAATTCTTCACTCTCGCAGTTAATAAGTGACTGAGCAAGGCTGTCAATTTATGCAGAAGAGGTTGTTTGCAACCAACAATAGATGCAACAGCTTGCAACCAACAAGCAGATGGAATGAGAATGAACTGAAAAGGTTCCCCTGTCTCACTCAAAGTTTTTGCTCATAATTCAGAAAATAATCATAATAATCTTATCAGATACCAATAAAATATTGAGGTTTGAGAATGGTAGAAAGGATGTCAGGCTGACAGACCTGGGATCTGAATTCTTCCACTGAGCCATAAAGTTTAACACAGGAGGTAGCTGTTCTACATTCTCTGTCAATATTGGTCTACTGACAATTCGAAAATGATGTCAAATGATGTCAACTTTGCCTGCATGTCACCCACTCCATCACTGGTCTTTCTGAGGGTTGGACAGTCTGGTGTAAAACACTGTAATGATATTTGACACACACTTAGGCACAGAGTTAGGATCACCATAATAATTTTATAGATGTCTCCAAACATCAGTCTTGTCATGTCCTAGAACAAAAGTGATTACTTTGGGATGCTTTGTATGGTTTCTAGTCACTAACCTGCCATAATCAATCCTCTTTAAAAATAATTACATTTCAACAACTTCAATTACATCAATTAAACACAAACTAGATTTTGGAATAGCATTTCATCTGAACAGCTATAACCACTGCTCAGTTAAACATATTACTAATAATCCTCCAACTAATTTTTCCACGCTCTCAGCTAGAAAAGATGTAAGAATTTCATCTTCACAACACAGGGATCGCTGGCCAGACCCCAGTGAATGCACAGAACACAGAAACAGATTTGGTTCTTGGGGTTGAGACTTCTATTTCTCATTGCAAAGAGAGCTTAGTCCTGCAGTGTGGTGAGAGGAGAAACATAGAACAGTAAGTGAAAAAAGTGCACAACTGCCCAGCCTCAGACTAAATCAAGTACAGGAGTTAAGGGCTCTAATTTCCACAATTAGCATAAGTACTTTCAGGGGCTTTCACTACAGTGCCTGGGAAATAGCCCTAGCAACGCCTCACTGATACTCCCCTGACCTTGCCCCTCCCAGCACATCCTCTCTGCGTTTACACCGGGTGGTGAAACTCGAGTATGAGGCAAAAAAATCCCAACTGTGATAGAGACACTACTCAAAAGGGGAAATCAAGAAAAGCCTGCAAAGTCACTCTCCTCCATGATACATGACCAAACAGGAGAACTGCACTGGCCATGGCTGGGAGATGCAGGACTACTAGCCCCCTCCACTGCTCCTCTGAATCCAGCCCAGACTGTCTAACAAGGTTAATCTACTTTGCACCATGACTGCACAGAAAGGCACACAGAGGGGTTTTGGGGGACAGAGCCTGAGAGGGAGCAGGAGAGTGGTGCAAAATGGATCACCTGTTTCAAGTAGGGAAAAAAAATCAGTAAAAAGGGAAACACTTCAAACAAATACGAAAATAATTTTAAGTACCATATACTATATCTACATAAGTAAAAGTGAAGATTTTAAGGGCAGATTCAGAACTTCACAATAACTCTCTTCAGACATATGATGAAATTTGTTTTGAATAGTGCTAAAGTTTCAGAAGCTCATAATAGTGGTATAAATCAGTTTTCAAGATACTGCTATTAACCACTTTCTATCAGGATCAGTGAGGTGACTTTTTTTCCCAGCGCGTGTGATTTCAGTAAAACAACTTGTTGCTCTTTAAAGTTTTGTTATGAATTACTTTTCTTCTTCCCCTCAATATTATTTCTAGATAACTTCAGCCAGAGAAAACACCTCAGAGCTCTACGGAAATTTCTACTTTCGCCTGATCCTACATGTATGAGAAACCACCCTGCCCATGATTTGGGGAGGGGAGAGGAAGGGGTCCCTCCGTGGAATTACGTCTGCATCTGGCATGGCCGGCCGGGCTCAGCCTGAAGTGCCCCCTGCTCCCTGTCGCCGTCGGCTTGCTCCGCAGCCCGCCTGGCCAGGGGCTCTGCTTCTCCAGTTTCTGCACCCCAAAGCCAGACCCGGCGCTGCGCAGCGCTCCGCGCCCGTCAGACCCGCGGGCTGCGCCCCGTCCATCGCTCCCCCGTGTGCCCCCAGCGCGGGCGGGCTGGTCCCGACGGCAGCGCTGCCCGCCCCGGCCCCGCTCCCATCCCGGGCGCGCACCCACCTGCCCCGTGGGCCCGCGCCCCGCTCACCTCGTCCCGCCGCCGGGGCTGCTCCTGCCGCCACCAGCTCCTGCCCTCACTCCGGCGCTGGGCAGGGCGGCGGCAGCAGCATCCCCCGCCGGCCCCCCAGCTGCCGCGGCGGCACTTGCAGCCTCACGGGAACCGGCGGCGAGGGGAGGAGGGGGTGGGGAGAAAGAAACCCCTGGCCAGGGCCCCGTCCCAGCCCTCCCCGCCGCCTCCGGCACCCGAGCCCGCTCCCACGGGCCACGCAAGGCGGGGCGGGCGGCGGCGGCGACGGCGGGGACCCGCCCGGGCGCTCCTCGCTCCGCGCCGCCCCGCGCTGCCCCGCAGGTAGCGGCGGCCCCGGGCAGGCACGGCGCGTACCGCCCCGGAGGCGCAGGGCACTCGGATACCTCTCCATGAGCCTACCTGCAGCCAGGCTTCGGGGCGCTGACTCTGCGGTTCCCCGGGCAGCGGCACTCGACAGGTTGGCACACGGGTTCTTAACCCTGCAGCAGGAGGCTACTGTGGGGGAAGGAGAAAAAAACCCCTTTGCTCAGTTTTCTTTTCAAGACTGGGGCTTTCTTCCAGCTCATAACGAAAAAGTCTGACCTCCAGGTTTATGCTGTTCCCTGGTACCTGAAACTCACACAGTAGACACCAGGGACCTGCATTTCTTGAAGATGAAAATCCTCATCTTGCTCTGTACAGTTAAATTTTGGTGTGGTTGTGCAGATTTTTACAGCTATGGATCTGTTGTACCCACCAGGTGATTTGGATCTTAGGAACTGAAATACAGAGAACAAAATGTTTTCATTATTATATGGTAGCACTTCCATTACTACACTGCTTTCCAAGTCCAAAAATCTTTCAACACTGTTCGATAGCAACAGTCTTTTAGGATCATTATATGGTTTGTATTTGAAAACTCTTAACCTTATGAATTGCTGCTTTTTTTTTAAGGAAAAGTGGCATGTAGCCCTATACACAGTCTCTGGTGCCATTCTACGGCCCAGCCTGAGAGCTTTGGATCTGTCCTGAGCATACAGGACAAATAATAACAACAAAAATTTTGTTAGAGTTGCAATATACAGGCGAGAGTGACACTTAGAATATACTAAAAGTGTGTTGAATTTTTACCTCAAGAGGTGATAAAGACCTTTATTTCTGAAGGAGATCCATGAGACCTAACTTCAGTAAATGCATAGTCTTATGTATCATTGCAGAATTACCCACAGGCCTGAAGTCACTTATGTACACAAATAGAATTTCATGTATTAGGATATGGCTGATTTTGCTAAATAAGTGGTTTTCCTTTCCTACTTCTAGTGCAGTACACTAACTTTTCAAGAAATAGATCACCATCCTTTTGACAGTTATAAATAAATATTGCACAGTATAATTGCACAATAATAAAATACCAGCAAATATTTTTCAGATAATAAATAAATAAATTACTGATTCCAAAGGTGAAAGAATAGCTTTCTTAATCATGCTTAACTGGAGATAGTTCCAGATACAAGGACTACATATTCAGAGAATTCCCTCCTAACATTATATTAAACTTTGATTTACAAGAAAACCTAACACTTCCTAGCAGCAGTCGAAAGTGTTAATGTTTCAAATCCTAAATCAAAATAAAATCTCGTGTGAAGAAACAGTTTAGATTTGTCTTGTTGGACAACACCTTGGCTACTAGAACTTGGCAACACAGGCCAAGGTAGTAGGATGGCATCCATTCAGGGCCCTTGTATTTAAGCCTATGCAGCATGACAGGCGTTCTTCCTCTTTCTCACCTGCAGAGTTGGAGCAGATCATACCAGCATGTGCTTTATCAGGGCACCCTCAGATCCCAGTGTTTTGAGGAGCTCAGCCAGGGTGTAGAAGGCTCAGTTCTTTCCATTTCTAAGCAGATTTGAACCCACATCTCTAACTTAGCAAGGAAATAGCCTAAACAGCTGACCATGGAGCATTCCAGAGGAAGAATTACCTATGCTGCCCTTTTCAAACCCATACTATCCTTCATTTTGATTCACATGGCTTTATTTTGTTTTGAATTAGATGGGAGGAAAGAGTAAGCTACTTACACCAGGGAAATACTAACATTCTGAGTCTTGTGGTAATGACAGTAATTGTGAGTTTGACTCTATTGCCTTTTTCAGATGAAGCTGACATTTTTAGTAGAGATTCTGGATCCAAGCCAGTTTCAGTAGCAAACCAATTTGGAAGTCCTTACATCTTGGCTTGTCTCTGCCTTTGCCATATACAATAAACACGTAAAATACATCATAAAAATAAGTAAAATCCAAATATGCTATTTTTTTATTTACTTCCTTCTCTATTGCAATACTAAACAGTATCAGTAGCTCAGTGATACAATGCCTGTGAAAGGAGGAAACCAACAAATACTGAGAATCACTTTAACTTCAAAGGCATATGTGAGAGCAAAAGGAAAAGGAATACACAGAACTACTGAACCTTGGTTCCTTTGAAATTACAAGTCAAGCCTACCTTTGAATATTTCCTGGAAATACCACAAGCTGTTAAAGAAGGAAAAGCTTGGAAGGGGTGAGATGGAATATCAGACCTAAGTTAAAGGAGAGAAAAGCTGAGGTGGCAAAAGACTTCTCTGGCTTCTATGATAGTGTGGTCACCTCTACTGCACTGTGGCCTTCAGGGTTTGATCTCAAAAGATCAAAGGCTTCATTTTCAGGCCAGTCTGCCACGTTGCAGCAAGTCCCTTGTGATGGAAAGACACCTTTGGTGTCAGTTGACAGATTCTTCAGAGAGCTACCAAGGGAGCCTCACAGAACAGGGAGAAAGTTCAGGGAGATGGAAGGATGCTCAGAAACAGCTACTTTTCTCCTGTAAGAGTTTTGTTTGACTGAAAGTCTGTTTGCAGCTGCATCTCATCAGACGCCCAGATGCAGTAGCAACTCAGTCCAAAGCAGAATGGGAGAGAAAATGGCACCTGCTGGAAAGGACTCTTGGAAGAGATCATTGATTGGAGTGATATCTGTAATCAGCTGGACCTACCAAGAATTTATGTATATATTGAGCACAACTAAGGCAGGTAGGGTCTCATGGACTGTCTTTTAGGGCACAGTTGGGCAAGTTATGCTGGCTGATGATTCTTTTGATAATGTCTCTGATGATTCCTGCTCAGGAATAATGGCTCTGTTGGATGGCATTGCACAGCCATCTTACACCGACTCTGTGAATGGTTTTCTCTATTCCAAGTTAATTTCCTAGTGAGGAAACAATTTCCAGAGTAGGAAACATGCAGATGCCATGAGGTGATGGAGTCACACAAAGGTGAGGGGAGTGGTGAGGTTGTGTGTTGATGTGAGCAGGGCAGGTGAGAGCTTGTAAGAATGAAGGCTTCTCATTGCATACAGGCATTTTGGTCATCGATTGTCTCTAGCTGTGAAGGACAAACTAATCCCACAGAGGCATTTTCCTGCAGAAACTCTTCAGAAGGGCAACTCTTCCCATCATCTGGACAAAAATGTAGGCCACCTCCCAAATAGAACTCTTGCAGCTCTCAGTTCAAGTCTCTCAATTCAGGCAGCACTCCAAAAGGGCTTGGAAAGCTGTTAGATTCACCTAGTCCTTGTCAGGAGTATGAACTCATGCTAGGACAGGCTTCCTGTTCTTGTAAGTTAGCCTCTTCCAGTTTACCTATGTTCCTTATCCAGGGAGTACATGTGGCTGGGGAAGAAGAAAGAGTCAGGAAGGATATATAAAGGCTAGATGCCAAGGTGCAAAGTCAAATGGCGTAACTGGAAAGTTTAATGTTCCTTCTGAGAAGGCTTCCTGAGGAGGTGGCTGGTGTTTGTCAGAGGTATACTTCATACAATGGCTGTGGATCTAAGTGCCTTGAGCCAGTTGCTGGGATGCTGAAGCCCAAATCTGAGCCAAATTATTCATGGCTAAGTCTTTTTCCCAAGGCCTGACATGCTGAAGGGAGTTATACAATGAGGCCTAAACCAGGCTCTCCATTGTTTTGTTCTGGAACTTAAGTTCAGGAAAGTATTCAACCAGAAGAATGATGATGTCTTCCTCAACTTCTTAAACTACTTTTATTGCAAATAAAAGAAGCTACACTGATAGTTTGAAGACTTACATCCCAGAAGGCTGAGGTCTTCTTTCTCTTGTACAAACTGAGCACCATAGGCAAGGCATATCCCATCTCCCTCTACCTTAGAATGTTCCTCAGCTTCAGCTTGTACTGGAGAAAAGGCTTTATTAAACCCTTCCTCTCTGCTAAGGCTGAATGGTGAGTACTCAGAAGAAACATGCAGGATGAGTTTTTATAGGAATTCAGAGAAAATTTGAGCTGCTAGGTTGTGAAGGAAATGCTGATGAGAGACTGGGACTGTTAGAGGGGTGTGCTTTGGCTGTGTAGATGTGGCTATACCACTGTCTAGTGGCTGTCCTATGGAACACAAGTCCCCTTGCTGCAGCTAGACTTTGTGGATACACCACATGCTCAGATAATGAGTTCTATGATTTTTAAGCCAAAAATTTTTCTCCCCCTGCTGAGGAACATGAAGTTTGTGTATCTACAACACATGGATCCCTTACAGAGGAGGAGATTTGCTCTTGAAGGACAGTTTAAGTTGTTTTGGTCAGAGCAGGAATGAAGAAAGGAATCAGTTTTTGGTTACGAAATGCTTAAGGAATAGACTGATATTGCACTACCTAAAATGAAATCTACTGGTCCAGCTAGGAGTGAAACATAAACAAGGCAAAATCTGAATTAAAAGCTGCTAGAGAGAGACAGCACCCAGTGTGCATTGGATAAAACCAGCAGCCCTGTGGACTGAGAACAATCCAACAACAACTCCAGCCCAGCTCCACAAATGTTATTGAACAAGTCTCATGAAGGTGTGTCCTATGTGAATTAGCCTTAAACAAAGAGGACTAAAAATCTCGAGCCTGTTCCTTCTTCCTCCCTGCTGTCTTGGTTTAAAAAGTTGAAAAGTCATGATTAAATTGGCCGCACTTGTTATTTAATATGTTTTATTTAGTTTGTATCTATGATTTTTTTAAATATTTATCATATTGCTAAAGAATGGTGACTGTTTTCATAGAAACTGGAGATGGAAGAGACCCAATAAGTTCACATCCAGTCCATCCCCCCCGCTGCCACTGCAGAATTGTTCTGCATGTACATTTTCCAGAACTACCTCCAAACTAATTTTGAAATGTTCTACTTTCTTGGTGAGGGTCTGTGCTCCTCATGTACGGATCTGGAAGTAGCTGGTGGTGTCCATTCTCATATATCCTTCATTCCTTTCCCCTTCATCTTCTTTATTATCACATTTTCTTTACTCCTTTTCCTTTCCATCTTCTTTGTTCTTGTACTCCTTTCTCGGGCTCAGGCGCTTCTTATTTGGTTATCCTTAAATGTTTCTTCTCTCTCCTTAGATTTTTTAAAAGGATCTACGCAGTTGGGCAGGGTTACTCTGGCAGATGCAAGCAGCCCAAGCAATATCATTTGAGCAGTTATTTGTTGAGCAATCCTACCCTGGAATATCCTGTCCTGGGGAGTATGAAAAACCAAAACAAAATCTCCAAGGTATTTGCTGAATATCAAAGCAGAAGCGCACAGAGAACATTGACCCTCTATTAAACACTGCCAAGCACACTCTTCTTAAAATCCTATTCTGTTATAATTCTTTGGCAAGGGATTTTCTGCTAAAGATATTATTTATAACTATTGCAGTTTCTTTCTTTATTACCCAGTCCATGTGTTGGTATGATCTACAGGTCACACTTGGCCTACTTGGGGCAGCTTAGTGAGCTGACTGTTTTCCCTCATGACAGTCATCTTGTGCTTCACGAGCTAGCCATGGATAAAATAACAGTTTCATGTCCACATTTTATGATTGCAAAGAAAATTTTCCAGATGTGAGCCAGACAAAATGGATACGGCGATATCTGCACCAGAAAGCTTCAAAAAATAATCCAAGAGGTAGAACTCGCTTTCCTCATTTCAGCTCCAGAGCTTGTTAACAGCTATTTAAGAATCAGTGTGGTTAACAATGTCTCAGTTTGATCATAAATTAAGAGACAACTAGTGTGAAAAAACAGGCCATTGAAGATGAAGAATTCCAGCATGAGCATAATAACTGATCTGAAGGCAAAATTTACTAGTGTCTGGCTGTCTGCTTTTCTCAATCAGGCTCCTCCTGTATTCTCTGATCTTTCTTTGGTCAATTTTGTTTTGCTTGGGTTTGTGTGTGTGTGTGTTTTTTCTTTGTTTTGTTTGGTTTTTGGGGTTGTTTTTGTTTGTTTGTTTGTTTGTTTTTCTACCTTCTGTTATTAGTTCTCTCACTGTCTTCCTTTATTTTCACATCTATATTTCTTCTCTGTATTTCCATCATTTGGTTCAGGTCATCTACAGAAAAAACTTGCACACATTGCCCTGTCCTTTTTACCTTAGGCTGAAGCAAAAAAGCAGCGCATCAGCCTGAGGCAACAATGATTATTCAGTCTGCAGTCTGTAAATGTTATTCCCTTTGTATTAGTGTGCAGTTTGTGAAATGTTGGGATGGAAAACCATCAAATCTGACCTCAGAGGAGGTCAGATCTCTTTTAAACATCTCTTTAGCACAGACAACCCAAGCAAAAGTTATACTATAGGATTAAAAACAAACACAGAAATCAGAAATACATTGAAACCACAAGACTTTTCGAAATTTCAGGAGTGTTTTCCCTCATACATTTAGAAGAACTTTCAGAGCACCTATATGTATATACTGAAAATTTTCAAGGTGAAAACTGAACTGTAAGTGCTCATTTACTCTTGGGAAGTCTCTTGATCTTCTCTCACGTTTCCCACAGCTCCTTAGCTCCCATCCTTCCTATTCTGGTGCTCTTCTGTCAAGAAAATGAGTCACAAAAGTGCTGCATTTCAGCCAGATTTCTAGCCATATGCACATATGCTTGCTTTTTTGGGTTCCTCTCCCAGCTCTTTCTTTCTCTTGTAATTTCTATTCTATTTTTGAGCTGCACATACTATCTGCCCCAAAATTGTAGCATTCCCAGAGAATTTGCACTTTGAATAATAAACAGCCTTCTAAGAGCAGAAGAATCTTAATTAGCTCACACACTAACTATAATCTTAAAATGTGATTTATTCAAACAGTCAGCTCTGTTTCATGTGATTACAGATGTGAGGAGCTTTTGACAGATTGGCTGGGTGTGGGTTTTGTGTTTGATTTTGGTCAGTTCAGGTATTATCTGCCTTGACAACCATTAACTGAGATGAATCTTAAGTTCAGCTGCTGTCATGATTAATTATTCCTGATGATGAAAGTTAATAGCTATTTTTCTCTACAATCTTTGTAAATCAAAGTTTTTGCTCTAGTAAAGACTGCATGCTAATGCACTCTTCTACATAAATCACAGGGATCTGCCTTTCTACAAATTAGTTATTGTCTCCTATTGTTATCTAATAACCATAGACATGAAGAACTGATGGAGAGAGCAGTGATGTAAAGCAGATCCTTTAGGATACTTACTGTATAACTGTGACAGGAGGTGACTGAAAATATAAGGCCCCATCAAAAGATCTGAACAGCCCTCTGCAGCTTCTCTATGCAGTAGAGTCAGCATGTGGCAATATTTGCTCCTAAACAAGATACTTCAGCCAGGACCTTAAAATTTGAATGAAAAAAAACAATCTTAAAACCTGGATGAATGTAGTTCTCCTTATCTTTTCAGATTCACACAAAATGCCATCAGTCTTCCCTCTGCAATTCTGCTCATTCACAACAATCTAATCACTTTAGCTGATGTGGAGTGAGAAATGAGATAATAAGAAATTCACACACATCAACATTTGTGCATGTATTCACTGAGGCTTAGGCCTCAGCTGCAATGAAAGCACTTGGACATCTCAATGGACATGTAGATGAACATCAGGTTCACCCAAACAATGCTTCCCAGAGAAGTGTTAATTTGTAAACTGGGGATCTTCTGCCTCTGATTTGCACTAATGTGGCAACAGATGGAATGTTGTATCAAGAGCAAGTGTTCTTTCTTTAAGACAGATGGCCTTAAAACTGGAGATGAGAAAGAAAAAGGACATAAGAACCATGAAAGATTTGGGAAAAAAAGCCTCAGAGAAAATTTGAAAGAGACAGATTTGTTTAGTTTACGAAAAGGAAGATGGAGGTGTGAGTTTATGACAGCCATTCAGTACCAACATGGTGGTGGGCAAAATGGTAAATAGAGTTCAGTTTCAAAGTCAAAGTCAGTTTTCTGGTACTGAAAGGAAAAAAATAAATAACCTTTCATGTTTGGTGTTCCAAGCTAGGCAGAAAGAGATGGGTAAGCTCTCAAATCCTCAGACATGGAGAGGCACCCATTTGCCTGCATTTACACCCAGACACCTAGTCCAACAAGAGATACTTATTGGAATCTGAATTTATGTGAATTCAGACTTGAAATCAAGTAAATTTGGTAATATTGCTGAAAAATAGTTATCAGAACAAATACCAACCATAACTTATGCAAAATATTTTTTATTAAAAACTGGGTGGTTTTTTTTTTTTTACTAGTTAGGACATTAATACCAAATCCAACAGTCTCTATTGAAGAGGAAGTCAAACTATATGTTCACAAGGTTTCTGTTTTTATAATATCCCAGCCTCTGAATTTATGCTTTCATTACAGTATTGTTTGATCATCAGTCTTAATGAAGCTCTCATTAACCACCTCTGCTTTCCTGTGAAATGGTCACACACAGTATTCAGCCATTACTGAATAAATCTACTCATTAAAGAAAGGAAGTAATTAATCTCCTCTTGTCTTCTGTGTCACAGTTGTTAATGGTATGATATGATATCTAAAATGTAGATTAGAAAGTACATTGTATTTCTTTTTAAAAGTATAAAAAGTAATTTAAAATGTTGCTATTGTATCATACCTACTCTTTGTCATACCCTTTCCCACGCTTATCATGCTTTAGAATGTGCTTCTTGGGTAGAGTGAGTCTTCAAGGTTTTATAGACAATGAGATATTTCTGGATAGATTTAAATACTCATGTTTTGGTCAATATTGACATTGTGTTTGAAGAGCAAGGGAAAAAAAGGTAATCATGTTTAGCTATATGTCCTACTACATTCTTTTTCTACATCAGTCTTAATAGTTTCCATGACAAGATGCCTCAACTAAGAAAGTATTTTGCTTCTCAGAAAGCTCTTTGCTCCAAAACCACACTTGTTTATGTATTGCCTCTCCTTTGTACAAAAGAATCAACTCACTTGAATTAATATCCTCATTCAGTATTGCAGAGATAAATTGCAGATAGTTAAAAGAATGAGGAACTCTGCAAACAAACAGTCTCTGTCCTGCTGGCCATTGATTTATTCCATAGGCTTTTAGTGCTGGGTATTTGTAAACCTTTCCACCTTACCAGCTGTGACTTGGTCTAATTGTCTGTAACAAATCTTGGTACAATCTTGTTTACCTCATTATCTGTCAGTGACTGGCCAGCTTACCTGACTGATACCACAGGCACACCAGCTCCTCCTCTGGTGGCTGATTCAATAATGAAGTCACTGTTGAAATAAAACAAAGGGACATGACCCAAACAGTTTTGGATTTTTATCAAAAAGAAAGAGCCTTACAAGATACTTAAATGAATATAATTTATCACCTGGTTGAAGCTATGGCTCCAAGAAAATCCTCCTAAACAGAGCCACAAGGTCAAGGGATTCTTGTTTGCCTCCCTCAGACCCAAACAGTCATTTGTCCCTCTTTGTTGTGTGTGGGTGACTGTGGAGGTGGACAGGAAATTGGGGAATAGATCTGATTAAAGAGTAAAAATTTAAAATATGTATGTGTTTAAGCTGGTCCTGTCTCCTATACAGACCCACAAACATTGGTATTACCATGACTAAAGAGGCTGGATAGGAGGGAAAGGGAATCTACCAGAACCAGGAGAAATAGCTATAAAAAGTGGCCTGAAACTATCCCTCTATTCCTTGAGGTTTCCTGAAACTATTCTAAGTGTTCCAGATTCAAAATACTAGTATTCTAGCTTCTTCTTTATGTTGATTATTGCATAGTCCTCCATCAGTAGTTGTCACACTTACTGTTTTCACTCTTTTCCTTCTCTTTTAGTCTTTATGCTTGCTTTGAGTTGTTTGCTTTTCTAGTAGCGCTTTCAGCCCTCAGAAAATATTGTAGTTATTAATTTTTTAACTTTTCCCAGAATCCAATTTATTTTGCTTGGAGTTTGAAATAAATCCATCATCCATCATCTTATAAGACAGGAGACAACACTTGGCACTGTAGCTTGGTGTTAGTAATGTTTTTCAAGCTTATTTTTCTACTGCTGGTTTGTTTTGGGTGATGACAAAAATTTTGTAATTTGAATTGGCTTTTTTCTTCTTTTTATTTTAATGATAGTTGTTTTTATTTATTTTACTCTTTGTTTTTCGAAGTACTTATGCAGTCCAAGAAGACTTACAGTGATTGCAACTGCTTGCATCTCAGCTACCATCTGTTTACATTTCAGCTTCTTGTTGAATATGGTAGGTTAGGAGATGCCATGTGAAGATTAAAAGCTTGTCATGTCCACATCCTGAATGCTGCCCTCAGCTCTGGTCTTTCCCACTGAAAACAGGATATACTGGAATTAGGAGAGGTACAAAAGAATAAGGATTGTCAGTGAACTGGAATAGCTTATGTACAGGCAGATATTAAGTATGCTGTTCAGCTTGGAAATGAGGCAGCTGAGGTATTTTATGGTAGAGGTCTGAAAAAACATGAATGGGTTGGAAAAAGCAAAAGATAAATTTGCCATTCCAATGCCTCCCTCAGGATTGTTTTGGCTTTCATGGAGGACTAGAACTGGTGGATTTTAGAACCTGGGAGACAGTTGAACTGCATTTGGACTGTTCATTTACTCCCTCTCAGTATTTGTCGCTGGTCTACAGGGGCAGTATGCTGCCTTCTTAAGAGGACCTTTAGAAGGACTGAGGATGGCAGCTCTCACCTGCATAGGCAGCCTGGAACCAGGGAAGGAGAGGTGGAGAGGATACCTGGATGCATTAGGCTGTGAGATCAAGTCATCAGTGAGACAGTGCTGAATGATGTGATTGCTAGTTGACTGCTGGACAGGAGAGGCAGATATTAGGAGAGCTGGAAAAGAATCTGACTTTTCCTCTCCTGCTCCTGCACTTTCAAGTGGCTTAGCTTGCAGCTTTCACTGCAAGGCTGCTGTCTTGTTTCCTCCCTTCCCCATGTTAACATTCTCTTTGTGACCCTTTGGCTTGGGAAATCAGTTTCTTTCTTAAAATCTCTTTCAGCATAGTCATCATATAAGTAAGGTGTTTATGTCCATGCTTGTTTCTATTCTTGCCCCTTTCACAGACACACAACATTGCCTAAAACAAATATTAAAGGCAAGGTATCAGTTAAAAAATATCTGCCCTGAAATAAACCTTACACATTCCATAACATTTTCTTTGTCACCAGAAGCCCTGCAAAAAGTGAATTTCTTCTGCAGGCTGCTGCTCCTCTTCTAGCCATCACAATTTTCATTCCAGGCCAGCTACTTCAATGTTGCTAATGGCTTCCCCTTGTTGTGCACCTGATGTATAAACAAAGATCTTTTTGCACAAAACAAAGTCGAGTTATCACCTTTGATCAGATTGTTTGGAACAGGTTCAGCTGACAACTATGGAGTTGTTTTTCCACCCCTATGCATTTTCAACAAGCTGCAAATCCCTTATGCTTGTGGGATTTCTTATGTTTGTTTGCTTGGGTTTCTTCAGAGGTTAACTTCTCCAAAGAGCAGTGTGGAAAAGAGAGGAATGCAGCAAATTTCCCAGATCCTGAGGAGCAAAGAATGTGTGTTGCTGGCAGAATATGATTGCTAAGAAACATCTTGGATGCCATCAAGCTAATAGCATAAGGGCTGTGAAGTCAAAGAGTGCATCCACAGAAAAAAGGTGAAGCTGAAGCTGTCAGGCCTTTGAGCATATGGTGCACACATGAAATAGATCTTCAAGATCAAAGGTTAAAAGTTATTTTTTAACTCGTGTAAACAGTTCTTTGTGCTTCCACAGTACCTCTCCTTTTGTCTAGGGATGCTAAAGCTTTTTCTTAACTCTGGGGACCATTACCTTATCTAACAATCAGGGACACTAATGTACATAAAGTTAAGGTGCAAAGTCAAATCACACAATCAGAAAGTAAATGCTGGCAAAAGCAGAGACTATGCCTTTTTCTGTGGACCTTGCTTTTACAACATTAAGGATTTAATTTTTATAAGGACCAAATAATTTTTTAGTAGTGTGTTTATTAACGGGCTAACCCTTCCTATAGCCAAAAGACTATCACAAGATCCTTTGTATTGTGATTTACCAAAGAGAAGACTAATGCCTATGCAGGTAATGAAATATTATTATTGTTATTATTATTATTATTATTATTATTATTATTATTATTATTATTATTATTATTATTATTATTATCCCCATTTTAAAGATGATATACTAAACACTCAGTCTTGTGTTCTAATGGATGAAAAGATACTTCTACCTCTACTCTGCCCATCTTTGTAAGGGCACACATACTGAAACACACCTTTAGACAAAGCAGCAGCGCTGTTGCTGAAATCTTAGCCTTCTTGCAGGCTCTGATTTTGTCCCTGAGCCATAAGTGTTAACTCTCCATCTGGGACACTGCACATTGGGATACTGATGCTGTCAGTGTCTAAGAAATTATTTTCTGGATACAGAGCTTGACAACAGCAATGCTAGGCGTGTTTTGTCCATGATTTCTCCATGTTTTGTCCATGTTTTGTCCATGATGTTTTAGACATCAGTGCTCCAAGTTCAGATTTGATTTATGCTTCTAAGTGCTTACATATCTCTTCACTTGCCCTCATCAGCCAGGAATGAAACTAGAAATAGCACAGTGCTGAACAGATAGACCAGATTGTTCTTACAGTACTGTAGATCCTGGAATTGAAATATGAAGTGGTTGTTACTTTGATCTAGAAAGTCTGAATAACACCTAGAGTACAAAAGTGATCTACAGGAAAGGGCATGATGGAATATATTCATGTTACCAAATGTCTGTGATTTTAAGTGAACCACACTAAATACAAGCAGATGTTCAGAAAACAGGCAAAGTTATTGGCAAAGGCCCTATAAGGACCACTTTAGAAGAGTGCCTGATTTGCAGTATCTGAGTACACAGTTTACAGAGAAGTCTGAAACAGTTTTGGAATTTGTGAAGGTCTGATTTTGAAGTATCTCTTCTTCCTGAAGTGTCACAAAGACCCTAAGCTTACCAAAAATAGTGAATGGAAATTCTGTGAGGGAAAAATAATAGTGAAAATTTGAAATAGTGTTACATTGATTTTGAAAACCACTTTTTCCATCAGAACTTCTGAATATTTTAAACTTTTTGAAACAAAAATGTTGGAAACCAAAAGGTATTCCAGTTGGAAAAAATGCCTAATTTTGAAAATATTAAATTCAGATAGCATAACCACATTATTTCTTCTCCAGATTTTACTGTCAACTAATAAAATACTGCACTTTCTCACCAGTAGGGCTGATTTCAAAGAATTGGCTTTTCCTAGTAAACAGTGTTACTTCAGAAAAGACATTACCAGTTTTAAGAGGCACTGTGTTCAAAAGTAATGCAAAACTCCTCACGTGGGATCCTGGGAGCCCATGCTGCTTATCAATAACAAACATATAATCACCTGGTGGTAACCAGCTTTTCATTTTTATCAACAGCTGTCAAAAGGTACAGGTCAGCAAGACCAGCACAGAAAACAAGGTGCTGATGCAGGTATTCTGAGTACGAGGCCTGACCAAGTAAGATGAGAAGATAACATGAGGGTTTTTTTGGTTTTTTGGTTTCTTTTTTTTTTTAAACAGAAGCTGGAATTACTGGAGGCATCAATTAATCACATGGATAAGCACACAAGGAAGTTTGTTTTCTGTGGTCTGCAAATGAAATAATTTGTAAGGAAATGTGTCTATTGCTACATGGTCCACAGCATGGTAAAGCTCAAAAATTCCTGATCAGGTTTGGAAGTTGGTCCCTACTGCCTGCTGCCAGACTCCTAGCACTTCCCACTAGCTGTCTCTCCACTGTATTGCAGTTGTGGTACATTTCCTTGGGTGTCTGGGAAGTGAGCAACTATAAAAAGATTATTATGTAAAAATATATTATAAACACTGCTGTGTACTGATTGCACATGTACAATATTTTAGGATTCAGGAGCCATGGAAATGCCAATAGCTAGTTTAAGAAACAAAGCTATTAATAAAAGATTAAGTGTATTCACTTGGATGGATGACAAGCATGGGTATGTGCTTTAGATAGTGCAAAAGCATATTCTGACAAGAAAATGAGATAATTAAGCTAGTAAACCAATGCTTCCTTTACTCCACATTTGTAAAATTGCTACTTGAAAGCCTCTGACTTGTCTCGTTTCCTCCACCGTGCTCTTCTTCCCTTGCAGATCAAAATCTGCTCAGTTTCTAAATATGCTTGTTATCCAGTTGCCACTCAGAAACAAGCACAACCTTTTCTAACCCAGTTCAAGCAAAGCTCATAATGTTGATTTCCTGTTGGAAAAGTAGTTTGCAGTGGCAGAGCGGTTGGCTTAACAAGGAAAAGTGGTCTTTTGCATCAGAGAGTGGAGTGATTCTCAGGAGATCAGATTCTGTACTTTGCTTTTTCACACCTTTCCTGGATGACTTTGGTCAAATTGCTGAACTCTGTGCTTTAGTTCTCTTGCAGTGTGACAGTACTTGTCTACTTCTCTTGGGAAATGCTTGTATATAATAGTGATACTGTCAAATAAAGCACCTATGTGTCTAGATAACTCCAATGCCAATTTTTGTATCTGCCCTGCTATAAACTTCAGTGCTACAAAGATACCAGGACCTTCACAGATGTTTTCTCTCAGTTAGCTTTTTCTCAGTCTCAGTGTTTCAAAGTTAGTGTTTTCTCAGATTTTCTTTGGAACCATTTAGCTCCATTGTTTCAGTTCCAGACTTTCCTTATTTCTGAAATGTTTCATTTATGCCAGATTATAAATCAGATTGTAGCTAATGGAAACAGTGATTTTATTTTTTCCTATCTACTTTCAAATGCAGGAAATAAGCTTCTGGGAATTTTCAACTAGTCAGCCATCCTTATAATTTCATTTGAACCATTTCTCCATAGGCAATGTAAAAAAATTGCTGTGGTCCTTGTCAGATACTTTGGTAGTGAGTTGGTTCGACACAGAATAAATGTGACAAACAGACAACTATAGCCTTGACATATCTCCTCACTGAATGTAACAATCTCCCAGAAGCATTTCCTTGTGTCTGAGATGCCATTGCAGCTCATTCTTGGAATGCATTAATGTGGCAGAGGTCCACAACATCAGTGACTTGGTTTTCACTCTCATCAGGGACATTGTAGAGGATGAGCCTGCAATTCTTTTTTCTGTGACTTAAAGTGGCAGATTCCTCTTTAGTTTAAGAATCAAGAAATTTTACTTAGTTTAAAAAAAAAATTCCCCCTTGTTTAATTTTACATCAGGCTGGATGACTAACAGGACAACCACTTCTCTTTTGCTGAAATGAATTGTACCTAGCACTCTGCTGTAGAAAATGCTGAACAGAATGAAGCTTTGAACATCTTTACTCTTTCACGTGTAAAAAAGCACAGAACACCCACATTTCCAAATTTGCAAATAAACACAGGTAAGTCCACCTCCTTTTACTGGTCTATGTGTACTTACCAGAAAGATGAGCCTGTGAGGTTTCTTCTAATTCCCAGCCAGCATGGTTCATGCAGGATTGTTTCCAGTGCCCATTATACTTTCTAGTTCAAAGTTCCACAATTTTACCACTTCTCACAGATTTTCTTCAGGTTAGTCAAGAGTGGCTCTATCACTCACCTGCTTTATCACATCAGCTGCTCCCTGCTCTCAGAAGGAGGAATAGTGTAAGCTTGTTCCTCTTCATAACAGGCATTTTTAACCACTGGGAGAAGACCACTGGGCACAGAGGTCAGAACAATCTGTGTTCTCCATTATGTTAAAATCTAGCTCACTTCTTCATGAAACTGCATTTCTACCAGCTATATTGGACTACTTGTTTAAAACGAAAGTGGTGCATCTTCCCCCTGAATGTTGAGAAGTAGTATTGCCATTATACACAAAAGAATTTTTTCTTTTTTTTTTTTTTTTTTTTTTTCCTCTCACTGAACTACTTTGAAGGTCCTAATGCATCAAAAACCTAGGTTTACCTAACTAATGCTCTGAAGCCTCTGGTGATCTTCTGCCTTCATCTTTTCACACGAACATTTTGGCTATACTTACATCACCTAGAAAAGAAAGAAAGGCAAAGACACATTGCAGTTGCCTGCTGTCCAATATACTGTATTTATTGGCAGACTTATTAGAGGCTTTTTAAGGAGTTTACTTGAATCAGAAGTAGTACTTCTCTGCATGATTTTCCTGCATATATTTTCGAGCTTCTTGTGCAATTTGCCTTTCAGGTAATGTTTTTTCCATCCACAAAGGGCCCAATTACTTGTTTTGGAGCTAAAGAGAACTAAGATCTGGCAAGATCAGCACAGAGATTGTTATTTTACTTCATATTATTCAGATAATTTAAAGTGAAAATTAGAAAAAAGATGCTTCTGCTACAGTCAAGGTGTCAACTGCAACAACCCAAAAGATAATGATGGCTTTTTTCCAGAATATTGTGTATTCTTGGAATATGAAGAGCTTCCACGACTAGATGGGTGGGACACTCCATTTTTTTTCTTTCTTTTTTTTTTTTTTTCCTCTCTCCTGCAAATGTGAGAGGGAGAAAAAGATGAAGAAGGAGTAAGGGTTTGAAGTGTTTTTCAAACCCTATCAAGGCAAAAACTTCCGTTAATACTGCTTGCATAGCCAGACCAGAAACGTACACAGTGTCTCAGAGAAGATCAGTAACAGATAAGTAACATTTTTATACAAATCTGATAAATAATTATGGCTATACTTCCAAGTCTTTAAGTCCCATGTGCTCCACAGCATACCTCCTAAAATGCCCAGGGCAAGCAAAATATTGGCTGCTAAAAATCCACAATCACCGGACTTCCCCCTCCATCTCCTTTGCCTGTGCACTGTAACATTGTGTTATCATGTGAGGACAAGATAACGCTATCTTACACCTTAAGGTGTTAAACTCACCAAGAAATGCGGCAAAGAATGCTTTGCAAAATGTCATTGTGACACCCCTACCCAGCTTAACACTTGTTAGCACCACTTCACATGGCATAGGGGGAGTCACTATGGGCATGTAATAACTGTGACCCTGGAGCCTTCCCCTTAGTGTTCATGTTCAACTCACTGAAATGCTCGGGAATTGTCAGGGGCATGTAAAAGAATGGATTTCCATGTCTCAGAAGTATGGACTGTTAATGTTAAACTGAAAGGATTGGTACTACATCTCTTGGTTTCTCACAGTTCGGTCTGATGGAGATTTTTTGTTTGACATTGTCTTTTTTTGCCTTTATTGACATTCCTTCTTTTAGTGGTATTACTTTCTTTTCATATTGTTACTTGTTTCTGAAATTGTACTTATTCACACCAATAAAACATTTAGGAAACAGCCGATGGAGAAAAGTATACGCAATGGAGTTGTACAGTACTATGGAGCTTAAAACCCACCATATACTTATATTATACTATATTTATATTATACTTCTATTATACATCTATTATACTTATATTATATTATATTATACTCATCATGACCTGTGTTTGATAAACAGAATTATCAGGTCTCTTTATTCACTGGTAAATTAGTCTCCTGGTGCCTCTCTTTAGATCAGTTGAATCAGCCCATAAAGAAAATTCAGTGCAGGGAAGCAGCCTCTGATATTAGAAACTTTCAAAAGGTTTTTAAATTTCTCTTGGAAATGCTGAAAAACTTTGCAAAGATTGTCTTTCAAAGTTTGGGGGGGGGGCAAATAATTAAAAATGTAAAAGGATTGTTTTGATATTTTATATGTTCTCATTCTGTTCCCAATTTTGTTCGGATTATACTGCACTGTAACTATTGAAATTAAATGCTTTGGCTAGATTTTTTTCAAGGTTTTACAAATTCTTTTTTTTCATAATTTCCCTTTTAAGAGTATACCTTAAATTCTTTATAATTTATCTGAGAGGAAAACTGCTTTCTATCAGCTGCAATTTTCACCTGCACGGTTTGCAAGTTTCATTAAATAGGAACTTCTCCTCTTAGAGAGTCTCTGTCCCTGTCTCTGATGTTCTATCATCCATATTCTCATTTGTCTGAATGAAATCAGTTCTTCCTGTTGCATTCAGTTGTCTGAATAGCTTTAGACTTTCAAACACACCTTATAATTAATTTCCCCTCTTTTCTACACCTTAGTCTTCTTGTCCCATGTCATCTTTTCCTTGATTGCCTCAGAGTTCTGTTCACATGAATAATTCTCCTTTTCCCTGTTATTTTCTTCTAGCTTTACACAAAAATTTCCCAGAATGAGAATGGAGCACATTGCAAAGAATTGGTTGAGAGTGGGCTAGACCTGTGGGATTGATCATGAGACAGGCCCGAGTGGAGGGGGAGATGTGACAAGGAAACTACAGCGCCGCATTAAACACCAGCAGAGCGAATGCATAGGCTCTCAATACCTCATATCCCAAAGTGCCATAGCTGCTCTGGGGAAAAGGTGGAAAGGGGAAGATGCTGGTGAGATGACTTCTGTCCATGACAAAAGAGTGTCAGCAAACAAGGCTGATGGTATTGACAGCAGCATTGCCAGTGTGAGGGGAGCCAAGCTATTGCTTTTTGCTTGGCACTTCTTAGACTACCTCTAGAATGGCATGTCCACTCCTGGGTTCTCCAGTGCAAGAAAGACATAGACAAATAAGTGCAAGTTTGGTGGTGATAGGACTGGACCACTTGCACTGTGAGGAAAGCTCCCTCTGTTTGGCCTGGGGAAGAGATACCAAAGTGCATCTTTCCAACACCCACAAGGAGGTTATTGAGAAGATGGAGCCAGGCTGTTCACAGTGGTGCATGATGGCAGACAGAAACGGAAAGAAGAGCAGCTCAGGCTTGGTGTGAGGTAAAAATTTTTCTCAAGGACACTCAAGCAGCAGAGCAAACAAGTACCCCTGGAAGGATGTGCCGTTCCCATCCTTGGGTCCAGAGAAGGGCAAAGAAAACTCTGAAAGGATCAGACGAGTAAGTCCTGTGAGGAGTGGCTAAGGGAGCTGAGGGTGTTTAGCCTGAGAAAAAGGGGTCTCAGGAGAGACCTTACTAATTTCTAAAACTACTTGAAAGGAGTTGTAACCAGATACAGCGGTGGCCTCTTCTCCCAGGCAACTAGTGACAGGAGGAGAGCATGTAATACTCAAGCAGTACCAGGAGCAGTTTAGGTTGGACATCAGGTGGAATTTCTTCCCAGAAAGTGTGGTTTAAACAGTGGAATTGGCTGCCCAGGGAGGTGGTGGAGTTCCTGGAGGTATTTAAGGAAAGATTGGGTGTGGCACACAGTGCTCTGGTCTGGTTGGCCTGGTAGTGTTTGGTCAAAGGTTGGACTCCGTGGTCCCGGAGGTATTTTCCAACCTTATTAATTCTGTGATTCTGTTTACAGGACCTGTAAGGCCACAGCCCTGGGCAGCCCAGTCCAGCCCCAGCACTGACCCCGCTGGGAGTGTGAGCAGGGACTGGAGCCCTCCTGACGCCGCTTCCAGCCCTTGGCGCTGTGACCCCACAGCTCTCCTTCAGCATGCCCTGACTGCAGCCCCCGCACAACCCCTCATAGCCCGTTCACAGCCCCTCACAAACCCTGCACAGCCCCTCACAGTCCCTTACCGACCCTCACAGCCCCCACAGGCCCCTGACAGCCCCGCACAGTTCCCTTACTGACCCTCATCCCGCACAGCGCCTCACAACACCGCACAACTCCTCACAGCTCCCCTTACCGACCCTCGCAGCCCCGCATAGCCCCGCACAGCGCCTCACGGCCCCGCACGGCCCCGCACAGCCCCTCACAGCCCCGCACGGCCCCGCACAGCTCCGCACGGCCCCGCACAGCCCCTCACAGCCCCGCACAGCCCCTCACAGCCACGCACGGCCCCGCTCAGCCCCTCACAGTCCCCTTACCGACCCTCACAGACCCTCACCCCGCACAGCGCCTCACAGCCCCTCACGGCCCCGCACAGCCCCGCACAGCCCCTCACAGCCCCGCACAGCCCCCGCACAGCCCCGCACAGCCCCTCACAGCCCCGCACAGCCCCCGCACGGGCCCGGGGCCGCCGGGCCGAGGGAGCGGCGTCCGGAGCCGGCAGGGGGACCTCGCGCCTCAGCCCGCGGTGCCGGCGCCTTAGCCTCGGCTTTTAAGGAATGAAATTGATGTGGAATTCAAGTGAAATTGATGTGGAACCCAGCGGGTCCCGGGATGTCAGTTCAAGCCGTGCTCCCTGCCTCAGGGAGTCTGGGGGGCAAAGGGGGGGGATGGCGCCGCCAGGCCTGCTCGGGGTCTGCGAGGGCTGCTGGAAAGAAAAAGGAGGAGAAAGACGGCATAAAGACCCAAGCCCAGTGGCCTGGCTGGGGACCGTCATCATAAGACATAACTATGTTTCTCCTCCGTCTTTCCTCTGCAGTGTACAGCCACTGCAAGTGTTTGTGCTGAGCTTTAGAGTGGGCAGATACAGTCAGCACCCTGAAATTCCTCTGTTGATGGGTGTCTGTGTTGTGAGACCCTTGAATCCAGACTTCCACTCACTACGCCAGTGAGAGGAAGTTTAAGAGTGGTAAAACTGATATGAGAAGATAAGGATGTGCCATGGTTCCTAACTCTGTGTTCTGGGATCAAACGGCTGCTCTGCATCACTTTAGGGGAAGCTGGGGTTTGATGTTTCAATGTGCTATGCTGATCAAGCGTTTTTGTATTTTCATTGATAAAGTCTTCTATGTTCCTGTACTGAGTTGTTTTTATATACTTTCTGCTCTGGGTGCATACATAATACTGAGGGACTTAACCACTGACCCAATTAAAAAACAAAAAAAACCCCCACGTTCTAAAAAGTCTAATTGAATTTCTATAAAGGCTTAGGTCTGCAAAATAGTTTTCACTCCTGAGCACTTCTAGCCTGCTTTCCCATGATTTCAAAGTTCTTAAGCAATAGCTTTGCCTTTCAAGTATAATCTCTAAGTCTGATTGAATTACAGCAGAAGAAGGAATAAGTTGTAACTGAGGGGTTCATTATTTTAAAGTATCTTTTCCAATAAAGCTGGACAAAGATGACTGGCCATGTGACCTGTTGTTATCCCTCAGCACAATTCTGCCAGTTTCATCCAATCCAATCCAATCCAATCCAATCCAATCCAATCCAATCCAATCCAATCCAATCCAATCCAATCCAATCCAATCCAATCCAACCACAGCTGTGTCACTCTCCAAACAGTAGCTGGACAGTGGATCTTGCACAGTATCTCAGGCACAGAAAGAAAAATCTCTGAAGAGAGAAGATCTTGGAGTTTTAAGATCCTCTGCTTCTGGACCTACTAGGAAAGGCTTCTACCTCACTCACAATATGCTCTGTTGCCATAGGCAACTTGAGAAGTAGAAGCTGTGGCTACTCATAATTCTTCCAAGAAACTACCTAGTGATAAAGGAATAGGATACAGAGCATCTTTTTTTCTTTCCTTGGCTTTGTCTTGGCTTTTCATTCCACACAGAATCTCTTGCTAGCTGTCATAATTTGTTTTCCCTCTTATATTTTGTTAAATGAGTCCCTTTCTATTCCACAGTACAAACACATTATATGCTGGATCTTTCATATATGTTCAAGAAACCTGATTATTCTGACTCTTTCAACTCAACTTCTTTGTCTCCTTTCCATGCAGCAGCACATGCTGGGAGATGACAAACTGGAAAGCAGCTTTGCCGAAATGGTCCTGGTGGACACCAAGGTGAACATAAGTGACAAAGAAAACTAATGTAATCTTGGACTGCATTAGGAGGGGTGTTCTTCCCCACTCAGCACTGTTGAGGCCACACCTGTAGTACTGTGTCCAGTTCTGGGCTCCCAGTAAGAGTTGCTTAGTAGGAAGGATCTTTCACACCTTCCTTATTTAATCAGTCATTTCAAGTGTTGGAATATTGGACAGATTAATCAGGTACTTTCTCCATTTTCTTCATCACCTGCATAGGTTGAACTCCATAAACTCCACATTGTAAATGTTTTCCAGAGACTTAATCACCTTTTTTCTCTTCTTTGCCAATTCTAATATTTTAACTTTTTTTAAAATATGACATGTTTCTGGGTATGGTAGTGCACTTAACAGTGCAAGGTAAAGAAGTAAAATCCCTCCATTGCTTCTGTGTTGTAGTCCCATTTTCATGCCTATACAAGTTAAATAAAAAGCAGGTTTCAGAATACGGCAGGCAATATACATGGTGCACCAGCTGCACACATCAGTTTATAACTGCAATCTGAGCTACTCGCAACTCATCTTTCCATTTTTTCCTAGGTCTGTCCCCTTCTGAAATAACAAGCATTGTTTATTAGAAACATGGGGCTGGCCATAATTTTTATTATTTTCATGAGGTGTTTTTGTCTTTGTTTTAAGAGATTAACAAAAGCAATGGACAAAAGATATGCTTGTCTCAGTATCAAGAACACACTCAGTGCAGCATAATTTGAGCTTGCATATCTGCCATAAATTTCACAAGTATGTGAGGGGGTAAGACAAGTCAATGTCTATAAGAGTAGTCTGAATGTATGGACCTCTGTGCAGAATCTCTGCTTGCTACTGGAAAGCCTTTCCCAGCTTTCCTTGAGTTTGTGAAGCAGCTCTTCTGCTGTGAAGCACTTGATGCATGTGCACTTCCTGTTGCAAGCCAGCCTGATGTATCACTCATCTTACACTTTCTCAGTCCTCATCCATTTCCCATCTTTCTCAACTTTCACCAGCTTTCCTGTCTAATTGTAGATTTTCGCTTGAAAACCTTCTGGCAGTCCATCCTGAAATCGGAAAACATGCCTTGCTTAAATCCTTCCCTGTCCCAGCATTATGGTCCTCCTAGTGCAAAAGATTAAAAACCAAGGAGAGATCAGTTATGAATTATGACAGCCTGGCATTCCAGTGTAGAGAAATATTATATATATATAACTTTGCTTTCTGCCTTCTCAGTTTGGAAAGGAGGAAGAAAGAGAACTTGAAACCAAAACATAGATAGACTTCTTTAATAGAATTACTTTATTTTTGTGGTTGAGCATAAGTTCCACTAGCAAATAATTCACCTGAAAGAGGAAAAATTGCCTTAAGGCGTATTTGCCATGGGGTGCTTTGTTAATAACAATCTCCTCAGAAGTAACTGTAGAATATTCTGGAAATGCAACACTCACAATTTCATCACTTGTTAACCATAGGAAAATATTACTTGTTCCAGTAGCAGTGGCTGGCATTAAAGAATTTTCAGTAAAACTAACTGATTTTCCTCTTTCCTAATGACCTGTATGCTGGGAGCAAGGGTAAATTCAGCAAGTTTAAAGATGATAAAAGACTTGGAGGACTGGACCCCAGACAGTTGTGTGGCAATCCAGAGGGGTCTCAAGAGGCTGGGGAAATGAGCAGGGAGGAAACTCCGAAAAGAAATCTAAGGAAATCTAAAGTCCTGCACCTTGTGAGGAATAGCCCAATGCACAGATACAGTCTGGGGCAATCCTTCCGGAAAGCAGCTGAGCGGAAAAGGGCAGGGATGGCCTAGTGGACAGGCTGAAGATGAGGCAGCAGTGCGCCCTCGTGGCAAAGGCGGCCAACACTGTCTGGGCTGCATCAGGGAAAGCGTTGCCAGCGGGCTGAGGCAGGTGGTCCTGCCCCTCTAATCAGCACTGGTGAGGCACCATCTGGAGTCCTGTGTCCAGTTCTGGGTTTCCCAGTATGTGAGAGACGTGGAGAGAGTCCAACAAAGAACTACGAGGATGATTAAAGGACTGGAGCGTCTCTCATCTGAGCACAGGCTGAGTACATTGGAGCTGCTCAGCCTGGAGCAGAGAAGCCTCGGAGAGATCTCATGAGTGTGTGCAAATGCCTGAAGGGAGGGTGCAAAGGAGACTGAGCCAGGCTGTTTTCAGTGGTGTCCAGCGACAGGCCCAAAGACAACAGGCACAAACTGAAACACAGGAGGTTCTCTCAACACCAGGAAATCCTTTTTACTGTGAAGGGTTACTGAGCCCTGCACCAGGTTGCCCAGATATGCTGTGGAGTCTCCCTCCTTGGAGATATTCACAATCTGTCTGGACATAGACCTGGTCAACTTGCTCCAGCTGACCCTGCTCGAGCAGGAGGGTTGAGCTGGACAATCTCTCTAGATCCATTCCAATCTCAACTATTTGGTGATTCTGTGCTGGTTAATCAATGAACCTGAAGCGATCTATTACAACTCTGAGTCTGATAACAGAATTTTACATTAGGGCATTGAATGCAAGTTTGACACACCTTTGCCATTCTTTTGTTAACATTTTCTGAAATTCATAATGTTTTGCCTAAAAATAAAGGAAAGGTGTTTTTGAGTGAGGCTGTTCCATGCTGTGGTACATAGTGGGTGTACACTCTTTCATGTGCTTGCCACATTGATGGAGTCACTAACTGACTGAAAGCAGCCAAAGAAAGAAATGAAGTGTGTGAGGTGATAGCCTGGAAATCTGAATGCATTTGTATGGAGGACAAAAACCCCAGCACATCAGTCATGTTTTTCCTGTGCCTTGTTACTCTGCTCATTACACCTGCTAGTGCAGAGGATTAATGTGTTTCAACACACAGAGACAAATTAAGATTTTCCCTGAAGCCCATCTGCTATTTTCCCCTTAAATCTTTACCTGCAGGAAGGAGTTAGACTTGATTTAAGGGAAAGAACAGAGGAGGTAGAGAAATTGAGCAGTTACTAGAAGGAGGTTGGCAGACTAAAGTAGAGGGATGGCAAGGGAGAAAACAAACAACTTCACCAATTAGGAATGAATTAAGGATGGAAGGGAGTTGTCAAAGGATAAACCTAATCCACCATGTTGCCTTTTCCTCTAGTTACAGCTGCTGATGTACATATTATATGTAGATATGTACAAATGAACATATGAAACCTCCAGCTGTGCCATTCTCAGTCATTGCAGCAATATCTTTTTCTTTCATTTGCTTCCAGGAAGTAATTCTGGAAATGTTTCCTCCCTGAGAACACCAAATGTTGGTATTCCTAACACGATGCTTTAATGGAAGAAGAATAAAACCAGCAACACAGAAAAAGACATATGTTTTAATTCATCATTAAATAAGTTTGCTAGAAAGTATAAACTTTTACAAAAATTTTAAATCTTTACTTTTTACTAACATTTGAATATTATTAATCTGAATGAAAATATTTTGAATGTTAGTGTAATAGCTTAATAAACTGACTCCCAAATAGTTTAGCTAACTTTAAACGACATGCATTTTTCTCACACACTTGAAAATGATGTAAAAATTGAGGCAGAATATAGCAACTTACATAATTTAACAGAAAAGAATATTTCTACCCAACAACTGTAGAGGATTTATGTCCCCAGACTGCAACTCTGAGCTGAAATTTGTCTTGAGAATATGATGCTAATGTCCCTGCTCTTTCTGAAAGTGTCAGACCTACAAACACAATCAAGATCTCAGAAGAATTTTGTCCCATTTCTGCTGCATTCTTCCTCCTGAAAGATGTCAGTGCTGTTGAAGAATATAAAGTGCAGAGATCATTCAAGGCTGGAGAACTGACACATTTTGAGTGAAACAAAGGATCTTTTCTGAAAGATAAAACTCCTTCCTATGGCTGAACATACCACAGCATATAAATTGCTCTATCATCAATGTCTGAAGTAAAATTAAGAAAGGGAGAACATAGTCAACCAAAAAGTAATATGATTTATGAAATATTTTTTCATTATCTGCTCAGCCTAATTTTGTATGGTTAAATGTACACATATATATTACCTCATGCTATCATTTTCTATCCCTGCATCTATCTGAACAGCTGTTACAGCTCTCAGTCAGAATACAGAGGAACAAAGTATGGAGGTACTAACTGTCTGGGTATATTAAGCTTGGGTGATATAAAAAAAATGAAGTTAATCACAAATTATGTTTAAAGCAAGTATTTTCTTTAGATTATTTCTAGTTTCAAATGCTTGATAGCAATTCCACGACTTTTCTCAGAAGGTGGGGAAGTGCCCTGAAGTTCCTCTTTCTCATGTGAAGCTTAACAAGAAAGTTACTGGTGCAAAGTCACAGTGGCTCTGCCAAAAGCATTTATGGCTCATGGTTAGGCAGGAGGTTTGAAACTAGATGACCTTCAATGTTACTTCCAACCCAAGTAATTCTATGATTCCATGGTTCTATGATTCTATGGGTAATAGCCTACATCTGATCATATTTGCAGTGATGGTTATGATTCACAGACTGTGGCTTAACTCTTTCTATTTCTGAGACATTCTGTGACCCATGCAGCTCTGCCTTCTCCATTGACTCCCGGGATTTTACATTGTTATGGTGCATAACGGAAGATATAACAAAAAGGTAGTCATGCAGACAGGCAGAGCACCATACTTACTACCATTATGGAGCAAAAATAAAAGCAGAGAACACTGGGCAGTAGGTTTCAGCCATCATACAAATGTGTTGCATGTTGTTCTGAAGGGCTTCTGGGGAGGATTCTTGTTCTGGCAGAACCTCTAAGAACATGGGACCTCATGCCTTGCTGTGTACAGAGGTGGGTCCCTGTCAGCAGTCTGGCTGATGGCCTCAGTTTCAAGCTGGGTAGCTTCTAGACTGCTAGACTGACACCTAGAATAGATCAATATGCGATTTACAGAAAGGTGAAAAATAGGAGCTGTGAAGGAGTTGTTAGCAAATGTCCAGTTATCTTAGAATTTGAGAAAAGAACAAGGTGAGGCTCAGGATGCTTGGCTGTATACAGGACTGACTAAGAAATGCATTTCCTTCTTGCTACAAGGAAAATAGATTCTGATGTCAGCATGATTCAGTGCCAAATAAACCCTGGACTGCTGAGAGCTAGTCTCGGAACAGAATAGAGAAATGAAATTCCAAGATCAAATTCTGTTCCCAGGACAAGATGATTCTTTCAGCCCAGTGTGTGGGCAGCTTGTGGTGGAGCAATGCCTTGACTGTTCAACTCTGTGATGACAGAGATCTTTCCGTGCACTTCATGTAAGTTCATCTCACCCCTGCCCCAACTCCACCTTTCTTATAAGTAGTGATAGGCAAAAAAGATTTATATAGTTCAGCGATTTTAAGAGCCAAATCTACCCCAAAGCCAGAAAAAAGGAAGGATTAAACTACAGGAAAAGGTGGTAAGCTGGTGCCATGGCAGTCTTACAGAGCACAAAAAAGAGAGAGAAATAGATTCAAGGGTAAGTCCATACTTGCTGCAGGATGGACTAAGTTGTTACAGGAACTAAATTGTCCTAGGAAGTTTAGCTTAAGTCCAACATGAAACCTAACTTTCTGTCAGCAGCTTGAAAGTAGGCAAAGGGATGATTACAAAAAGCCTGTGAGCTGAGGGACGGTAGAGCTGAATGACAAGTAGTAACTTACTCTGGCTGGTAGACAAGGTATTTCTGTTCTTCTTTAATATCACAAAACCCAGAAGAAGTGCAGAAGTGATCAGTACAGCCACAGCTATAAGTAGGCCAAAGAAATTTATCTTTGCTTGCTTCATTTCCTTCTCTTGTATCTCTGAATAAGAAAACAGAGAAGATACACACAGCAAAGATATAATTTGGTGACAATTACCTTAAACACTCTATCCCAAAGTTACATGAAACAGAAGTTTAGATTGAGGCCCTTGGCATCCTTTTTGTTTTAATAGTGTCAATACATCACTATCCACATTGTTTTATTTCCCCTTCTGATAACTAGTGAAACTACCTGGTATTACTGGTCACTTCAACAGCAGTAAAGCAAAGCACTCTTTCTGAGGTTTGGGTAATATGTAAAAGATCAGCAAATTAATTCATACAAGAGCCTATGAGGCAGCTACTGTGCCAATGCTGCTCTGTGCTACCACGCAAGTTGGAAGAACCTGGAACATGTTACTTCTTGGTGTTTGTTGGAAATGATGGTCAAAGCCTAATGAAATGCTGTAAGGGATGTGAAAGTAGCAGGGAATTCAAAGGACTTTCCCTCTATTTCTGGTTTTTCTGTTTTTGAGGTTTTGGTTGGCAGGGTTAGCAGCTGATAGAGCTTCAGTTATTGCCAAACAAAACTTATGTTTGTATGGAGTTCCTGGTTTCTTACCCACCATCACTGCTTGTCAGGTATCTATTTTCATAAAGCCAGAGAGGAGAGAAGAATTGAAGAGGGAAGAGAATGATTCAGCATTCTACCTAATCATTTCAAGACTCATGAGCAGTGTGCAGAGCTGAACAAACATTAGAAGACTTCTATATTGTATTCTGATAGTATTTAAAAGTCCTAAAATGCAAAGACATCAGAGGCAGTTTGCTATATATGGTGTTGATAACTTAACCCTTTAGCTAAATTTATATTAAGGAAACTGCACAGTGGAACTTTTTCAGAACAAGTCCCAAATTCCTTTAACATCTGTGGTAGAAAGGTGTGTGTTTATACTACCCTGGTAGGCTTTCCTGCAATGCTACCATTCCCTCTTGGCTCCCTGCTTCTGTTAATTGAAGCACAGCTCTCCATCTTCAGCATTGTCTGAAAGAGACTAAATGAACTTATGACCAAAGTGGAAATTGTCTTTATTTTGATGTTCTTGTGCAATAGTTTACAAACAAAAACATGTGAAAAGAAGTTTTCCTGGTTCAGAAGATAAATAAAATACTGCTTTAGTTTAAGGAAAGGATCAGATGTGGAACCCTGAGATAATTCGGCAGTAAAGTCAGAATGGAACTCATGTCCCCAGCTTCTTCTTGCAAGAGGTGTCTGAAAAAAGACACAATCTCAGAGAAGAAAAATCCCCAAATAGTCATTTTGGAATGTGCACTTCATTCTGCCAAATGTTATGAAAACCACAAGGAATGCTTCTAATATTAGTCCAAGTGTCATGGTCTTTACACTTAAACTCAGCACAGTCTATTTGGCAGTTTGTGAACCAAATATGGTTCATGGGACTCTTCTGTTTAGCCTTCTGCCTCTTTCTAAGGAATGATTAAGAATAGCAGCTCAAGCACTTTAAATCGACAAAAGACCCCTTTTTTACTATCAGGGTAGTCAATTTCTGGAACAGTTGGCTGAGGGAGGTTGCAGAGTCTTTGTCCTGGGAGGTGTTTAAGATTCAACTGGATAAAGTGCTGTGCTATCTATTGACCCTACTTTGAGCAGAGTGGTTGAACTATATCATCTCCAGATGCCTCTTTCAACCTCACAAGTTCTCTGATTCTGTGAAGTGACAACCTCTCCCAACAACTGTCACTGCCAGAGACTGGTTGCAGCCTGATCCAGATTCCTAAGTTCCTTTGCTGCTACTGCAGCATCTTCCAGGGAGGGGATCAATAGGGCTGTCTTCTAGATTGTGTAGCAATTCCTTCTTTGTGCCCTCTCCTTGCTGTAATAAGATTTCCCATGTGGAAAAGAGTTCAGTGGTGAATAGGATGGAGAACATACAACACTTTAAACCAATTTCTACTCCTAATTAGAGTTTATTCCCTGCCTTGACCATGCTGATATCTGTGATCAGCTGTGCTGCCTGCAGAAATTGGAATGGCAAATGGAGACTCACCTATGCCCAGTGGGATGAGACAAGGCTCCCCAGCTGCTCCCTAAGGTGAAGCAAGCAGCTGATATTAGTGGGGCTCTTTGTAGGAACTGGGATATTCAGCTTGCTGGTAACGTTGTACAGCTTTGTCACAGCATCCTGTGAGACATCCATGTGAGCTGTACTGCTGTGTGTTATGTTCTCATGTGAAATTAGCCAAGTCATCTCCTTGGGCTCTGGATAACCTCCACTGGAAGAACAGGAAAGGTTCAAGTATCCGTTGTGCTTTAGTTCCCCGGAGTGCAGTTTTTCTATTTCAGGTTGGCTATAGTTGGCTGAAATAGACCAAAGACAGAGCATCGTGAGCCAGCCACACCACATTTGTGGCAGTCCCTGCCAGTTATTTAAGATATTCAGGCAGAAACAAGTCTAAACAGTTTTCTTCATGAAGACAATGGGCATTCCAAGAAGGAATTTGTATGGCATTTTTTTTGGTGTGGATATAGACTTGCTGCCTCTTGTTCTCAGGGTGTTTCAAGAATGCAAGTCTGATCAGACAGACAATAGGCCTCTGTCTCTCACACCTCTTTTAGACACATTAATACCTCAGAATAATGAAACCTGGTCTGCTTACACATAAGGGCTTAAGCAGAAAATGGGAAGGTTCTACAATGCTCCCTACCTTTGGCCTCCTGAATGAGTAAGGGGAAAACCACAAATTTCCAACTGTGAAATGTAAAGAAAGAAATCATCTGAGAGAATTCAGATGGGGTAAGTTCAAAGTGAAGTGCTGTCTTAAGTAGAAATATCCCTGGTGTCTGTCAGTATTGTAAGTAAACATTTTGCAGCATATAATTCATCATCACTTTGTGGTACGGTTCCCTTAGCTTAGCTTTTCTGACGGAAATGACTATAGCATAAGGGCATAAGGTTTTTTATTTTGTGTCATTGAGTTCCCATCACAATCAATGAAAAACACAGCTGTTGCTTTAAAAAGCCCAGTTTCCCATTCAAGAAATAGAGAAACAGGATTGGGAAGAACTATTTAAACATAAAATATGAATGATAAATGGAAGCTTTTAACCAATACTCTCTCTTAATTAATCTAGAGAGTCTCAACCAGGATTTGTTTGGTTAGAGGTTCATATTAAAAACAGTAGACTATAGTGCAAAAGGAGAAGGAGGAAATATTGACCTAATACGGACCACAAGTTGGCATATAGCAAGTTAAAAAAACCCTTACAACCTCCCAAAAATCAGAAACAAATCCTGAGAAATAAACCCAAGGTTTCATTGAAAATGCTTCATTATTTTAAGGCCAATAGGACTAAAGACAATATGGAGAAATATTGGAGAAAGGAGGAGTTCTTAGAAAAATATGAGTCTTAAGAAGGTCTCACTCTTCTGCACATACACTCAGTGTGTTGGAACAAGGATCTAATCCTTGCCCTAGAGAATTCTTAATATGGATGAATGAAGAAACACAATGTTGCTTTTATTTTCTCTATCCCAGTACACAATGCATAGGATTTAGCTTAGTCACTTAAATCCCCCCCAAAAAAGTTGATGGATATGAATTAAAAATTGAAAAAGTCCCCCCCTTTTTTATTCCCCAAAATTTAGTTAGGTTGTCCCTCAGGAAAGCTCAAGGTCTGACTTGCTTAGCTGACTGCTGTCAGACTTCTGGTCTGGAGTGTTTATTCTCTCCTTGGTATTTTATAGGGATGGCAGGAACATAATCCATGGCTTTGATACTTGCCACAACATCCAAGTGATTTAAGGGCTTCAATCTTATTGACAGTAAGCAAGTGCAAAGAGTGAAGTATACCCAGCACTTCTCTTTTATAGTTTCTGGAACTTCAATTTACTGAAAAGTGATGCTGGCTGCATGCAGGGTGTGGACTACGTATATGGGTTTTGTGTTTGTTACCAGAAAAGCACTGGATTTCAGGAAGTCTTTTGTATTTAAAGACAGTGTCTTCCAAAAAAGCTTTGGGATTAGATTAAATACCTCAAGAGACACCAGTCCATCAAGCCCTTAATATTTTTTCTCAATGGCTTAATCACTTTGCTTCTGTTCTGTTTTCTTATGTGACCATCTGCCTTACTTCCTTCCAGATACTGACTATCACTGAATTAATTAATTAGCCTTACATTTTTTTTTTAATATCCAGTATTTTACATGTATTTTAGGTTCCCACATTCTGGAAACAAAACTCTTCTCATTACTCTGTGTTATAAGGTAATTGGATTGTTGTTTTAATGTTTCTAGTTGGACTGCATTTTTTCCAGTTTTCAGATAACTCTACTAGAGCTTTTACCACACTTTTCAGTTTTTCAACATCCCCTTTAAAATGAGCAACTGTAAGACTCTCTTGTGACATCATTTCACTCTCAACACTATGAGTACTGCGTATTTTGAAACAGCTTCCTTAGTCTCACCTACTTCCCTTATTGATCTATCCAGAGGAAGCACTGCAGACATGCCACAACAGCAGATTTTCCAGTTAAGCTGCTTGTTGCCATGGTCTCTACCTTGCATTTTTAAGAGACAAAGTTTTCCACTGTGAAACCTTCTTTTTCGTTTTTTTTCTGGAGAAGAATCTGAGTCCGTTGTAATCTAAGTCATAGTGACTGTATGAAATACATCTAACATACATATAAAATCCTATATATTCGACTCTCTTGATTTGGGAGGGACCCACAAAGATCATCAAGTCCAACCTCTGGCCCCACACAAGGACACCCAAGAGTCACAACCATGTGCCTGAGGGCATTGTCCAAACTATTCTTGAACTCAGTCAGGCTTGGTGCTGTGACCACTTCCCTGGGGAACCTGTTCCAGTGCCTGACCACCCAGCCCCCTGGGTAAAGAACCTTTTCCTGATATCCAACCTAAACCTCCCCTGACACAGTTTAATGCTGTCTAATTGTATTAATTGCTGCTTTATTGTACTAATGTAATACATAAAAATAACATGTTTAAATTGTATTCAAAGGTACTGTAGTATTTTGAACACTTTGTCACCAAGTGACCTAGATAGCTTTGTGTGACTGTCCTGTCATTCTTGTACAGCCCTCAGTTTTTCTTATACCCATTTTAAGTGTGACATGGCAAAGTACAAAAATCCCGCCATGTATGATATGAGATTTAATTAAAAAGTAGCATGTAAGCAGAGGTATATTTCAATATTTCAATTTTTCATCTAATTATTTTGAGGGGCTGGAGTTTTTTTAAAATACGGTTTTATACTACTCCTTCCTTTGGCAGCTTATTGAACAGAGAGTAATTTGGAAAATTACTCTCTGTTTTTTGGAAATTTTGTAATTTTGGAAAATTACGTTGTTAAAACTGTCTTCCTAAGTGAAGCCTTAAAAGTCGTAGGAGACTTTTAGCCCTAAGTGTGAGATATCTGTAACATGTTGCTCAGATTTTGGCTAAGCTGATAACTGATTCAGCTCTTTTAATTGACTGAGCACTTGATGTTAAACATCTTCTTAAGCCGAGGGCTTTGATACTGAGTGCACATTGTGAGTTTCTGAGTTCCAAAACTTCACTGGAAATGCTTCTCAGTAGATCCTGGGAGAATCAAAATTAACAATCTATGTTTTCTGTCTGTGGATCAAGGGAACACTTGCTGTAGCACAAAGCAAAATAGGGTCAATTGTCCTGGTACCTCATTTTTGGCTGCTGTTACACTTGGCCTGTTCTCTTTTAAAGCAGTATGCCGAAGCCTGAAAACACCAGTGCAAGTTAGAAGCTGTTTTATTAATGACTAGCACTATCACAGTGGAAGACAGAACACAGGCATACGGATAAAAGTTACTAACAGAATAGTTTAAAATAGAGAAACATTAGGATTATATATTAGGAATTTAAAAAATATTAGAAAATATGAAGAAAACATTGGTGCCTCAATTCAATTTCCCTGTTAAAAGATTCACTGCCTTTTCCTCTGATTACAAAAAATTATCTGATGCAAAAAATCAGGTTGAATCTCATCAAAGTATGTATGCATTTTTTCTTCAGAGGTATTTTCTGCCTTCATTTAACGGAACATATGAATTTCTACTTCTCCATGTGAGCAGCTGTTTTCTTTATTTTCCCTGTGATTTATATGATCATAAAATAGCTGTGTGTTTGCAGAGATCTTGCTATGTTTCAATTCTAATTTGCCACCAATGTTGATAACTACTGCTACTTTTAATAGAAGGTAGTTTGTCAGATACAAATAAACAATTTTATTTTCCAGAGTCCTAAAAGCCATAAAACTTGCAGGAAGCAAGTCTTTAGAAATTCTCCTCCAGAGCAGGCACATTTTCAGGGGTTTGGAGACAGGACCCATATTTCTGGACTGGACAAAATCACAGAGAATCCCACAGACTAGTTGGCAATTGGAAGAGATTACTTACCAATGATGTGCAGTGAGCACTCAGATTTGTGTATGACCTCTGTTGATTGCTCAGTTATTTTTTGAATAATAATACATTGATAGCGTCCCTCGTCCTCAACTCCTGCATTTAACAACTGCAAGGTCCATTTGCCCACATCCACCTTGGTGCGATTTATATATTCAGGACTAAGGTTCTCATGTTTTTCTTGGCCATAATATACTTCGTGCACCACTTTATTAGTGTCTTTTTGCCAAAAAATTATTAAATTATTTACATCAAATTTCTGAGAGTTTGGAAAATAGCAGGATAGGTGTGCAGTGTGATGGAGAAATGCCTTCACTGGATGCACACTGGCAGCAATACCTTAGACAGAGAGAGAGAAAAATTAAGATTTCCACCAGCTACAAAAGAATACCAAGTTGCACTCAGAGACCCAACATTTAACAACAGTGGAAATAAAAATGCCAACATTTAGACACAAATTCTCCTGCTAGGTATGACAGGACATGTAGTTGTTCAAACTGGATCATTTAGTCTTGTGGAGTTCAGGTCATAAAACTGTTTCTTATTTTTCTTCCTATATTCTACTTTCCAAAGAAGGCCTACCACACAGAGATTGTGAGCATCTCTATTTTAGAAAACTTATGTGCAGGCCAAAGATCCAAACAATTCTTGCTTGCAGCATCCTGAGTGTAATGATACTCTGCCACAAAGAAGATAGTTGCACAATTTCTGTTTAAAAAGTTGAGTTAATTCTCCTAAGAAAATAACACAGCATTAAATTTTTGAAGAAACTGTGAAGTACACACTGTGTGGTAAATGTGAGCGTTTAGGGAATACATGGAATACATGACCAGAAGGTCAAAAGCAGGTGAATACTTTCAGTCTCAATGAAGAATTAATCTAAAGTTTAATGACAAATTAAATGTCAGATTTAACTGTTCTCTAATTAATTTAGAATTTAACAACAGAGTAAATGTCAGATTTAACTGTTCTGTTGCTGATCTTGTTAACAGAAATGGTCAATAAACACAATTATGCCTTCATTCAAAGAAAGGATGAACTGCACTACACAAGGGATGATTTTTCTCCTGCTTTTTCCTGTGCATGTGTCCATTATTATGATTGGTGGTCTGGGGGGTATGTGTTTTCTTGGAATAAGAAACGCAGCCCTCTGTCCCAGAAGATACAAACATCTCTGCTGTGTTCAAAAGGAGGAGAATATTTAGAGTCTCTCTCCTGGTGCAAAGTCTTTACTGTTCTTCCAGAGCACCAGACTGCAAAATGATCTCTGTGGCTGCCTCAAACTCCAGTTGTCCCATATCAAACTGCCAGTTTTCAGTTTAGTACTGCACTTCTCTATAATGCACACAGGTGATACACACACATTTTAAAGACAGATTTAAATTGAGAATTTAAGAACAACATAAAATAAGTGTAATGTAAAGATATAAAGTTGAAGAGAGAAAGTACTTACTATAACTATTTTATAGAGTCCCTGCACACAATTTAAATACATGTCACACAGGCTATATGACCTTGATTGTGCAATGGCAGTGATTAATACTACTAAGGAATGAGCTTCTTAGTGGATGAGAAAGTATCACATAGCAGGACACAAACAATCAAAACAGTTTTAACAATTAAAAATGTGCCTTTTACCTGGGAGAAATATCATAGAACAAAGGAAGAATATGCAGACCTCCATGACACTGTAAGAAGAAGGAAAGAAATATGTTAGAGGTTGAAAACACTGCAGTACTCCCAAAGAAGCGGTAAAACAAGAAGGTATAGCAAGAGAGAGAGCATTAAGAAAGTTAATCTCACCTTTTTCCATAGACTGGTACAAGGACTTCTATGTGTTTCCCAGCCTTTAGCAACCACAACTAGCATGCCATGGCAGATCACTGGATTACAGAGGAGGTGATGTGGTGCAAGATTAGTGCAGACTGCGTATGCCATGAGAGGAACACATGTGTTGCCCTGAGGTGCAAAGGGCAGGACAAGTACCCAAAACGCCTGGGGTGAAGGAAAGAGGAATGGGGAGCATGCTTGGCCTGGCAGTGTGGGGAAGAAGATGGGGAATTGAAAGTAGAGGGGGAGGAGAGGATGACGAAGAAGGAAGAGGTGGGGGAGACATCTTGGTGATGTGACCAGAAGTGATGAAGTTTTGTGACAGGAACCTATCTTAACAACATCAAAGGATAACATAGAGAAATCCTGTGATATATCATACAGAGAGCTGATGCTAAACAGCACATAGTTCATGACAAAGAAAAAATTAGTTTCTCTTTAGAAAACAAGAAAAAAACCCTTTGTCTTGTCTCCTAAGCAAAACACCACTCTGGCTGATTGGGTTCATGTAGTGTAAGGGCCCACAGTCCTGGTAAACAGCCAAATGTCATTCCAATGCACCCTGAGAGCGGCACCTGCATCTGGTCTGTGTTTACTATTTTGTATTTTACAAAGGTACTTTGCAGCACCTTTAGTTTTTTTGAGTGCTTTTTCCATATGTTTGAGAGAAGCCTCCATATCACCCTTGCCAAAGTCCTTTGCACTCCTTCTTCCAACAACTCCAAAGAAAGCTCTTTTGCAGGAGCAGATGTAAAACTCTTCAGGTCTCATTCTACCTCAAAACAGTGAGATTCCTCTCTGCTGTCCTCACTAATAGTACACTTTCCTGATGGATGTTTTCCTATTTTTTGTCATGTTTTATTTTAGGCTGGTACACTTGGGTCTTTACCTTTACTCCAGGTCTCTGGTGTCTACTTCTGTTTAATACAGAATTCCATTCAATCCACTGACATGTGTTTTGTGAGTGTACTGTAATCTACAGGACTGACAATGGTATTTTTTCCAACTTCATTCTGCCTTTTCTTAGGAAAGGGGAGAAAGAAGTCCATGTGGCTCAGAGGATATAGAGAATTTTTTTTGAGCCACCTGTCATAACAGAAGAGGTGAGAGGGAGGGAAGGCTCATGCAGAATCCATTGTCATAGACAGAGGTAATTTTTTTTCTGCTCCAGCCACCCAACTGCATGGTAAACTTTTATTAAGGGGTTTTCCCCTCCCAGGCTGTGCCCCACTGAACTAAACCAGACAACTGACTGCCTGAGTAAAAATTCCTGTGCCAAGCCACCGAATATGACAGAAACTACTTTGCAGCAGTCATATTTCCATCCTATAAATAAGAATTTTGGTTTTCAGTCAAGTGAAAAATAAAGGATAGCTCTATTTTTTTGGATTCAGTGCAGGTGTGTAAGAGGATAAATTAAAGCAATTCAGCAACTACTGACATAAGTGGAGAGAGTGTACTGCATGTTTTGCAATGACTGGCTCACAGAAGCAAAGACCAAAACCAGGACTGAAAATGAGAGTGAGAGAGAAAAATCCCAGGCAGAAATACCAAATATCATTGCATACCTTTCTTTATGATTTGGATTTGGAGCTGTGAGGACAATAGTCTCAAAGTTCCTACATGTCTTCCCAGCCACCGTCTTCCAGGAGCCGGTGCGTATCTGGGGGTGCTGGCATGAAGAAGGATCCCGTGAGGCTGCAGAGGGGTGTACACCCACCTTCCCTGTGGAGGGGAATTGCCTGTCAATGAGTGTGAGTGTGACAAGCTGCTTCTCCCATGGGAGCTGCTTTATAGAGAATTGCTGACTCATTAATTGGGCCACTACAACTTCAAGGCTGCAAGGAGCTTTTCTTCCCCTTTTTTTATAAAATGCCTTTAACCAGCAAATGCAAATCCTTGGAGCTGGTGTTCAGATGACTGAAGGGAGAAAGGGGAATTACACAGTATCACTGTGGGATAGTTACACCATTCCTTTGGCATATTCAACACAAATTATGTACTCAATTCTCTCTTATGTCTGCTGGCCTTTGAAAGTCTTGTGTCTCTTTGAAAGTCTGTGTGTGGATGTGCAGTTTTGCTGTTCACAGGCTGAGAGCATCCATCTGTGGAAGTGGCACTTTTTCACAGTGCCAGTGATAACTGATGAGATTGAGAGTGGTCTGAAGACCTAGGGCTTTAAAATTATCTCTGACATCCTGAATAATGTGAGGTCGGTCCATGGGGAGGTAAACATTTTCCCTTGCTAAATAAAGCTAGCATACCTGGTGTGTTTTTCTTCCCTTTTGGAGCTTTTTCAGCCATTCCTGGAGGTATCTCCATGACTCACAATTACAAATCACTTGTGGACATCAGAGATGAAAATGGAGAAGTGTATTAATTGAAATTATATCAGTGTGCAGTCAGGAGTCACACTTAACTTTTTATTTACTATCTCTACAGTTCAATCACTGAAAGGAGAAGAAACTATATCGGCACATGCACTTTACAGGCCTGATTCATGAGGGCTTTTGTTTGCCCCGAATTGGTCTGAGGAAACTCATGAGGCAGCTCCCGCTTGGCTCAGTACAGGGGGATTCCTGTCCTGAATCATAAAGTCATAGAATGTTAAGAGTTGGAAGAAACCTTAGAGATCACCTAGTCCCAATGCTCCCTGCCATGGGCAGGGACATCTCCCACTAGACCAGGATGTTCCAAGCCCATTCAACTTGGATTGAAACACTGTCAGGGCTGGGACATTCACAACTTCTCTGGGCAACCAGTTCCAGTGCCTCACCACCCTCACAGTAAAGAATTTCTTCCTAATATCCAGCCTAAATTTCCCCTCTTGGAATTTGTACACATTCCTCCTTTTCCTATCACTACAGTTCCTGATGAAGAATCCCTATTCCTTCCCTGCAGCTCCCTTCAGATCCTGGAAGGTTGCTATGGGAGGGACTCCAGTCCTCTTCCCAAATGTGTGGCCTTCCTCTGGACTTGCTCCAAGAGTTCCATGTCCTTCTTATGCTGGGGGCACCAGAACTGTACACAGCACTCCAGGTGGGTTTTGAGGAGAGGAGAGGAGAGGAGAGGAGAGGAGAGGAGAGGAGAGGAGAGGAGAGGAGAGGAAGGAGAGGAGAGGAGAGGAGAGGAGAGGAGAGGAGAGGAGAGGAGAGGAGAGGAGAGGAGAGGAGAGGAGAGGAGAGGAGAGGAGAGGAGAGGAGAGGAGAGGAGGAGAGAGGGAGGAGAGGAGAGGAGAGGAGAAGGAGAGGAGAGGAGAGGAGAGGAGAGGAGAGGAGAGGAGAGGAGGAGAGGAGAGGAGAGGAGAATCACCTCCCTCAGTCTGCTGGCCATGATGCTCTTGATACAGTCCAGGAATGGTTGTCTTTCTGGGATGTGAGTGCACACTTCCTGCTCATGTGGAGTTTTTCATCAACCATCATGCCCAAGTCCTTCTCCACAGGGATGCTCTCAATCACTTCTCCAACTTGTTGGTGTCCCTGGGATTGCCATAACCAAGGTGTAGGCCCTTGGACTTTGCTTTGTTGAACTTCATGATATTTGCATTGACCCAGCTCTCAAGCATGTCAAGGTCCCTCTGGATGGCAAAAACTCTAACATCAATCTCTGGGGAAAAAAGGCAACTTCATTCCCTTTACTTTTGAGGGCAATTGCCAGAAAGCCCTGTGTGACTTATTGAAATTGTCTTTCTGTCTCCTGTTCCTCCCAATCCAGCATGTGAAACCAGCATGTAAAACCCCAATAGACAGAGTGAAGCATGAAGGTCTTGGAGTAAACAAGAGCTTTGTATCAGGTACGCTCGCCTGGGTTTTCATTTGCTCTCTTTTTTGCTGTTTTCAGTTTTGGATGTAGTCATTGTCTTTTGAAAGACACTGTCACATCTGTGCTTTTTGACTCCTAAGATTGTTCATTACCCTTAAGTTCCTTCCAAATGTTCCCTTCTTGAATATTGCCACAGGTAATTAGCTAGTTTTCTTACAACAGGTACACATATTCTATAGGAAGACTCTACTGCCCCATGTTGAACTCAAAACAAAACTAAACACTGAACTGGTAAATTACTCTTTTTATTTTTATAGCATGGGGAATTTTTCTAAATTTTTCACCCTATGCAACACTGAGCAGCTCCATGAGCAATGCTGTGAGCCTCCTGGAGGCAGGACATTTGTGACAAAGACTTTCCACTGCTGACTTGGAAGCTATCCCAGGGGTTTGTAAATTAAATTATCCTAGAAATTCATGGAACAGCCTTCCCCAATGTTGTAAATACAGGTTGATTCGTACAAGTCTTATCAAAGGAAATCACACCTTAAGAAAATTTCCTTAAAATGGCAAGTTCAGAGGATTCTATGATGCCCTCCACCCTAATACTAAGCCATACAACCATATAATTATCCAACAAGGCACATATTTTAAAAACATAAATTACTCAGACAACCTGTGTTTCCTATATGCTTCCCCAGTCAGAAAAGTGTCACCGTTTTGATCAATTGCAAAACTTTTTCTATTGCTCATTCTTTTATAACTAGCTTTCATTCCAAATTACATTTAAAAACTCTGAGCTTGTTGTTTAAATATTTTTTTTGTTTCATGAAGAAAACCCAACCCTCTGTCTTCCTAATATGAGATTTCTGAATGCATTTTGTACCCCTTCCCATTCAGCAATATCCTTTTATTGTATCTAAGACCTTCAGGAGAACCATGACTTTCACTATGATTCTGGGATCACATCTAGAAACTCCTCTTTTAGTAACAGTTAAAAAACACCAATTATTTAAATACCTTTGGTCCAGAGATCATGGAGCATTCCAGTGCCTCTGCAAGTGGAATCCTTCATCCACAACTTGGGGAAGGTATGTCTGAAAGAGGGCACAGTGGCTGCCTAATGACACTGAGTCCCACTGCACAAATCATAGGACACAAACATGTTCTCCCTGCAAGTGAAACTGCGGGGGAAATTTGTAGGGGAAGAACGTCATCAAACCAGAATTAGACATTCATTTGGATTAGCTGTTGTATTTGAGTTCCACCAAAAGGACAGGTCAGGTGCACATATTTTTCCACACTTTAAGCCAGAGTTGGCAAGTTGGTTGAACCACTTCTGCGTCACAGGCACGATAGGTGACGTGTGTCCTCCCTTCCCAGCTCTCTCTCCCACTCGCATCAAGACTAGTAAAGCAAACTTGTGTGCTCGGAAGTTGCAGTTGCTGAGTTCACATATCACCAAATCACAGCAGCCTGTTTGACTTTGCAGTGGAACAGAAAGGGAGCACGCCCCTGTTTCCACACAGGTTGCAATTTAGAGGTGACAGCCAATTCAGAGAGAGACTCTTCAGGAATCATTGTACAGAAGAGGGAATGTAAATGTCCCCCTTCCAAGCCTCCTATTTCTTATTTGCACAGGACACTTTACCTGGAAATGGCATCATGGCTACACAATGCAGTGCAGGAATAACTTCAAATAGTAGTTTGCAAGGCATCTCTGGTGTCGAGGCGTGTGCAGTATACAGAAAGATGAATCTGTATTTGTTTCCTAACTATACAAACTCAGCTAACAAGGATTAGCCACCATGCAATATATTCTACACTTAGTCCTTAGGTGTTACATTCTTTATTTTCAGTAAGAGTCTCTCAAAATCAGCTGGGCATGTGACATAAACCTCACACTGCTTTTCAAACAGAAGGATTGCTGATAAGGTGGTACTTTTCTTGCAATAAATTAATCTCAATTATTAAATGAAGATGTGATATTCAGTAGCTCAGTTAAATGATCCAAGCCTCTGTTCTAGTGCAGAAATCACTCTGGGGACACATACTGATTTTCTCACAGTTCTTCTTACGGCACACTAATGTTACAAAGGTAAAGGAAAAGATTCTACCTTTCGGTTTTGGTTTCTCCCTTCAACCACCAGAACTGAGCTGTGAAGAAAGGAGCTGATTCTCGTATTCACTGGTGTAAATTAGGACCAGCCTCCTTATAATGTGCATGATTGGACAACACCCTGGAGATCCCCTTTAGTCCTTTCACCCAGGTCCTGATTATAAACAACCTGCTCCAGGAATTCAGGAGATGATTGTGCTGATGCACAATCAGGATGGGCTCTGGCTCATTCCGCTATAGCCAGGTCAGCTTGCTCCAGGAAGTAAGGGATGTGTGTGAAGCTGCTATGATAGCAGCTGTGGCTCAAATGAAACAGAGAGCAGCTGCTGAGGCACTTCACATAATAGCAATTATGTTTTTATGAAGGTGTGCTCCTACTTGTTTATAGGAGCATTACAAATGTTTGTGTTTGTAACTGTCCAAATCACTATCAGATAAAGAAAAAAGGCTAAAGGCTCAGTCAAAAGGATTACTACAATACTGGTGAATGTCTTATTTCTTTCTCCAGTGTTCCTTTCTCAGAGGCAGCAAAATACCCCAGTATGGATCTTGCTTGATAACAGAAATGTTCATCCTTTCTTCTGTCCTCAGTAACTGTCTTCCACTATGTACAAAGAGCCCAGATCACAGAAAATCCACCCTTTCCTATCACAAATACGGTAGTGCTACTTATAGCAAGTACTCTCTGTGCAATAGAAACTTCCTCTTTTTAAGCTGAAATTCCCCTTTCAAGGCACATTTAATTCTCTCACAAGTGTCAGTGTTATTCACAGTGTCCCTGAGCTGCTGTGTAGCCCCAGCCTTCACGAAAACCTTTGCTTGGATTTTGCCTGAAGGAAATAACCCTTTTTGAAGAAGACTAAATTCTTACAGCTGGCAAATACCATTCACTTTTCTTTGCTTAAATGGGTCTTTGAATATAAAATACAGTTTTTTGGCAAAGACTGAAGTTAATACAATGAGATTTTAAAAAGCAGCCTGTCCTTCTCCAGTACTTCACTGCTGAAAGTCACCAAGTTAATTTAAGAACTGATGACACAGTAAAAACACATCTGAACAGATTGTTATGTAAGAACAGTGATATCAGTACTGATTCCATAATATTTATGAGAAATTGAAGAAATTTAAGGCCATATCTATGCCACAGCTGCCCTTCTTGCCATATTCTCATTGACTTTTCTACATGACTGAGTAAAGAAGTTGTGATTATGTGTTTGACTATTTATATGTATAATTCTTTGATAAGTTGATAACTTCATTTTCTTGTACTGCCAATATTTTTATGGGGAATTTGATTTCTCCTGTAACCTCATTTTGATTCTGCCAGCTTAGTAAAACTTGTAATTTTATCATCCATTTAGATTTGTTTCAAGTTGGCTTATGAGCATGCAGTGAGCCTCATAAAAGCCCAGCTTAATGAGTACAGTTGTTCTTGCCAGCTGTAGATCAAACAATATTCACACCTGAGTCTCTTTTGTCTGAATCACATTTTATACATGGCATTCAAAAAGGGGCTGCCTGGGGAGAAAAAATATCCATCCTGTATCCTTTGCCTATTAAGCATCTGTATCTATTGCCTATTATTAGAAATGAATTCCAAATCAGTTTCTGTATGCACGTTTTTCTTCGCCCAGGACAAACTACTCAACAGCTCTGATTAAAAATAGAGAAGTAGGCTGTTAGGAGTGAAGAAGGGGAAGTTTTTTTTTCCAGTCTGTAGCAATCAGAGAACTATAATTTACTTTTAACAGTTTCCTGTGAATGCAGCCAAAAGAATAATTTCTTCAACTAGATTGATTGAAGACTAATTGGACCTAATTTAAGTGTTTCCCAAACATGTTCAGCAAAAATCTAAAACCTAGGAGCATTTACAGGCTTCAGATTTTTTCCTTGCATGCAACTTAGTCTTGCAGTTTAAGAAAAACAGGAGAAGTGCATAGGATTTTCAGAGATGATGGAGTGTCCTCATCCTACTCTAAGATGTCACCGAAAGGAATGATGGATGAGACCTAAACATTGCACTGGAAGAAATCAAATTGGAAATGTTAAATATTCTTTGTCTTTCTGCCTACAGAGTCACACCATTTATACTGAATGTCATACAAATTTATTGAGTTCAGTTTTCATCTGAGTCAAATTCCCCACGAGCCAGGCTGGTTGGAGTTGGATTAGAAGGGAGTGCTCTTTGTATGAGCCTGGGTAACTTTTGATGAGATGGGATGTGGTTCCCAGTTCATGGTGAAAGTTTTGCTGTGCATTTATAGGTTAGCTTTACCTATACTTTCATTGATAATAAAATGTATTTAATGGGTATAGCTGTGTTGGCAATGAATTGATTGTGATGGTCTTTTAAAAACTTGTTGGTTGACATCTGAAATAAGAAACCAATGTGCCTAAATCAGAAGAGAATCTAAAAAGTTTGAAGGAAGACAGAGAGTGTGTAGGCAAGGAAAGAGAAACTAGATCAGGCTTTAATTGAAACACATAAAAACTACATGAGAAGATCATAGAGAGGCAGGGATTTTGCAGAATAGAATTAGGAGTTAGCAGCTGATAAGAAGGTTTTAAAGAAGAGGTCAGTGAGAACACTCTAATAGTCTTAGAGGGAAAAACATACTTCATGGTAGATCATAAATAAAAGGTAAGCAATTACTCAGAAAGATAGACTGAACTTGAAAGCCCAGGCTTAAGAGTGAATTTTCATCTGAATTTCATCCACTTCTTTGTCTGTTGCTAAAAGAAAGACCTTGAAGTTGAAATTGAAGAAATAACATAGATAACAAAGTAGGGATTGAAAATAGATTTCCAGGTTGGCGCACATAGAAAGAGGAAGCACGTTCTTTGTTGAAACATGGCCACACAAAACATTATGATATGTATGACTAATACAGCACAACCCTAATAGGTGACAGGTATTTGGAAAGATGTTACCTTGTAGCTTAGGTTACAGCTCTGAAAAGGTTTCCCTTGAAGATACATAGCAGCAAGATGTTATGGTGTGCATAGAGCCTCACTGAAATATACAGTTGTGCATCAGGGCTGCAAGTTAAAAAAGTTTGGCAGTCTGGAGCTGCTTGTGATATTGCAGTACACTTACATTATGACAGGATTGAAGGTGCAAAAGATTGATTGGAGCATATGGGGACACATGGGGACATAAGCCTGCCACCCACAGCACGGGTGTGAATCTGCAAGCAGCCCAGATGTGCTCAGCGGATGGCCCAAGCTGACAGAGGGCCACAGTGAGGATGCCTGAAGTCTTAACTTTTGTACAAACAGGTACTACTTACCAGTTAATGTTAGAAAGATTTTGCTTATGGTAGGCAGATGTTTTGTAGGTACTTATAAGAGTGGGAAAAGCATGGGATTAAATGATCAAAGACAAGCTGTTCTGGTGTACTGAACCGTGTGAGGATGTGGAGATGTTTTTTTAAGAAAGCTGGTATTGGATTGTACTGGAAAGGAGGTAAAGGACACTCTGAAGGAAGGGGTCTTAGTGCCCTAGGAAATGGTGTGGCCTGAAAGTAAGTGCTACCTTCCTTGGGAACCCCAGAAAGCTCCCAGAGGAACTGTGTGATCCAGTGCCTAAGGCTGAAGTAGTCACCAGGAAGGCAGGTGAAAAATCACGAGGAGTCCAAAACTGTGGTAATGGCATCAGTGGCAAAGAGAACCACCCATTTTATAGTGACAGAACCCTTTTAGCCATATGTAGGATCTGAGTTTTCTGTTAAAGGCATAAGGGATGGCAAAATATTCTTCATTATCACCAGAGTATGAAATGCTGATGCAGAAATGATGCCCGAGTGATTAAAAAGCAAGATGAGTTCCATACAAAGGTGTGTTACAGTAAACAACAGGGGAAGCACCCAAGGTATTATTAGGAGGTATCTTGACCCTGGAGATAGGATTAGGAAATTATTTTGGCAAAGTTCCCCTAGAGTCTGTGTGTACCACCAAGACCAAAACCTCTGCTAAGTGGCTTGAGAGTACAAAGCACAAAAAAATATTGAGAAATCAAGATGTTTTGTTTCTGCTCCCAAGGTCACAGCTCACTCTGAGAAATGAAAGGTATGGAAGATTACCAAAATGGGTTGTACTGGATAAATCTTAAAATTTTGGGAAAGTGGTGATGCATTTTTTACCATAAGGCAAATTTTGGAGACAAAGAAATATCTTTTATTAATCCAAATATTGGCAGAAAAAACAGGATGAGTTTCAAAAGGCTTTAAAAATGCCTGATAGCCTGCTTTCTTTTTCCTGCTGTACAAGTAGCTCAAATAGGAAACCTGATCTCTCTACAAATCTTGCTTCATTTAGACTATCCTGGCTACATCAAGACTATTATTATAATTAAGGCTTTGAATGCCCACATCCAGAAAACAAATACTAAACATAGTTCATGGGAGAATGCAATGCTTCCAAATGGAAATTTTGGCTATTAGCACACTGAGGAGGGACCCACCTACATGAGTCTATGAGAGAAGCCTGCAAAAATACGTCTTCAATCTGATCACTTTCTAGCATACAGCTGTCTCATCCTGTGCTAATAGGTACCTGATTTCCCTCAGGATTCCCAGTCTAAAAGCTTGTTCGGCTAATAGGTGCCTTCATCAACTCCTCTAAATAGAAGGATGCACCACTCTGTTATAAGGACACAAGCAAATCCCTTTTCCCTTGAAGATTCTGACCTACTTTTTCACACTGCAGGACTACTTTGTGTACCAGGCTAAAGGCAGCCCTGTAGTAGGACCAAATCTCTTCTGAACCAGCTCTACTTTGCACAGAAGAGTTACGAAATCCCTTGGTCAGAAAATAAGGAGCATAATGACCTCCATTTACTAGTGCTTCAAGTGGGATGTGGGAGCTCTGGATTCATGGTGCTGCCCCCAGGACCGTATTAAGAGTTTTGTGTTAAGTCTCATTATGCCAAATGCACAGGCAGTGCATTTGGGCCTAAGAAAAGAAGACCAGGAATGGCCTCTTCTTTGAGACTGCTTGCACCATGCAGCTAAAGCAATATTCCACCTTTCTAATTCACAGGTTCAGGAGAGGTTGAGAATTGCCATCTACCAGGGAATAGCTGTCTACAGTGCTGTTCCATAATGTGAGAGTTGGAAGCATACCAGCATCTGACAGGCAGGACTGGGAACTGGCCTGCACCCTCCTTACCTCTGAATGAGAACTCTAACCACTAAGCAACTGTAAAAATAGTCCCAATCCAATTGGCAGAGAGAGACATCATTTCTCTAACCATATTTCCAAAGGAATAAGCACCTGCAATCCAATTTTGTGCAGAGACTCATTCAATAAATATGTTCTGAGACAACCAACTACATCAAGTCCATCAAACAAGGTGAGAGAAAAGGCTAGGACTGGCTTTAGTGGGCCTGAATTAGTAAACTGTCTCTAAGCATCTCAGGCCTTGTCACCTGGAAACCTGAAATCCTGGAGGCCTAAAGAATTTAGGCTAGATAACAATTGAAAAGGGGCTTTTATTGTTGTCAGTTTGTATTTGGATGCCTTAAATCCAGCCCAGGAACCATCCTAAGTGCTGAGAGATTTCAGTGGATTTGTTCTAACTGGAAAGACTTTTTCTCTACTTTCATGGCCAGGGGCAGCTCCTGTACTGCTTTTTGTTATGTCTTTGATCACTGGTGAGTACCAATGAATGCTGAAAATCACATCCCACAACTTCTCAACCCATAGCATGGAAAAAACCTCTAGGGATTAAAGGAAATCTCATAGAAGGTACCTACTACAGTTCCTAAAAGCCATGGTCAGCAATGCCTGGGAAAACCCTCTACCCTTCAGAAAAGTCCAAAAGATTTAAAATTCTGCTGGTCCCAGGGCCCATTTTGGCAAATCCTAACAGTTGTCTGGGAATGAGACCTCTCAGGCACACCCTGCTTAGTTTTGATTCAGAGAAAGAAGGAGTTGCTATTATGAGGCAGAGAAACTACATTTAAACTTCAGTCTTTAAGTTTATTTAATGGACTGGATCTTACAGGATGTTCCAGTTAAACTGGGAGCAAAGTTTATTTGATATATAATGCCTGCATTTTGAGAGGCGGAGATTAAAGCATCAAGTGCATTTGGAGAGGATTTCATTGTCGTGGCATCTGGTTTCACAACTTGTTTAAACAAAAATGTGATTCTTTGATATGGAAGTGATGCTAACATGCAAGGGAATAAAATACATGAAATTTAAATACAGGGAATGAGTTTACAAATACTTAATCCTGTATATATGCTGATGTACTGAAGTGCTCTTGTACCCTGAGTATATCCTATATACTTACTCACTGTTTTTATGTATTATGCCAGCTGGAAGAATTATGACATTTGAGACCACAGCAGAATGTCCTTTTCAATTCCAGTCCTCCCCAAGCATAAGACAATCCAGAAGTCCTCCTAATAAAAAATAAACCCAAAAACTGGCTGAAAATGGAAGAAAATTACTGCAGCCTCTTCTGCAGTGCAAGTCCACTGTGTGAAAATATTATCAAAGGAGAAATATAAGACTTTACTCTTAAATGTTTTGAGGGGTTTTAATATCTACCTTAAAATAAATTAAACTCATTGATGAAAAATGAAAATAATCACAGAAGTTGACAAGTTATAATCTCTCAATCACTTTTGTCCGTTTTTTAAAAATGAAAATGAGAATGACTAGTTTCTTTGAAGCCATTGCTTGAAGACAGCAGTAAAATAATAAACTCCTTTGGACAAAGCTTTTGTATTTAAAGATGTCTTTTCATACTCTCCTATCTAATGCTCTGCTAATGCTGGTTTTACTTGCTTAACTAAATTTCTTGTTAATGTACCTGCAAAAAAATTCTTCTGCCAGGGGTGACCTTCTCTTCGCTAAGGTGAATAAAATGACTTAATTCTCCTGACCCTTTGCTGCTAATGGGACCAAAAATGATTGAAAAATTATTGAGAGAGTACAAAATATTGGCAGGTGCAATGGGAGTATCAATGAAGTCAGAGAAAATATTGGTGAATTAGATCATCAATGAAACTAAACAGCCAGAGGAAGTGAGAGAAACTGACAGCATCATCAATTCACCTCTTATCCTATGTGGGATTTGATAAAAGAGCTGTGCACAAATCTCCTTATCCTGAAACCTTCCTATTTTGAGACCCTTCTATCACAGCTTTAAAAGAGGTTGACAACATGCAAACTGCTAGCAGGGTTTGACATGGGGCTAAATTGAAGATAATCCCCTGAAGTTAAAGTGGACAGAAAAAGGAGAGGAAACAGCATATTTCAGAGATGTATGATGTGACATCCCTTGATACATCTGAGCAGTTGAAGAGAAAGAAGAATCCCATCCATAAGGGTAAGCAGCACAGGAAGTTTCCTCTTGGACCAACAAGCTGCAGATTACAGCTGTCCTGGGGCTACTCCGAAGCAGATGCCAGCTCAAGGCTCTGCAAACTTGCCTATAGATAGTTTCCCTGCTGGTGAGTAATATTTGTAACTGTTAGAAACTGTGATTGTGTCTGCACGACAACTTGTACACATCCAAATATATAGAAATTGCTCTCTTAAATCATATTGCATTGCAAGGCTTGGAAACCGTGTTTGTAGTGTATCAGCTTGCCAAAATTGGAAAGAGAGGGTTTTAAGCCATTTTGAATGAAACAAGGGCAATTAGGTTAAATAATGGAAAATCACATAAGTTGCTCAATAAACAGCAATTCTGATAAGCCTAGCAGCTGCCTCAAGGAGGCTGGAAGAAGGTTATGTTTATTATGCTGCCATTATCATGCATTCTTAAGTCTCAGACAGGTAATTTCACAATCTGAATCCCACTTGTGCTCATATAAAGTGCAGTTGTTGACTTCATACTGTATCTTAAAAGTATATTAATTCACTTTATTGCAGTTGTAATTTAATTTGAGATCTATCTTGCTTTATTTTATTTAGCTTAATGGGTAATATTTGGTTTAGGCTTCTTAGTTTATTAATAGGTAATCATCCTTGTAAAAGGCTCTCAGGCATAGGGTTTTTCCCTTTCATAAATGCAGTAAAGTTATAAAAGCTGCAGTAATTCTGCTGGTAAATATTTATCCCTGTCTCTTGATGTGTACCTGTGTTCTTCACAGTACATTATACACTTCTGTGTAAGACACTTGTTTACCTTCGGTTTTAGGACTCTTATGTTAGATGCCTGCATATACCTGTGTGTCAGTGAGTACTATATTAACAGGGTATGAATAAATATAAAAAAAATCTAGCTATTTTTAATTACATATAACTTCAGAAGGCTTAATGGACTGTTTGTACAATTATGGTCTCCTAAAAATCTATGTGGTCTACACTGCAGTTCCCACTGTATTTTGTCATCTGCCATCATTAGGCTCTACTTTTTTAACTACTGTAACTTCTAGAACTGGAAGTACTTCACCTTGAATTTGTATTATGTATAACATCCAATGGATCTTGAAATATTTTTCAAGGTGATTTAATGTGCTTCTGGTACCTCATCACAGACCTGTCGAACACAAGTGAAAAGCTGTGGAGTTTATTAGCAATACCGTAAATATTTAGTCCACCAGAATATGGAAAAAAAAAGATTATATAATTGACAAAGATGTTTTTTATACATTCTAGATTTACATTTTTATTGTGAAGGGAGGCTCTTCAAAACTCAGACATTCCTGCACATATTATAATGCTCCACCTGCTTTGCCCAGTGCATTCATTCATGTAGGCCTGAAGGAAGTAATGTACCAAAACCATTATTGTGCAAGAAAGGCATCGTCGAAACCTCATTAATTCAGGCAGATGTATCTGCTTATGTGTAGCACCATTTGAACACCTCCTTCAATGCATTATTTCTGTTAAGCACTATTTATATTCTACAAAAAGTCGGGAGCAGCATTAGAGCACCTCACTACTGCTGGCATACTAACACTTGAAATAAGACGTATTATCAAGGACTTTGTTTTTATGAAGCATAAAGGCTGGGTTCCAGTCTGGTGAGGAAAAGACCTGAAGAAATGGTACAGCCTTAATAAAATGACATTTTAATTTCACTGACATTATCAATTACATTGACCTGCTGAGATGTTAATGATGTGAATGTTAACACCTCTGGTTATAAGTGATTAAGACAGATAGAGAGGAAAAAGAGTTTCAGAGGTAGGATTGTACAGTGAAGATACAATTACCTTGTTTTAGGTCTCTAGCTCATAGAGCCATGAATTATTTAGGTTGGAAGGGACCTCTGGGGGTCATCCGGGGAACCTCCCTGCTCTGAGTATGTATAATTAGATCAGGTTGCTCTGGACCATTTCTAGTTGAGTCTTGAACACTTCTTGGAAGGATATCCTCTAACCTCTCTGGGCAACCTCTTCCAGTATCTGACCACTCTCAAGGAAAAAGAAGAAACCCAAATCAAACCAAAAAAGGTGATCTATAATTGAAATTTTTCATGATCTAGCTTGTGATTTTTGCCTCTCATGTTGCAGCTGCAGCAAGAGATGAATTAGAAGTGAAGATTCCTGAATGCCTGTAGATCAGTGTGCCAAGTAACACTGGAAAATACAATGAGGCAGCAGGGTGGAAGGAGAAAATAAGAGAAATATGAAAAAGGCCAACCACTTAGAAGGGTTAGAAAACTATTATATTAATGAGTTACACCTAACCATGTTTCTCTAATGGATAGAACTCAAATCTGCACTGTTATGTGGAAATTAAAAACTGAAAGGTTTGCAAGTACAAATTAGACATCAATAGAGCTTCATTTTTGTTGAAAGACTTTCAGACTCTCTGGACAGAAGGGACCTCCCCTGTTCACCTAGGCTGACCCTATCTGTGCAGAGGCTGGATAAAGTTTTTCAGAAATAGATCAAAGAATGTCTTTTAAAAAGAGATCTAATCTTGTCTTCTTCATTTAAAGAGATGGTGACCCAACCACTTTTTCCAAAAAGTTGGTAAAATTTCACTTACATAACTTAAAAGCCTTACTATCGTAAGATAAATATTTTGGACTTCACTACAAGGAATAAAGATGAAAGTTGCTGAATTGGAAGCTGGTGGTTACCAAGAGACCAGTGTTCAAGGCCTGATTATATTTAGCATGGCCAATCATGAGAGTCTCAAACACAGCTTCAAAAGCTTTAATTTATGAAATCTCAGGGAAGTTACAAGGAGAATCTGTTTGGGTAATATATCTGGGCAGAACAATGTACATGGAAGATGATGGCTCTTGAGAAGCATTTATTAGCTGTCCAAAAGTCACTGTAAAAGAAAAGAACATTGGTACTGCTTTCAGTTGTTAAGGGAAAGCCATGATTAGAAATAAAGAAGCAATTTTTAACAAATGAAAAATTGCTTTCAGGCTGGAAGAATGTTGTCTGATGAACCACAAATCTTGGGAAATTGATATGGGAAGATAAAGCTGTCAAAGAAGAAGGTCTCTGACTGGAAAGTCAAAAGGGACTATAAAGGTAAGAGCGTAAATATAAAAAAAAACCCAACAAACACCACCCTCAAGCCCCAGAAATGTTTGGCCATAGCTAGATAAAGCTGGTAAAATTGCTTTTAACAATGCAGAAAAGACAAAATACTAATTTCCTTACTATATTTGGAAGAAAGCAATGTGATACATTTATGATCTGCTTTCTGACCCACTAATTATTGGCATGTTAAGTAACCGATACTAACACTGATAAATCTGCAGGCTCAGCTTGTTTGCTCCTAAGAGTTATAGAAGTATTGGCCAACTTGACTTCTGCACCTTTGATAATTTTAACAAATATGGGAATAAAGGAAAAAAACTCAAAAAAATAATGTCTTAGTGATAATAGTGTGTCAATATTCAGAGAATGAGAATGATACTGCTAATTATAACTTATTTAGCCTGATTCAGTCATGGTAAAATAAGGGAAAAGCGGTTAAGGGATTAGCTGAGAAAGACCTGAGGGGTAAGATTAAAATTAATGTCAGTTAGCATGTTTTTAGGAAATGAGTCAGATCAAACAGTTGTTCTGGGAAAACAGCAAGATACACCGATAAAGGCAACCCCATTCATACACAATATCTAGAAGTTTATAAGGTGGTGGATTCAGTACCTCATGACACTGATCAAAACTTCACACTACGCAGTGAGAAGGGAGCCCATAAAACCTGGGTTAATAACTGGCTAATCGAGGGCTCCCAGTACCTCTTTGCAAAGCAGAAGCCGTGGCTGAGTTCTTGTGCTCCACTCCTCGGGAGTGAGCAGCAGCTGGCAGTGGGCTGCATCCTCTGGAAGCACGGCTAGGCACAGGCTGGTGGCCGTGGGGCAGATCCCTGTGCCATGGCAGCAACAGTGAGGAGCCCGAGGACTCCCACGATGATAACTCCAACACAAAACTACAGGTAAATGGACTGCACCTTCTTCACCAGACGGTTTTGAAAGAAAATGCCCACTTTCTTGTGGTGTGAAAGAAGGGATTACAGGCAACCTTGCCCCTGATAAGTCACAGTTGTACTAATTACCAAAGAAGAGCAACAGCCTTGTTTTTGATGGGTTGCAGCTGCGACTAACAAAGATAAGTGGGATAAAATGGGTGGGTTGGATAGTCGAAGGGGCTTAGGACTCTTTTGATGAAGAGGGCTCTGGGAAAAGAATTTTGAGAAGGTAGAGGAGTCCTGAGGAAGAAGGAAAGTTCAGGGAACAGGAAGAAGAATGGAATAAGGAAGAGAGTTACTGCTAGTAGAAAGATCTTTTGTGAGGTCAGTCTGGGTCCAATGGAGTTAGAGCCTGTTGCTGGGGCCTGCAGTCATAGTTGAGCTAGGTGAAGGCTTATATTCAGAGTCTGCAAACTAATGTTTGCAGGCATAGTCCAGTAGGAAATAACCATTAGTCTGAGTCTGCAATTAGACCCTACAGTAAGGAGCTTGCTGTAATCAGAGTCAGGATGGCTAAGCTATAAAGAAGAACAAACTGAGACCTTGTTCACATTGTTAAATGTCTGTGTCTTGGCTTATTTCTACCCCTAATGAGAGGTCTACTGTGATACTTTCTCGGCAAAAGAGTGTGAGACTCTGGTTGAGAGTCCATGCACGTGGACAAATAGCTCAGAGGAGCATAGTGCAAACCAGGTCAGAGGGTCTGATAGCCATGGGCTGGCTTTTCTTCTTGGCAGGAAAGCCCACTTGATTCCTCCCTGACTGTGGCAGGAATGCTCCAGGAAGATAATTTCCAAGTCTCCTTACCTAATTTAGTCAGAACTTTTCTTTTTCAATTTATTGTTCAAGCTGGAAATGGTTTGATGATAAGATTGTGACATTACAGGAGTTCTGCCTGCTTTCCTGATGAGAATGGCTGGAATTTGTTTTGCTTAAACCTAACAGAAGAAAATTTAGCAACTGGATAACCCAGGTATGGGAAGTTTTTGTCAGAAGGTAATTATGGGCAGCTGTAAACAAGAGTTGGATTTAAACCCTTGTGCATTCTAACCAAAATGAGCATTATTGAGTCAATAAAATGACGTTTTACATGATGTATCTTTTGTTTAGCCTCAATTTTTCAGCTAGGTGTTTTGATTATTTTTTTTTTTCCCCTGAAAAGGAGCTCAATGTAGGTATATATTTCTTTGCTTCCCACAATCTGTGTCTATGAGCACTGAGCAGAGACAGACTAAAGGGAATTTTGGAAGGATTTTTCAGAATGAATCTTGGGTGCTTTCTCCTTAGGTGCATTTCTCTTTCAGTAATGATAAAGAGGTACCATAGTGGAACATTTATTCTGACCTGTAGGGAATGTGTCATTATTTGTTTCCTGCTTGAAGACTGATGAAGCTGCTAGCATGTAAAACTCCAGTTGTTGGCCACGCTGACATAAAAGGAATTTGTAGTTTTTAAGAACTGTCATCAATCATACCTTGCGTCAGGGAGGGAAGAGTGCAGCAGTGCCAGCACATTTCTAAGGAAAGCTGACCAAAAGGGAAGTGGGACTAAAGGATTGTCTGTGTGTGGCTGTCGGGCACTGTGCGATGTGGGTGGAGTGTGCTGGGGTCCCCAGGCAGATGCAGAAGGGAAGCTGAGCTGCTGATTCAGAAGGTAACTTTCACAATGCATATGCCTTTGGGAGAGGTGTGGAAGGTGGAAATGAGTTGTTTGCCCAAACTTTTCACTCCCTTGCTTCCCAGGGTCTGTGCCAAGAATATTTTGTACTTGTGTACCTTAAAGTTATTTTTAAAGTGCATTAAATTAGTTTCCTAATACATTTTCAATTGTTAAATAATGTCTGTGAAGGATATGAAGTGTAGCTGATGACAGAGAACATCCAAGATTTATGTGCTGTCATTAGCTGCACATGAAGTTAGTGCTATAATCCATATTTAAAAGCCTTCTGTCTAATGTAAACAGTACATTTCTTATACCTGTTGATAAGTAGGTAAATAGACATGGAAAAAAAAAAAAAAGAAATAGCATAAACAGGACCATTCCAGCCACAGCTCTACACTAAATGTTACAGATATCTGCATTATTTATTACAGATATCTATGAACAATCTCTGAATTGCTGCCATGAGAAAAATTCAGCCAAAACTAAATTTTGAGATCTTCATAAAAAGAACTCATAAAACCTGGAAGCTGGTACTTTAACAGTAGCATTTGAGCAGAAATGAATGGCTATAAATTAGCCCAAGCAAATTTAAAACAGATGCTAGAAGACTTTGATCACTGGAGAATGTTCCAGAAATTCATTCTTGCATACTGAGATGTAGGTGCAACTGAGGTTGAGTCAAATATAGCACAAAGGAGGCAGAAAATATGGGTATGGCATGTCATAAACTCATAAAAATGCAGGTAATAAATCGAGAAGCTGATAGACCTGATGATGGGAGAATGATGGGCTGGGGAGCGTGTCAGTTTAGCCACAGGATTTCTGCCAGAATTGCTCCTCTACGCAAAAGGAGGCGGAGTAGGAGTAAGCAGGAGGTAGAAACCAGGCCTGGCAATATCTAGTCAGGTCCTCGAGTCTGTGCAGAAATGTCACAGCTGCAGAGCGTTCTATGGAAGAGTTTTGTGAGGCAGTGTCTAACAAACACATGAGAACAAGTCTTTAGTATTGCAAAAAGTCTGCAAGTTACAGTGAACTCCAAGGCTGTCTATAAATGTTCTTTAGTCTCTGGGAGGCATCTCTTTCCTGTGAATACAACTCTGTGAGATGCAACTGGCTGGCTCAGATCTGGGTCAGGTTTGTTGAGGAAGCTCGTTTTTTTGTAGTTACACACACCTTGTTGAGGCCAAACACATGTACTCCCCCTGAGATTCTGATGAAATTCACTGGTTGCCTGGGTGTACCCCTGTGGCCTTATCTCACCACTCTGCCTTTTCTCTGAATTGATGCTTCCCAGATACTTAGTTCTGGAATTTCTCCCCCAGTGTGGCATTTTACCCTTTGACATTTCAAGCTTGTTCCATGTCTATAATAATTTTGTTTCAGTTACTTCTATTTCTGCTTTGTTTCCTTAATGGTGTTCTGTCTGTTCTATATGTTAGAATATGAAACTGTTGTGTCTGGTTTCATTAGGTATTCCCAGAAGTTGCTCATTTCCCCTTTATCCTGCTTACAAGGACCTTGCTCCCAATTATTCCATCTTTAACCCAATTATTTTCCTGCCTTGTACATGCATCTTTGTGAACTAGTTGGGCTTATCACTACAACCGCTGGCATTTTATTATTTTCTGTTATATCTGCTCAAACAATGCCAGCTGCTGTTTTGCTGACATTGTCTGGCATGTTTATTTATTTTGCTTTTTGTTTTCTCTAGTCTTTACTGAAATAGTTTTAAATGGGTTGTTTAGTATCATGTAATCTGTGCCTTTTAAAAAAGACCTTTGGGATTTTGATTCAGTTGTCACTCAGACATTTCTTTTTCAATGAATTGTAAGTTTCTGATCATTAATGAATAGTTCGATTCAACCAACGAGAAAACCAAAAACTCCTACACCCCACAATAAAACTCTTTTGTAGGGGAAGGGGGGAGAATGCTACTCTCTCTTTTTATTCTGAACTCTCTCTGAGAAAATGGACATTTCTTCCTGTGGACACAATATTCCTCCTACCTTTGCACTGGCATTCCAAATCAAAATTCTCTTTTTATCTCCCTATAAAAAAAGGCAACCAATACTCCCCAAATCAGTGCCACTCCTTTAATGGTCATCTCTTTTACTACTCTAAATGGTTTTCATGTACAACAGAAAGTGCTGGTTGACTCTGATCTTTTTCAAGATTTCACTAGTATCTCATAATTTTTAAAGCTGTCATGTTGTTTATAGAGTGCCACCCCAGAGGGGTTGAAACTCTGCTTTTATTGTAGTTTTCATGTACCAAGGTTAGTGATTTTCATCTAATATTTTAGAGTTCTAGAATCATTTATGTTGGGAAAGTCCCTTAAGATCATCAAGTCCAACCATAAACCTGACACTGTCAAGTCCAGCATTAAATTATGTCCCTAAGTGCCATACCTACTGTCCTTTAAATACTTCCGGGGATAGTGACTCTGCCTCTTCCCTGGGCAGTCTCTTCCAATGCCTGATCACCCTTTCCATGAAAGAAATCTTACCTGATATCCTGTCTAAACCTCCTTCACAGCTTGAGGCTGTTTTCTCTTGTCCTGTTGCTTGTTACTTGGGAGATGAGACTGACTTCCACTCGGCTGCAGCCTCCTTTCAGGGAGTTGTAGAGAGTGATAAGGTTCCCCCAGCCTCCTTTTCTCCAGGCTAAACACCCCCAGCTCCCTCAGCTGTTTCTCATCAGGTTTGTGCTCCAGACCCTTCACCAGCTTTGTTGCCCTTCACTGGGCTTGTTCCAACACTTCAATGTCTTTCTTGTAGTGAGGGACCCAGAACTGGACACAGGACTCAAGGTGTGGCCTCACCAACGGGGGGGTCAATCACTGTCCTGGTCCTGCTGGCCACACCATTGCTGATACAGGCCAGGTGCCGTTTGCCTCCTTGGCCACCTGGGCCCACCCTGGCTCAGGTTCAGTCGACCAGAACCTCCAGCTCCTTTTCTGCCAGGCAGCTTTCCAGCCACTCTTTCCCAAGACTGTGGTGTTGCATGGGGTTATGACTCAAGTGCAGGATCTGGCAACATCTTCCACTGACTTGATCTTTCTTCTATATTTACTGGGACTTGTGATTTCCATTTCTGGGACTCAAATGCATTGAAGTCCTATTACATAAAAATTTTAGGTAACATAACCACAAACAGTAAGCACAGCATTCATGCTACTACCTTTTATTCTAGCTTTTGACTCAGCCACTGTCCCTGAATGAGTATGTGAGTATCTAGCAATGATACAACACAATAACCTGTCAGCAGTTATTTAACTATTGGATGGAACATAAACTTCCATTGCCGCATTTACAGGGAGGCTGGATAGGCTCTCTGAGGCATGAAAGGACTAAATGTAAAGCTCTGAAGACGTTCAGGTAAGATCAGATTTTTATTCATGCGTGAGAGAAGGGATGAAGTTGGCTTCATTCTTCCTGAGGGGAGACAGCTCTGTGTTCTTAGTTTTCAGAGCATGTGCTCACATGTGGGTGTTTCTGGAAGGGGGAAGAAGAGAATGTATAATGATGGTAAAGGTATATAATCACAGACACAGTAGAGCAGAAGTTCCCAGTCCTCTTTCCCTGGGCATTTTCATCAGCAGCGGCAACACTGGTCATCACAACCAGTGGAAGCAGGTACATAAGCACCTTTTTTCTTTACCTGTTGTCCCATGCCTAGATTTTACTAGAGAAGATCTGTTTTGGTATCCAAAATTTCAAACTCAATGGAGGAGATTTTCTAAGTGTATCTAGTAGATCCAAGTAGCTGCACGTTCCCTGCATAGTTGTTCGAGCTGGGGAGGCTGTGTATCTGGAAGTCAGGGTGCTTTCAAACACACACCTCCCACAGTTGCTGCATACCTGGCCAAGTAGAGCTCATGCCATGAGGATGCACTGGACTCAATTACTTTCTGTCAGCTATTCAGCCAGTGGGGCCTGATCAGCATTTTAAGCAAATTCTGGTTTATTTGTGTATGGACTTTGATTCATACCTTAATAAATGCAGCATGATCAAAAAGGTCAGGCTTACTACTCACCCACACCTACATTCAACTGGGAAATCCCAGACCAGCAGTGGGAGGCCACTCAGGCTCACATGGCACTGCTGGAACACAGGCAGGGATCCTGTGGGATTTATGGCTAGAAAGCCTCATGCAGTGGAAGTGGAGAGGGTATTAGAAGTTCCTAACTAGGGGCACTTTGGAGATTCAGTGTAGAGCCTTTGCTGGATACATTTCCATATCAGCTTCTGCAGGGATGCCCTGCAGTGCTAGTCTGATGTTTGCATATGTGTAATTACAGACCCATGCACAAGCTCAGCTAAAAGATGATGGGTAGGAAGAGCAGTGGACCCCTGAGGACTGGGTGGCTTTAAATGACTTGGAGGGAATGGTGAGAGAGAGGGAGAAAGTGTTAATTAAATGAGGGGGAGGATTACTGAAAAGACTAACAAATCAAGAGGAAGCCTTGTGTTTGGCTGAGTAAATCTTCCATGGAAAGTATTTCCACTGGCTTGACTTTCAACCTGCACAAAGGCAGATGGAAAAATCCCTGCTTTACTGTTACCAGTCCTGATAGGCACCCTGATGGCCTCACAGGGGAGCAAGGATGAACACAATGTTGGGGACACAGCACAGCAGCTTTCCCAGCTGCACATCACTCTGCCTGGATAAATGCAGGACAGACAACAGTTGACAGACATTTGTTGGCTGAGCATTGCTTCCATGCAACAAAGTCATGTATTTGCCCACTGTAGCTGATGATGGTGTTCCTGATCTGGCTTTTTTGATTCGTTTGGAACAAAGGAGCATAGGTACATGAACTTCATGGTGTATCCTGTGAATTGACAGCTACTGCCATCTGTCAGTTTGTCTTAAAGCCTTCAGCTACACCCTCAGGCTTGAGTCAGCCTAGGAGGTCCCAGGTATAAAGGCAAATATAGGTAAAACCTGGAAGAGCTGCAATTTGTGTAGAACCTTTCTTCCCTCCAGATCTGTGGTTGGGCTGTTGAAGGGAGGTAACAGTGTGAGAGCTGATGCTATTATTTTTACATCAAGTGGTACACTCTCCTGTAACAGCAGAATTCTTCACTGACTGGTCATGGTCCAAGGCTCATTCAGTAGCATGAGCTGAATGAGAATATTTTACCCAAAGATTAGGCTTGCCAAAGGACTTGCTTATCAGCTTGTTATAGTTCTAAGGCAGTTTGTTCTTGAATGTCCACCTTTCCTTCATATTTTTTCTCTCTCTAAAGTGAAATATCTTTGAATTGCTCTTTTGGCATTGAATAAAGATAGCATGAAACTATTAATAATACAATGATAGAATGTTAAATGGCAATATATGCAGGGGCCCTTCAGTTTTCCACATATTTACGACTGACTTTCTTTTAATAGAAAACATTTTTTTCTTTCAATGTTCAGATACAGAATAAAAACACTTGAAAGCAAAGAGTGAAATTGGAGCTCATTAAAACATGGAGTTAGTGAAATGGTGACAGATGGGCCCTGCTGGGAAGGAGAAGATCGTTGAACGAGACTGGGATAAGTTAGTGACTTTGCAATTATCAAGCATGTGGCTTTGTAATTTCTAACCCCCAGTTCTGCAAAGTAATCAGTGCAGTTGGGCCCATATGCCTGCAGGGAGGCTCATTGAGACAGGCATGAAGATCTACAGAGAGAAACAGGGGACTTGCAGATATTTCAAAACACAGCTGCAAGGGCGCGAATCGCTTTTCCAGCCACATTTAAATCTGCCCTCTCCAGAATGGAAGAACGCTTCACTATGAAATATGAACTTGATTTTCATGTTCTCCTGTAGTGCTCACCAGATTAGGGATGGAATTTTAAGAAAAACATGATCCTTTCAAACATTGATTGATCTGCCACTGTTAAATGTTGTCCATTTCAGTATGCCTGTGGCAATGGGTGACAGGTTTTTCTAATTATGTTTCAAAGAGGACTCTGACTAGTTTATTATAATGTTGAAAATCTTTATCTTCACTCATTTCTGTAATAAACTTCTGGTAAGGGGAAGCTGTAATTTATTTACTTAGAAACTTCTCATCTCTATTATCATAAAGATGTCTTAGCAATTCTATTTTTAGGATTGCACAAATGGGGCATAAATCCTGTTTTTCTTTTAAAGCAGATTGTGCTAGGATGTTGAACATCAAATGTATGAGATTTGTGTCTATCTGAATGATCATGTTGTTTTTTATTTCCAGGGACAACCTCAGCCATCAAGTCCCACCATATGCAAACCCAGACCACTAAGCAGGTGATATATTTAACTTGTTACACAATCTCTTCCATGCATTTAACAAACTACAATAATTCAGGGATGGTCTCCCAGTGCACACTACAGGCAACTCTTTAGTTTCAACATCTTGAAGCTGTGCAGCTTCTGGCTCTTTTTTTCTGTCCAACCCTGGAAAACTTATTTTTACTTTCAAGCCAAAGAATGGCATAACTGCTGCTGATTCTAATACGCACTCATGGACATCACATTTTCCTTTACAAACTGATATTTATGCCCACTTTGTGTCTCTGTAGAGAAGTTGCCATGAGTAAGTTCAGTTTTCATAGCTGCAAATTTTCTGGTGTATACTAATACACTTTCACGGCTCCCAAGTTTCTTTTTGATGTGCAAGTCCTTTCATGCCTTAGGGAAGCACTGAAGAAAGCATGGAAGCACTTAAAACATTAATAAATAGGTGCTGGAGGCTTATATTATGGGCCAACTTGGGTGTAGGAGGAGCTGGTGTCTTAGTGATGAATCAGAAATGCTAGGAAAGGGGGAAGACATGTCAGGAAAGATTGGGAAGATGTGGAGCTTAAAGTGACATAGCAAGGGCAATCACTAATGGAGAAAATGCCTTTCTAGAAGCACTCTGAATGAACATGAAAAGTACAATACTGCCTTTTTCAGAACCAGAGACAAGGGAGCACGACAATACCCAGGTGGAATAGTTTGGCTGAGGTGATAGATCAGAAAGTTCATATCTTTGATGTTACACAAAAAAACTCAGCAAGGTATGACTCAGAACTTGGATGTGAGGACATAAGGAGAATTCAGAGCAGAAGACCTTGCATGGGATATAGGCCTGAATTAAGAGAAGAGTGTGTTCTCACCTCGACTGAAGATAGAAGAAGGAGAATGAGATTAGCACAGTGTGAACAAGGCTAGTCTTCCTCATAAAGTTGTAGGGTAAGGGTTGCTTGGAAAAAAATGTGATCTGAATTGCAAAGGTCGATTTGTGATTATTATTTTAATAGAAATAATAGTAAAATGTATGTTTACATACATCCAGCAATGCAGGGAGGAGGACACAGAGAAGGGCAATGGGCCAAAGCCCAAAGGTTTGTGGTGAAGCTTGGCTGAGGGTAAAGTCTTTTCCAGAGAAGCTGTGATTGGAATGATAGGGGGGAAAACATAAAGACAGTAACAGGAGCTGCTAGTGAGTCTAGAGACTAGATTTCATAAAGAATGTGCTCTTGGGATCCCAGTCACCATTGAGTCCAAGGGAATATTTATTCAAGCTACATCAGGTTTTCCATTAAACCTGGAGACTGGACAGTTTTGGAGAGAAAACTGAAGAAGAGGTTTCACAAATAATGAATCCAGACTGTGTGCCCAAATTGTGATGCTGGAAAGGACCACTGCAATTTCAAGAAAAAAGAAATAGTACATCGATATGGGTCCGTACTTCTAAAAGACTTACTTTGTGCACCCTTGAAAAATGTGAACTGCCCTAACAGCTTTCCAGAAATATTGGCTTGTGGAAATACAGTGACTTTAGTACTGATGATCAAGCACTTTTGGACCTCAAGTTCCCAGTTACATTAGCAATTGATCAAAGTCAAGGCTGTGAGTACAGGAAATTCCTGGTTCTTGTGAAAACCTTTAGGTTTCAGCTCAGGGCACTTCTGAGAAAGTTCTGGGCATCTGTGATAAAACGCTAATAGATGCAAAATCTATATAGTGTAGCACAGGTTCACAAAGCCCAACCAATTCAATATAGTTCTATATTTAATGTTGTTCAGCTACAGAGTAACACCACTGCAGCGTGGAAAATCACTAGCAAACTTACAGGGATATGCATATTACCCAGTATGACAGAACTAAAGGATGAAAAATTACTATTAGACTTTGGTAAAAAGTAAGGAAGTCAAAACAAACACAGAATTGTAGAAATATGAAACTTCATCACGGTTTAGACACAGATGCTTTAGCAGTTGAAAAGGTCATCATAAACTAAAAAAAACTACAGAAATGTAACTTTCTTCCACAAAAGCTAAACACAAAGAAAGACATTTTATAAAGAAATTGGAAGCTTCTGCTCAGTCTTTTAAAGCTAAGGAAAAACTAGCAGTTGGCAGAGAAGAGTGAAGCAAAGGGCAAAAAACCTGAAAAACAAAAGGCTTCATGGACTGATCTTTGTTTTCTAGACTGTGTGTAAAAGCAATTTAACAAGTGAAAACATGAACATATTTGAAGATAATTTACTTTACCAGATCAAAACTAGAAGACAGTTGAAATGGCCAGCAGACCAGTTGAAGCATGTTGATCCTGTTCTAACAACATTAAACATTAGGTTTAGTTACTGTACTGACTGGAATGCAATGTGGTATCATTGATAATACAGCTCTTTTTGTATGTCCTCTCTTTGGTATCTCTGTCCCATACTGGCTTTTTTGGATTTTATCACCTCATGGCAGTTTGTTACTTTATTCTGCTTTTCACTAGTGCAAGACTACTGAGCAGGGCACAGCTGTCTGCTGCATGGCATTGTCACGGGTCCTCTTTGTAGAAAACAGAGAAGAGGAAGCAAAATAAGTTGATGGGAGAGGCCAACATTTATGGTATGAGACACAGTAAGATGCAGCAAGGTGGGATTCATAGCTTGGTTGTGAGGACATAAGGAGTGGTCAGAGCAGAGGTTAATCTTGTCAAGGTCTCCTTTACCTTGAGCAGTTAACTTCAACTAACTTGATTGGCCCTAAGTGTTCATTAATCTGGATTTTTTTTGATGCACCTGTGCCACTATATTGACTGTCAAGAGTATTTTTTGTTAGCTCAGCTGCTTTCCTTCCCTGGAAACCTTCCAAAGTAACCTTTCTTGAGGGCTTAATTTCATAGTAAACCACACTCAGACAAGAAGCTGAGGACTAACCATTATTAATTCAGCATGTCCACTTGGATTTGAACTTCTTATTATTTGCAGAAGTGTAATTCCACAAATTCAAAACATGTAAAGCAAAGTATAGGCCAGATAACAAACCTAATGCCTGGGATTGCTGTTATCAAACCTCCATTGCTCATATTCCAGCTGCTGTGACAGGGATCAAGGGCACCTCACTCAGGGGCATCAGCCACATTTCCACATGGTAGTGGAAAACACTCTTGGCTGTGTGTCTGCTTTGCCTACCTGCAGGACACTTGTCTCGATGCTTTCTCTCTCACTTTCTTTGTATATTTACACCTCTAGGTGGGATTCCTCTGCCTTCTGGAGCTAGTCTCAGCGGTAGAGTGTCCTGCAGGGAGCTGCTGCCTGCTGCTTCAGTTCAGTTCTCATCCTGTCATTCCTATCCCAATCTGGGGTTGCTGCCTTGCACCTGGGAAGTCCTCTCCAGCCCAGTTAGCTTTACTTCAGCAGGCTGAGCTGACCTGTTCTCTCCCCTGCCTTTATAATTCCTTCAGACCCTGGTCTCCATAATCTGGGAGTACCTGAGTCTCCAGCGTTGTTGTAAAACCTTTAAAGTGTGGAAAACACCTTACTCTGAAAAAAGTTGCAGGTGCAACTTGTTTCCCAAATTTATGGACCTACTTTTGTTCTGTGACCTCCACTGAATCTGGTTCCTGCAGCTTCCTTGACCAGGCCTTTCCTTCACTTTCCCTTTTGCTTTTTGCATGGAACCCTACACATGGGGCCCTGTCTTACAGGGTGCTCAGAATGACTTCGTGGAGATCCTCTAGTCCAAGCCGCCTGCTAAGGCACGGTCACCTGGAGTAGGTTACTAGGTGTAAATAATAGAGCAGGAATGCATCCAGGTGGGCTTTCAGTGTCTCCAGAGAGGGAAACTCCATGCTACTCCGTGAACGGCCTGTTCCTGTGCTCTGCCACCCTCAGTGCGAAGAAGTTCCTCCTCGTCTTTGGTGAAACTTCTTGTGTTTTAGTTTATGGCCACTGCTCCTCGCCCTGTCGCCAGACACCGGAGGAAAGAGCTTGGCAGTATCCTCTTGGCACTCTCCCTTGAGATATCTATGTGCGCTAACGAGCTCCTCTCTCAGCCTTCCCTAGACAAAATAGGCCCAGCTCCCGCAGCTCCCTCGTCAGAGACGCTCCCGTCCCCTCAGCACCTCGGCGGCCTCGCCCGGGCCCTCCCGCGGAGCCGCTCGTCCCCTCCCACACGCGCGGGCTCCACTCGCGGCTCCGGGTCCCGCTCCCCGCGGGGGCCGCGCCGGCCCCGCCCCCGCCCCGCCCTCGGGTCCCGGCCGCGCCCCGCGCGCGTGCGCCGCCCGCCGCCGCCGCGCAGGCGCCGTGGGGGCGGGCACAGGGTCCGGAGCGGGACCGGCGCGGCGGCCGCTCCCGGCGTCGTTCGCAGCGGGGCCCCGGCGCGGCCAGGGGGATGCGCCTCCGCCCGGCCCGGACCAGGGGACGCGGGTGGAGCGACGCCGCGCGCCAGGCCGGGCCTCCGGCTCCCCGCTGCCGCTCGTCCCGCAGCCCCGCGGCCGCGGAGCTCGGGGAGCGCCGCTGACCGGAGTCGCTCGCTCGGGCCCGGCTGGCCCCGCGGCGAGGAAGGGAAGGGGGCGCGCAGGTAGCGGGGCGACCGCGCCCCGGCCCGAGCCCCCGTGGGGGCGGGGGCCGTCGGGGCGGCCCGGCCTCCCCCCCTGCCCTCCCTTCCCCCGGCGCCCGCGGGGAGGATGGTGATGGTGCAGCCGCCCGCAGCCCCCGAGCCGGGCCGGGGCCGCCCTCCGCAGGGGCTGAGGGGATGAGCCGTGCCCCGCCGGGGGGTCGCTAGCGGAAGGATGACCACTCCCGCCCTGCTGCCGCTCTCCGGGCGGAGGCTGCCCCCGCTGAACCTGGGGGCCTCCGCCTTCCCGCACCACAGGGCTACCTTGAGACTCTCCGAAAAATTTATCCTGCTCCTTATTCTTAGTGCCTTCATCACCCTGTGCTTCGGGGCGTTCTTCTTCCTGCCCGACTCCTCGAAGCACAAGCGCTTTGACCTGGGCTTGGAGGATGTGCTCATTCCCCACGTGGACACCAGCAAAGGGGGCAAGAACCTCGGCGGCTTCCTTATCCACGGGCAAGGGCACGACGAGCACCGGCACAGGTGGGTGCCTCGCTCGCCGGGAAGGGAGCGGGACCGGGTGTCAGGGAGATCCCTTGAAATAGGTCCTTCCCGTACTGCTGTCCCTCCTCTCACCGACATCCTCGTGTCTCCCCAACGTGTGTCAACTTCGGAGCGCTAGCCTTGTGTCCTCCAGCTGCCATATGTAGCTGTGGCACCATGTTGCCTTCTCCAGCGTGAATTTAGCCTTCTGGGCAAATTCGGGTGGCCTCCAGCGACTGATTTATTTTCTCACCCTAGCCAAGTCCATGTATCGGCCATGGAAAGAAGGGGGTTAAGTTATGGTATTTGTGGAGACGGTGTAAGTAACTGAGAAACTGCCGCATCTCTTCTGTAGCTATAATGTGCTTACTCAAAACAGCTGCTTGTTGCCGAATAGTGCACAAGAACTTTGATCTGAAAAAGACTTCATGCTGTGATCTAGAGGCTGTCAGCCTATGATGTGCAGGGCACAGAACTAGTGCAGATGGCACAATTGCCTTTTTCTGGCCCTTAAAATCACTTGCTCTAATGTTAATCCCGACGATTGAAGGTACCGGTGGCTGAGTTTCCTTAATTGTATTTGCCAGCATAAAGAAATCACAGATAAAATAAGAGTATCAAGGATAGATATGCTGTATCAACAGCTTTTTGGGGCCACCTGAAGCTTTGTGTGGTGCAAGCCTCTAAATGTTCAGGGCTGGATCATGTGAAGTTAAGCATTCAAAACTGAGGTAAAAAACCGTAAATGATGATTACAACAGTATATTTGCTTCTAACATACTTCAGTTGCCTAAATCCTACCCTGCTGCCTGGATCCTAATGAGGCTGACAGATCTCTCTTCGCTGTCAAAGATGTGTTAAAATATGATGATGGGTGATAAAATATCTGCTTTTCCACACCCCAATTAGTAAAACAGGGAATTTTAAAGAAAGGTTACTTTAGCTGATAGTGTTCCTTTGAAAACAGCTAAAATATGTCTTACTGGCATGAGAATTATTTAAAGGTTATTTGTATGAGATTGAAAGGAGAGGGTTTAATTTACTTCTTTTTATTAATCTGTTATGAGTTATAAAGAATACGTGAATACTATGCTATTTTTTCTTAAGACATCTTCAGTGTTGGATGTCTTGGGGGCACTTAACATGAGCCCTTTCTCCCTATCTGAAAGGGCACGGGTACTTAATATTTAACAAGGACTTATTTTGTCTATGATGTTAATTGCTGGTGTGGTTAAACGCTGCATTAAACATAGGTTTAGACGGTCTCTGATATGCCTTTGAAGTTCTTGTCTTTCACTGTGTGGGTTTATTTTTTTTTTTTGTGTGTGTGTGATCTTATTTCTTAGCTTCCCCAGTCCCTGCGGCACATGCAGTCAAAATCAGTTTCTAAAATATAGGACAGATGAAACAAAAAAGAAGAGTTCAGAAATGTTCAAAACTCCAGCTGTGGCTGTTGTACCTTGTGTTGCCCAGTAGATGGGCTGTAGAAAATAGGAGTCTGTTGATAGTGATAGTTCATATGAATCCTTTCCAGGTTCCCTCTTTTAGTTACTGAGGCTTCAGCTTTAGGAATGAGGTGCATACTTTTTTGTGTCACGTGCAGTTAACGTGCAGCTTGCAACTGTCAGAGCCAAATGCATTTTGGTTGTTTGGGATCTGTTCTTAGACAAAGTGTTTATCCTTACATCAGTTAACTGTCCTATGGTTCCTGTAATGCTATAACTGTGCGTACCTCCTGCCTGCCCTCCATCCAAAATTTCCTTGTCATGTTCATTTTTTGAGTTGTTATTTGAGCAAGAATATTCCTGTTGTTTTAGCTTTGCAAACCAGACATATCCTAACTACTTTAAAAGCCTGCCTGCTTAACCTGCTTGTAAGACCCTCGTGTGAATGTCACAATATGCATTGTGAAGCAAGGTTGTGTGCTTTGCTTTTGAAACAACTTTGGCTGATTACCACAATTTTATCAAGGGGCTATTTGCCATCAGCTTGGGGCTGATGTGGTTGTTTACCATAATGGAAAACACATGCTGCCATTTTCGTTGTGGAGTTCTTGCTCCTGGAATGCAGGGACAGTGACAGATGGTATTTTGAGAAAGTGTTGGGTCTTCGGTGGTGAAGGCTTATTGTCTCAGTTTGGGATGGAAAAATTTGTTCTGCTTATTATGGATGGGCAAAGTCAAGCATCAGCTGCTTTGTAAGTGTTGTTTTTGCACGAGGCAGAGGAGTTAGGGTACAAAAGGTCAAGAGAAATTAACCAAATCCTTATATGAAGGAGGATGCAGTCTAAGATGTGAAGTTGAGGATAGATTGACAAGCTGTGTTTCCAGAAATTGAGGGGTTTCAGAACTAATTGGATCAAAGGTCATTCATATGAAGTATACACTTGAATATGAAATGACAGATGTTTTGATTTAGTCACTAAAAAGGAAAGTGTTTCTTCTGTGAATGCTGGTATTGATGTCTATCAAATGATAAGACATCTTATTATGCTGCTTCCTTGGTATATAGACTATAATATTTTAATGCTCATTTTGCCTTACTCAAATCTTTAGTTTTGTAGGCTACTGGAAAATATTTATATTTCCATCTTCTAGAAAAATGTAGCAGTGATGTATGTAGAAAATCATTGTAACAATCATATTTTTAGTGTTGGATGTGCAAACAATGATTCCCACTGGGCTTTCTCCATATTCCTTGTGTTGCTTTCCCACCTCTTCCCTAGGGCAACCTTGACATTCTTGAGTGCTTTTATTTTCATTGTTACAGTGGTTACCTATTGCTGACATTAACTTTACATTGTCCATTAAATTGTTTTCTTTACCGCTCCTGTGCCTCTTTTGTTTTCCCCTTCCAGGCAGAAAAATGGGGGGGTGGGGGGGGTGGGGGAAGCCCTACTCCTTTCCTGATGGTTTTAAATATTTATTCAAGAATTACAGTGTTCTTGCCTATCTCCAGAGAAAAACACGTTTCTTCTAAGATATTTAAGATCTGGAGTAAAACTGCAGTTTGTGTTTGGGAAATGGATGGGCTGTATTGCAAGGTAATAGTCTCTTTCAGCTGTTCATTTCATCTGCAAGCTCTTCCTTCAGGTTGGTGCATGGGGAATGAGTGAGTAATGTTGGGAAGGTGTACCACAAATTTTTGCCTCTTAGAGGAGGAAGAGTGGAAGGGATTAGTCCAGAACTTAGGAAGGTACATGCATACATACAGTTTTAAAAAATCAGTTTCATTTTCTGAAGATGAATTTCTTTCCATTTCAAATAGGATATTGCAGAGATTCTGGAATGAGAGCTGCATGGTTTTGAAGACACATCTTGCCAAACAAACTTGTGTAGCACCCAAAATTTGTTACATGATTTTAGGCAACTAATTTTCCCCAAACTTCTGCATCTCTTGCCACACAGAGATACTTAAGGTGTTTCTTACTACCCAGTTACTTTTCAAGCATCTGTGGTATTTCATTCTTCAGTACCAGATCTAAAAGACAGCTCTGGAAGTAAATCAAAACATTCTTATAGCTTCTTTGCATTTGATGCAAATGAGTGAGAATGCAAATGTCCTGTAATCTCCTTGATTTCTCAGATTTTTTTAGAAATAAGATTATCTGCAATATGAAAATTGAGAAGACCTGTTTCTTTAATGATGTGTCAAAGCAGCTGCTCTCTGTATTACTTGACAAAAGCTAAGGCTGTTTCTGTGGTGAAAGTACATTAATCTTAGAGGCAATGAATACTGTAATTTGATGAGCTCATAGCTGCTTTGCAGCAGCATTTGGACTGCTGTTGGGCAAACAGTTCAATCCTTCAGAAATTGTGAAGATGTATCTTCATCTGCTGAATTCCCATGTATTACTTCAAGTCAAAATTTCTGTCTTTGTTTTTAAAAAAACCTCTCACCAACCCTCAAGTCATCAGGTGACAGCAGCTGCTGCTAATACAGGTGCCTACCTCAATGGCCTTGGCCTCTGTGTGGCAGTGGGTATAGATCACTTCAAATCCTGCTTTTGACTGTTTCTGGAATGCCGAGGAACACTGACTGCTGTGTTATGCAAAGATGGAAGCTCTACAGTCTGATACAAGTTGTGGGTCAGCCGCTGTGTGGCAGTAGTCAAAAAGTGCTCTTCCTTCTGTTGCTCAGTATGTGGTTGTCTCTTTGGTAGTAGTAGTGGCTGTCTCTACTCTTAGGAGGTGAAAGTAACAAAAATTATTCTGAGGTGCTTTCAGTCTTAATTTCTTCTTCTGATTTCTGCATTTTTTTTTTAAAGAAACATGAAAAGCTTAATACACTTCTTTTGAACCCCTTTATCTTCTCTCATCTATGTGACTTAATTAGCTATAGTAACAGTGGACCGAGGAGATAGTTTAGCTTCTATTACTCATTGGGCTCAGTGTCTTCTGTCATCCTCTGCCATGCTATCGAGTATAAAGGTGCATAAAATTCTTTGCTCTTCCTTTCCAACTTTACTTGAGGCACAGTTCATTAATGAAATTAAGAGTATTTCCTATTGTGATTTGGGGAACCTGTTTTTTTCCCTTGAGAAATCAGGAGCCACTCTAGTGTCTTCACCCCAACTCCTACTCCATTCAGTTTTTCAGTGCATGAGATTGAGCTTGTCTTCAGAGCAGACTCCCCACAGTCTCTCTGAAATGTGGGCACTGATTTTAAGCTGAGATGCTTGATCTAGAAGCAAGGATTTTCTGAAGTGCCGCATTCAGGAAATGCAAGTCCTCATGGTGACACCTCTGGAGCCAGTGAGGGCAGGATAGCACGTTCCAAGTCAGGCTTCAGGAACATCTCGTATATCTAGAGTAATGTTGAGGTGGAACTGCCTGGTGTCAGTCTTCAGCTAATGAAGCTTCTGCAAGAGCACCGACTCTCTTTATTTCAAGACTTCTCTCAGCTGGAGTTTTTAAGTAGCCACATATTATTCTTTTCTCTGGAGCTTGCATTGAGAAAAGACTCGAGAGATGATGCTGGTACTTGAAGAGTTATAGGAGTTTGATGTCTTCTGGAGTGCCCACATTATAACCTTAAACTTAATTGGGATTTTTCCTGAAGTTGCACTGGACAGTGGGAGAGGTGCCCTCTTGGATAATTTCTGAGGTTCTGCTGAAATTAGTGCTTTATGTTGTAGGCTGAGAAATGCTTTCAACTTTGAAATACAAAATGCAAATTCTAGACCATCTGTTTAGATGTCCTCCCTCCTCCTCCCCCCCCCCCATCTGCTGAGCAGCCTACATCATATGTAGAATGCTGCTTTCTGCATGTTCTCTTGCTGTACTCCAGTTAGTAGAAGTATTTCCTATATTATGAAAGAGAAGAGTTGAGTGCTGGTGTTCTCCAGTTCTTACCCTTTCCAGTAAAAAACAAAAAACTTGAACTTGTTGGTTTTCTGCATGATCTACGCTTTGTCTACATGCTGGAAAACAATCAGGCGTGGGAAAACTGCAGAAAGCCTGCTGGCTGGATTTAGGCCAGCTAGTGGGTGGGAGGCAGTAGCAATTTGGTTCATTTGGAGTTTTGTAGATTAAAATCTTAGAAGAACTTTAGCATAAATATGGGTTGCTTGATGATGGTAGCAGTGCAGGCAATAGTAAGCAATATGGCTAGTTGTGGGCATATGCACTGCAAGAGTTCCCCCATCTTCTGATCCTTTCAGTTTCCTGTAGTAAATACAAACATCTCCATCCTACTGGGCTTGTTCTGAGTGATGTTTTTTTTTTCTTCCCTACAAACAAACATTATTGAACTTGTAATTAGTTCTGCATACACATGTGGTATGTGTACGTGTTTTCATAAAAATTGAACTGAGGCTGAATATGGGCAAAGAGGAGAAATTTTGTAATGCCTTTCTTCTTAAGTCCATCCCTAAGAAGCCTGTAAAATTCTAAACATGGTTAGTGCTTTTATTCCACCATCTTTCACTTTTAATTATTGCAGCTCTCAATGTTGAGAAAGCCTGGTCTCATGGGTAGGCAGCTGTTTCTCACAGTAGTTATTCAGGCTAACAGAGTAGGAACTTCAGGACACATGTTTGGGTATAGCTTGTGGGATTTGTTCTTTTCCCTTCATTTTCAGAAGCAGGCTCAAGTGAGTGCTGTCATCTGTCTTAATTCAGTAACTAGATTTTCACTTTTTCACTGAAATTTAGAATTCTGTTGCAAGTAAATTGTGTGGAGAGGGGTGTTCAACAGGCCAACAAGCCAGTAAGTGGCAAGAAAAGTTAAAAATGAATGCCTTTTTCCTACCACCTCAAACCTTGAAATAAAAAATCTGTGCGCTCCAAATGTCCTGTATGCTTATAACTGTTTTGTTTAGAGTGAATACGTGTATTCATGGTGGGGGAAGATAGGGAAAAGTTTTTGTAAGTTCTTGTCATGTGCTTGTTCATAAAATCTGTAGGCTTTTGATTCCTTTTATCTTTATGTTGTCTAATCTAGTGCCCTGTATGGAGCAACTTATGTAACTTCATCCATTCACTTAAGGTTGTGGAGGTTCTGTGTTATTTTTGAGCTCTACAAATACTAAGTGATAAATAGTGAGGGAGATAACTTTCCCTGGTAACTTCCATTCCTTCCATTCTTGTTTTTTTTTGAGTACCTAACCAGGTACACTGGCATTTCTAAAAAAAATAGAAAAAATGAAAGATAGGTTAGTAAGTAACCTGTATTATTCTTTTGTTATCTAGAGACTGCTTTTTAAAGGTCTTTTTGGCCGTGTCTTGGAAGCCAGCAAAGTTTATGTGGACGTGCTGTGGACACATTGTAGCTCCCACTAATCCTCCTCTGTTCTGTTTCCTCCTTTTCCCCAATCAGTTGCAAAGGGTGACCTGTCAAAGTAAGTTTCTGTATCTTGTGTGTGTCCTGGTGCTGAGGGAAAGACCTTAGCTGAGAGCAGTGCTGAAGGAGGGATCACAGAGCCCAGGAGTAGTTTGTGATACTTCTGCTACTGCTAGTCAGTCTAAACAAGTGTAATTTTGAGCCAGCCACAGCATGAATCTTCTGTTCTTCACTGATTGTTAGAGAAGGGTGGTTGGAAATGAGTGCTGTGGTAAGGAAAACCTGGGTTTTGTGGGATAGCAGTAGTAATGGGGTGTGTTTATTGAGGTAGTAGAAAACATTGGGACAGAAAGCTAAAGACCATTCATGTTTGAAATACAGGACTGTGTTAGTTCTGCTTCTCAGAGGATTTATTTGCCCAAACATTGAATCATGTTTGTCATTCTGTCTGCTGCCTTTGTTCTTTTAAATATTCTTATGATGCACACCTATGAACTGGATTACCTTGCATACTGTATTCAGCATTAGTTTCGTTCATGTTTGATGTGCTGTTACTTGTTAATTAACTCTTAACCCACTAGAGGATTTTGGAAGTGCTTCCCCAGCTCCTTGCAGTAGCACTGCCATTGCAGTTTCCAGTGGCCAGCTAGCTATATTCTGTGATTCTATTTGAGACAGCAAGTTTGAGGTTTTCACTAGGCTTAACATTATGTAATCTGATCAGTATGGCATGAGCAAAATTACAGTTTTAAGGGAATGCATGTGATGAAAGTATTTTCTTGCTATATAAAGCTCTAAGAGCTGCTCAATGAGATTACTTTGTGTCTGTTAACACCAGCATGCAGAATTGTCTATTTTTACAGAATCCTAGAAGGGTTTGGGTTGGAAGGTATCTGAAAGAACATCAGTTATTAACTCCCCTCCCAAAAGCAGGGACACCTTCTACTAAACCAGGTTGCTTGAAGCCGCATATGGCCTGGCCCTGAACACTTCCAGGGATGGGGAATTCATGGGTTTTCTGGACAACTCATTCCAGTGCCTCATCCCTCTCACAGTAAAGAATTTACTCCTAACATCTAATCTAAACCTTTTTCAGTTTAAGGCCATTCTCTCTTACTCTATCACTACACCCCCTTGTAAAAAGTCCTTCTCCACCTTTTTTGTTAGGACCCCTTTTGGTACTGGAAGGCTGGTAGAAGGTCTCCATTGAGCTCTCTCCAGGCTGAATCAACCCCAACTCTCTCAGCCTGCCTTCATAAAGAAGTGCTTCAGCTTTTCCTGTATGCTAGTACCCGGTTGGAAGTCTCTTGCATGATCACATTCATCTCAGCTGAGTTTTAGCACTGTTTACAGGCCAGCAAGGCATTTGAAGCTTGCACAGACAAGCTGCATAAGTATTTTCTCAGTAATTTGTTACCATCTCTCTCTCTGACCTGCTGACATGTTTTAAGGCTGAAGCGTACTTCAGGCCACTTAAGAGCAGGTGACCATCAGTGGTAAATCAAACTAATCCAATTTACTTTTTATTGGATCAACCTGAATGTTCTTACGAAGGGTGAGAAAAACATATCATTTGTGGGAACAGTATATCCCTTAAATACTTCAGTGGGAATGGGAAGATCACATCTTGCTCTGACTGTCCTGCTGGATAAACAAACCTGTGGTGAATACACTGGGTTCTATTCCTGGTTTAGGTTTGTTGACTAGTAAGAATAGTTTACAGCCATGTGCTGTGTCCTCAGCAGGTTTTCCTGGGTATGTTGCTACCTTTATCCATGTATTACATTTTGAGGGCTATTTGCTGTTTTCCCAATACAAGTTAGAGGATCTGCTTTTGCTCCAGAATACTTGCATCCTTTCTGCAGTATATTTAGAGAATCATAATCCAGGTCAAACTTTCTGGATGACAAACTTCCTGTTTATTTTCATTACTTTTATGAAATAAAATTTGCTGTACGCTTTAAGAAGAAAACTTGAAGAAAGCTTGAAAAAAGACCTGCCACTCTCTTGGCTTGCTTGTCATGGCAGTAGTGGGAAAGATGCTTAGAGAAGAGGGAAGTTATTTTTCTGGTTAAGATACAATATTTCTCCCCCCTCCTTTTTTTTTTCCTCACAGAAAGAAAGTATTTTGTCTTGAAAAAATGATAGCATGAACTAGCTTGACTCAGAACCATGTTTCTAGTGTCCTTTTAAATCTCTTAATCAGTTTTATCTTGGAAACACTGATGACTGTTTAATTCTAAACTTAATAATTGCAGATGATGCAAGCATGTATCTGTTTTTCCAGTACTGTAATCACACATCCTTAGTTTCCTAAAGGCATCTGTTCTGTTGTCACTGGCTTCTATTTGAGTGGAAAGTGTTCTCCGAGTGATTAAGTAACACATGTAGTGAATTCTGAATTGCAATGCACAGTGTTCTGGAGAAGAAAATACTGCAGGGGTGTAAGAGGCTCTTTGCATCATGGAGTTCTGATGTTATGACTATAATGGAAATTCAGATTTCTAATTTGTGAATAATTCCACCTTCTACAGATAGTGGAATCCCTGACAATTAAAATATTAATGGGTCTGTAATACAGCCATTTTCCAATAGAAAAAATCGGAATAAATATGAAATAATGCAAGCAATTAGACAAAACTAACTTCAGTTTTTCACAGTCTTGCACATTATTTTAACTGGTTGTTGCTATGAACTGTTCTGATTTAGAAACTTAAAACAGTCAAGCTAGGTCTGCTAATTGTTACACTTGTTAAATTGCCTCTGATCTATGCAGTGAAAAGTTCAGGAAGTTTCACTGTAACACTGTTTTTATGTGAAATGAGTTACTTTTTCAAATCCCAGATGCTGGAAGGGAACTTAACTGCTCTTCAGTAGCTGTTACACTGATAACTAAGAATTTTTTTAGTTTTGTATCCTGTCTGGAAGTTTTGTCATTTTGAGGGTCTGATACCTGTGGAAGGATACCAAGGTATCTGTGTATGTGATCTCTATAAAACTGCCCAGTGAAGTGGATAATCAGTTGTCACTGCCATCATTTAAGTACTTGAATGTGAAACTTCAAAGCCAGTGGCCAAAGAGATGACTGTTACTGTACTGGCAGTTTTTATGAATAACTTCTATATGAACTTGGTTCAGTATTTTCTTGAAGTGATACTGATGAACATGATGATTGGAAATAATTCAGAGTTGTATTGGTAACCAAAGGAAGCTCTTTTGTTAAAGCAAGACCAAAATCCACTCAAATCCCTACCCAAAACCAAACAATAAGCCCCGCCATCACTCTATCATTCTTGGTATTCCTTAATGTGAAAAAGATTCCAGGTTCTCTTCCACCAGTGTTTTTTTGCTAGTCTTTCTGACTGTCTTTTACTTAGCCCCACATTGGCATTGTGTTTGACAGCTGCTTGCTGACCAGAGTAGGCAATGGGAACAGTTTATTGATTCACTAAGCCAAATGCCTACTAGTGACTTTGTTCTTGTGTGTGCTGGTGAAACAATGGAAATTTTGTGGTTGTGTTATAAAACATTCCATGTGAACCCCATGTCCTTGGTTTGGTTTGGGTTTTATACATCTGTGGTCTTTTGATATGTTTGTTTTGATTTCCATAAATCACTTGAACACTAATTTCATTCAGATGGATTTGCTATTGCAGTTATGCATTGTCATTTGCTTGATACCCTGTCTCCCCTCTTCAGACATAATTTTCTCGGAATAGCGTCTGGCCATCACTCTACAGTGGGACTAGATCATCCAATCTACTACTATTACAAAGAAAAATGAGGCTTGACATATTCGTGTCAATTTGGCAAGATGCCTGAATCATTATGCTCAATGAAATATGTGACATTTCAAGTGGTAATGTAACCTGCAGGAACATTTGCAGGAGAAACTTGAGGCAGCGCAAAGAAAATGCCGCTCTTACTTGGGCCAGGAGGTTCGGATACTGACACAGGCAACCTGATCAACACCCATCACAAGATTGTGGTTCAGTCCATTAAGATATTTAATTTTTTAAAAATTTTTCAATCTCTAGAATTTGGTGGTGGTGGTGATCCTGGAAAAATTTAAGTACCTTTTGAGTTTAAAAGAAAAAAAAAAAATCCAAGGAAATGTCTATGGAGCTTCCTTTCATACAGTAACAAACCAACTAACAACTATCCCAAACTCCAAAACAGTATGTGTAACTTCTGAGACAGTTGTAATTACTTGCTGTTCTTTGGCTCTCTGGCAAATTTCTTTTGAACCTTCATGGATTTGTATTGTGGAATTTTTAGGAAAAAAGCAAGCTGTGTTATATTGTCTAGTGTTTTAGTAACTAGAAAATATGTGGAAGCATAAAAAAAAAATTAAGTACTCCTTAAATATGATACTTAACAAATTCATTTTTCTATGTCTGAATTCTTTTAGGAAGAAAAAATCCTGGAGCCTGTACAGACTTTACTCTGAACAGTAGAGTTTTTCCAAGCTGTCTTGAAAAAATTGTCTTAGACTTCATCAGCCGTAACCTTGCTCTTTCCATCTTTAAAGTGTATTCAGTAATGCTTAAAATAGAATGTCTTTTGAGATTTAGAAACACTTATATTTACATCAAACTATTCAAACACATTTGTGGCAGATGGTTTCTGATTTTGTATTTTATTTTCGGTTTCTGCTCTACCTTTCCTTTTTATAGAATTGTTCACTTATTTTTAGTAGTTTGACCCCACCGCTTTCAGTTCAGTGCTCAACAGTTGAAATGAAACAGGGCAATGAAGTGGCAAGGGCTATGCAATGGCTCTCTAGTCCAGAGCTTATAAAACTGCAGCATCATCTACTATGCTCTCTAGAGATGGAAAAGCTGGGAAAGGAGGAAAGGAATAGGAAGAGTTGTATTGAAGTGTAACCCATAAATTTTTCTTGTATTCCTTTATACTAGTGTCCTGGGATGACTTAATGATGCTGAACTGTATCCCCATTTGTTTGTTTAGAAATAAGTTTTTCACCTTTAAGACTAGATCTGAGAGTGAACGGGGGAGAAGGAAAAGCAGTGGAATGTCTGAGGCGGATGTATTCAAAAACAGAGATAAGAGATAAGAGTTTCAGCTTCTCTCTCACAGACGCTATTGTCTGCAGCATGGACAGCAGGAGAGAGCTCTCCTTTGCATTTAGTTATTTTTCTTGCTAGCTGAGGTAGAGGAGTTCCCCATATTGTGGCTTTTCTTTTTCTTGGAACTGTTCAAACCTGCTCTGGACTGAAAACCCAGAAGAACACCAGGTGCTCATGCCTGTGGCCCTCCGGGCTGCGGCATTTGCCAGTACCGGAGGGACTGACCAGAGACTGAGCGAGTCGAGCTGCATCCCTCGAAAAGGACTCTTTCTGAATTTGCCATCTCTTCAGAACAGCAAGAGGTTCCATTGTTTGATATTATTCATTTTTCCAAGTTTGTGAGTACTTTGCTTATTAAATAAACAAACAGGTTTTTTTACTTTTCTTGAAGGAGATTTTTCTCCCGAACCAGGTGGAGGTTGAGCTGCTTGAATTTGCTTTCTAGAGGGACTCCTTTGGAAATTTCCTTCCTGAATTTGCCCTAAACCAGGACAGCCATTCTGTTTTTCACATCACAGCCTTTGCCCCACCCTTTTTCCTCCAAAGGCTTGGTCCTGAAATGTGTTGTGGTGATGGATGGGTGATACTGTCTCTTCTTTTAACCTTTTGATAATGACTGAACTTTAACCTCTGAGAAGAAGGAATGAGTAAAAGCTTCCATGAAACTAAAGAAATCCTCAAGAAAGGAAGTTACATTAGGCTTTGACAGCCATCTTAAATACCATGTTTTGAGTTATTTATTTTGCCCTTATTTCTGAAATCCAAAATGCTAATGACCGATGGCGATGTAGTATTTATGGGGGAGTGAATAACACTTCCTTTTCCTAGTCTGAGTGATTAATTTTGCAGTATCTCTACTTTAGGGTTGGAAAGATCTTCAAGCTAATGTCTTCCATGCAGGACATTGGCTGCAAGGGCATGACCTTCTGCCAGACCATTAGTCTTTAAAATTGCCATGGGTGAGTGTGTGGCATTTTCTACCATGCGCAGAGGTTCTTCAAGCAGGAGATACGCAGCAATTATTTACTGGCTCATGCAGAGAGCCTAGCCAGTTAGGCAATTTACTGTGGATTAATGTGCTTACCAGCTCAAGGAGTCCCTGCTGCCCTGAAAGGTATAAGGTAGGAAAACACCAGCCTCCTTTGATCTTGGAGTGGGTTGATTCTTGATCTTGCTGAGTCAACATATTCCAGCTCCACTTTTTTCTCAGCTTTTACTCCTCTTTGAGTCAATATTTTTCTCTTGAATTAAATTAGTGTCTCATCAGTTACACTCTTTTTCTTGCCTTTTGTGGCTTACAGCAATGATTGAATCCTCTTATAAAGTACCAGTTTATTTTCAGAGGAGTTCAGTTGAAGCTCACTGGATTTTTGGATTGCAAAAGAATGGAATTCTTGGTTTGGTGATCTTGGGACTGCATGCTTGTTTCCTCTGGACCAGTGTATTTGAAACAATTAGATCTGAACTCAAAATAAACATGACTTTGTTGCCTACAGCCAGTGAAGTGAAGGAAAGGATTGTGGATCTTTTTCCATTTCCAAAACTTTCATTAGTCAAATCGACAGTGTTATCCTGCTTGAGTCATCTCTTTCTTAATTACGTGCTGTTATAGTGTGGATGTATTTGTTAGTGAAATGAACTCATGAAAGAGGTAAGAATTTTGCCATAATAATTTTAAATAGTGAAACAGATTTTAATTTAATCTTTGAGGAATCAAACATGTGACTATGACTATCCCTGAGCTGCATTTTGTTGTTGGAAATTCAGGAAGTTGTATGTGGTGGTGGTAGAAAAGGAAGAAATTAGGCTTCACATGCTGGATGCATGTGTTGTTTTATTCTGCAAATGAACAGAGGAAGACAATGCTGTGTATTATGTACTATTTCTAAAGCTCTCTGAAAAACCCGAGATTCTATTGAAGAAGACAATTCAAAGATCAAATCGCTGAGACATTTTATACCCCCAGCTCTTCCATTGTTTTCTGTTCATGTTTTGGGTTGTAGTACTTCTGTGTGTTTTTTGTTTTAGTCATGTCGAGTAGTTTGTGTCCAGTTCATCTGCTGCTGCATGCTTCTAAAGTCTTTATATGTAGCTTGTAAAACATGTTAGTATTAAAGTATTTCACTGATACTGGAAGTAGCACTGATAGCTTTAAATAAGCATTTCATTGCATTAGCTTAATCTGTTAATATTATGATAGGCTTGTGAAAAGCACACGTGGTAGTTCTAAATGTATGTTCTGCTGAAACATTGCTCATTTGCTATATTTTCTTCACTTCTTGTGTCCTGACAATATTTTGATTGCAGATTTACATGAACAAAGATTTGCTCAGCTATTCCTGAAGAATGCCAAGTCATCTTTGGCTGAATTATTCGTAATGTGTTAAGAGTAGTTTACACATCATAGTTTCTTCTCTTGTACTTTTTCTTTTTGCATTCTGTTTTGTTTACTGTCATGCTGATATCCTTACCTTGTTTATGGGTCAGTGATTCCTTAGACTACATCCTGGATTTTGCTAACCGAGATGGCTGTCAACAGTGTTGTTTACTCAGTTGGGAAGACATTTCAATTGGGAAGGCATCTTGTGCAGAGTGAAGCTTATCAATCATATTTTGTGCAGTTTGCTCATGGAATGGAGCAAATGAGCAAACTCCTCTGTAATTTGTGGCAATTATATCTGTATTCTTGAAAATATTTGGAAGCTGTCGGACATGATCCTGGGCAACCAGCTCTAGGTGAGCCTGCTTGAGCAGTGGTGTTGGATCAGATGACCTCCAGAGACCCCTTTCCCCCTCAACCTTTCCGTCATTTTCTGATGAGGGCTGTATTCTCATCTGACTTACAAATACCTGCTTTCCATATTCATAGATATATTGAGTAATATAAGCCTTGCATTGTTAGATTTTTTTGGATGGGGAGTTACCAACCTAATTTTGCTTTTATGGCCCATTTGAAAAGGAAGAAACCAACATCCAGTATCTGACTCCTGAATCCAAGTTGTGTATTTTATTAGCAGTGGGGATTATTGTCATGTGAAAACTTAGTAAAAGCACCTGGAAGGCTAAATAATTTGTCATTTAGTTGTCTCTTATCCTCTGCTTAATCTCTACGATATTAAAGAACTTTGGGAGTAATGAGAGAGTTTTGCTCTGTGAAAACAGTGCAGATTAGACTGTACATCATGATTTCCAGGTGTTTTGTTGCTCTATCCTTAGCTACTGTTTTGGCTGATTTGCTAAGTGAAGAGGTATAAAAGCTTTGGTGTTCTTTCCCTCTGACTAGTCCCAGTGGTGCTCAATGGCAGAAAAACATACATTTCCATTTAATTGATGCAGCATTGCTGTGAAGTATATCCACATCCACACTGCAGTCTGTGTCATTTTATATGAAAACCTCTTGAATCACAGCATATGTGCTACATGTACGTATGTGTGTGTAAATATTTCCCCCCTTAAACAAGGACAGTTGTGTTTAACAGCAGAAAATTGCCTGCAGCTCCTGTCCTGTCAGAGCTTTTCTCATGATATGTCACATAATGCCTTCTGGAAACTATCGATATTCAGAGACTGAGTTCAAACTAAATTTTTTTTTTTTTTTTTTGTTACTGATGTTGCCCGGTAATTCATCCAGTTTCTGCAGAACAGGACTAAACTGCTGCCATGTAGAAGGAAGGGAGTGATCCTGCCAATCTTGCACTGCAAAGATCTGTGTCTTTTAGACAAATCCAGTGCCGCTGCTGTGCCGCAGCAAGGCGAATCGAGTAGCACTGATGCTGTGTGAGCCAGGAAGGTTGTGCATAGTGGTAGTGTCCTGGTGGCAAGAGGAACAAGTCAGGAGAAATTGTTCTAGGCCTGTGTTTGGACAGAGCTGCGCACCCTAGTAGTGTTGATTCCCCATAATGAAGAGCTTGTCTCACTTTCTTATTGGAGATTCCAGGATAGTCCCCTTCCTCTTTCTCTTCAGGCTCTGCCATGCAACATTTCAGTGCAGGGCTTATGGCACCATGCATGTTGAGCACTATTTTGATTTTAAACACGTTGATAGACAGGTGTCGATTTACCATATAGACATACAGTAACAATTATTGGTACAGGAGGAGGATAAATCTAAGCATTGTGTGTGAACTTCCAATCAGATATTTAAAGCAGTGTTGCTTCTGGGATGTGCAAGGCAGCTTTGGCTGGGTGATAAAAATAGCATTATGGAAATGTGGTAGCTTGAGTCGACAGAACATCTGTGTGAGGGTAGTCACTTCCTTAGAGCTCTGTAGGGCCTGCCAGAGGGTTTCCCATGCAGAGGAGCCTGGTACCATCTGCTTACCTGAAAGCTTGCCATCTCTGAGTCTGCATTATATGCCACTTGCTACCTTTACTTTGTAACAGCCATTCTCACTTTAAGTTTTTTTTTGCTGTCAACTTATTTGGTATTTGAACAATTAAGAACTTACAGACTAAGTCCATACTAATATCATGGCTATTGCTTTAAATTGCTAAGTGTCCCCAGCTGTTTTTCTTCTGAGAGAGTTTTGGTGCTTATTGCTGGACATCAGGCTACCGAGGAGACTAAGAGTGTAAAAGGAGGGAGCTATCGTATTTACTGTGATACTCCTTTTGAACACAGACATCAGGAAGAGGCTATTCCTTCAGTTAATATAGTTCTCGTTTTCCTAGTATAGGGGGTGGGAAAAGGGAAGGAAGTACCTGATTAGGAATGGGAACCTGGAGGGGAGGGGTGAGATTGAGCCAGGGCTAGCAGAGGACTTTGGTGGTGGTGAGGAGCAGCAGTTTATTTCTTTGAAAGCTGGAGATGGAAACTGCAATTGGAGCAAAATAGTAGGATGAGTCTGAAATACTACTTTTTGGTTTCCTTCCCTTCTTCCCTAAGTAGAAAAAGGTCATTGTCTCAGGGGTAAGAAGAGGCAGGTATTGGCTGTGTGAGACACCAGAGACTAATCAGAGGCCTTGGGGAGAGAGACATTTGGAGGAAGTTGATAGTCAGGAAGGCATAAATAAAATTTAGGATGGTAGGGAGTGACTCTTGCTGATGGAAGAAGCAGTATCAGTGGGGTTAACTAGAGAAGAGGAAACTGTCTGAGTGATGGAATAGATGGAAGTGATAGTAGGGAATGGCCATGGATAGTAGTGGTTAATGGCCATGTGAATTTGTGTGCAGAAAACGCTCTACTTGTACCTTGGGCTTTATTTTAACACTCCTGAACATGCAGGTCTAAAATACTTTGAAGCTCATTTCCTGTTCTGCTTTGTCCCCAGACATTTAATCTTGACTATATTCTAGCCCCAGCATCAGTGTTTGGGCAGTCAGCCAGCCAGTTAGGAGACCTGATTTGGCCTGAAATGATCCATAATTTTTCAGCTGGCTCAGCTCACCACTGGCTGAATGGCTTGTTGCCCAGTCTCCTGAATACCAGCATAAGGAGTAAGCGAGCTTGCTTTTACAAGGCCACTAAAGCTCTGAGAAAAGAATGATTTGCACAGAGATGGTGACCAAAATAAGGAATATAGGGTTATAACATCCTTTATCTGTAAAACAATATTTCAGCTGTTAGAGTTGATCATTCTAGTAATGCTGCAGTCATACACAATCAGTCTTTACGCTACTAAATCGGCAGCATGTATGGACATCCAGGCATCCTTATGTGCCAGTTGACTTGTTTCTACAGAAGTGCTAGTTTTGTAGCCATGGGTGACTGGCTGTGACAATGCCAGGGTAGCTGTGTTCTGGGCTTTATCTGGCTAGTGATCCGCAGAAGGGACCCATGCTGATGGTGTGCAGCTCTTACTTACCCAGGATATCTTCTTACCACACAGGTTAACTTTTCAATCTCAGGTATGCAGTGAAGGCAGTGTTGTCACTTCTCCAGCTGGAAGTTGAGTCTACGGATGGGTCCCCTCTGAGTTTGTCAGAGAAGAGCTTCCCAAAGCTTAACCTGCCAAGGCTTGTGCACGCAGTGGTGATCTGTGCTCTAGGTATTGTTTCGGTTGTCCAGTTATCATTTATCAGGGCTTTTATCCAGTAGTCCTCAGTTTTCAGCAGATCCTTGCTTTATTGATGTTGGGACCTTTCACTTGTCAGTAGCTAGGTGTTAATCAGATTAAATGCAATGTGCAATTGTAACTGCAGTCTCTTTTATTTTTTTGCCGCAAGCTGATATGTGTGAAACCCTGTCGAGGTGTTTTCTCATCCTCTGTTGTTTACATAGATAGAGGATGACAGCCTCCTGCTACTAGCTCAAATGGTGGATTCTCTTAATGACCCAAAGCTCCTGGATTCCCGTTTTGCAAACCCAAGAATATTAAAGTGATTGTCATACTTTTTGGTGATTGCTGCATCTTAATTTTCTTAAAAAACACATCCTTACCCCCAGTCACAATTCTATATGACAGATGTCTTCTGTCAGCCTGTTTTCTGTTGTCTCAGATTCTGTTCTTAGGGTTGCTTACTTGATACCTTTAGAAGTCAGTAAGATATTGACTCTCACAGTAGGTGTCTGAATTTTTCTGGTTCTTATTTGAAACTATATAAAGTTTTCAAACCCAGTTCTTAATAAAATAAAATCAAAAAAGGGGATTGACAGAGGTGTGTCCTTGTTAACTGTGTTGCTTGAAAAGTTTTCTTGGTCTGTGTTACGGTTTGCTTGGTCTTTTATCCAAAACATGAGTAGACCAGGAGTTTTCTTCTTTCTGCTGTTGTTCATCCTGGAATCACACGTTTAGTGTGAGGTTTTTTGGACAAATCCTTTTCAAGTATGTTCCCTCTTGTTCTTTCATTTTAGAACAAGGTTATAATAGTCTGTGTAGAATGTCACAGAAGCATCTGTCCTACCACATGTGGAGAATGAAGCTGTCCTGTTCTATGAAGTATTTAAAGCATTTGTATTAAGAGCTTCTCATTGTAAGGAATTAATGCAGCTTTCACTGTGATATTCTTACACAGTGATTGCAGCAAGCTTTTGATACTTGCTGAATCAAAGTTTTCAAGCTATAATCTTATGAAGGTAACAGGCAAAATCCTGTTTCTCTTTTGCTTGAAGATTCTCATATATTGCTGTTTCTGTATGTTGGGTGAAACGTTCAAAAACTTTCCATAGCTTATTAGGCAGACAAATATCATTCTCCTATTGGACTGAACAACCTGAACAAAGGCATATGCACATTGGTAGATGTGCTTAAAACTCCTTTGCTTTTACATGTGCATGTGCAGAAGCAAAAGAAATTTTTTCAACTGGCTAAGGCTCCTACTCAGAGCTTCAGTTTCTGGATGCTATTATTTGGGTCCTTTCCATTGCTCCTAAAGATTTTTTGCCATGCCTTCATAAACTTTTTCTTTTCCTCTGGTAGTATCATGTAAAGGAGAGATTTATAGTTCTGGGGTCAAGGAAGATCAGAAAAGGAGGGAGAGCAAGATACTGTGTATAACGCTCGTATATGATTGCAGTTCATTTGTTGACACTTTGTTCTTTTGTTTGTCCCTATATCCTCCCAAAATTTCTGCACAAATCTGAGGTTTTGTACCCAGCATCCTGTCTTGGCACAACTCTTAAGCAATGTGGGTGGTACAGAGGGTGAAGGAGTAGCAAGTCAGTATTGTAGTGCTGAATATGTAATTCAAGCTTCTGTATAGCATGCACTGAAACAGTTGCTGGTGGTGTACAAAATAAACCCATGATTCATTTTCCTTAGGTAAAAAAATATTTAAGAACAATCTTTCTGAAAAATCAAAAACTTCTCACTCCAAAAAATATTAAAACATGTAGAATAGTAGTTTCACATGCAACTTGTGGGTCCGGATGTGCTTGAAAGGATGAAAGTTAAGGTGTAGTAGAAACCAGTGATATTTTTGGGTTTTAGGTGTTTGAATCTATTTTTTTTTAATCTAAAATTAGCTAAGTCTAGCTAATTTTAGGATTCTTTTTAATGTTGGGTACCCAAGCTAGCAGCTTTTTCCCAGAAAAACTTCTTTCAAAGCAGCTTTGTTTATCAGGGTGAAAAGCTTGAGCTTACAAATACTCAGTTTTGTATAGAATAAAGAAAAATAAGTAATGCTTGTGAAGATTGTAGCATGGTGACCTCTGCAAAAGATGAGCTTTGAGTGATATGGAAAATGCAGTAATGCTTTAGACTGCAGCAACTTTTGTGATATATGCCAATTCACAGAATGTACCACTCTTTTTTATGGCTTGTGTTGATGGGTTTAAATATTTGGGGATTTTTCCTATTGGAGACTTAATTTTGGGCAATAGTGATAGACTAGAAATAATATTTAAGAGCTTAATGCTGTATGTGGGAGTACTCTGGTTCCTTTTAGTTCTGTTTGAGCATATGCTTCAGTATCTGATCAGTGACATCAACATCAGTGGGACTGCCTTGTCCTATATGTTAAATAGGCTTATTTATAAAAATTCCTTCTTTAATAGGAAGCAGAGAGGATGCATCAGTCTTGCAGGAGAACTCAGTTCATTATTTCCTCAGTGTCACAGGACCAGCCTTCTTCTATTATTCTGCCTTCATCGAACTGTTCTTTGTGTTGATAAATAATGCAGTATGCAAGATGTTGGTCCATGCTGTCTTAGATTTGACTGTAGTGAGTAGAGTGTAAATGCATTGCTATATTACATGTTTAAATTTGTATTAACAGCAGTGTTTCCAGTGACTTAGAGTGATTTGTAGTAGAAAATACTTTGGTTTGACATTGTTAATTGTAGTGGGCTTCTGAAGTTAGTCCTGAATTAAAATAATTCTACTGATTTTTGGTGGATTGAAACCCACATCAAAATAAACTTTACATTTCCAAATGGAGAATTGTTAACTTTTTATCCTACCCAATTCTCATGTTCAGTATTGATTTGTTTTTCTGTTTCTTACTCCTATAGTCTATATGAATTTTTCATTCCCATTTCTTGTAAAGTTCTTTCATCTTTATTATTTTATAAAAATAAAGTCTGTCTCATTTGGGTACTAGTTGGAAAGAGGATATGATAGTCCAGTCAGTATGGTGCTAGGATACAGGAAACTATTTAAAATATTTTACGCAGGGCAAGGTACTGCCATTCTTCTAATTCAGTTTTCTTGAGGAAACAGGAAGAGATCCTACATTTCCTGAACTTATAGTAGACTTTTCAGAGTCCTTTTTTAGGCATAAGTTTGTTTCCTAAAAGGTATATTTTCCCCCTCTATATTAGCATTGTAAGTGCTTTGACAGATTTATGACCTTGTTCTGCAGAGGCTTAATATTCTTCTGCACAGAATTAATTAGTTGCAGATGTTAACTCAAGTTTATTTAATCATCAAAAAATCTGAAATAATACCTATTTTTGATTGTGTTAGTGCCTTGAGGCAAATGTAGTTGTATTCTCTTTTACACTGGAGGAGCAGAAGAGATACAAAAGAGATGTGTTTGATAGAGCTGTAGTGATTGAAAACTATATTGTTGAACTTTGTGCAACTATTGCTTTTTCTAAGGAAGTGGTTTTATACCTGAATGACATTTAAGACACTAAAAACTTAATGAGTTGGCTTATATCTAGCTGAACATGTGTAATTTTGTTTCCTCACCACTAGGGAAAGTTGCATTCATTGCAGTTGTAGTCTTAAAATGTATTATTTTTCTTCTTGAAATAGGTGATCTGATTCTTCTGAAAAATCTGTTTCAGCTGATACTGTAACTACAAAACAAAGAAGTTTCTTTTAAGCTTAAAATGTTTACATAGTCTCTAGTGACCCTTCTTAGTGTTGACAAATGTCTGGCTGCTCATATAAGTGTAGGAGTGTTTGTAGAAAACAACTACTTTTCTTCCCTAGTAAAACTTGGGCTGACTGTACCAGTTACAGCAGTGCTTTCTGAGCTTGGCACCCTCATACTTTTTTAAGCTGGTTTTTGGGATTACATGGCTGCTGTAGACAGAGTTGAGGACAAATGCCTTTGCTAATGGTCACACTTGACAGATTCTCGAAATAAGTTTTACCAATTCTGTTCATATAAATGTTCATAACATAGGAAGCAAATAATTCCCAAAGGATGAGCCCTTACTTGCATACTTTTTTTCTTTCCTCCTTCCTTCAAAGGCTATATATGTTCCACATTTTAGTGTTAGATGTACCGTTTTGTTCTTAAATGGAAGGTGTGTTTTGTTATTTTTATTTTGGTTGTAAAGAAACCCTATGAGTTGTCATTTATGTTAACATTCTTTATTAATGAATTATTAGCATATGAAGATTCATGAAGGTCCTGGCTATGTTCCAAAATACTATACAAGATACCAAGAAATATTCAGTGTCTTTTTGTTTTGTAGAGGACTTCATGCATCAGGGATGTGCTTCAGCTCTTCATTCCCTTCTGCAAGTTGTGTGTGCCCATTCAATCTGTGTTTTTGAAATTCTCTCTAAATATATTTTCCCCAGGATTTTGCTTGTCCTCATTCTAGAGCTGTTTCCAAGGCCCATACTTAAATTACAAGACAAAGGAAAACAATTAAAGTCTGTAGAGACAGTAAAGGAGTAACAAGCAGAAGGGGCCTCTAATGACCAGCATAGAAATCCGTGCATTTAACATACTGGACTTCTGGAAGTAGACATGTTTTGAGTGTTTCTAAAAAAATGCATGTAATGAATTACAGTTGCAGGGGAGGAAAAAATACAGAAAGGCAATCTAAGGATGTCAGTAGTTAAGTGGTTTGTATTCTTGGTGGAATTGCTGGATGAAAGGAGCACAATCAAGTTCTAAGGGCTTCTAACAGTATGGGTTAAGAAAGACTGAATTTAAAATACTTGGAAACTTAGCAGATAAATTAGATGTAGTCAGGTTCTAGAAAATGGGAAGAATGCCCAGACACTGGCAATCTGGACAATGGAGAAGTTTCCACTGCTAAACAAAAGATATGGAAGGAAGATTAAAAGTTAAGTTACAGTTTGTTTGCCTTGAAGGTGACACCCAGCTATCTAAAAAGAAATGTCAGGGGCCAAGGTTTTGTTTTTTAAACAAGAGACCAGATCTGAAACAGGATCTGCGAACTTCTCTCATGGAGATGAGAAGTCTTGAGGGCAGTGATGAAGGTGGCTGAAAGCCCAGATTCTTGGTTTGGCTGCAAACAAGATCAATTAGGAGCATCATTTTTCCAGCAGAGGAGTGGAAGGAAATTTTATTTGGAGAAGGTCTCTGTAGACTTTGAGGGAGTATTTAGGATTCAAGGAGAGTGCCTGTGTCAGTGAATTCTCTCCTCTCCCTTGCATTGTCTAAATAAGTTGAATGAATACAGTGAGGAGGACTGGCATCCAGAGTGGTTGCCATGCCCTTGTTGAAGACCAAGGAAGCAAGCTAGGGAAGCCTAAGTTGGTGCAAATAATAATAAAGAAAGGTAGGAAGATGAAGGAGGTCAAGAAAGTATCACAGCAAGAGGAAAAAAAACCCTAAAACTAGATGAAGAGAAGTAGGAGTTGAATAAGGATTCTGTCTCATGTTCCTTCTATTTGAGTAACAGTGCTCATGTCATATGCAAATCTAACCACTTGCTAGAAATATGTCATGTCATCTTTTTCTAAAAGAAACCACTCAAGGAATCTGGTTTTTGAGGTAATTTTCTGGGCAATAAATCACAGAATCATAGAATATCTTGAGTTGGAAAGGACCCACAAGGATCATTGAGTCCACTCCTGTTACTGAGGGGACAACCTCAAGAGTCACGCTGTGTGCCTGAGAGCGTTGTCCAGACACTTCTTGAACTCTGTCAGACTTGGTGCTTCCCTGGGAAGCCTGTTCCAGTGCCCAGCCACCCTCTGGGTGAAGAACCTTTTCCAATATCCAACCTAAACCTCCCCTGACACAACTTCAGACCATTTCCTCAGGTCCTGTCACTGGTCACGAGAGTGAAGAGATTGGTGCCTGCCCCTCCTCTTCTCATGAGGATGTTGCAGACCGTAATGAGATCTCTCCTCAGTGTCCTCTTCTCCAGGCTGAACAGACCAAGTGACCTCAACCATTCCTCATATAGCTTCCTCTCCAGACTGTTCAGCATCTGAGGATGGCTCTCCTTTGGACACTCCAATAGCTCAATGTCTTTCTTATATTGTAACACCCAAAACTGCCCCCAGCACTTGAGGTAAGGCTGCCCCAGTGCAGAGCAGAGCAGGACAACCCCTCCCCTGTCCTGCTGGCAATGCTGTGCCTGGTGCCTCCCAGGACAGGGTTGGCCCTCCTGGCTGGCAGGGCACTGCTGACTCAGATTCAACTTACCATTGACTAGGATTCCAAGATTCCACAGGTTTTCTGTATAGAGAAGAGTTGTTTAACAATAATTTCTCAAAGTGTATTAGATATGGTGTCTTCTGATGTCATAGTGAACTATTATTAACTCCCTTGGGGAAGAAAGGTTGAGATGGGGCATATTCTGCATTTCAGCATTTCATTCCCAGGCTACCACGTACATGCACAAATAACTGTAGAGTGTGTGTATATATTGCATGTAGATATTGCTGTTTTAGGTAAAACACTGAGCAGGTAGGATGCTTGCAGATAACTAAAGGCATAATGTTCTTAAAGTAGTTTAGAGCATTGGCAAATGACAGTTTGACTTTGTAATTTTTTTAAAAAAACAAAAACTTTTTCCTACTAAGTAATCATCTATCTTCTCTGCCTGTGCTAGAGTTTTAGGCCTTGTCCACTTGCAAAGTTATTTTAAACAAAAGTGAAAATATATTTAGAAATGGTGCTTTGGACAAACGCTGTCAGATGATTTGGGGACAAAACATTCTGTTGAAAACATGCATAAGATTCTTCTTAAAGTCTGTTTGGAAAATCTTTATAAGAAATGCTTTGACAGTGTTGTTGATATACAAAAGCTACCTTCATGCCTGTAGGATTCATTTATTTTCCAATAATAATATTCCTTTCTAACCACTGATTCTGACTAAGTTCGTTACCTGAAGAAAAAGAAATCAGTGAAATAAATACAACCTTAACTTTCTTTGAAAGAGAAAACTCTTGCTAAGTAACAGCTTCCTTATTAATGGTGAGCTTCCCTCTTCAGCTGTCACAGAGTCGTACAGCTCTGGTACTCCTTCGTGAGCATACTTCTGATGTCTCAGAGCAGCCCAGCAAATTGGGAGAAAGTGGTAACTTTCACAGGATGGTCATGATGAAAATCAAACATTAGAAAAAAATAGTCAAGCCTCTTTTTCTGTACGTGCTTGATAGTAGAGAGTAATCATCCATAAAGGAAGGGTAAGCCAGCAAAATCCCAGCACAACTGCGCTGTTCTTCCAGTTCTTCCTCTTTCAGACTCCAGTCATGTGAAGGGCAGTATATGTGTCTCCATGCTTCTTGTATTCCATGAATGTATATTCACCATATACTGAGAGAACATAATGGGGTTGTGATACATGGGGATATTATAAAACTGTGTATGCTGAAAGATTGGAGCAAAGTCTTGCAGTTCATGTGTGAAATGTTTTTAGGCACTACCTCTCAAACCTTCTGTTTGTTTTTTTTTTAACTTAGTGGCTGTTTTTTTTTGTTTCACTGTCTCTGAAAGTAGCCTCTGGTTAAAGATTAAGCTTGACCAAAGGGTAAAAGTTCACGATTTCCACACAGGAGGTTATTTCTGAATGATAGGCTTACACAAATATTTATGTCCACTAACAGTTGTCTGTCCATCTGCTGATATTCCAAATGATAATAAACTGTGTGTCCTTTTGGTATAGTAAGCCAGTGGCCTACTTTTTAGTGGCAAGAACAGTTGCTGGTGGCCTGTTTGCTTTTCTTGACTCTATTCTAATTTTTATTTCTATTTTTTTAGCCTTGTATCTCACAAAGAAATCTGATCAGATTTTTTGAGGTTTTTTTTTGCAGTTTGCTTTCTGAAGAGCCTGTTATGTCACAGCAGATAGGAAAGACTTTGTTAAAAGTCATTTTCTTGACAAATGAGGCTTGGTAGCTGTTCAGAAGGTTTGCTACTGTGTGCATAATTAAAGCACATTAAGTTCCAGTTGGTGATTTGGGTGTCAAGCATTATAATTTGTGGTCTTCTCTGAATGATACTTAGGCAGGTTGTGGACACTTTGAGAGCATACAGTGTTCCTGCACAGGCAGCTGCAATAGCTCATTGCAGTGATTGTTTAAAAAACTTGCACCTGTTTCTAGTTTCAGATTCTAATTATTAGATCTATTTAGGGTTCTTCTTGGCAAAAACAGTCTAATCACAGGTTATTTTAATAATATTGCTTGTTTTAGAGTAGCTACTGCGGGTAGTTTCATGGTACTTGAACCTCTCTTGAGACTTTTTAATAAGCTTTTGGGATGACTAGAAGAAAGTAGCTTTCTGTTAGATAAGGTTTTGAAGATTTACTCAAAATACTTTAAATGTTAAGAGTTTGCTTATGTTGCTTGGAAGCGGGGGTGGGATACGGAAACAGTTTGACAGGCTTTGGTGTACATGTTTATGCTGGGATTCTCTCCAATCTTATATTTTTAGATTGATTCTTTTGAGGTCTTTAATTATGAGTATTTTATATAGTGCTCTCTGCATGTATTAAATTGTTGCTTACTCTTTCCTCTGCTGGCCAGGGAGCATGTTGGTGACTTGAGGGAATATCAGCTACTCACACAGAATCAGTCTTCTCATTCTCTTAACTTCATTCTGTATTTTTACTTAATTCTTTGTTTCTTAAGAACTCAGAAGAAACATGTGGTATTGTTATTTAGGGGTCTGATTTTTCTTCCATCGGGGTCATATACTTGAATATATTTGGTAAAATATATCTTCAGCTAGCATGAATATGATGTATCATGTAGCTCATGCTGTCCATCATTGGTAATTGCACAGAGAATATGTGTCTGCAGAAGAAGCTCTTGTGCTATCTCCTGTAAACTCCCTCAAATACCTGCTGACCTTTCTCTTCATCTTACTGTTTTCTTATGTTTATCTCAAAATGTCACTTCCTGGAAGAAAGGCTTTGAGCTGATCATACATTTGACATTGGGATTTTTCATCTCTATTGAGCCTGTGTATTTTCTTCTGAGTGACTGAAGGAAAACAGACTGTGCCATTCAAACTTTCTTAATGACTAATTGGCTTATAATGCTCTAGAAATCAACAGCTTTTGTATGTTTACGCATTGGTTCCTGAAGTGTAGACAGATCTGAGTTCAAGACTTGTTCTCCAATTTATGGCTGCTTCATGCAGTTTGAATCTAGAAACAAATGAAGTTTGTAGTGTGATGTAGTTATATTATGGTTGTTGCATGCAGCACCTGGAACTGAAAACTTAAAAAAGGTAAAAGCAAAATCTTTCCAGCACTTGATATTGATGGTGCAAAGTTGTGAAGGTGCACAAAGCACATCAGCAGTGACTCATTTCAGTGAATCAGACTCATTGTAACTACCCAAACTCCGTAATTCTTTTTCACACAGGGGGATTGTATTTAGGGACTTGCAAGTTAACTATGTGTTTTGCCAAACATAATTCTGGTTACCAATAAAGCAATTGGGTTAATGTAAATATACCTTGATCAGCTTTCCATTAAGGTCTGAGATAGACTGTTACCTTTAGCCTCATAAAAATGCAGTTATTTCAAGGATAGTTGATCCTTTGCAAAAAGAATGTCAGTATCTATCAGCAAAATGTTAGTGAATTTAGTCAGAAAGTAAAGACTGCCACTTGCCTCCAGATACTGATTTTTGAATATGAGAAATGTACCTGTAAAATACATTATTCTTACATTGAAGTATTTTGATTTCTAACCGTTCAGTATCATTGCAGATTTCTCATTTTCTGTCAAGCACCTCCTTGGCTCCTTTACATCATGCTGTCTCTCGAGGAGAACAGGGCTGTGGGAATGATGTCTTGTTCTGGCAGCCTCATTCTCTCTAGTTGCATCTTATGCAGAGCCCTCTCCTAGCCTTGCAAAAGCTTTCTAAAGCTTCAAATCTTCCAGGTAGTAGAAATTTTTGTCTGCTTTTGTTATTGATATTTGAGCACAATACTGCTGCCACAACAGAGTGCGAGTAGCTTTTGCAGGAATACAAGGAAGTTATTTTCTCATATAACTGGGTCATAGTAGAAGTAAAAGTTATCCTAAATGATATTGCTTATTTTCTCTTTTTATAATAGTGTTTTGCTGCTTTGAAATTTTTTTTCTTTACTTCTCAGTTAAGGGAGAGAGGCACTGATACTGTTAGACAGTATTAATGGTCTTGGATTTGACAGTCAAATTGAGGAGCTCATTCCTTTGGTTTTTTATTGTTTGGAAGAAATATGGATGTGATGTGAATCATATTGAGAAAAGTGGCTGAAGAAATTCAGTTTGAAAACATTTTCATCAGCGCATCTATTAAAATGTTGCTTTGTATTTCTAGTACTGATATATTGACGGTAATAATGCTGCTATAATTTAGTCTAAATGCAAACTTAATAGCACTTTGGAAAAACACAAGAGCTAATAAAGTACTCCTTGTGTAACAATGCATTTTTTTTTACCTAATGCTTGTTTTAAATGCCTACAATTTTTTTTGGCTTACATTAGTCATTGAGCAACACTGTTTTTTAAAGAAGCTTGAAAAGGTGGTGCTATATTGAGAGTCTGATGTGTGTCTTTCTGATGCCTTAAAATATTTTAGGACTGGAATGGGCCATTTTTTTCTGTTGTTAGAATAACCTCTTTAAGCCAAGCTTTAGAACAGTACTCTTTGTTCTATGTGCAGATCTTAAAATCTTAACTGATCATTAAAGATCACACTGTAAGGTATTGCTTAAAACCAAGATAATGTTGGTCTTATTCAAAGTGAATTTCAAAATCATGTTTTACTAAAAGCTCATATGCTCCTAAATGGCTTTATAATTAATTCTGTTTTTAAAACTGTTGGTTTAAAGACTGTACTGATTGGAACAATGAGTTGTGAAATGAAGGGAAAACATGCTGTGGTGGGGGTTTGGTTAATAGACAAAGTGGCTGTGATTTGTTTTTTTTTTTTTTTTTAAGTGGTTACATCAGACTTGTCAAATTGTGTACAAATATTTATTGCAGAGCAAGTGAAGAAGTGCTTTTCTGATTTCTTAAAAAAAATATTATAAAATTATCACTAGGTGTGCCTCTGCACACATCCCGTAGTTGAAGTACAACTCTCTAAATTACTGAGTAGATGAGCAAAGGTGATAAGACAATCTAAAAAATTCCTATGATAAATTTTTCCACAGTAGTGTTGTGGACAAGTGTGGTATTCTTTTGGGGTTCCTGGCAAAAATAGTGTAGGATTGTGTGCAAACATAAATCAATAAACTTGTCTGAATCATTAGAATTGCTTAGAGAAAACCAACTTAGGATGTGGCTTCTGTTGAAGCTGCAGTTTGTTCGTAAGCAATATGTTTTTAGTAATGAGATGCTGACTAGCATTTGTGTCTCTAGAGAAGAAGAGGAACGTCTGAGAAATAAGATCCGGGCAGATCATGAAAAGGCTCTGGAAGAGGCTAAGGAGAAATTGAAGAAATCACGGGATGAGATTCAAGCTGAGATTCAGACAGAAAAGAACAAAGTAGTGCAAGAATTGAAAAAGAAAGACAGCAAGCCACTGCCCCCTGTTCCTTTACCAAACCTGATCGGGATAAACAGTGGAGAACCATCAGACCCGGATATCCGAGAGAAGAGGAACAAAGTTAAAGAGGTAAAGATGATGATGATGATGATGATGATGTGGTCCTACCCGTTCTTTTGTCTAAAGCAGTTATTTATATGGCATTAGTTTCTGTGATTTATGTTAAAAAAGAAAAACAGGTCTACAAATAATTTAGTAAACTACAAGTGCACAAGTATTGATGAGCATCAGCATTATTGCATGGTTTTCCCCTGGTGTTGGAGTGTTAATATTTCACTGGATAACAACTTAAAAATTATTTTAAGGAATTTCTTCAGCTTAGTGGTATGGATTCAAAGTGAGTTTGTCATTAACACGTGGAATAGTAACAAGAGCATCTTTAAAGCAGAGTATGACTTTGTGAGTTTCCTTTCAAAGAATGGGATATGATATTTTTAGATGTTAAAACATTAGATCAAAAATATAAGGAAAAAGAAGACCTGCCGATAATATTTGAAAATTATCAAATTATCACAGACTTTTCAAATACATTTTAAATTGATCTAAAAAGTCAAGTAAATTTAAGTGGATTGATTGTTTTACAAGTAAATGAGACAAACTAACATCTTTGCTTAGGCTTTTGGTTCTGTGGCAACTTATGCCATGGGAATTGCTGTTTGTGGTCTTATTCTCTCCACTACTGGTTGGCTGTGAGATTCATTGCCCCTTTTTGTCCTGGCAATGCCAATTTCCTATTACTATTGCCAGACATTTCTCTGAGTCTGTACTTCTAAATACTATGGCAGAAACTTTGTACAGCCTTATTGTTCTTTTTCTTTCCTGCATTCTGTTTAGTTTTATGCCAAAAAATCAGTTTAGCAAAGCAGGAATAGTTCAGGCCAGATGCAGCCGAGCACAGGCTCTGTTACTAAAGAATGAGTATCCAGAACAATAGCACTTATAGTTTTTACATCAGATAAATCTACTTTTAAATTATAATCTGAGTTAGTTTATAAAACCAAAAAGAAATCAGTCATACCCCTGTCCTTGTCATAGGAAGGAGTTGTAGCTGAATTATGTGCCATTCTGTGGGTAGATCACCCAAGCTGGAATTCTGCTTTGAATATTAATGATGGCTAGATGGAATCCACTCTTATCAAGTAATAAGCAACTGCTTATTATACATGAATGATGCAGTGTGGAGCTGTATCACTATTTGTAGTAGTTATTCCATATAGGCCCCTTTTGCAATCTGGATATCTGAAGTGTCAAAACCTTCCCTGGAAGATGTGCCTGTTAATGATTACTGCAGAAATACTTTTGCCTAGGAATTTGTGTCTGGAATATTGGACCTCCTTGACCTTGCTTGGTTAGGGCTGCTTCCCAAAGGACAGCATTGAATTGTGGGTTTGAAAAGGCTCTACTGATTTGTCTGTGAACATTTTGAGTGAGAATATACAGAGCGTTTTGCTTTTTCTGAGTGTTTTTATCAGGTGAACAGTGAACAGCATGGTCGTCAACACTTCTTAATTTTTACTACAGATCACTGTAGTAAAATACCTTTGAGATGGATTTAATGCATAGAATAAAACTGAGTTTACCAAGTGATGCAAAATTACTGAGCATAGCTAACAGTGAAAAACTAGCTGGAAGAAATAATCAACCAAAATTTTTATAGACCAAGTCTGGAATTGGAGGGGGGGCTGAAAATTAGTATTTGCATTTCTGAGGTTGTTTGGTCAGAATGACCAACATAAACTGAGAGATAATAAACTCTAGGTTAGCACAGAATGGCAATTTTCTTGGTGTCATGAAAAAGTAATAAAATTTGGACTATTCTTGCTGATCTAAACCTGAAGGTATGGCATATTGTAAGGAATTCAGGGTAGTTTGTGAGTAAGAATCACCAGGTGGTGATGCTTAGCTGCAGTTGCCACACACCTTGTGCTGTAAAAGGCTTACTCCTTTATTTGGTGATCAGCCTACATGTGAGTCACACTGACAAGCTGTTTTTCTATTGCATAACTTGTTGATGACTAGTGTTATAGTTTCTGAAGTGTAGCTTTTATAACCAGACCATAGGTTTTTGTGGGACTGTGTTTTAAGTGGGTAAGTCCTTCAGTTCGGATAATAATGCCTTTGTCTTGAGCAGTTTTCACTTTTGCACACGCTGTGCTTGTAGCAGCCCAGGTTCATAAGAGCATGACTGAAAATTCTTTGTTACATGAATTACCTTCATTGACTCAGTCATGTTAGTACCGAAGCTACCAGGTGATCTCCAGAATTTTTAATTTTTGTTTCATGCAGGGCAGGAGATTGTCATAGGAATGACTTGTGCATTAGCAGAAGCATTAGCTTCTGCAGCTAGATGTGTGAAGGCATAGACACTGGAGTGGGAGATCTGCTAGGGGAGGATGGACAAATGGTAATGCCGAGGAACTGTTGATGGAACAATGTGGCTGAGATAAAACATGTGTTAATCGTGTCAAGTGAATAATATTTTGTCTGAGACCTGTTTTTGACAGCGTCAGATGTCTCAGAGAAGTGTGCAGCGATTTCAGAGGCGTGAAGTGCATTGTGAAATATGTTCATCATTGAGGTCCTCCCTCACTGTTTTTTGTAACTAGTGTAGACTGATACAAATAGTCTTTGTAGATAGAAACTTTGCAGAAAAGAAGAATAAGTTCCAGGAGACTGTAGGTCCACAATTGATATATATATATATGTATGTATATAATTTTTGACATGTAAGACATTATGATTGCCTGGATTGAAGTCTGTAAAGTGTCCCAGGGAAGCTATTGGCTCATTGGAGGCTGCATATCTGGCTTCAGAATTCCTGGTAGTCTCAAGAAAGCATTTGACCTGCTTTTGTTTACTGTGAATTGTCCTGATATGTATTTGAGGAGCTTCACTCTCACAGAACAGCTTTAGACTGTTCAAATTCACAAAATTATTGATGTTTTACAGCCTGTTTCACCTCTTATCAAATGGTGAAAAACTGTATAGAATTGTGTGGAATGATGGGGGCTGTGTGTAACACATGAGTCTTTACATTTGGGAGAAAGGCTGGGAAATTTTCAGATGAGGATCCAGTTTATATTATTTTTGCAGAAAATATATTACCAGTTTTTCTTTCCAAATAGCAGCTTGATGAAGGCTGGTTTTTAAACATCTCTGTATAAGAAGTGGCTTGGCAGTAGTTTAATATTTTAAAAAGGCATATTTTAATTTTAGAAAAAAGTGCATAAAACAGTAAAAAAGAATTTGTGTAATGCTCTTAAGAGAGCTTTGCAAAACATTTGAAAGCTTTCTATAATAGTGTTTGCTGAGCGCAGAGGAGGAGACTTCTTAAGGTCATGGAATACAACTGGGAGCAGAATCTGCATCTTGCTGGTTTTATTTTTCTATGTCATTTGGTTCTGATAATTATATTTAGTGTTACATTGTATTTCCAAGTTTAATTCACAAAATTGTGTAATCTGTCTATATTCTTAAAAAAGCTATTAATTACTTCAATAAGGAGCATTTATGAGTTGGCTGATTATTTTAGATGAACAGTGACTACTCTGAGAAATAAAGGGTTTCCACTTGCTTACTATACATGGGTTATGTCACCTCTGGTATATTAGCTTGCTGTTCAGGCTTTTAAAAGATGCTGTGATGTTTAATTAAGTGGTACTTCAAGAACAAACACATTGAAAATTCTTGCTGCTACACTGTAGTTTTGTATTCATATTTTGGCTTTTAGTACTATTTAAAGGAAAAGTACTGAAAATAGAAAATATTTTATTTTTTTTTAAGATCGTAAGTGCAACTCATATAAATTTACAGCAAGACTTTAAGATGTGTCTTTTCATTGTGCTAAATAGAAAGAAATTAAGAACAAATCCTGTCTTTTGGAAGTCATTGGCTTCCTTTCCAAGTTAAGCTATAAGTTGCTATTAGGTATAAGTTGCTTGAGCACTTGGAATTTTGGCACATAAATTCCATTATTGTATTCTTTAAAGGTGTTCAGAGTATCTTTTTCCCTTTCAGTTTAAGTGTAATCATTACATAGTGCTCTGAGGTCTATAGTGGGTTTTATTTCCCTGGGAAGGTAAATTTTACCCAGTCAAATAAGGAAAATTTTGTAATTCTTTTCACTCTTCAGGTTTCATGTTTTCTTCAATTCCAGCCCAAGATGTCACAGTATTATCTTACTGCCAGCACTCATTTAGGATACTTGTTAAAATAGTGCATTTCATCCAATAATGTGTCCTAATCCCGTGCAGCTGATCCTTCTCAGCACTGGTGAGGCCACACCTGGAGTCCTTTGCTCAGTTTTAGACTCCCCAGTAGGAAAGAGACCAGGAGCATATTGGAGAGGGTCCAGTGAGAGACCACAAAGATGCTTAAGGGACTGCTGCATCTCTGATCTGAGCAAAGGATGAGGCAGCTGGGCTGGACAAGAAAGGGAATCTTACAAAATACCTGGAGGGAGGATGTGAGGAAGACAGTGCCAGGCTCTTTTCAGTGATTCCTAGTGGCAGGCACAAAGGCAGTGGGCAGAAACTGAACCACGGGAAGCTCCATCTTGAATGTCATGAAACATTGTTTATTGTGGGGGTGACCAAGCACTGGAGCTGCTTGCCTACAGAGGTTGTGGAGTCTCCCTCCTTGGAAATACTCATAAAATAACTGGGAATGGACACGGACAGCTTGTTCCAAATTACCCTACTTGAGTGGGGAGGTGGGACCAGATACCCTCTAGAAGTCCCTTCCAACCTCAATGATTCTGAGGTAGGATGATGTTTGCTGACTAAGCCTGCCAGCTGGAAGATAGGTTCTCCAGAATATTACCCAAGTGCCTATGGTAAACTTAACAGCTAAATAATAGTGCTGTAGGTTTCAGATAGATTGTGAAATCTGAGTTGTCTGGCGTTTCTGTTCTATTATTTGTTCTGTATTTGTTGTGATATGCAGTTGTGTAATTACACAGTGCTAATTTTAAATACACTTTTTAAAAATTCTCAAGCTCAAAGTTTGAGAATTTCAAGCTTTATTCTTGAGCTCAAAGGAGGTGTGGTGTCCACAGAAGTAAAGGTAGAGTTATGAAGTGACTGAAGCTGCTGGCTGTACCATTCTTGCTTGTGCATTTTAAAAGCTCTTATGTTTAATGAGATGGGATGGCAAGGTGATATCTTTCTGATAAGCTGTTCTCAACAGATCAAAATTCTGGTTCTGTTCCTGCGTGTCACAGCTTTCTGGTTAAAAAAAAAAATAAGGTGGAGAAGACATTTTAGCAGAAGTTGTGAAATGGACATCCAGGAAGTAGAGGCGCCAGAGTTGAAGGACATTGAATAATAGAATAGTTTGGGTTGGAAGGGACCTTTAAAGGTCATCTAGTCCAACCAGAAGTTAATTTGTGACATGTGACACCTGTAGAAAGAGTTAAGTTTGGATGCTGTGCACAAGCGAGGAACAAGTCTCTCTGGGAAACTGGGGATGTTCTGACTTGAGTTCTTTTACCAGTGAACTTCCCTTAGCAAAACTTTCCATTTATCCTCTTTTAAAATTAGAATTGTAATATATTGCCTGTTTGAAGGGAAGGTAGGAAGTTAATTTATTTAATATTAGTGGAGACAATGTCATAAGTACTTACAGATACATGCCAAGAAGAAAAGTGATTAAAATGTATTTTCATCATGGTCTCTGGATGATACTCAAGAGGCTGCTAATACTGTTAAGAAGTAACAGGCTGTTTTATAAGCAGCAAAACTAATGGTTTCCTATGGATTTTTGACCTATGTCCCATTATACCACCCTCTGTTCATCATGCACTTGTTGCTGTGAATATCCTCTTACTTTCCTGTTTGACTGCATGAATTGCAGTGTGTTCTGTGCTTTCTTTAGAGCTACTGGTGTACTAAATGCTGCCCCCTGAATGAATAATGGGTTGAATTATAACTGCCTTTGTCTCAGTCAGGGTACCAGTTTGTGTCTATCTGCCTTACCTAGCCACAGGTATTTTTTTCTTTTCCTCAGCACGAAAAGTAGAGTATCTAGTTCCTCCAGCTCTTTAAAATCAAGCATGAAATTAGAGAATGGATTAAAAGGCTACTGTAAATGCATGTGTCAATTGATGGATGTACAGACAGGAAGATTGCATAAGCCTCATTCTTTTAAGAAATTGGGCTAAAAATAGTTGTGTCCTTTTACCTGAGTTCTATTTTGTATGCTTATTGAAAAAAAAGCTGTGTAGACGAAAGAATTACTTAATCATCCAGAGATCTTTTCATGTTGCCCAAGTCCTCTTTTCATAGTTACTATTCATACAGCTTTCAATGCTAATCTCATTTATTCTTTCTAAGTGCAGTGTTTCTGATCTGGCCAAATAGGCGGCTTTCTGTGACTGGGGAACCTTTTTTCAATATCTGAAACCAATTTAGAACAATTTCATTATTGCTGACACTTTACAGTCTTTGTTTCCTTGGTCAAATTTGCTTGGATTTGTAGTTGGCTGCAAGTTTGTAATAATCCATGCCTGTTAAGAGTTTTGTGTTGTATTTTATAGCTCACTGCTCTGAACTTACATTCCTTCAGTTACTTCCTGAAACTGAAGGATGTAAGAATCATGACTCAACTTTTTCAATATTTAAAGTACACTCCCTGCAATGTGAATGTTTATATAAAATCCCTACACACACGTTTTCTATGTGTGTGCATATAAAAATCTTTGTATCTATACATGTGTATACACACACATTGTTTATTAGTTGGTTTTGTTTGCACACTATGGGATTCTCTGTGTTCTGGGTTTTCCAGTGTAATTTGACAAGTTGAGAACAGGTAAGTTGGCTTTCAGTTAGTTTGCCTACACTCTTTTAAAGCTTATCTTAATTTTACTGAATTAGCGAAATCTGTAAATTAAAGATAAAATCTTCTTGATTGAACCTGTTGGTAAACTAGTTTTCCATTTATATATTAGTATGAATATTTTTCAATTGGCACTTTGGCCAGTACAGGCATGTTAGAAGTGGCCCTGAACGAGTTGTGCCCCAGCTTGTTGGAATGATTTTATAAAGAACTGGTTTTACTTTTATGTCTTTGAGAAGCTTAGCAGCTTGGTGTGTTTTTTTTACTGGAATAGAGGAATGGAAATAAAACTCTTAGTGTGGAGTTCATTTGCAGTATTTCAGCTGCACATCCTATATATGTTGATTTGATTTGTAACTTAAAATGTGCTGCTCATGAAGAATGCAAGTTTTTGTTTGAGGGTATTTAAAAATGAATCAATTTAGTCAAGTTGTAGAAGTTGCAGAATTCTCCAGCACTCATGCAGTATTGGAAGCATGTTAAAAATTCAGGAAGGTGTTCATTATTAAAGATGTCTTTTTTTCCAGAGCATTGTGAGAAGAACCTATCTTTCAACAATGAATTAGCACATTTGCAGTATTTAAAACTCATAAATGCAGATTGAAATCAAAGAAATATGGAAATATTTCACTTACCTGATATTATCAGCCAAACAAAAATAAGCAAAACTCCAGGTAAATTTCTTATCTTCAGAACTGGGTGAATCAAAAGGCTCCATGAAATCTAATTGACCTTACTGCTATTTAAAAAAATAAATTCTATTTTATATGCCATTTATTCCTGTAGTCCCCTCTGTGTTTGCTGGAGCAGCTCCATAGAATATTTGCCAATGTATTCTTAACATGCAGTTTTCCTGATGGTGTTAGCTCTCAAATATTGATAATAATGATATCATTGATACACTGTGTAAACTACTGGTAAGTTGATGAGTAACCTCTCATAGTGCATTCCATTAAGACAGAGACCACCTGCATACAATACTGAACTACCTGAAACTCCCTACAGTTCACTCTAATTAGTTTGCTCTGAGATTTGGATTCCTGATTTGCATCACTGGCATCTATTCTTATTTTCTGCTTTGTTACCAGAGGAATAGTGGCTAACAAGGCATTAATTTTTGAAAGGGGTTCAGGGGGAAACCAAAGCACTGCTGAACCCTGTGCCTGTTGAATGAACTGCAAGATTACCAGAAAACAGAACAGGGAGTAGAATCACTGAGCATACAGATACATAAGATGTCCTGCTCTATTTTTATTGATACCATGGTGTCCAAAGCCCCAAAAGAGTAAGCAAACATGTGAACAAGGGTGAGGTGATTGGACATGTAGTTTTTCAAAAAATATTTGGCATGGTTGGCTGCTAATAGGTGTTGAACTAAGCAGCCATGGGATGGGAGGGAGTTTCTGTGTTTTCCTGGAGAAATTGGTTAGAAGGAAGGAAATGGAGAGTACAGATAAATAGTGCTACAGAGGACATTTGCTGGGGATCCACACTCTAAATTATACAAATTAATTATTTAGAGTTTGAAAATGGCTGAGTAGTGGTATGGCAACTTTGCTGCCAACATGAAGAATTGCAGAAAAACCTTATGGGACTGAGTGATAATCTCTTTTTTTATTTCATAGCTAAATGTAAAATGATGCATATTGGGGCTGGAGATGGAGAGATTCCAACTTCATGCTAAGTATGAAAAGCTGTGAGGTGACTTAGTACACTTGAGAATGAGAAATTGTGTTTTTTATAGTTCCTTGGAAATGTCACTGTAGTGCTCAACAGCAGACAGTGAGTAGATATTTGGTATTTTAGAGAAGGAGAACAGATGAGGTTCTTACGGTAGCCACTGAAGCTCAGGTGCCCCTGCATCTTGTAAGCTTCATGTAGTTCTAGTCTTTCAGCTTCAAAAGGGATAGGGTGAAACTGGCAGAGGGGCAGGCTAATCTGATGGACATGCTTTGACTGATTCCTAAAACGACAAGACTGGAAGAAAGGAACTACAGGAACTTCTCTCTCCTGGCTGATGTGCAGTTGTAGTTGTTTACAAAGATGATCTGAGAGGCTCTGCTTTTCTAAACAGCGCAGCAGTCAATCTTGTGATCATGAAATCGTGATGATGCACAAGGTCAAAAATACTTGCATCATCTTGGATTAAAAATATTTGGCTTTCTTGAACATTTTTGAGCCAGGTTCACTGCTGCGAGCTCTCCAAATATAGGCTCTTTACATCTACTCTTCCAGTTCTCACCAGTCTGAAGAATTTTCCTATGTAGTTTCATCAAGTATTTAATGTCAGCGAAAAGTGTTTCCCACTTTGCATCCATTTGATAAGTGTTTTTGTTTAGTAGTGAATTTGTTACCAGATTTGACAGTAAAGAAAATCCAGTGTTCTGTTTGCATTAGGAACATGTTCCAAACAGACTTTTTCAGTGATAATGTTCAAAAATTCTTGACAGAGGCATGAACTGATGCCTGTAATAATTTCTCTTGAGATAGAGCTCACAGAAAAAAGTATGAGTTTTCTAAGTTTCATGAAAAATCTGAGTATACAAGGAAAAGATAATTTTTTAAGTTGATGTCCAAAAAGTACTCTTTGCAGACAGTAGGAAAATGGTTATTAATTTTTAATATGCCAATTGAGCAGTAATTTTGTCTAGCAAGTCCTTTTTTAATTTTAAAACAGAGTTTGAAGGTGGTTTATATAAATCTCTCAAAATTGTACTCTTAAGCAGAATACATTGGTTTGAAAGCAAAACCTATTTTCTCTCTGTTCCTGATGGAATGGCAGGAACCAGTAAATACAGCAATTTGCCAGAAAATTGCTTCTTCTGCTTGTTTCTCAGGACTCCTACTTTCTGTTTGCCAGTTGCCTGTCCTGTTTTTGAGACTGGGAAGAGGTTTTTGAACCAATCTTGAATTACTGTTTCTGATGTGCTGCTGTAGTGGTAGAACTTCCTTACAAATCTCTTTTCAATAATTGTAACCTTCTTTTATTGTTTGTCAAAAGACATCATTGTCACTCTGTCTTTATAAAAATCTGATTTCCCAGTGAGTGTAGAGGATTAGATCCTGTGAATGTGTTCTAAAGTCAGCAAAACCAACTAGATAATGGTGTACCTACAAAAGCAGTTTCATTTGGCATGTCCTGCTTCTTGCCTTTCTGTCTGTGTCGCAGCAGAGTCCAAATTAGTCTTTTTGTAGAATTACCAAGTTGTATTTGCAGCAGCATCTTGCTGGTTGTTATTTCTACTGCATCCCATAATAAGCATTTTCAAGATTAGTATGAAATCTAACAGACCAATTCCTTATGAATGATTTTGCTTTCAAAAGCAAGATCTGTCATTAGTGGTGTCAGTAAAAAGTCCATAGCCAAAACTTGTTCTCTGGTGGACAGACTGCAAGATCTATATGTGATATGCCCAAGCTCCAATCCTTTCCTGTCACAAACTGCTATCAGGTATGGAAATTTCAATTGTGGAAGTGAGTGTCTGGCGTTTTTCAGTTCTTGATCCATGCTTGTAATTTTCATTCTACTGAGCCTAAGGTGCCTCTCTTGAGTTCTTTAAGGGTGGGTACATTTTTTTTCTTTTTTTTGCAAATAGTTTTACCTTCTTGCTATTATCTGTTGTGCTGATGTTCCAGTCAGTTTTGAGACTTTCCTCTCCTCTTAAAGAAAGAGCTTTGTTTTAGGAAAAGCCTGTCTATCTCTGCAGCTATTCTTCAGCATTTCCAGCTTTCACTAGGCAAACACTACCTAAATACCTATAGAAATAATTTTGTTTTTCCAGTCAGGAGTTCATGTTGTTTGTACTTCCTGAGCCAAAATGTCATAATCAGTTAAAGTTTGTAGCTGTCAGAGGCATCTGTCTTCTCGTGTCTCTCCAAAGCTTTTGTGTGCACAACTGCTCCCAATAGTATAGATGTTCTGTCTATAGTATGACATGCTACCTGTTCTGGCAGGAACTGAAATCTCCATGTTGTTACAAGAACTCTTGGCATATCATCCTTACAAAACTTAATACTGTATGCAAGAGCTCTGGGGCTTCTCACTTGCATGTAATGTGCAGTTCTCTGCTAACATGATATCATGAAGGCTGCTTGCCTTGTAGTGGAGGAAGGCAGCGAGTTATGTGCTGGAGTAGTGGTCAGTGTTCATCTGGAAAAAATCAGTTGGCTACTTAGTGTAATAAATGATTCTTGAGGACTTAAAACGCATATTCTTAGTGTTTAGGGTAGGCAGAGGGGCAGGACAGATGTCTGTGGTTATCAAAGTAGCTTAGTCTCCTCAAAATAGGATTTCTTATCTCAGTCTCAGTTGATGCAGTCAACTGTGACTTAGTCTCTTGTGTTCAAGGGACTTTCAGTCTCTAGTGTATTCTTAAGTTCTTAATGCATTAATTCATGCACCCATTGAAGTGTACTCCTTTGCAGTTTCTATCTTAATAAAATTTTCTTAGGATAAATGATATATATAGAAACATCTTGTGTTGCATGTATTCTGTTTTAGCCCTTTGTAATTTGCATGCTTTTTTGGGGTTTCTTCAGAACTAAATATCCTGTAATAAAATATGTACTCTCTCCCCAGAAGCACAGCAAATTAGGACAGTGAAATTATTATAACAATTAACATTCTGCTGTGAGGAAGCAAGTTGTTCTTCTAAACTTAGCTAGTTTTGATCAGTTTTGGTATTTGCTTATACCATCAGGTTTTTACAAAGCTGTAATGTCAATGGCTATTTGATTCTCCTTCATGAAATATTTATTTGGAGCATCCAAAGATCTCAGAAGCTTAGTTTCCCTTATGTGCAAGCCAGTTGGTCGGATCTGCCATGTCGTGGTCACATTGTTGTGTAGTCATCCATCTGTTTTCAAACACTGGTCAGTCTTTAGTTTCATCCTCTTGTTCTTTTTAAACCTTTAAGTCTGTTTCCCAAGTAGAGTTTTTAGGACTGTCAGGCTGCAGGTTAGAGCAGGACCCTTCACAGAAGCCTTAACTGTCCCCAGTCCTTGAGTGTACCCTGACTGGATAAAGCCCTAAGAAGCCCAGTCTGATCCCATAGGTGATCATACTTTGAGCAGGAGGTTTGACAGGAGGGGCATCCTGAGGTTCCTTCCCATCTGAACGACTCTCTGAGTCTCAATTTTATGATATTAAGTTAATGAACAATTTTATATGGAAACTTGTAGGTTTGTTCTGGATGACATTAGTGAGAACTCTGAGGAACTTCTGTGCTTACTGCCTGTGACCAGGTTTTTATTGGGTTTGTCATGCTGCAGTTTTTTACCTGTCAAGAGAGGATCCCTTTACCTGACTCGTCTTTATGTTCCAATAGCTACGAATTGGCCAGTTTGATAAGTGCTGTGTAAACACTAAGGAGTTTGTGAATGCTAGGGAAAAGGCTTTTCTCTCCTCTTTTAATATACTTACATCCATTTTTCCTTACTCTGCTAGTTCATGACACTAAAAGAAATTCTAGAATATTATGACCTAATCAGGTGTCAAAATTAGTGCAAATACTAAAAGCAACGTGTGAGCTGACTTAGACTGGCGAGCTGTAGGAGTGGGACTTTGGCATCTTGAGAGGGGCAGCTGTGCTTAGTTTGATGCCAGTTTAACACAGAAGTGCTCCCCAGCTTCTTGGGCCTGTGTGTGGCGTTCAAATTTATAGCCTAGGCATGAGTTAACTGAGCCACTGCAATTTTGGAGGGAGTTTAGGTGTAAAATTTGGAGGGAGGTTGCATTTAAAGGAATTTCTGCTTTCTAGTTTGGATAGGGATCTCTTGATGCTTGTAGGGAGAACAGAGACTTTGTTTTCCGTGTCGCAGTAGGCAGTTTAGATGCAGTTTGAAAAATCTGGGATTCTTGGATGCTGACTTCCAAATCTTGAATTTGGCAGGAGGAGGGATTTGAGAGATAGTTAAGAGGAGAGATATGAGGCAGTGCTGGTAAGGCAGTTGGCTGCACCTCATTTTTTAGCCAGCATCTGCTTGTTCACTCACATTTTCTGTGAGTACAGTGACTCTGATTAAAATAAGAAAATTACAGTCATGTAAATTGTAATGAAAACAGATTGCCTTGCCTCAGTTTCTTAAAGGGTTAGTATTGTTCTGTTAGGTACATTCACATAGTTTCTCCTCTTTGGAAGCATCTATCAAACTTGTGAAAATGATGATTTCAAGTCCTGTACATTTTCTTGGGGATTTTGTTTATATTAACACTATTTTGATACCATTTTAAAAATTAAATATAAAAATAAAATATGTATAATATTGTGGATACAGAGACATGGCTGTTCTGAAGGTTTTTCCTTACTGTTCTTGTGTCTGGGGCAATCAGTGTCTTTTGATATCTAATTTCTTCCTATTACTTCCTATGCTTTTATCTGTTTAGGTACTACTAATATTTATTTATTTAAAACTGCATTCGCTTTGCAATTTGGTGGCTGCTGAATTTCCAACAAGTAAGGAGTTTGAAGAGTTTTAGCAAATCCATAAAAGCATTGCTTAGTCGCTGATGTGCACAAGTAGTCAGCAAGACCTTTTTAGATATAATTTTCTTACTAGGTGGAATAGTAGAAAGTATCAATTAAAAAGCTAAATGTTTTGTGTAGTAAATATTAATAACATTATACTGCCTTGTGTGTTATGCTTTCTAAAGAGCAAAGCTTTTGGCATTTCTTTTGGTAGAGGCTATATGATGGTACATCTTTGTCAAGTAGGTTTTGCTAATGAGAAATCTGTTATGCCTTTTGCAAAATTGTTGAGTTCTACTAAGATGTACCAGTGGAAATAAATCCTTTTTCTGCTTCAGGTATCAGTAGATATATTTTCCTTCTAGTTAGCTTCTTAAGACATTAGCCAGTATTTTACAGCAATTCCATTCACTTAAATGCATACCTTATGCTTACATTCTTAAATGTCTGTGCATATATTAAAGAAAAAGAAAGAACAAGAAAACAACCTAATGCAGAGCATTAGAATCCATAGCTCAAATCAAATAGACTTGAAATTTTTTCCAAATTTATTCATGCTGTAAAATCTTATTTCTATAACAGATAGAAGCAGTGACAAAGTAATTAGTATGCTGGGATGCCTGTGAAAGATGAAGTTTCAAATAAGGAGTAAAATATTGGTTTTATATATTCATATAGAGTAGTTTTATAATGTAATCAAATTCTATTTTTTTTCTGTTTCTTAGATGATGAAGCATGCCTGGGACAATTATAGGCAATATGGATGGGGACACAATGAGCTCAAACCAATTGCCCGGAAAGGACATTCCACCAACATATTTGGTAGGCTATATTTTGTGGGTTTTTTGTGTTTATTTTGTGTTTTTTTAATATTTCTTTTAATATTTAATGTTTCCATGTATCTTCTTTGAAAGTCTACCCAAATTTTCCTAGCAAACTCTGTTTTAATAAAAAATCTTTTGGCGTGTGAGTGACAGAAATGTATTATTTCAGTGGCATTTCATTGAATTACTTTATTAACCTATCTTTTTGGGAGTAATACATTCTTATTGTTGCAGAGGCTAAGCTGTGTCTATATGCACTGATGCTTTGTGTGCGTGTCTATATATAAACGAAAGTCCTGATGCAATGATGGTTACTTTTTGGTTATATGTTGAGATGCAATGAATATAAATGTGTTGCTTTTAAAAAAAAAAAAAACCCACCTCATCTTGTCTAGATCTTTGTGTTTACTTCCATGAGACTCATGGAATAGTTTGAGCTGGAGGGAACCTTTTAAAGATGATCTAGTCCAACCCCCCTGCCATGGGCTGGGACACCTTCCATGAGACCAGGTTGCGCAGAGCCTCATCCGGCCTGGTATTGAACAATGCAAGAGATGGGGCATTCACATCTTCTCTGGGCAACCCATGCCAGTGCCTCACCACTGGTGCCTAGTGCAAGGAGAGAGTGTGAGCTGAAGAGAACCCTGGAGCAAAAGGTTTCTTCCAGGACAGAAGGGCATTTCTTAGATACCAGGACAGCATTGTGTAGGATTCTTAGATCCTTCGTTATCTTGTACATAGGCACTGCCTTAAGTTTCAGTAAGAAAATCTCTTTTTGAAGCTTACTGTGATTCAGTTTTATGTTATGACTAATTGATGGCCCTCCTTTATTATTTTCCAGTTGATGAAATTCGATTTGACAGGAAAAATCTTTAATGTTCACCTCTATGATCAATGTAGTCTTTGCTACTTGCAGTTCTGTTGCTAAATTTGCCATATGTTATTTTGATTAGCCTTGGTTTGTAACTCAGACTCTTAAAGTAAGTTTTCTTCCTTCATGTGGCAGGAAGACATTTTTATGATGTTTGTTTTTAATGTGACTGACATGGTATTTTGAAGCAGTTATGAATTACAATTTCACTGTAGTCTTTCCTTTCCATTCCTCCTCTGCTTATTTCTAACATGTCTGCTAATGAGTCTGGAGGATTTCTGCTTTTTTTCCTTCGAATGATTATTCTTTGGAATGCTTATTTTTTAAAATTTTGGCACTGCTTCCTGAAAGTGATTGCAGGCCTTGTCCATGTTAAAGTTTCTGCTCCTCTTGTTCTAGCTCACTCTATCATCCAGTGCCCTACGTTTGTCCTTTGAAAATCCAGATGCTATTTTGTGCCATTTAGTTTTTAGCCAAATCATGCCATGATTGCTCTATTCAAGGCTATTTCATATGAAAAACTTTTCTGAAACACATAATCTTCAGCATATATCAAGTCTAAAATAGAATCAGCTATTGTTCATTTGGTGGATGGTTGATGTGGGGGATGTGTGCGTGTGGAAATTGGTCTTTGTACCAAGGACTGTCTAGGCTGTATTGTTATTCCTAGCTCTTTACCAATCTCTATTACCCTATTGACACGATTCCCAGAGTATTTGGCTTTATAGAAGGGTTGCTTAATTTTTTTTGAAACCTCGTGCTAGTTTTAATAAAAAGATGCTCAGCAAAATCTGGTTTTATTATTCATCTCAAAGATGATTTGATCCAAACTGTTTGCAGCCATTACTGCAATCTACTGTGCTTCCATTTCAATTCCTAGCACGTCTGTGAGATCCTGCAAGGAGATGGTATCGCTGGTTGAGCGGCAGCCCTTTGCATGAATCTTTGGGAAATCAGGTTTGCTGATAACTCCCAAGTGAGGTTAAACACGATTCAATTTAGAAGACAAATAAGTCATTAGTCTTCCCTGTTGGACTCCACTTTTGTCTACAGCAGTGTTTATCCTTATCTATGCCAAGGAGAACTCTGGTGTTTCTAACATTGCAAGATCTAGCAAGTTTCAGTCTGGGGTCAGAGAAGGGGAGATGAGGTGGCCTGCTCTGCTCTTATAAATCTTAGTTTTGGGTAATTAAAAGTATGAGGATTAAAATTAAAAATAATTAAAAATATGAGGATGGATAAACTTTATAAACTTTAAAGCAAAATGCTCTGTGCCTCACTGATGCATGCCAGCAAGAATGTTTATGGGTATCCTCAATTACTAGTTTGACTTTTATGACAAAACATCCTAGGTTTGCTTTAGGTGGCCTGCAGCAAGAAACTCTTGCCAGTCTTTTTGAGATGTCTGACTGTAAATTGTAAAGGAGACTCTGCTAAAAATACTGTCTTTCAAACTGTGTAGTCAGGCAGTATCTTGAATAGCACCTCTTCAACAGCTGGGTCACAGCATTAGTATGGTACTGCTTTGGGAAAGTATGACTGGGTGGGTGAGCTTTTAAAGATACTTACATTTAGATGATATATGAAACAAACCTTAATAGGTTCTCTGTTGGTGGAATGGGGTGATAACTGCTGTTGAAAAGGCTGGCATTTATTCCCACCCTGTAAAATGAAATATTAAAGTCAAGGAGAAAGTGCAGCAGAGAGGTGTAAATTTTCTTTTTAGTTTAAATTTTTATTTGCAGCTCTGCTGAAGGTTATAGCAGCTAAGCTAAAAAAAAAAAAAAAAAAATTGACCTTTTTTGTTAGACTGCTTAAATTGGTGAAAAAATTTGATGGCAGCTGCAGGGTGTTGTTTCAGAGTGGGTTTGTGTGGGATTTTGGTCTAGTTCTCATTAGAACACAAAGGTGAAGAGAAGAGGCTGATGGAAAATGATGCATGTAAGATAATGAGCAAGCACAACGCACACTGAGCTTGCTTCAGGATGGTTTCTGAGTTTATCACAAACCAGAGTAGTTGATGGTATTGTCAGATTCTCTTCCTGTAATGAAATCTGACTGGATTTGCTTTTGAGGATGAGAGTAAAGATCTGAAACATTCTGTTTGAAGATGATTTGTCTCTGCACTTGTTTGCTGACCTGTAGGTGAACATCTCCTGAAAACAAAATTAAAATTATTCAGTCCAGATATGCTTTAAACTGTATATGTTTGTGGTGTATCTTTTACTCCAGGATCTTATGAACTAATTATCGTAGCATAAGCTGTAAGGATACTTTATTGTGAGTTAAATTGAGTAGTTAGTACTAGCTAGTGTGCATCAGTCTTCAATCTCTGTTTTTCTAATATATGTTTCTTTGAGAACCTGAACTATTTTAAGGAAAAATACAAAGAAAATAGACAATGCTTGGGCAATTTGGAACACTGTCCTCAGCAAAGCTAGAAATCATGGGCTGTCATTTAATCTGATGAGAGTTCTGACGTTTGTGGTCTGTTTTATTTTGTTGTTTTGGGGGTGTTTTTTCGTTTGTTTTACTAATTTAAATTACCTAAAAATAAAGTGAAATGTGCAGTTTGTCAAGTAACAATGTACTTGTTAGTACATGGCAAAGTACTGATACAACTCTTGCAAAATCGAAAACTTCACATATCACTAGCAGTGCATTTCTAAACCTTGCATTTGGATGTATTCTGTCCAGAGATGAGCTGCTTGTAGTGTAAATAATCCATAAACAGTTACATGTTTAGATATGTGTTGAAGGCTGTGGAAAGATCCTAATAATTATACAGAGTTTTAAAGTTGTAGATTCTTGCATACAGACATACCCATTGTCATGCACAAAGATTTAATAAAGCCATTATTTTGTATTTTGTCACACTAGAGTTGTCTCATGCATTGATAGAACTTTCATGCCTCTCCTGTTCTCTCGTCTCACATGCCACTGCAAACAGTCAATTTAACCTGAGTTGCCTGCCAGCTCTCTCTTGAGATCCTGTCTTCTAGGGGGGAAGAGAAAATTGTCTATGAAGTCACACTGTGGTTGCATTTTGTGGTACCTGGTAGAAGAGCCTCAAGGCTGCAATGCAGTGCCTTTTTCTCTTCCTTAAAATTTGACCAAATAAATCTGTCCTCTCTTTTATGAGGAATTTTTGTCTGGCAATTTAAGTGCCATTGGTGAGCAATATACATCCAAGGGAATAACTCAAGGATTCAGGTGGGGCAGCTCATGTGCTGAATATTCTCCAATATATCGGTGGACGACTGTGTTGGCTCCCCATCACCGAGTGTGTCCTGTTGGCTGGCTGGTGCCTTTCGCTGCCCGGGGCGCTGGCGGACCCTCGAGGCACGGGAGAAAGTTGCTGGGGTGAGCGTCCAGTGCCGCAGCAGCGTCGGCAGCTCCTGCGGCAGCTCCTCGTGTTGCTAAGCAATGGAGATCTGACAGTGCACTTCTCCCTGTGCCGGGGAGCAGGAGCAGCAAACTCCCAAAGAAAATGCAGCTGGCAGGCTGCAAGGATGGGCTGCTGCAAGGAGGAGCTGAGTCAGGCATGGGGGAGTCTGCTCTTCCAATACCTTTGACAAGTACAGGATAGCTTGGGAGAGCAATGCTATTTCTTTGTCTACTTTGTGGTTCCTGAAGTAGGAGGAATATTTCTTGTAAGCACTAAAAGAAAACATTGTAGCAGATTTTTTGTTATTATTTACCCTTGGAAATGTTCGTTAGTTTGGAAGACATTTCTGTTATCTGTCCTTGTAGCAGTTGTTGGGCTGCCTTAGCTGCTCTGGCACTATCATCTGCTGTCACCTGATTAGTTGTAATTTACTTTTGAAGTTCATATTAATTGAGTGTCAAGGATGTCTGATTTAGTAAGCCTTTTGTATTTTCTGGTTGGTTTGTTTGTTTGATTTTTCCTGGCAAAAATACTTGTTTATAAACAATATGGAGACAAACACTTTTACTGGAAAGAAAATACATGATACACTTCAAAGACTGGAATGACCTTTCAAAAATATGGCAGAAAAGTTCTGGTGTCTTCTCACTCTAAAATCCTAATAAAAAGACAGGTGGAAAACACAGTTTCTGCTCAATATCCCTTTTTTGCGTTCAGCCTCTGAGTCCATGAAGAGGGTAAATGAGCACAAAAAGGGAATATGAGGTATATATGTAAAGAAGAATGTTCTTGACTATAAGTTATCTTGATAAAAAAACCTCCTTGGTGAGCAGTAGTTCTTATCTTTTAACTGAACATGCACAAATAATCTAGTCATTATTATTGCCTTTTTCTGTGGCAAATGGAAGGGGATAGAAAATCCATTCATGCTAACTAGGAAAGAGGTAATTTCACAATGCAAATTTCAGCCTAATCTCTGTATTTCAGGTTCAAGTCAATTTTAAAATAAATGGAAATGGCCTTAAGACAGGCCTGTGCCTCTGTGTCCTCTGCAAACTCAGTAATGAGTGACTACAGCGAGATAATGTTGAATATTATATGTACATTGAATGTGTATTTTTTTGACCAGTAACACAAATTTTGGAAAGACAAAATTTTGGAAAAAGAGCATAACTCATGAGGTGCTGGCTTTATTTGAAACTAGAACAGTGCTCTAATATCACAAGTTCCTTTAGGTCAGGTGAAAGATGAAACATGATCGTTACTCAGACTTCAAAAATTGCTCACAGCAGGTACCTAGAGAAGGCATGTAAGAGCAGGAAAAGCTCATAGTGAGCTTCTCTCAGAGTACTCCACAGCCTTACAGAAATTTGTGTAGTGTTAGTGTTTCTGTGGTTAGAGGCAGCAAGTTTTATTTAATCACTTCTAGTTTACTTTTCCTTGATTTTGTCCAAACTGCTTTAGAGTCTGCAACCTTAAGAGCAACATAACCCATTACGAGTGGTTTCATAGCTTGATTTGATATTGCATAGAAATCTTTTTAGTTTTGAAGTCTGCTCACTGTCTTGGATTACTAGTTTTGTGTTGGGGAAAAAACCAAAAACATTATTCATCTCTTGCTTGCCCTCATGAATTTGTAGAACTGCATATGCCCTCCATAGTGCCCCTGTTCTGCATGGAGAACAGGGCCTGTAAACTCATTTTACTTATATTTTTTCATACCTGATATGTTGTTATCTTCTTTCTTTGTATATTTTCAAGGTGGTGGTCTTGGGGTCTTTGTTGCTCTTTGAGAGGAAGACTAAAATTTTGTTCCATTTTCTGTTTTGTTTGCTGCTCCTTTCCTAAGAATTGTATTCTCTGTCTTTTAGGCTGCTTTTGAGTCTACAAACACAGTACAGGGTAGCTTTTCTGCAGTAGCACTCCTTTTGGAAATCCTCATCCACTGTATCCAATGATATATTTTATAAATCTAATGTTATAAATATTTTCAATTATTTAAGCTTTTGCCCAAGCAATCATCTCACTAGGATCCCACTAGTGATTTTACCTCACACTGATGGTTGTTTACACTTTCCCCAATTCCTATCTTTTAAACCATTATCATCTGCATGAGAACAATTTTCTTTTACCCTGTGGCAGGTCAGTTTTCTTAAGAGTTTTTGTTAAGGGGTGGTCTCACATCCCTTCTGTGTATGTTCTCTGTCCATATGCATGTCCATTTCTCAAAAAGACTTTAACATTGATGCTAAGGCAATACTTCCCCCTACAAAATTTCTGACTTTTCCTTCGTTTCTCTCATTAAAACTGTCTTCTCATTGATGCTGCCAATTGGGCAAATAGTGATTTGTTAACAGTGTTTTGCTTCACCACAGTGTCACGCTTATTCAGAATATAGTTGTTCTCTGAAACTTGCAAATTCATGCAGACAGGATACAATCTGTCTGTGTGTTCTCTCTTAAGTGTTTTACAGTACTGGTGTTGTAGATAAAAACAACTGCATAGGTAAGAATGTTTTTTGAATGTCACTGATATTTTGTCAAACTGTCACAAGTGTGCCTATACGTATCAGGAAAATTCACCATGAGCAGTTGTTGTCTTGTTCTTTTTAATAATACAGTATTGCTACTGAGTTCTTCTCCCACGGTTTGTATTAGTTCATGTATAACACATTTAGAGCAGTTGTACTCAGTGACTTTTTCAAGTGTCTGAAGAAATGTTATATCCTATTCAGAAGATTGAAAACTCTGGTTAAACCAAAAAATCCCACAAAAAGAACAAAAGATGCACAAATGCAAAGTGAAATTAGATAAAAACACCTCATTTCTGTAACCTGCGTTGTGGGATAGTGAGGTAAACATCTGCATGAAATGGTAATGAAAAAATTAAGTCATACTAGTGTTCAGGGCTGAGGCTCAGACTGAGCATTTTGATTCTTTCAAATAGCATTCTCTCCTGTTCTCATATAAATCACATGGTTTGCTCTGAGGAGAAAAAAATTGTTTCCTGTTGGAAATCTTTGGGCATAATGTTTATTTTGATTTATGAATTATTTAGGTTGTGGGAATGCTATTCATGAATTTAAACTTTTTTCCTATCCTCTGGATTCAGGAGCGGTGGGTATAATAAGGAAATGAAGTTAAGGCTGTGCAGTCTTGTTTTCGACTGTGTTAAAATATGAACAGGCATGACAGCTGAGTAAGAATTAGCATTCTGAGCTCTAAAACTAAATCTGCTAAGGACATGGGCATGCTTATGCTTTGCTGTCATCTGAAGCCAGCAGGTGTATGGGGCAGCTGGAATTCAGAAACAGTTCGACCACATGAGTACAGCACTTCTGCCTAATATGCTGATACTGTTCACTCAAGTTTTGCAGCTTCCTGGTGAAGGAATTTCTATGACTATCCCGCTAAAAATCTGCTCCTGTTATGCTGTCCCAAAGAAAATTTAGAATGTGGTTTGGACCGAAATGTGCGGAAGTAGCCCAAATATAAAGACTGAAAAGCTTGTGTGCCATGATGGCTCTTAGGTGAGGTTTTTTTATATGCTTTTCCTACTGTCTAGCTGACAAAGTAATTTAGCTTAAAATTATCTGTGAAAGATTGTATCTTCTCTTGGAACGTCTGTACTTAGCTTGCTTCGTACATCAGGTCACACAACTATACTCAAGTCCAGATAACATCTTGTTCTCTAATTTACTCTCAAATATTAATCTTGCTTTGCTGGCTGCTGTGTTGAACTGACTGCTGCCAGTGTTTAGGTTCTTCATACTTCCAGGCCATCATTCACAGATATTTTCCCTTCAGTCTTCCACTTCCTGTTTTCTGAAAATGGACTTGAGATTTTTGGTTAGTTTTGATTGACTGCTTTGTGTGTGCAGCAGATTTGCCATCACCATTCACGTTTTGCAAGTGAATTCTTGCTTTCTTTCTGATACACTTCCATGGCCTCCTTTGGTACGCAGTGCTGTTTTCCCTCCTTCCTTCCTTTCCTCCTCTGAAATTCATCCTAGCCTTTCTCTCTGGACATTATGGCTTTTCAGTTATCACCAGGTCTTAACCTTCCACTAACTCAGATAATTCCAGCATTAATCTTTGTTATGGTCTGCACACAGTCCTTCTCCTGTGTACAGTAATTCAGTTCAGTCTTTGTGCTTAAAAATAAAACAAAAAATATGGAGGAAATTGGATAGAAATGTAGAAAATTGAAATGGTCTGAGGATATTCAGCCTTTGTACTAGGGGGACTACATTCAGCTCTTGCTTGCATGAATTTTGAATTAATTTGAAGTGCCGCTTAAGATTTAGTTGGGGAGCATAGTAATGCAATCAGGTGAAGAGCATTCAAGAGGAAAGTTTATTGCTGTATAGATTCTTAGACAGTTTTAAAATTCGGAGCACAGGTATTTAAGCAGCAGTTTGTTGATTATTAACAAATAGTAGCAGGTCCAGTTTTTAATAAGTTCAAAGTCTAGCATACAATTCAGTGTTCTATTCCCGTTACTTCCTCAGTTATGAAATTAAGGAAAGCATTACAATTGATCATTTAATGTTATTTATGTACTAAAGTACTCTATTGTCTGGTACAAAACATTAAGACCTCCTTTTCATCTTGTCTATTATCAGCAATTTAACAGAACTAAGTAATCAACATGCTTAGTTTTTTGTTCTGCTTTTTTAATTAGTTTAAAATGTTAAAGGCAATTGGTTTCTTCATGGATACTTACAGGCTTATTCATTGCATTTTATGACTGAGCTGAAATCATACACTGCAGTTTTGTATGAAATGTGTAGTTTCATTGACTAATTTTGAAGCACTTGTTTTCTCAGTGAAATTAAACTCTCTTGTTCAAAAGTTTAATTAATTTTCTTAAACGTTATCTTGTTCTTGTGAGTAATTAAGATATTTTGCAAGTGGTATGCTTCAGTAGTGGCAGCTTTATTGCCAGACCCTCATTAGAGATACAGAAAACTGTTGATAATTGTTTGCTTTTAATTTTCAGTTATGTATTTTCATACCATGTCTCTAATTTTCTGTCACATCAAGAAATCCTGTTGCTACAGTCTGAAAACTTGAGTTATTTAAATCTTTTGGAGTAGAAATTGGTATATTTTCTAATATATAGTGCAGTCTTGCCCAGTATGTATTTTTCAGCCATTATGAATCTGGGCAGACAGGAATATCAATAACAAGAATATTTATTTTCTTTAAGATTGTAATAACTCTGTATTTAATGTCAGGCTGAGTTTATCAAGGAAACATTTTCACTCAGTTGCTAGGAGCTAAAACAACTGCCTATGTAAAAAATAACTAAACTTTCAACTTCAGAGTGTGAGAGAGTATTTATTCCTCCTTGGGGAGGCTTTACATCTCCTCTTTTGTTTCTGGAATCACTGTGTTGGAAAAGGGAGGGTCTCCTCTATGCTTGTATACACCCAATGGTTGGGATGCTCTGTGAGTAGTGCTGGACCAGTCTGAAGCTGAGACCACCTGCTTTAGTGGAAATTTATCTCAGAAATTATGGTAAATTATCCTTTGAGACTTTGGTCCTCTTATATTCTTTCTGCCAGCTGATCCTGCCTCCATCCCCAAATAGCTACACCAGTAATCGAGCATGCTCTGCACCAGTAGGAGTAGGGTCAACTTCCACTAAGTGACCTCTGTCCAGGGCATTGCAAAAAAAAAAAAAGAAAAAAAAGAATTGGCTATGAGACAGGCTGAGATCAATACTACTTCTGGTACTATTTCTGTTTGTAACTTATGGGTCTGTCAATCAGTGTGATCATCCCACTGGCCATGAGAAGCTGTTTTGAGAGCTGAAAGCTATTTTCTTGCATCTCGATCTCTAGTCCTTGCACATAACTAGCTATGGATTCCACCTTTTTATTGCTTAGGAAGATAAGTCTGCTTTGTAGAGTATAAAATGAGTTATTTTGATTGCAGGGATATCTTAACACAGAGATACTTGCTCTTTGTGTGGTGTAGAGACAGTTGTCTTCAGTAATGGCCCAAATGCTTTTACTGTATCCAGCTTATTGTTCTTCCTCACTCTTGCCAATTCCCTTAGCTTTCTTCAAAATGTATCTGCTGCTGCTGCTATCTGCAGGCTGTCCTTGCAAAGGAGAAGAGTCTTTATTAGATTCCTGTGTGATTTTGTGACTGGTTTAGGAAATATGAAAACCCTACCTTGATTGTAAATGGCTGGGTGAGCATCCTGCTTTTGGATGTGTCATCTGCTGTCTTTTCTGAGGAAAGATAAAATGCTTCCTTCTCAGTCACTGCTTCAGGTAGAAGAGTAGGAGTGGTTACATGCACCTATAAGGCCTGTTTATATTACTTCCTTGGAAGCAGAGTGGCCTCAGTAGTTTTCCATTTAGGCTGGTTTCCTTGACTTCGTAGCAGCAGTGTACATTTTGGTAATGAGAGATCCATTTGAGTGGGCTGGAATTTCCTTCAGGTTTGTTACTCCTCTAGTCTCTGGGTAAATGCCAAGTGTGTTGTAAGACACACACGCTTGTGGCACAGGGGTGTTGGAGCACAGTCAGAAGGAGAAAGGGTAAGAAGGAAGTTCTCTCTCCAACCTTTTGCCTTCTCCTGCTTATTCACTGTGGGAGTGCAGAGGGGCAGGAAAAAGAAAACCTTGATGCTGTGCAAGCACTGCTCAGTAATAGTCAAAATTCTGGTGTGTTTTCAACTCTGGTTTAGTCACACATCAAATCCCACAGCACCATACGAACTGCTGTGAAGAAAATTAACTCCTCCCATGCAGACTCAGTATCCCTTCTCAACCCTTCACTTTGCCCAATGAAAGCCCCTATGGAAGTATTTTTCAGGAGAGTTAATGAGATTTGTGTGTGGTGTATACATGTTGAAGTAAGCAGAAGGTTAGGGTGAGATGTTAAATAAATCAGAATTTCTTTGAAGCACCTATTTGATGATTACCTTTCAGTTTAGTGCATGACTTCAGTTTGCTGGTGCAAAGTTTTAATTTGTCATCTTGTTCCTCATTTAACTTGTCTATGTCTCATATCTTTAGTCTTTTTGCACTGATCTATGCATAGTTGATCTATTCACATATTTTCTCTAGTACCTCACTGCTTATAGCCTCTTTTGCTTATACACTAAGCAACCCTGAGCTGATATCAGACGTTCTAAATCTCTACACTTTTTCTTATGGCATAATGAAAATGGACTATTTATTTTCTTTATATTCCTTTTGTAGTGGAACACTTGACAATGATCTGTCTCTCTTGATATTCTCTTGTGAGACTTTCAAATGGTACTAATAAGCCAGTTCTTCAGCTAGTGCTTTGGCATACTGAAAGGATTCTAGATAAGACAACCATTTTTCTTTTAGAGGCCCTGATATTTACACTTAGTCATATGATTTGCTAGAAATTTCAGACTGTAGATTTATGTGGTATCAAGTGAAGGAATTATTGCACTTATCTCAGGAAACTGAAGTCTACCTAACTTCAAATCTGAGTTACCATATTGCAGTCCTTTGGAATAGTACTCTTGCTTAATGAGAGCGTGCATGATTTTCTTAATAGTTCAGCTATTTCACTGCTGAATTCTTTCCATTAGCTCATGATGGATGTTCTGTTTTATTTAGAAGAATGAGCATTGCATTCATTAGGCAAACTTCATTAAATTTGGAGCTCAATCAACTAGAACTATAATTATATGGAGAGGAAACTTCCTAATCTGACGTTTGTAAAACTGAGCCTTTTTGGAATTGGTTATTATCTTATGCAACATGACGAGCTGAGCCTTTGTATTGAACAGAGGCAGGCACTGGGAGGAGTGCCTTCAGCTAGCAGAAGTATTATTTTCTATTATAGTTTAATTGTTTTGTAGCCTTTTTTCACCACAGTGAGCATCTGCTCCCTCTACATGTAGAACAATAATAGACTGCTTGAGGTGGTAGCAGGAAGTGTATACTTTAAACAGTTATCTCATTATTTAGGATAACTTTATGGTGCTTCAGATGATACCTTCTGCAGTTCAATTCCAGGAAGGTTATCCCCTTGTCCTTTAAGGCAAAATGTATGGATCTTGGCATGGCTGTGAAAGGAAAAAATAAAAACATTCTCTATTGTGAATGAAAAATTATTTCACTTTGTGACTTTAAATGAAGGTTTCAGCACTGGTAGGGGGAAGTACCACTGCCTATCCATTTCTGCTTTACCTATTGTACTAGTTTGAAATCAAACCAGTGGGAGATCGTAAGTCAGAATTATAATTTTTTAGGAAAAAAAAATGAAAATAAATAAATAAATGCAGTAGTACAAGAACACTGACAAAAACAGAATACAACCTGACACTCTGTGGTGGTAGCAGTCCAAGCAGAGTGGTTCTGATGAAGTGAAGATCCAGCAGTAGCTCTTGTCCTCTACCAGTCCAGTAGGTAAGCACTGCTCTGGTGTTCAGAGTCTCAGCTTATATCCAGGCTGGAATGCGTGGTTCCTCCCTCTGGGCAGAGCATCTCACAATGGGATGGTGAGTCATGTGCTAAGGCCTGATGGGCCCATTAACAGCAGATATTCCAGGAGGGAGTTATCTGTGAGTCATGTGGCAAGGTGCTGATGGGCCCATTAACAGAAGATAATCCAGAGTGGGGGAGGCAGGGAGCACTGCCTCACTGGTTCTAACAGTTCATGAAGATGGTGATAGAATATACTTCAACCCAGGACACCTATAGCAGCACATGTGCAGGCTAGTGATTGGGACACTTGCTTCTTTCTTCTGTCTTTAGTTTTCAGTCAATGCTTTAATGGAAGTGCAGTACATTTTAGGATGAAGAGAGCTATTACAATGTCACTGCTTGTTTTGGTCAAGCTGTAGGTACAGAAGAATTCAGTGGAAGCTCTTACTTAGAAACATATTAAGAATTACATCCTTTCTACATAGTCCTTAAAGAAAGAATCTGAGAGCACTTAATTAATTTTACTCTCTGACCAAACACAATGTAGCCCACAAATGCTTTTAAGTTCTACATATCTTACAGTATGGAGCAGCCAAGGTGTTGCATATATATTGTCCTCAGTGTGTGTTATGTTAATTCTGCCCTGTATTCTTGTAGGCACAAGACTTATGAGTATGAATTCTGCGTTTTGGACTTTTCCACCTCAGTGCCTCGAGGAGGGAATTAGCTTGCTTCCTGCTGCCTGATTGACACTAAAGGAAGGAGACTGGGCAGAGACGATCTGTTGCCAAATTTTGACTTGTCATCTCTTGACCTTTTGGAAACGTGTGCAGCCAAAAGGGTTTGAAAATGCAAATGTTGTTCCTCCGAGTCTTCCTCAAGGAAGAAGTACCCATGTGTAGAAAAAAGAAAAATAACTCAAATTTAGTTGAAATAGCCTGCTTATATGAAAAAAGAAAAACTAATCATTTATTATAGGTTGGGAAGTGTATGCTATTCTTAGGAGACTGGGATAAAAAATAGTTGGACTCTCATGTGGAATCTAGAAACTAGAACCATACTGATCTGTGTCTCAGAAACAGGTGCTCATCACTGCTTAGGGAAGAGGCACGTGAGAGTAGAAGGGGCTTTTCTCAGTAATGTTTTGTTGAACATTCATGGTTCTAGGAAAGAAACATAAAAGGTGAAAGAAAAGAGTGTAAAGACAGCCAGAGGGAGGGCTTGAACAAAGTGTTAGGGTACAACCCAGATAAAAATCTCAGAGTGTGAGCCAGTGCCTTTAGTTGACTCTTAGGGACAATGGTCTGGTTTTATTTGGCTGCATTTCTTTCTGTGGCTCTAAACAACACTGAAGGATCTGGTGTGAAACTGGTTGTAGGCAATCCCTTGTGGGGACCACTGGTTTTCGTGAGATCTCTGTATAGGGGGTTGAAGGCTCACTTTTAACGCTATGATAGTAAAAGCAAATTTCTTGTCTGTATTTGGGGAAGTCATATTGTTCAATCATGAGATGCACTGGGGAAACACTTTTGATCAGCTCTGGAGAGAGCTCTGTTCTGTTCTGTCTCAATTCATGTATTGGATTTGTGAGATTATGCACTTTTTCATTTCCATGGCTTTTTCATTTCTTTCATGGTTCCATGCAGAGAGAACTCCATGAAAAAGGTGTTTAAATTTGTGTTTCTGAAGATACTTGATTGAGGTCCAGCAAGTAGATATTCTTGCCCCCAGCATACTGCTCTCCTGTGTGGTGGACACTGGAATGTAGTTCTGAGATCTATAAAACTGTAGAAGATTGTACTGTGGTGTCTGAAGTTCTTTGGAGTAGGTATGGGGTGGTAGGGTGGTGGACAATGACCCCCCAGTCTATTTCCATGCAATGTGTTTGCCATATCCCATGCCAGTTGAAGAATACAATAGCTTACTGATGTGATTACCACTGCGTTTAAGTTGGAAAGGTTTTACTTTTAGAAACTATTGCAAGAGGAGCTTCCAGGATTTCCCAACACTATTCGTTCAAATACTTTGTGTATTTGAAAATTTTATTGTTGTGGTTTAAATAAAGGAACAGAAAATACTTCAAGCGTGTTGTGGAAGCAGTATATGCTAAAAAATATGTTAAAAAGTATTTTGTCAGATGGTACCAAAGGTAGTCCTTGTGTCATGGTCTTATTTGCATGTTTTTGAAGTGATAAGTTAGATAACTGTCACATTATGCTTTTGAGAAGGTGCTAAGTTAAGTGCAGTGCTGTGGCTCCGCTCAAAGCAACCTCCACTTTAGCACAAGCAATGGAATTTGTCATTTGGCTGAAGGCGTTAAACCTTATAGTACTTAAGCACCACAGTGAATTAATTTCCTGAGAGTTATAGGTATGGCTTGTGGACAATTTGTCAAAGGATTTGTCTTTTAATTAATCTTGCAAAAAATAGCACGTCCCAATCTGTACTTGAATTTTCTTAACATCACCACCAACTTTAGGCTTTCCAAATCTAATTGAAATTAATTAAAATGGATGAATGGCTATTCTTTAAAAATTAGTTGGTGGTTACTTTGTCATGGATACTGTTGTGTTTAATTTTTATTATCTGGGGAAAGAAGTCCCTGAAATGGAATTAAGCTTACATGTCAGTCATTTAGGTGTGTGGAAGAAACACAGTGGGGGTGATGGCTTCATTCAATTACTGTTAAGTTTATATAAAAATATAGCTGAAACCATGTGAAAGTCAGAAATGGATGAATAAAAAGTACCAAGCAGGAACACTGTGCTGTAGAGATTCCCATTATGGGTGGAAAGGACATTAAAAGAACCCTGAAATTGACTTGTTAGGATACTGTCGTCATGAAATTGCTAATCAGTTATTGCACTGTTTTATAGATTACAGGTATGAATAGTGAAATTTGGCTGCTTTGTTGATGCACAGGGAAGTTTTATTACTCCATGAAAGCAGAGTACCCGTGATAATTTTTGTTTTCCTCTTGAAACCAAGATCTGTGCCTACTGAGGGCAGCAGCTTGGGTTGGGATGGCCTAGGGAGACCAGGACTGTCATGGGCCACGGCTCACCACCTCTCATCCCTTGCACAGACCAATGAGTCACTCATCAATCAGCTTTAAATTGCTGCTGTTTCAAGTGAAATGGCATTTTAGCTTAAAGCACCATTGATTTTTATTTGGCTTTCAGTGCTCCACTTGAAGTGGTGACAGTTGAGAAATCCATTAGCGGCTCCTAGCGTGGGTCCCTGCAGACCTGAGGGGAACATCTTGGGACTGCGGCTTTGGCAGCCACGCCAGGCCAGCGCTTCCCTGCTCATCAGTCCGTGCTTTTCAATCATTAGGTAGCATCCATAATTGTGAAACTTTGAATATTTCAGAAGTAAATGTTGGGAAATGCAAAGCATTACTGCAGGTACTGATTGCTCTATCTTGCGTATGCTGGTTTTTTTTTCTTCCTAATGCTTTTGTCCTAGAATTCCTAGTAGCTTTCTGAAGCTGAATGTCTTTCTGTCCTTTGGGATTTTGTGTTGGGGCTTTTTTGGGGTTTGTTTTTTTTTTTTTTTTTTGTTTTGTTTTTTTCCCCAAAGTATAGTTGCTCAAGTTCAAGTTAGGAAAGCAGATGAGAAGGGCTCTTTTTTCTATCTTTAGGATTCTTTTTTCCCCAGAAGCCAAACTGTGCCAGAGGATTGATACTTTGAAAGAGAAGTGGGAATCCTCTTCTGTACCTGATAATTCCTTGCTCATTTTGATTATTCTTTGTGCTGACACCTTTGAAGTAACTTTGCTTTGCTACGATTTGGGTTTCTTATGTTTGCGATGTTTAAGAAAAGTAGTGAAATAGTCACTTGTAATAAAAGCCCTTCTTTTTTGCATGTAGGAAACTCACAAATGGGTGCTACCATAGTAGATGCATTGGATACTCTGTATATCATGGGCCTTCATGATGAATTCAGAGAAGGACAAGAATGGATTGACAAAAATCTTGATTTCAGTGTGGTGAGTAGAGCCTGCCCTAATATTTCTCTAGTCCTTTTCAAGGTGTTCATCTTGGGGGGAGACAGAAGAGGTCTTTCAGGTGAAACTTAGTAACACTTATGGATCAAGGTGTCAGATGTAAACTTTAGTGACATTCTCTGTGTATCTAACGTTATTTTAGAAAAAAATACCAATACACCCCGAGCCTTTCACACTTACGATTTTAAGTAAAGATGCATCTTTATATTGTATTTTCAAAATGCAAATTACAGTTGACTAATGGAAGAAAAGGGAAGTGTTTTGTGAGAAACAACCAGGCCTCAGAAATGAAGACAAAAAGATGAGGTTTTATGAGCTGATAGTCATTGCAAATAACTGAGCTATGAAAGACAAACTACAGTGTATAGATTACTTAAGAATACAGTCTCTTTTCTTCTTCCATTTTTTAATGGTTTTAACATAAAATATGCCACTTGAGTTCTTGAGTTTTCCTACAGGCTCTTAATCTATAACAAGAATTTCCCGGTTGGTCGTACAGCATCTGACATTCTTGAGAGTTTGGAAGCATTAAATGGAAGAAATGGCTCTATTTTAGTCTTATTGATTAGTGTTCTTAGTACTAATTTTGGGACTGTCACAGACTCTGTGATGGAATTTGTATTGCAGTCCTTGGATTTGCCCTATGGTTCCAAAAATAATTTTTCATTCAGTAAATGTACATAATGAAATATAGTTGTACTCTCTGAATTCAGCAAATGCTTACTGTTGTTTCTCTGTTTTAACCTACTTTTCAGAAATTATTTGTTTGGGCTTTTTCCTTTTGATTTATACCTTGACTGTCTGGAAAACATCAAAGAAATTTTACTCTGTTTTTTCAGTTAGTGCCAGATAATTATCCAGTCTAAAACTGAAGATCCTAAATATATCAGAGACAGTGTAGACATAATGATACCATTATGAGGGTGAACTAAATTGCTTCCATAACTTTTGTCTGATCTAAGGCAATTTCAATATAAATTTGCAATATTAATCTAGGATTTGGATGGAAGAAATTTACATGACCCTCCAGGGTTCAGTTACATCTTCCTATGTATCAAAAACCATTTCTGAAGGTTAATGAGTTGTCTTGTGTATACACCAAACTTGAGCAATTTCCTTATATGGTTTGGCGTTTATAAATAAATACATAAATTTGATCCTTTTGATTTTTTTACTGGGAAATAAAAATCATTGGTTTCACTTTACACTGTCCCACTGCATGTGTGATTCATGATGTTAATAGGCATTAAGTAAAATCATGCTGCATTGGTGTTATTTTTCTTGTATCACCTCTATGTGAAAAGAGAAAGCCTTTTACTAAAAAACATTTGGGAATATTTCAAACTTCTAGCTTTTAATCAGTGCTGTTTGAAGAAATCTTTATTCACATAATCTTTCTGAAATATGTAATAAGTGCAAAAAGCTTTTAGTTTTAATTTAGTTTAATGCAGGTGCCATAGAAATAGCATGAAAGTCATACCTGTAAATGTCATTTCAGCTGTGTGCAGATAGGTGAGTCAGCTTGTTCAGTGCACATTTTAGTGACTTTTCTGGATAAAAGGAAAAGTCTTGCCTATCTCAAAATCTCATAATAAAACTATATTTCTGTGTCTAATAGGTTGAAGAGAAGTTTATGGGGGAGACAGATGGAGTGTATGTGGAAAATTAAGTGAATGGGGCACAGAGGGAGTCAGTTGTTAAGACTATCTGGTTCCTCTTAATTTTTTGTGGGTTAAATGATTCAAAGGATACTGTTGAATTTAACCTAAGGATAATAATGTGGAAGAAGGCAATAAAATGGTTTATCCTCTTGAGTTTCTCAGTGGTCCTGCAGTACTACTTGCCATCACATAAAGGCTATTCTGAGACAAAGATTATGTTAAAATAGAGCTCTGAATTTGAGCTTAGTAATTCAGGTTAAAAAAGTGCATTATGGGAATTCTGATTATTATTTTGCTTTATCTTTTAAACCTAGGAGGTTTGGTGTTATGCTAAAGCATAAGAGAGAAGATACTGAATTATAGAAATAGTGCAGTCTTTTGCCTTCTTTCCCACCAGCCCCAAATTATTGTAATTGCAGTTTGTGGTGATAAAATGGTTAGAGGGCAAGAGAAGACTAATTTGATTTTAATAAAATCAGTTGAAGCTGTAACTAGAATTGTCATTTGGTGTCACAAAGATGCACACAAGAATTTCAGTTTGGATCTAGAGACTGGAATAGTACAGACCCTTGCATGTAGATTGCCTTAGGAGATATGTACTTTCTTCTGACTTCACAAATTCTTTTCTTCCTTGATTAAGGAATTGGTTAATTATTTCTTAATGCTTTTTTTCTGTTCTAGAATTCCGAAGTGTCTGTTTTTGAGGTCAATATTCGCTTCATTGGTGGTCTTCTAGCAGCATACTACCTTTCAGGACAAGAGGTAAGGAGATGGGAAGGTGTCTGAAATTCAGTGTATTCTAGCAAATCTGGCATATGGAGGCTTTTCTAGAATCTTGATTTTTCAGTAGCTTGCAAACTAATTTCACAGCAGTCAGTTGTCCAAAATAGCCAAATTCTTAGAGTGTGGAATCTTTAGTCTGTTTCTGAGTAGGTCTCATGCCATTTAGGACACTTGGTTACAGTTTTGAAATGCTTTTTTTATCAAGATATTTTCAGAAGATACCCACTCAAATAAGCATCAGCTTGAAATGTCAAGTGAAATGTCAACCTTCTCATGCCAACAATAACTTGTTTTGATATTCTGTTACTCCATGAAGGTGGAAATAATAGCTTTGTCACTTGTCCTGCAAGGCTGTAGGTTTGTTTCATCAAAGAGCTACTCAATCTTCTTACCATTTTCTTGGTGACAAACTGAGAAATAGCAAGCCAATTTTATACAACTTCTGAAATGTCTGTTAAAAAAGATGTAGAGCTTAGATTGACAGGATGCATGTTCCCAAAGACTTCCAGCAATGGACTTCCTTAGTCCAGCAGTCACTGGACTAAGGTCACTAGTCAGTGCTGTGACCTCTTACTTCACGTACTTTAACAAGACGAGAGCTTGACCCCCAGCTCTTCTCATGTCTTAGGAGCTACCTCTCTGTCCCTATCACCTGTGTCTTTGATTCTTTGGTTTTGTTTTTTATTTTTCATGACCCTTCTGTAGCCCACTACCAGACATATTTCATGGCTTAAGGCTTTCAGTGTTCTTAGGTATCTTCTTCCTTTGTTTAGGGATGCACCATACATCATCAAGTTCTCAGGAATTTTAAGACTGCAGCCCTAAAAGTAACAAAGAGAAAACTCATCATTTGTTATCTCTTTAAGTCTTTGGCATCATCCTGGGATTTGTGAATTTTCTCTTTTGAGTGTCTTCTCTTAGGAAGAAGAGCTCAGTGGCAAAGCAAAAATCCTGTGTACATCTTGAAAGAAATGGATGGCTTATTTTTTCATCCAGTGCTCCTGCTTCACCTTCTTCAAACTGGAACATACTCCTTGGAGGCATCTACTCTGGATATGAAAAACCTCAGAGAAAAAGCAAGGATCACACACATTCATAGCTGGATTATATGTATAGATTGATACTGCACTTGTAAACGAGCCCCTTAAAAAGAACTTTTTTGCCCCAGTTTGCAGATGGGTGCAGCCAAGCACTGTTAAAACATATGCTTTGCCTGCATTTGTAAAGCAGAATATTTATTCCTTCTTAAATTTGCTTCTAACCTCTTGGTAGAGTCAGAACAAGATCCTTTGCTTAAATAGCTTTAGCTTCTTTACTTCTTAGAAAGCATCTACCCTTTCTTTCCTAAATGTTGGCTATGCTGAATCTTTTGTTTTTAAGATTTTTATGGCATCATTCTCTCCAACAGACTTCAAATGTTTCATGACTTGTGATGCAGGATTATTCCCGTCAAATGTCCATATGTATCGTCTTTATTTTCTTAAAGAAATGCTAAAAAAAGTGCTCAGACTGCATTTCTTTCAAAATAGTGTGGCAGCTAGGATTGTTTTGGGTATCTGAGAGACTACTTCATTTGCCAAGTTGGATGGGGTTTCTCTGCAATTTGTCGTTGTGGATATGACAGGCAAGGGATCTTGAGGCTCTGCAGCAACTGAGCCCAGGAGAGACACCTGCATCTAGGAACTCCTTGGAGAAAATTGGAAACAGGTTGCTTGAGATGTGATTTCCAATCTGGTCCTCCCTCTTCCCAAGAAGGGAACATATTCCTTAGCTCAGGATTGGGGCATGCTTGATTTCTTTATTCACTGTGTTCAGACATGTGAGTAGACACTTTCTAGCATTGCTAAGGCAGACAAACCTGTTCCAAGCTGTTTGGTGTTTTGCCTGATCAGGTTGTGAGCATGCACGTGGGCTTACAGCTGTAAGGTGGTCTCTGTCTCCTGGTAGGTATCCTTTCTTTGTTCATCAAGCCATCATTTACTTGATCATATTCACTTACCACACCTTGTTGATATTCCAGTCACCATCTTCCTACCTCCAAGCCTCTACCTCTGCAAGACTGTTGCCAGATTGGGTTTAGAAGGTTTTCATACTGATTTTCCATACTTTTGCATTTCTTGTTTGATGTATTTAAAGTAAGGTCCAGTACAATGAACAGCTGCTTTGAATTAATTCTGTTTTTCTCCTTTTAATAAATAAAAATTCTGCTTAGGTCTGCAAAAGGAGTTACTGCTGTTTGGTGGTAGTTAAAAAAGCTGTTCTTGCTTCATTTTGGTTCCTGTCACTTAGTGTTGATAAAGGTGGTGTTGGGACAATCATAAAACAGTGTCCGAGACTCAACAACACCGTGGAACTTTATTCATTTGTAAATGGCCATGTCTGGAGAATTTTATAGTCATCATGGTTTATCTACAATGTCCTTTGTAGGGAGAGTGTAACTGTGCTTGATAGGATTTATCTGATTGATTCATAATGTTAGCTACTGACCATAGTTTTCAAGTACAGCAGATTATTAATTTTTTAAGATTATATAGTCCTTTTTAATGCTTTTATTGAAAACTTGTTTGTTTTCAAATTTCGTTTAGCATGTCTAGTGGCATGACTCTGTGGCTTCCATGCTGTATTTAAACTGTTGTGTTACTGCCATTAGAGGAGCATCAACTGAGATCATGATTTTAATAATGCTGATTATAGTTAATGGTAAAATTTTAAGCCTTTTGTGTTAAGATTGTGAATATTGCTGTCCTTTTATCAGTAAGGGTTCCCTCTTACTAACCACAGTGAATGGGTGAATAATGAAATATATTGCCCACACTACCAAAAATAAAGTTGCTGTTTTTAGCAGCTGACAGCTTGGCTGAAAATGCTGTAGGGTTTGTCCTGTCCAAAGTTGAGTCACAGGCCTCTCTTTGTGAAACATGACACACGTAAATATTTTACCAGCTCAGCCTTTCACATGTGGGAATTTCTGCTGGTCTTTGATAAGTGATGAACATGTAAAGCTAAAGCTTGAGAAGGATGCATTTTGGTGCAAATGTTGTAGTTGTCTTGCCTCACTTTACCTTTCTGCTAAAGTAGCGAGACAGCATTTTTTCCCTAACAGGCAGTTCTCCTGATGTGTGAAAGATCACCATCTTTCTCCATTTTTCCATCTCAGCATGCCTTTTGGATAGAAGATAATCAAGATACAACTGCAAATACAGTGGAAAATTTGCCCATGCATTCTGTTTCAGTTTTCTGAAGTTGAAACAACACTGATACCTCTCTGGTGGCAGAGGTCTTAGGTCTGCAATCTGGGGAGGCCTTGTTTAAATCATCTGCATGGTATGTTTTTCCTGGCTGATTGTGGACAGGCCATCTGGTGTCTGGCTAGGTGTATGTTATGAGATATAAGAGTGTGCCTTCTTTGTCTCAGCTCCCACAGAGAAATGAGGTCTCAATCTGTCATTGATTTTGAGATTCTTTGAGGCAGTGACTTTTCTCCAGGGTACATTATTGAAATATTTAATGAATATATATACTAAAACAGTGGAATGTAGTATCATAAAATGATTAGGGTTGGAAAGGATCTTTGAAGATCCTCTAGTACAATCCCCCTGCCATAGGCAGGGAGAGCTTTCAACAGACATGTTACTCAGAGCCCTGTCTGACCTGGCCTTGAACACTGCCAGGGAAGGTGTGTCCACAGCTTGTTACCCTCATTGTAACAAATGCCTTCCTGATAGGGCCCTAAAAAAGCTTTAAGCAGCCTAATCTGGTGGAAGGTGTCCCTGCCCATGGCAGGGGTTGGAGCTAGATGATCTTCAAGGGTCTCTTCCAACCTAAACAGTTTGTGATAATATCCATTCTAAACCTACCCTCTTTCAGTTTTAAAACAGTTATCCCTTTCCTTGTCATTAGAGGCCATAGTAGAGAGTCCTCTTCATCTTTCTTGGAATCGAGGCCCCCTTTAGGTGCTGGAAGGTCCCTCTGGAGCCTTCTCTTCCCCAGGCTGAAGGACCTCAACCCTCTTAGCCTGCCTTCAAAGGAGATGTGCTTCAGCTGTCAGATCATTTTTGTGACCAGCCTCTGGACCTGCTCCAACAGGTCCACATTCTTCTTTTACTGGGGCCCCAGAGCTGCAAATGGTATTAGGGTCCTCAGTGTAAGTGGGGAGTTTAGTGTATTTCTTTTGAAATTACTCTGCCAGACTGAAGAAGGAGGAAGTTGGACCAGATAATCCCCTGTGTCCCTTCCAACCTCACCAATTCTGTGAAAGAAAAAGAGGCTCAATAAAAAATGAAGGGAAAAAAGTGTGATCTCTCCTGGGAGTGCTGTATGTCATAAAATAATAGAATCATCTAGGTTGGAAAAGACCTTGACAATAGAGTTCATCCTCTCCAGGCAGACTCTCTTTTATTTTGCTGTATTCCAGAGGTTTCTTCCCAGTTCCAGTAAGCATCCAGTGCAAAGTATTCACTCATTGTTATTCTTTATTAAATTGTATGTTTTCTGTATTCTTTATCAAATAGGTATGATCTCTAAGTACCTAAATAGCTAAACAAGAAATACAAAATTTATTGTGCCTATATTCAATAAGGAGCCACTAATAAGGTATTTTTGAGGTATAGGGTTTATGAGAGCTGCTTAATTGAATTGAGTGACCGGGAGACATACTGTGAAAACTAGGCACTCCAATTTTCTACTCCAGGTTGTGATAGAATGGATAACAGGTTTATAATTTATATTTTTATCAAACAGGATTGTAGTTGAAGTGTGTGAACTGCAAGTTTTCCACCTTCTGAGTTCAGAGGCACCCCTGAGCTTCTTTTGCAGCTGTCAAATAGAGTTAATAGTCCAAAATAATATACTGATGGTAAAATATGTAATGACTTCCTATCTAAATTGAGCCAGACTGCTTCTCAGTAATCCCTGCAGCAATCCTTTAATTTCTGTAAAATCTACATACAGTCTTCTTATGCTTGTGGGGTGGGAGACAACACTATGATACAGCTGATAATGTAACAGAAATAAGTAGAAATTAAATGTTACAACTGTCTAGTTCAGAGAAAACATTGAGTATGGCAGCTTAGGATGAAAACCAGCCTTAAATGATTTAAAAACCAAACAAACGAAACACATCAATAAAATCCCAAAACAACAAGAAAAGCAATTTTTTTTTATGTAGTTGCATTAAGGGATTTTCTTTCTTTTGTGCATCATACTGGCACAAATATAATTTTGTCTTTAGTTATGAATCCATGGGTTTTTTTATAGTTTTCAGTGTTGCCTAGCAAGGCATTGTTTAGAATTTTCCCCAGAACAGTAGACTTCTTTGTTTATTCCAAGTTGATTCCCTAGACTTGCTATGTGAGAATGTTTTGTGTTCTTTATGATTTTCTTTAACTTAGTATCCAGCACTAAGAAATTAAAATAAAATATCTTGCTAATCACTCTATTATATATAACAGCATCAGGATAGAAATGCTTAATAAAAGAGTATCATGTATACAAGGAGAACAAGATAAAGCTACTTGTATTTCACAAAAAAGAAGGATACTATTGCAGGTTGCACTCTTATTAGATTGGATCTATCTGTTCATACAGTCTTCTAAAGTCATTTTCCAGGGAGGTTACCTGGAAATGAACCCATAGTGTATGGCTGGTTCACGAGGATGTGCCTCAGGAATTCTTTGATCTCCTATGGTGTCTATCTAGTTCTGCAGTTCAAGATCAGTCATGCTTGGTGCTTGGTTTTTGTCTGGATAACATGGGGCTTTTCTCTTCAATATGGATGTATTCTTTGTAAAATAGTTGCCTGTCCACAATGCTTTCAACTCCTAGTGCAAAAGAGCAACAAGCAGGCAAGCAGTAAGAATGAATGGCACAAAGCAGAAATGAGTTGGCTGATCTCTCTGTGTTAATGCTGAAAGAATGACACTTGCCAACAGACCACAGCAAAAAGCTGCAGGAAAATTTACAAAATAGGTCCATGATGACTGTGTCTGAATGTAGAATTTGTGAGAGTAGGCTACCAGGAGACCAGGAGTTACAGCATCCTCAAGGACTAAAACGGTGAAACGTCTGTTGCAACCTGATGTAGGATATCACACTGGAATCTTCAACGGAAGTTGGATTTTCTTGTGGTGCTCTGCATCAAGTGGTCCAAGAGTTGCAATTTCTGCTGTGCCGTCCCCAGACCTGGCTAGTGAAGAAGCAGTCAGTACGAGGAAGACTTCACAGATGACAATGCCACAAGAAACAAGCTTTGATCACCATATTGGGTGTGTGAACTTCTTTGAGTTCATAAAGGCAGATGGAGATTCCTAGAGCATCTAGCAGGATCCATTGTTCCTCATTTCTGAAATCCATCCAAAAGACAGCAGTGAAGATACTGAACCCTGCTATGAGCAGTATTTTCACTTCCAAGTCTTTGTGAACACACTGTAAATGAACTTTCTGCTCTCCAAATGGGAATTTGTTCAAGGAGGGAGGGACAGACATCTGCAGAACCTAAGTGTTGCGGTACATGTGGAATCATCCTGTAATTAAACACAGGGAATGATCATTGGAGCAATAAAGCCTAAGTAAGATAAAGAACGATCTTGTACCAGGGATTATTGCTCTGTGTTCAAAATCCGATTTTTTTACAGTTGTATTTGATGAATTGCTGTCACTGCTTCTCTATGGCTCCTGCCCAATAGCCTCCAGCACTGATGGTACCCACTGCTAGAATGAACGTGATTGCCTGCCAAATGTCTGTCCAACTTCTTGAAAAATAGATAAAGACCAATATTTTGAGCAAATCTACAAGAATAGTAATCTCTTCATAGTGATCCAAGTCACAGGCATGCCTACTGTCTATGAATACTTGAGTACTATTTCTTCTCCGTGCCGTGAGACTGCTTCTTGCTTTAAAAAAGTTTCTTTCCAGAGTGGCTTGGCATACTTCTTACAGAGCAAGCCCTAACCAAGCAGTAAAGGGCCCCATCCACTGATACTTCCAGAGTTATCAGCATCTCCCCAAGAGAGGAGGGAAGTCTTCTACCTTCTGTGTATCAAGTCTGCCCCTTCCCCATGGCTACAGCCCAGGTCTGTGACACTGCGTGGCTAACTGGTGGCTAGCTGTGGGAGTGAGCCCTCAAGACCATGGACCCCTTTTGGGGCTTGGTGTCACCTGTGGGAGTTGGTAAACTCCCTCAAACAGCAGATTCAGCCTGGGTTAGAGATTCTGGTATTTCCCCTGTGTGTTCCCAGCATGCCTTTTTTTTCTGTTTTCTCATAATATGTATTAGGATATCTGTTAAGTGAGACAGTGTTTACATGGAGAGCAGGAAATAAAATCTTCTAACACTGAAAGAGAGTACCTGTAGCAAACATATGCAGGCACTTGCTGGAGCTATGTCTCAAAGTAGGAGAAGGCAAGATGCAAAATGCATGTCATTTTCAGGAGGCTGAGGAGGTGTAGTTAACTGAGATTCAGAGAGTCAGAGGAACATGATGTTACATGGATCTACTTTGTTTCACTGCAGACTTTCAGGTACCTAGATTTTATCCAAATTAAGATGGATCCTTTAAATGTGTGGATTTCCCCAGTCTTTCTGAACATTGAAGAAGAAATAGTACAAAAGCATGTAAATAGAGCCCACATCTATACGGACAAACGAATTCTTTAATGGTTGTTTCAGTGAGTAAGCCTGTTTTATTTTCTGATCCTTAAGAAGTCATTCCTTGTTTTAATGTGTTTACTCTGTGATTTTTAAAAAAATTGTATCACAGGCTCTAGAATGCATCTGCCAAGCTGGTTGTTTTGAGGTAGGACTTCCCCCAAAGCAGTGTGTGTGCTGACTGTAGTGCTGCAAGCACTCTTCTATGTCTGAGATGGGCACTACATTCCAGGTGCTTGGGAAGTAGTGCTTTGTCCTGCAAATGCATGAAATGCAACCTCAGCCAGAGGGGTGATCACAGAGGAAGAGCTGGTTAGTCATCACCCATACATACTCTGCCGGAGAGTTGGCAGGTGTGTGTGTAACACCTGTCTTTATGAGCACGCAGGATGGACCTTCTGTTCTCAATCTTTTCTGTGGAATTGTACTGGATATGTGTACCATTAATGTTCACAAAGGTTTACAGTGTTGTGAGAGTGTGTGTTGTCATGCTCATTTCAGACATTAGTAATTGCAAAGTGGATAGACTTGAGGATAAAAACACTGGAAATAGTTACTGGATTTGGAGCGCTTCAGTGATCAGGAGTATGACATTACCTTTTCTCAGCATTTAGCACTCTGAGTGCCTGTGGCCCTCACAGATTAGTCCTTAAAGCTTCTGACAATTCAGCACATTTTCTGTAGCCATAAGAACCAGAAAAAGAAATGCTGCAGTGATCTCTTAAAACTTGGATTTAACTGTTCTGACTAGTATCTGGTAGAAAGTCTGTAACAAAAGCTTCAGAATTGCTCCCCGAAGAAGTTCATCTGCAGCTGTTTGCAGCATAATTTGAAGGTCATTTCCACTTCTTGCATGTGTTCTGGTTTGTAGGAAAAGTGACTGAGAATTGGGCTAAGTAAGAGATACTTCCATACTCTGCCTAGAGCTCCGTTGTTACCAGTCCATAAGAGATTTGCAGAGTATGCAGGAGTGACCCCATCTTGCCTTTAGAGTAACTAAGTGTTCTCTGGTTTGAACAGCATTTGTCTGAGGAGAGAATGCACAAATGACCCACTGACTGCTTGCTTTTTTTCATGAAGTGAAGCTTCACAAATCGTTAAAACTTGTGGTGTGACTGGCAGTTGGAAATAAAATATTCCTGCTAGCAGTATTGCATGGAATGACAGAAGCCTGGAGATGGATAGAGGGTCGCTTGTTGCACAATGTACATGACTGTGCTTGAGGAACAGCGTCAAGTAAGGAAAATAAAGTGAATATTATTCTAATGTCTCTTGTGTGATAGCAGCAGGAGGACACTTACACCATTTTGACAAAGTGTTCTTGTCTGCTGCTGATTTATTAATACAATAAAAAGGGTAGCTTATTGTTTTATTTTCGTTGAACAAAGTTATTTACTGTATTAGCAATATGAACAAAAAAGATTGATCATTTACTCTGTTTACCTTTGCCAGCTTTAGATATAAAGCAGTTCATTTACATGACTGTCTTTTTCATCTTTTTAAACATCATCAGAATGACATATCTTTCTGGGCAAAATAGTAATATCATTTGTGTGGACAAATCCAGCCTCAAATCTCATTTAAAGTAGGGCACGAGAGAAGTTAAGTACCTGATACTGTATTAACAGATAATCAAACTAATCCTTTCCAGGAATCTGACAGGCTGCATCTCCTCTGTTCAGGAAAACTTGTTAGTCAAATTATGTTACATCATGTGTCAATGGATATCCCCAAAAACCAACCTAAATACATAAAAGACAGGTCTTCAATAAGTAAGACAATACTATGTGTGCTGGTTTCACAGAATTCTTAGATGTACTCATGAAATTACCTAAATTACAGCTTTAAGGCTTATCTAAATTAAGTTTTCTAAGGGTGAAAATCTCAGAAGAGTTAACAGCATTGTGTACATCCTGTTCAATGAAGATGAGATTTGAGCTTGTTGCCAGGAGATGAGCTGCTTATTCATAAGTAGTTGTGACAGCTCACTGGTCTCTTAACAGGACACAGACTGGAAAAAAAATCTCCATTTTTCTTTGACTTTTCAAGCATTGTCTCATATTGGGCGTTGCCACTGCTCACTGCAGTGCAGATTGCAATGCTTGTGCAGTTTCTGTTTACCAGGCTTGTAGTAAACATTTTCTTGACTGGCAAAGGACACTTAGCCCAGTTTATTACTGCATCTTGGTGCTGCACCTGAAGCAGAGAAAACTGACTTCCTTAGGAATTTGTTTCTTCCACTCTGATTGAAGTAGGTTTTTCCTGTTAGTATAATATACTGGAAATTGATGGAAATAAAGGACAATCTGTTTTAGCACTAGAAAATACAGTAGCTGTGCAGTGATGGCTACTCTTAAAACTCTCTTTGTTCATGTTCCTGTGGAGGGCTGTAATAACTAAGAAGGAATAGGTAATTGGCAACTGTTCTTCACGTGTCATGTATCTCTTCTTGACCAGGTCTGGTTTTTTTTGTCCTTCTTCAGTAGTTTAAGAAACATATTGATTCTGATGGGCACCAGTGACAGCAAGCACAGTATCATTCTTGTTGCTTTTCCCGACATTCATTTATTGGCGTTACTCTTGACACAGTAACACATTAGTTTCTACCACAGAGTTTTCCTGTTCTTTCCTCCTGAGGGTTTTCACTCTTTATCTGATCCAGAAAGGAAGTATGGCATTGTATTTTGTCAAGTGAAAACACAGTTCTTCCAGCAGGATTTTTTTCACTTTGGAACTGAACTAAAATACAACTCTGGATATGATACTGCTTTAAAATCGAGCATCTTTGGCTGGCTATGCCTTTTGGAACTTGTTCTCATTCAGTACTAACTCTTATATTTTTGTCTTGAAAAGGAATTTGTGTGCTACTTGAGAACAGATATGGTGAGAGAAAAATAAATGCCAGGAATGCTACAATAACTGCAAAGCAAACCCACTAGAATCTAGGAAGAAATATTAACAAAAAAATGCTCCCTCTAATTATGTGTGCACCTACCTCATGATAAAGAAGGTGAACTCTTCTTATCTGTTAGGAATCAAGAGGATGCTGTCTGCACTAACATTCTGTTACCATTTATGAATTGGTTAATCAAGAAACAAATATTTAAAGGCATGACCAAGAAGTTCTCTAGCCTTCCAACTCAGCATATTCTGTGGTATGAGATTTTTTTTTCCAATTAAAAACACATGATTGAAGATAAGTGACTATATCAAAATAATGCAAATATGTGCATTTTAAGGAAAGGTGACCTAGGTAACTGTGAGCCAGATGGTCTGGTTTTACTTCTTCTGCCCATCCCAGAAATTTACATAATAGAAAATAAGAGATCATCAGTACAATAGTGACTTGACAATAAAAGTCTTAACTTAAGAATTTATATCTGACTGTAGGTTTGCTCTTGTTGAGATGGCAAATAAGTAGAAATCTCCTGAGAAATTTAATTGAATGTTCAACTAGACCTGTGTAAATTAAATCAATTTTAGTGTTGCCAAAGTTGTTGGTGCAGACTGGAAGTTACAAGAAAAATGAACAATCCATGTTGAACTGACCAACATGGGCATAGAATAAGGGATTGTGTTTTGAGTAGTTGTGGCTTTTGAAGAGTATGTGAAACTAAAAAAGGACAAGTCTCAGATATTGTGTTGCTGTGATGAGGCTGAGATTGTAAAAGTCTCTTGTTTTCCCAGCCCCATGTCAGAAGAACAAGCCAAGATCGTCTGCTCTGGTTTTCAAGGTTGTTTATTTTTCTGTTTTCTCGTACATTCTGGCTCTGGCCTGCTGAGGTCTGTTCTGCAGGTCAGGATGGAGCAGACTGACTGCCCTTGGGGCGATGTTTATCTTTTATACTAAAAACTACATATACTTTATTTACAATAATTTACCAATACCTATCAGCTATGTTAGACAGTGTGTCTCTACTCTAAACCAATTAAAAAGTGCCAGCATCACAGCAGAAGATGGAGGACAAGAAGATGAAGAAGAAGGACTGGACACGCCCAAATTCCTCCATCTTTGTCTCTTGAACCACCATTCTAAAATCCCAAAATTCTATTTTTTTCACCCTGTGATAAGTTACCTATCATTCTACTTAAATTCTTGTGACTTGTAAATTTTCCAGGGCAGTCAGAGGAATGTCCTGGGTCATGACAGACAACCTACTCAGCTTGAACCTCTGATATGAAATCCTGTGGCAAAAGACCTACGAGCATTTGGGTTTATAAACAGGAACTTCAAATATGAGGAGGAATTTATTTCTGTTGAAGTCATTAATAAGACTTATAAGACTGCTGTTGGTATGCTGCAAGCTTCTTAGTAATCACGTTCTTAGAAGGACTTGTAGAAGCAGTAGAAAGTTGTGAAAAGTTGGAGGACTGGTAGTTGTGCCTGCTGGACACATGGATAGTTAAGATGTGGTACAGGACACAGTCCAGATATCCCTCTGACAGGAATCTTTCACTTAAGAATGGCTTATTGATGCAACTATTAAGGTATCTTGATACTTACTCCTTATTTTATGGAGATGATCAGATTGTTGCTCTTGAACATTTTTTGTATTAGTTTGCATGGCATAAAAGAACATGTAGTTCTGGTCCTGAGAACTATAAATAATGCTGCAGGAGTTGGGATATTTTGTCAAAACAAATGTCTGGTTTTTCAAGTGCCTTGTAGAATTTATGCAACTATGAAGATTCAGTGCTTACTAATTCATTGCTCATAGGTTTTGTTTGCCAACTAATTTTCTGTCAGAACTCAGTCCATATATATATATATTTATATATATATATAAACTGTAGATAAACTACAAATCTGTTGATTGGGAAAAACAAGCCAGTTCATAAAAAAAAAGAAAAAGAAAAAACTAAGCAAAAAACAACGACCAAACACTATTTACTTTAGTCAGGTGCAATGTAATGTACTTTGCATCTGTCATTGTGTCAGGGACATGTTTTTGAAGATGTAAAAGCTGTGGGATTTTTACTTTTTTTTTTTTTTTCCCTAGACTGTGATATTTGCATTGTAATCTGTCACATTATACCAATGGGAGAAGGGAGGCTGTGTGTATAATGACTGCACATAGTGTAAAACAATATGTAATTTAATCTCTGTTTAACTTTTCTTTATAAAGGCAAATACAGTATAAAAGGGACTGAGTCATTTCTGGCAAAGACTAAAGGGGAAATCAAGATGAAATTTAAAATGGAAAGCTTGGCAGCACATTCAAGAGAAACGGGAGACAGAGGAATAACTGAGAAAGAAAATAGAAATTGAGACAATCTAAGCACAGAGCTGAAAGACAAAAAAGAAATATAAATGGGAAATATCTTTCGTAGCATAGAAAAATATATGAGAAATAAAGGAGATACTTGTCATGAATGGAGAAGGTGCTAGGAAAAGGTGTTACCAAAAAGAAAACCGTTATCAAGAAACATTAATAATCACAGGAAGTAGATAACTTCTATTGCACAAAAATAATTCTGATAAAACTTGTTAGCTTAGTACAAACAGCTTAATTATTTGACTTCAGAACCATTTCTTAAGGTTTCTAACACAGATTTTTCTTCTTAAAAACCACAGACCAACTGGATCATCAGTTGGGTTGTGAACTTTGGGCACAAAATGGAGTCTGTAACTCAGTAGAACAGCTGGTAGTACCAAGATACCAAAGATCATTGATTAATAGAAAAAACCCAAAAAAACCCCAAGAATGATACCATTTGCTTAGTCTGGATGTGTTTGGCTACAAAGGCGTGTTGAAAGACTGATATATTAGAGTCAATTCTAGTTCCTAGGAATATGTTTTGGAGATGGGAAAGTGTTTTTCCCTTGTCAGATTCCCCAAGATGTTTTTCATAATCCTGTTCCTTACAGCTGTACTCTTGGCAGTCAATCCGTTTTATGTCTTACCTTCTTTAGATCTCCATTTGTTCCCTGTCCTTCCTCTTGATGCCTTTTTTTCTTCCCTTCACTGCCTATTTGTGCTCCCTTCTTTTACCAACTTCTCCCTGACACTTCACCTTGTAGGAGGTGGAGGACTGGAAGCCCTGTCCTTTACCACTTTTGCTTTCCTGCTGGCACAGCTCCATGCTGATCTTCAGTCCCTTGATGGCTCATTTCTTTAATTTCTTGATGGCCATTCAGATTTGTTTTTCTCCTTTCTCTTTCTCCATTCCCCTTTTCCACAGTTTAAATCAGTCTTCCTCTGTGCCAGCTGCTCATGGGGGGATATTTAAGCCAGAAGCCAGACATTGTCCGTGCTCTCACATCTGGTTCCTTCTGCTGCTGTTGTAGCTCCCACAGAAAGAAGAGATTATCCTTAGGCATAAGTGACTGTGGTTGGTGTGTTGTGCAAATTTAATATTGTTGCTTTTAGTCCAGGGACTATGTTTTTACAAAGGTTACTGAACTGGCAGGTTAGTACTGCTTGTGCAGGTAAACTTAAGAGTGAAGAAGCCAGATATGAAAAGCAGGAAAGATGAAGCACAAAAATTGCCTACTACTTTAATAATAATAGCAGAAGAGAAAATTCACTCAAGACTGCTATGGTTTTTGGCTCAGTTAGATGGGATGTGAAGCAGTGTGCTACATTTTCTGGAATTATCAGATTGAGGAGGCATTTATATGCCAGATTCTCATCACATTTATTCTGAATTGTAAGACATCTGTGATGTTGACTGACTGGTGTAAAGTAAAGTGCCTTGGATTTGAAGGCCCTTTAAAAATTGAGAACATGTAACATTTCTACTCAGAAATGCATGAAACCTGTGCCAAGGAAGCTAATACAGCTATTGAAGTAAATGGAAATGATGCAGTTTAATTGAAGTATTATTAGCCAGTGCCAGGTAGTTCAAATATGATTAGCTGATTGTCCAGTGCATGCCAGATTTTTATGTTCAGATCTTCTAAAGCAGAAATGCTGAATATTTCTAATAAGTTAATGTATGCACAGACTTTCTCATATAGTTTTTTCAAAAATATCAGTAGTGTGAAACCAATGAATATTTCATTACATCCTGAGATGCCTCAGTCAACAGTAACTGGATTCCTCATGTCTCTTGTCCAGGAAACCAGCTTTGGAAAACTTTTGAAGAAGATAAAGATAGTATCACTTAAGAATTCTGTTTGCAAATCTGTCCCTACTGATGGTAGAGAATCACCAGAGTATTTATCTTTTATCTAAGAAGCAGCATTTGAATATTTAATTGCTAATTTGTAAAATGTAAATAGGGGAAGTTGTAGTCAACCAGACAATATCTGTTTTATCTGCAATTAACTGACGGAGTTGAAGTACTTTTGTATGTTTGTTTTTCAGCTCATTTGTAGACTGTAGCTGAACAATATGATCAGCGAGGCATTTTAATGCTTTTCTGTACAACTCAACTTAGGAACCACTGCTAGGATGGTTCTCCTAGATTGTTATGATGGGTTAGCTCCTTCCCATCTACTTTGATAGTCTTTATCTCTCTATCCATTATTCCAAAAAAATCATGACCTATGTTTTCATCTCAAAACAGTCTAGAGCCTCTAGGAAAGAAGCAGCTTGGATGTATGAATGGACCTCCAGTCCTGTTGGCTTTGCTGAGCTTTTGGTTTCAGAAGTAGAGTGGAGAGCACAGTTGCAGCTTTTACCTTGGAAGTTGTGATAATTGTGATACAATGCATTAGATAATTTTTGCAAGCTGAATCTCTGGATCCTTAAGCAGAGAAACTAAGGACAGCCAAGCTTGTGTAGCCATGAAGTTTAGGTTAGGTGTTATGTCGCCTAATTTCAAGCACCATCTGAAACTGGACAGCCTTCCTTGCCTTCTTACTGTTCTTTAAAATTGTCAGCAAAAGTGTGTCTTTCAGGGAGGAATCCAGTGTGACTTTCTTAAATAAAAGTATTTATAGAAGTCTTGTTTGTGATTTTGCTGGTTAAAGAAAATATCATCCTAGTCTATATGTTTTGAAAACTAAGGGAGTTTCTTTTTTCCTCAAAGAAGGAACATTCCATGAAGCATTTATTGCCTTGTGAAATGAGCAAATGAAGTTATGTAATATTTATGGCTTAAGTACTATTTGCTTTATCCTGTTGCTCTTGAGAGACCAGAATTCTCATAGCACCGGTGTACTTTGCTGCAGCAGATGTAACCAGTCTTGGACTTCCATGAGTGTAAATTTAGCAGTGTTTTAAAATTTTTGAGACTTTTAGAAATAAGCAGTTTCTTTTCATCTGCCTGTGTAAACTGCCTGTGTGTAACAGCTGAATGCCTTGCAGAGGTGTAGTAGCCAAAGGTTTAAGTGAGTATTCTTGGGCACCAAAGCTAATGCACAAGATGAGTGTGATGGCATTACCCCTAGATCACTCCTACCTTCAAAAAGGTCTAGCAGGAGGGTCCAGGCAACTACTGCTTGGCCAGTCTTACCTCTATCCCTGGAAAGATCATGGAGCAACTAATTTAGAAAACTATTCTCCAGCCCATGAACAACAAGGTGATTGGAGAAATCATGTTCAACCAGCCCTGATGACCTACAATGAACTGACCATATTTCATAAGATCCTCATTAAGAAGCTGTTAAAGTATGGGCTGGATGAGCAGATAGTGAGGTGGATTGAAAACTGTCTGAGCAGACAAGTTCAGAGGGTGATAATCAGCCATGTAAAATATAGTTTGAGACAGTAACTAGTGGTGTACCCCAGGTCCAATCCTGTTCAATGTTTTCGCCAATGATCTGGGTGATGAGGCAGGTGGCACTCTCAGCAAATTTGCTGATGATACCAAAGCAAGAAGAGCAACTGATATGCAGAGGAGTCTCAGTAGGATGGAGAAGTGAGCTTGACAGGAACGTCATTCAGTTCAGTGAGGGCAAGGGCAAAGTCCTGCACCTGGGGAGTAACAAACCTGTGCACCATTATATGTGATGACCACTCAGCTCTGCAGAAAAGTTGTGGACACCAAGTTGACCATGTGCAGCAACGTGCCCTTGCAGTAAAGAATGGTGTCCTGGTGTGCATTAGGAAATTTGCCAGCAGGTCAAGGGAGGCGGTTCTTACCTTTGCTGTATCCACTTCTAGGCTCCATAGTACAAGAGACATGAACATACTGGAGAGAGTCCAGCAAAGGACTAACAAAGATGTGTAAGGGACTGGGTCATGTCTCATTTGAGGGAATGCTGAAATAGCTGGGACTGTTCAGTCTGGAGAAAAAAAGGCTCAGGAGAGACTCCATCATTGTGTGCAAATATCTGAAGGGAGGTAGTAAAGAAAGTAGAGCAAATTGTCATCACAGCCATTTTAAGTTGTCACCATAGTCCAGATTCAAGTTGATTCTTGGTTTCTTAACTCTGTTCTTAGACTGCTGGGATGGGTCTAGATTTTTTATTTCCATATCAATTTTTTCTGTCACAAGGTAATATAAATTCACAGAGCATTCCTTTTTCAGAATAAGTCTTCTCTTGTTTAAAGAGTTTCAGTCTTGTGGAAATGCTAAGTGTTGTTCATCAAGTACTTAGGTAATCATTGCAGTTCACCAAGGACAGTAATAGTATCTCAGCTATTGCATTGTCTTTACAGTATCTGCAAATTTTCCCTCCTTGAACATCTGCTACAGCTCAAGAAATCTACAGTGCTGATGAGGTGCTGTTGAATATATGTATTTCTACATCATTTCACCTCTATAGCTAGTATAGTTTGTAACTGCCTTGCTAAATTTCACAAGAACATGATTTACATTCTCCAGGACCAATTCTAGATGTGGCATACCTCTTCAATCATCACTAACAAACATCTATGAAATATACCTCAAGTGTTCTCCCACTCTCATTTCACTATGATAGCTGAAATGTTACCAGAATCCTACTGCATCTCCCTCATCTCACAAGATGACTTTGTAATTACATCCATGAAAATTACTAGAAGCAGATGTGTAAAGAGGGAGCTGTTTCTCTATTCCTCTGTAGCAAGATGGCCCCCACTTGAAGGGCAGAATGCCCTAGGAACAGTGTAAAACCCAGAAGCCCCAGACTTCATAGGGGAAAAGTGTGTTGGATGTTACGAGCTATTTATCTAGGAACTTAGAGCTCTTCATCTGGCATGCAGATATCTTTTTTCCTATGCAATAAAACTTACGTATAAGCAGTCATCAAACCCACAATGCTTATTAAGCTACTCCGGTTTTCTTCACTTGGTTTTTTGGTGATAATGCTGCTTGATTTTCACCATGAGCCTTTATCTCTACTCATGCAGAGAGTCCTCTCTAAGAAGTTGACCTTTAAATGAATGTTGAGCTGCCAAAAGGCAGTGAGGAGCTGACTGCTGCAGATTGAACTCTGAAGGTAGAAAGATAACTATTCTTGATTGGGCCAAGGAAGACCACATAGTTTCCTTGAGGGTCTGAATCTGGTATTGCTGTCAAGGGCTCTGTTTTTTCGATCTACATTTAGTAATTAGATAGGTCTCCCCCATCATCTTCATCCTTAGTGTTCAAAGTAAATGTGTTCAGGATTTGATACCAATAGTAGTACTGATGGTGAACCAAGTACTAAATTTCTGTGAACTTGTGCAGTCTGTCTGTTTTGTCTGATCCAGGGCTATCAAGCCTAGAGATCCAGCCACGTTGCATGCCCATAGATTCTCACTAGTTAATAATCATCAGATTAGAGAGAAGTCTGGCATTTATTACTTTTTAATAAGAATGATTCAAAGGCTGCTCTGTGCACATAAATGAAAGAGATTCCTTATTTGTAGAAAACATCTATCATTGCTCTCAGAGTTAGGAATAGAGGCCATTTGGTGCTGTTTGCCATTCATAGTGCTGGAAGGGAACACCTAACAGCAGTATTAGCATAGTTCAGTCTTCTGAGAGCTGCAGCCATGCATCTAGGCAGTCACTGGACATATCAATAAAGCTTTTGAAGAATCGTTGAAATCTTGAAGGCCTTTTCTGCTGAATGTTTTAAAGGCTTTGCTTGGATTAATAGGCTCAGGAGCAAGCTTTCATACTGTGGGGTGGGTGGCAGGTTTGATATGTTAAGCATCAATTTAATGGATGAAAATTATTCAGGCCCTCACAGCTGGTCTGCTGTACATACTAGTTTGTAAATACTGATTGCTGTTTTCATCTTAATGAGGGATCCACTTATCCGATTTGGGGTTTAAATTTTGCTTTTTCTGCCAATTTTCAGTCTCTTTCCTTCTAGCTGTAAACAGTTTGATTTGGTTTAGAAAGGGGAAAAAATTCTTCCATTGCTTTATAGTATTTGCAGAAAGAAGCATTAGCCTAGTAAAGGCCATGTAAATTGATGGCTTTAATGTTAGATTTTGTCATGTAAAATGGAAACACTTTTCCAAGTCTACAGTGGCTTCTAAAACTTTTCTGAAGAATGTCCATATTTTGGGTGGATTAACACCCGTTTACCTAGAACAGTATTTTTGGATCTTCAAAGCAGGATGTCTTGCTACTGCTGTTATGGTGTCTTTAAGAAGATTCTGATCAGTTCTATACTTGTAACTTTGAGCTAGCAAAGAAACTTGGGCATAGATGGTCTCCATTATTCATGAACGGTGCTGTGTCTACGGAGCAGATACCCTACCTGAGAGGCAAAATATTTTCCTCTTACATGTACAGAATGTGCACAAGCCATCTCATACTTGGGAACTGTGGTGGGTTGACCCTGGCTGGATGTGAGGTGCCCACTAAAACAGCTCTGCCACTTCTCTCCTCAGCTGGGTAGGGGAGAGACAAAAAGAAATGCAATGAAAGACTCATGGGTCAATGTAAGGACAGGGAGAGATCACTTGCCAAGTACTGTCATGGGAAAACCAGTCTCGACTAGGGGTAATTAATTGATAATGAGAAATAAAAATTAAATCTTAAAACACCTTCCCCCCCACCCCTCCCTTCTTCAGAGGCTCAATTTCACTAACAGTTTTCTCTACCTCCTCCCCCACAGCGGCATAGGGGGTCAGGGAATGGAATTGCATTGCATGTTCTCTCTGTCCCTCCTTCCTCTTCAGGGGGAGGACTCCTCACACTCTCCCCTGGTCCAGCATGGGGTCCCTCCTGTAGGAGAGAGCCCCCCATGAACTTTTCCTACATGAATTCTTCCCACAAACCCAGTTTTTCACAAACTGCTCCAGTGGGTGTCCCCCATGGGGTCATCAGTCCCACCAGCAAACTTACTCCAGCGTGGGCTCCTCTCCCCATAGGGCCACTGGTCTGCCAGGACTCTGCTCCAGTGTGGGCTTCCCATGGGGCCTCCTTTGGGGATCCACCTGCTCTGATTTGGGGCTTCATGGGCTGCAGGTGGATCTCTGCTCCCCCATGGACCTCTGTGGTCTGCAGGGGAATCTCTTCTCTGATGCCTGGAGCACCTCCTTTCCCTCCTGCACTGACCTTGGTGTCTGCAGGGTTGATTCTATGACATATGCTCGCTCCTCTGGCTGCAGTTGCTGTTCTGTGGTTGGTTTTTTTACCCCATTCTTAACTATGTTATCCCAGAGGCTCTACCACCATCACTGATGGGCTCAGCCTTGACCCGTGGTCGGTCTGACTTAGAGCCAGCTGGCAGTGGCTCAGCCAGACATGGAGAAGTTTCTGGCAGTTTTTCATAGAAGCCGCCCTTGTGGCTCCCCCACTACCAAAACCTTGCTGTGCAAACAAAACGCAGCAACATGGCTGGAAGAGTGGTAAGGCAGCTGAGTAATTCTCAGTTATTCTTCTGTTCCTTGACAAAGTTAAATCATCTAGGTCTTTGTATGTGTTGTACAAAGCATTTTTAAAAGCTGTAGTCATGACTTTGCAGCAATCACTGTCATGCTGCATTAGTAGTTATTCTTATCACCAAGTTTTTCCTAATAACTAACTTTTCCTTGGTCCATTTTGGTGTTATTTTCTGTTCTCCATGTCCGTGGAAAAAAAATGTTATTTCCTTTTACTTGTGTTGGCCTTTTATATACTGAAAAGTCATTATCTTGTCCTCTCTTGAACATCTTTTGTCTAGACTAAATAACCCCAATTCTTCTACTGTTTCCTAATGAGCTCTATTTTTAAGGGAGCCATTAATTTTTTGTTCTTTTCTGTTCTTCTTGCCTATGTATTTTTTGAAATGCATTGCCTGTCAACAGGGAACCGCCAGGGCTGAAATAGAATCTGTGAGTTCAACCCATTTAAAAAAAATATTAAAGTAGAACTATTGCATGATAAGTAACCGTGTTGTCTGATACCAGCACATTATTTATAAGCTGGAGCCTGAGGCTTTTACTGTTGTTCTTATGTAAGTTTGAAACTTGCTAAAGAAGGCGCTTTAATGAGATCAGCAGAACTCTCTGGACACATCTGCAGTTTCCCATAAATGGCACCTCACTCACCACTGCTTGCTACATTTCTTTTCCCTCCCTCTCTCCAAAAATGCTCTTGTGGTCACTTGGCTCTGATAAAATCCTATGCAGCTGTCTCCCAGTTCTTACTCAAGCCTGCATAGATAAACACTGTGCCAAGCACTCTGTGGTTTTTTTGTGCAGAAGTAGCAGCAAGATCGGACTGTGGTGGCAGTAATAGAAAGTAAAGGCATGCCTTCAACCAATTTTTTGTTTCTGTACCTTTCAGTTTTGGATGAGAGGCATATAGAGATGGAGTATTGTACCCTTCTTATGCTAGATCATTGGTGCTCAAGAGTCCTCAGCCCAATGGAGGTGACGGGAAAGTGCCTTTAATCACAGCCCGTTTGGGCAGGTACTGCTAACAACGTGGTTGTCTGAATTAGCAGTTCCTGCTGGTGCTCTGATGTTGAAAATGGCTCAGTGATTGCTTTGCTTTTATTCTCTTGTCCAGATTCATGCACATTTAGATCAGCTCAACCTTTACTTCATACACTCTAGCTAAAAACTCCTTCCTCAGATACCATACATTTCAAACTGATTTAAAGCTGGATAGCAATGTAAATAGTTAGCCATTAAGAATATTCTTGAGCAAGGATGTTTCTAAGGATGTGTAAGATATGAAAGCTGAAAATAAGCAAACTCACATGACAAATTTCTTTCAAAACTATTTACCATTTCACTGGAAGTCATCATTCTGTTTTTGATTAGGTGTTGAAGCTTGTCTGCACTGACTGTAGAGGGATTCCCTCCAGATGACTCCCAGTAGATAGTTCTGTCTGGTCTTGACCTACCTACTACTTAAAATTCTGAAAGTTCAACATGAATTTTTGACACTTATTTATAGATGCAAATGATGTAGTTCTTATGCAACTGGGCCAAGTCTGAGGGTTTCGCTCTCTTAAAGGTTTCTTTTTTCACAATTACCATAGATTCCACCTGTATTATACCTCTTCCTTATACTATGCCTTCCTATTCTGAATTGGTTCTTTTATTCAAGGTCAGAGTGTTATATGAATTTTTCTGCTAAATTTCTGCATGTTTTCTCAAAGACTGTCTTTTGTCAGTTTCTTTGCTAAAAATCTTTCAAGCCGCATTGCCTCTGATGCTTCACAATTCTATCAAATCATGTTCTCAGGTATAACCTTTTTCAGTTTAGACATATCCCAACTTACAATTCATATGGAGAACCTCTCTAAAAGTTCTTTATCCTGGCTCATTGCTTTCAGATTCACCTCCATCTCTCCATACTCCACTGGATCAAATACAATTAGATGTCATCTTTAATATTTTCTTCTGGTTTATTTCATGTCTCACTAGTTATCTCCTTAAACATTAAGATATTGATTTTTTTCCCACCTTCATATGAAAAATAAGGATATTCTTGATTGCTTATTTTTCAGCTTGCTTCTCTAGTGAGCATCTCTTCAGTTTCTTCCCACAGACTTTACAAATGAACCCCTGCAGTCCTTCTTAAAGATTTTATCCATTTTGATTTTTGGTCAGGTAGTTGACAATAGAATTGTAGAATATCTGAAGTTAGAAGAACCTTTAAAGATTGGGAATCCAACCCCCTTCTTTTTTCAGGACTAGCTAAAACTCAACCTATGACTAAGAGCATCATCCATATGTTCCTTGAGCTCTGACAGGCTTGGTGCTGTGACCAGTCTCTTAGTGAAGAACATTTTCCCTATCTGAAATTGCCCTAATGCATCTTTGTTCAATTTCTTTGTGTCCTGTACTGGTCACCAAAGGGTTGGTTGATGTTTCTGTGATGATGAGGCTACATCTGTGTTGCCTAAGTAATTCTGGGACGTGGTAGCTCTTTTTGTAGCTGGATTGTATGATGCATCCAACTGGTAAATAATGTTATCTCCAGATTAAGGAGATACTTGTCTAGAAATGTAGTAAATACTGAGAGTGCATTAATTAAAATATATGCTAGCAACTAACTGATAAAAGCAGATTCATTCTATGGGGATATACCAAATGCACCTTTGGAAAACATGCTGCAGGGAGGCTTACGAGGAACTTTCTCCCAATTGCTTGTCTGTCTAATAAACACCGGGCTCTGAGTAAGGCTATTGCAGATTAATGTTCTGAAAGTAAGTAGAAATTACACTGGAAATGACTGAGATTTTGTCCTGTCAGTAATTTCTGTGAGGAATCACACTAGAGAGGGAAGATTAGCCCTGTAATTATTTTTCATGTGCATTATTGATGAAGAAAAAACTAGAGGAAACGGCATATCTGGTTTTGCATAGACAATGTTCATAAAAGAATAGACACTCTGTCTGCCCTAATCTCATTTAAAAGAGATTGAAAGTTTGTAAAAGTTAAAATAATTGGATAGGAGAGTTGTGTCTTATATTTTTTAACTGAAAAATACAAGGTATGATTTAAAGACTTGTTTTAAAAAGCAGTTGAAATTCTGAATACCAGTGGAGGGAGGTGGGAGGAGACCTGATATTCTTCTGTAATAGGAATCTAAGAACTGTTGCTGGAGAGCTTGGAAGGAAAGAAATCAAAATGACAAGTTTGCTTTTCATGTTCAAATCGAACCGAAAGTTACAAAATGAACAAGTGGCAAAAATTACAAGTTAATATGTTTTTTACAATGTAAAGCTTTTTTAATACAAAGAGGTAGGCGGGGCAAGGAAATTTCAGTCTTTGCAGTTCTTGGAGATAAATCAGACTTTGTAACTATTTGCAATTGATCCTACTATCTTAGGTTTTCAAGATCAAAGCAGTGCAACTGGCAGGAAAACTTCTTCCAGCTTTCAACACACCTACTGGTATACCATGGGCAATGGTGAATCTGAAAAGGTAATAAGTTTTCTTTTGTAAAGTGTGTTCCTCTCCCTCCCTCCAACTTAAAATTAATAATGGCATACATAAGATTTTCTTAGTAGTGGAACTGTAGAAAATGCAGACAAATTGTCATTCCTGACATGTTAGAATAATTTTGATAGTGTTCAGCACATTCAAACTCATTAAATGCAATAAATTTTGATCCTTTTTTTTTTTTCTTTAATATGATTCTGCAGTAAGCATTCAATTTGCTATTGGACCACACTGAGCATATTATTCTGTGTGTTGCTCTAGAACTTAATAATTGTTTCTTTAGTCATTACAAAATCTATTAAAAACCAAAATTGTTTGCAGGACATGGTTGAACATACTGGGTTTTCTATACTCTGTGAGCTGTATGTTACCTTTAGAAGATTCTCAGCATTTGAGAAGATGATGGGACTCTGAAGTTATTATTTCATTTTATATTTTAGCTTGGGTATAAAGTCTAGCGTGCTGAAGTCAGCTGTGGTCTGTGCAGATGGAGAGACTCCTTTAGATGACTGTTCAGATAAAACTGAACTTAGATGGTCTGCATTGCCTCATGGAAGACAACTGCCTTCCCTAATTTATGTTGTATTGCTTGCTCGGTCCTAGGATTTCCCTCAGATTTTGAGAGAGCATTTTTGACTCAAGGCATTCTTTAAATTTTCAGTACATCCTTAAACAGTTGCTGAATTGGGATGTATATCTAGATTGTGTGTACACTTACTCATAACTGAAATCTTTTATGAAAGGAAATAGAAGTAATCTTCAGAAATACGTTGTTAACTACAGAAATTAAAAGACCCATTCCTGAAAGGTGATGAAAACTCCCAGATTAGATTAAACCAGAGGTAATTTAGGGGTTAGGATTTAGCAAGATGGTATCACTTAAGAGTGCTAAAGGTAGGAGGTATGTGACACTTTCTGCTGATGCTTTAGGTAAGCCTGAGGAACTTATGTATTATGCCAACAGCAAACATCCTGAATTCCTATGTAGACACAAGATAGGGAAGCACATCCCGCAGAAGTAAAGGGAACACAGCAGATCTGAAGGACAAGGCAATAAACGCTGCCACCTTCAGAACTTGTCCTGTCTTGATTCTTGCTCTTGGGAACATGCAGTGAGTAGATAACAACTGCAGTTTAGCCCAGTGTTAAGATATCATATGTGTGACATCATGGTGTTATATTATTTAAGCATAGGACTCTTTGTTGATGGAGGTTATGGTATCTCTATTCCAAAAAGACCCAACCCGTGAACCAACTGATCAATCAAATCACAACTCCTGTAATCTTAAATGTGGGTTAGCATGTTGTTATTACTTGTTTAATGTGCTGTGGTAATTGTGCTGTGCACAGCAATTCTGAATTTTCTGTTGTTTTCTCCCTTTCTTTATGCATATTTTTTGGAAATCAGTGGTGTTGGTCGAAACTGGGGCTGGGCTTCTGCTGGCAGCAGCATCCTTGCTGAGTTTGGTACTCTGCACATGGAATTTGTCCACCTCAGCTATTTGACAGGGGACCCTGTATATTACAACAAGGTGAGTCTCAAACATCAATATTTTAATCATACTTCTTATCATAAATTGCATTAAAGGGAAGTACTTTCTGTATTGAATTTTACTTCCATTCCTAGTAGCAGGTAAATATTTTCATGCTTGTATTTCTTTACAAAATAGATGTCTTTTTCAAGTAGAAATATATGACAACACAGGTTTTCTTATTTGTTTCAGAATACATTTAAAAATCATGATTTTTAAGCATGTTTATGTGAGCAGTCCTTTAAAACCAAAAACATACAAATCTGAAGAAAGCCCTCAAGAAGGCTTGTGGTTCAGATTAATAAAATTTGCTACTAAAAATGAAAGAAAAATAAAAAATATTAGATTTAACTATGTGCAGAGGGCAGACAAACGTTGTTAGCGGTGAACCTGATTCTTGATTTAATTTAGGTCATGCACATTCGGAAGTTACTTCAAAAAATGGATCGTCCTAATGGACTTTATCCAAATTATTTGAATCCAAGAACAGGCCGGTGGGGTCAGCGTAAGTATTCTTACTTTATTAATTCCTAATTAGAAGTCTGCTTCTTACTTTGTTGTTGAGTTGGAGATCAGAAAGTTTATTCTGTAGGGCACAGACAGCATTGCTTTAAAATATTAAAACATAGAAGGATTGCTTGAACTTGAGATTTCCTGAAATGAATCTTTGCCTGTCGCCGTCTGAAGTCACAAAGCTCAGTTTTCAGGGTACTTTATGAAAACAGCTTCCTACTTAATCTGATGCCTATCCTTATGTTTATCAGTCAATAAAATCTTCAGTAATAAAGAATAAGGCTGAAAGTATTTCCTCATTTTGATTCTGTTCCTGGTTTTGTTCTGCAAACCATCTGGTAAGTGGATTATTGTAAGGTGACGTGCATTAATGCATGTTAGTAGTGGTTAAATTGTGTTAGGCACTGACATCTACAAACATAATTCATCTATTTAGCATCATGTGAAGTGGCACGATGAACCTCCTTATAGATGTTTAAAAAAAAAAAAAAAGCTTTGGAATGAAAAGAAAAAGCAGGTATTGTTGCTGACAATGTAAGAGGAGAGATAAAACATCAAGAGAGAGACACAAACATGATTCCTTTCTTGAAGTCATTCTTTCAAAAAAGTTGAGTGGTTTTGTGCTTTGATAGTGGTGGTGATAAAAGAGAATTTTTTTCTTCAAGGTTTCTGTTTCTATTTCTTTTAGAAATGCAGGTCTCTTTAGGAAAAACAAGCAAGATGATCTATTTCTGTCCTGTTTGACATCATTGATAGGTTTTGGGGATTTCAGTGGTTGGCTGTAAATGTCCAACAGAACATGTTCTGGCTTGCAAACTAAGAATCTGCTTCTGACTTTGAATCTGGTATGTGAGGGAGATGAATACAGCTGTCATTGCAGTCATTGTGAAATACTTGTCTAATCCCATCTTTAAAGCCAAAATTCTCTCCAAAGCATCTTATATCTTTGAGTAAATCATGACACCGTCTGAGATGGGCAAATGGATTGATGGAACAAATTCTTCTGATAAATTTAAGTTTAACAACACATTCAGAAATAAGAAAATATGCAAATACAAATACTCAGGCATTAGTTAGTCAAAAGACAATTTTATATTGTTGCTTTGAAACAATTTTTTGTATTGATTTTTTTTTATTCCTAACCATCTGCTTGTGCTGGTTTTATCAAAAGTAGTCTAATGTGATGTATCACCAGGATGCTTTAGAGGCTGTTTTATAGAATCATGACTTGGGTTGGAATGGGCAGTAAAGATCATCTAGTTCCTACACCCCCTGCTGTGAGCAGGGACACCTTCCACTGGATCGGGTTGCTCAAAGCCTCTAACCTCATCTTGAACACTTCCAGGGATTGGGCATACTCAACTTCTCTGGGCAACCTGTTCCAGTACCTCCATTATTCCCACAGTAAAGAATTTTTTTCTAATATCTAATTTAAACCTACTCTCAGTTTGAATCCATCTCCCCTTGTCCTGTCACTACATGCCCTTGTAAAAAGTCCCTCTCCAGCTTTCTTGTAATAACAATGCACAGAATTAGTTTCTCTTGGGAATAAAATACTCCTCATCACTAAAAATAAACATACAGTGAAAAGTTTAGCTTTGCAGAAGTCTGATGGAGCTTGAACATACTATTAAATGGATTTTGCAAGATAATACATTTGGGACTCAGGTTTAGGATAACAAACTGAGACTTAAGTTCTGAGGATAAAAAGAAATACAAATTTATAGAGCCTTTAATTTTTCTATGCTGATCATGAGTCATACATTTATTTCCTGGAATTTGGTGGTTGGAGATTTTTTTTTTTTTTTTGAGCAAATAAGTTTCCAAATGCATATTCAGATGTTCTGGTAATATTTCTAGGATTTTCCAGATGCAACAATGTCATGGTTTAGGATGGTAGTCTCCAATCTAGTAGTCCCCTAAAACCACACCCGTAGCTCACTGGCCCTCTGCCTGCCTCCTGTTGGAAGCACAAAAGGCAAAGATCACTGGTCGAGATAAGAACAATTTATTGGAAACAACAGTGAGATAAGAAAATGAACAGTAACTGTGACAATATTAATAACAAAAGGTATAAGATTAAACAATTTACATTGAAAATCTGTTCTTTCCAACCACTTCTCCCTGACCAGAAAGGATGCCCTTCTCCTGAGAGGAGTCATTTCCCCTGCCTCTGGCAATGACCTGAGATGGTATTGAATAACATTAGGGTCTGGCCATGCACCCTCACAGCTACTGTAAAAAATTAATGCTGTCCCAGCTGAAACTAGGACAAACAGCATTTGTAAGCCTAGATAGCAAGAATCCATAATTCTGCATTTCCTTTCACAAACCTGGATGGAATGATGAGAAAATGTCTCTGTTGTATCCCTAGTTGATCTCTGTTCAGTGCATCTACTTGCAAAAATTTAAGAAGTTGCAGTAAAGGAGTACATGGTCTGAAACACTGGACAGCTGAGATGGAGTAGCTGAGGCTTAGGCAGGAATTTCTTTCTCCCTTGCAGAGGTTGCGTCCTGCAGCGCCTAAATGAGTCAAGTAAGGGTGATGCCTTCACACACAGCATCACTAGAGGACTAATGTCCAAGTCCCCCACACTGTTACTGGCTTGAATCCCATGGCTGGTATTAGGGGCAGGCAAGGCTTTTCTGTTCCCCTCAGAAGGTAATTTCAAAGAGCATTGTGTTTGCCTTGTTATACACCTTTGTACTGGAAAGACTGAGACAATGGAAAAAGTATCAAAGCATAACTTTTCTTTTTCCAACTTCTGGGAAAGCTGCCCTTTTCATCTTTGCTGTGACCTTTAGTTTGTTGCATCTTATCTTGTACAAAGTACTTTCTGCAGATAGTTTCTGAGAATTATTTCAGAACACTTTATTTGCCTAGGTACAAGTAACACTTCACTCTGACCTTTCTAGTGTTGCTTTCCTTTCTTTTTCTTTTCTCTCTTCCTTTCAACAATTTTTTCTCTGTTCAGACTATTTTTGGTTCAATTCTAGTTAGTTTTTTTGTTAATCTTTACAGTATTCCAAGTAAATCACAAGGGATGTGAAACAGATAAAATAAATCGACATAAAAACATATCTAAATGCACTGCTGAAGAGCTATGGGATACAGCTACAATATAGCATCTTTCTAGTGATGGGTTTATTTTCTGTATCTGTACCCTTCATTCTAGTGGTGAGTACCTTTATTCAAAGTAATAAAAACCATCAGTGGATGTGAACTTAGCAGCCAGACCAATTAATGCTATTACTACCAGTTGATTCTTAGTACTAGAAAAAATATATAGTGGAAGAATTAATTTATGTCAAGTTTTCTCAGCGTTATATTTTGTCTTTGCCTTTTAATCTATTTTTAAAAGAAAAGACTTACACAATTTGAGTAGAACAAAAATTGTACCCTTCTAGAAGTATTGCTCTTTTGTTTAATTTTGTTCCAACAAGCTGGTAGGTAAGCTTGAATATTTAAAGGAAATTCCTGTTGCAAGATTGTGGAAGAAAAAGGAAGCATCATTTTCCATGGATTTGGTGTGGCCCCATAGGGCTGTAAACTGGATCCATCTCTACTTTCAAAAGAACCTTGTGGAAAATTCTTGATACCTTCTACCTTGTTACTTGATAGAGTATTTTGATACCTTCTCAGAGCTGTTTGCACTGGGAGCCTAGGCACACCCTAATTTTGTGGAATTTGACCAGAGGTACATTGGTCCCCCAGTCCTCTTTGCATATCCAGGGTTCTCGAATGATGATGAGCTAGCTTTTGTAAATGTCTTTCAGGCCTTTTGGGGATCAGCAGTTGTTATGGGGTTTTTCTGTGCCTCAGAGTATTTCTGTCTTAGCCTCCATAGATCTTGGGCCATGTTGCTGTGTCTTGTCTGGTTTGCCTTGTTTAAATGTATGGTCAAAATGTGGTCTGTGCTCTTCTTGGGTTAGGAGAAGGGGAGTGGTGTATGTGATACGCTGCAGTCTTGTCGACATCCTTCTAATGTGAGGGTGCAGAGTCCAGTGAGTCATTTCTGCTGGGGTTTGATTTATCAGAGTGCAGGCCTTTTGATCTCAGTATAAATAGCATATTCTGCAGCTTCACTGCTGGGAATGATGTGCTGGGGACACTGCCCTGAGATGTGCAGACTGTCTTTTTCACTTGTTTGTCTGCTGGAGCTTACAAAGACATGCACTTTCATTCAGACCAATGTTTCTGTTACAAATGCCTGAAAAGTTATAATCAGTGAAGTAACTTACCAGTCAATTAGTAATAATGATTTCATCAAGAAGGATGTGACCATTGCTTCCAGGTTCTTAACAGGTTGTAGAGATGGGTCAAATCATTATGTCAGAGTGGCATTAATCTATAGGCATATTTTTAAAGTGATTACAATTTAATTAATATAAATTTTCATTTGCATTTAATGCACTTGACATAGCCCTTGAAGAAGGGTTCTGGTGATAGATTACTTCTTTCTTTTTCTTCCTGCCGCAATGAAGCAGCAGCAGCCAGGGTCTGAAGCCACAGCAGGCAGGACTGAGCAGGGACTATGCTTCATCCCATCATTTCTTTCCACTAGAATGCTGTAAACCCCTGTCCTAAAAACTGCTGGGTGAACGGCTTACTGCTCATTGCTAAATCCTGTCTTTTCCAATGCAAATGCTTTGTAATACAACTGGACACTTATTGCTGGGTAGCAGCAAGGGGGTTCATTATACCCAGAAGGAGGAAAATGATGGCTAAATATTTGGGTTTAAGCTTGTAATGTGTGGGTATTATTACAGCATGGGGGTCATGACAGACAGCTTTTGAATGCTTTCAGCTCAGGATTTGTCAGCTCACAGGGGCATTTGCTAGAACGCAGAGCTATAATGCCCACAGGAATGTTGACAGATTCCATTTTTACTTACGGGCTAAGGTGATGGTCCAGTAGGAACAAGTTATTTGCAATACTTCTGCTTTGGGGTTTCAGTTTCTGTAAGACTGAAAGGAAAATAGCTGGCAGGAAGGATTTTCTAACCTCTCACATTAACCTTCAGTTGACTTTGTCAGCTTTTTGTTTACACATGGTGAGTAGTTGGATTGGTGTGAGCATCTGAACTTTGAATTTAGATTATTTTCAGAAGCACTAACAGTGCTTTCTAGAGAAGCCTCCTAAGCAGATATAGCAGAAAGTTGATTAAAAAGCAGAGATTTCAAAATTATGGAAATTGATTGGTACTGAAGAAAAGTGATTTCTTTAAAAATTAAAATATGTTGAAAAAATTTCATTTGCATTTGCAAACGTGTCAGATGAGAACACTAACTAGAAGCGCAATAACAAAAGAAGTGCCAAATCTGCATGTTATTTCAAAGTCAGGGCACACACATCACGTTTGCACATTTCTGTAAATTGGGCATTATTCCTTTTTGCTTTCCAATACTGAAAATAAACTACTTAATTTCTCCTGGTTCCAACATCTCTTGCAAGTAATAATGCTAGCAAAGGGAAACTCTAATTGCTCTTATTTCTTCAAATCTCATTTCCTGTATCTGGGCTACTTTTGGAGTTACCTGGATTGGTTACTAAGCTAGTTGTCAGTTTAACTGAAGTTGGGGTTTAGGCCAAATATGGCTTCCATATGCAAAAAGAAAGCAGAAATGTCATTCTGTGTTAATCTTATACAGTTATTACACCTTAGTGATATGTGGGCCCATTAACAAGTTGCTGTGAAATAAGCCAGCATATGAATTTACAGTGCATGAGCTGAGCATTGCTATTAGGAATGTAGCAGCAGACACCGAATTAGTCACCACTGAACGCTGGTGTGATGAACATTCAGGCTGCAGTCTATTCTCTGCTGCTTTATTCATGGGTCCTTACAGAAAACAAGCCTCTTGCTCAGACTTGCAAGTAGTCCAAGTTAAAGGCCTGGTGGGTGACACTCTGACACCATCTTTATAAGGACTTATTGACAGGGTGCTATTGATCACGTGTGATAAGAGTATTAATGCACTAGATTTAAATGCTGTCTTCCATGTGATAGCTATCCTTTAAAGAAAATAAGATTCACACAGGTGTTTAGCCTGCTACACTACCTTAGCCCCTTCTGGTGATGTTCTCACTTTCTTGCAGCTTCCTGCACCTGTTACTACAGAGTGGGAAGAGGCACAGCCTAGGTGGCTGAATGGGAGAAGCTTACATCCTCCAATTCCCAGTTGGTTGTGCTGTAGACTTGCCTTTAAATAAACTTAAGCAAATATCTTTATGGATGTACATATTGCCTTTTCTTCTGGTGGTCTTTAATTTTCAATAATAACTGCTGAAATTAAACCAAGCACCTTAATTTTAAAATGCTACTTGGAGAAGGCATCTGTGGATTTAATTTATTTGTTTTAAATTTACACTTCTTTTAAAATGGTGCAGTTTTCAAACATTGGAAGAAAAAAGGTTAAATTACTGTCATTAAATCAGTGGAAATAACTGGGTGAATATTCCAGGTTTTTTATGCTTGCCTGTACAGCTGGTTTGAGGCTAATGCCCTTGGGCTGAGCTAGGTAGTTAGCCAAACTGCTTCATTTAAACTCTTGCAGGTAATAGACAAACCATGAGCAGTGTATCCTATCTATTTTCATTTGTGATATGATATTGTATCAAATACATAGCACCATCTGTCTATATTTTTCAGAATTTAAAGGAACAGTGAAAATAAATTTGATGTATTTAAGATGGTTAAAGATGCTAAGAAAACCACTGCATTCAGTAGACTCACAAGACCTGGGAATTCCTCCTTCACAGCTCTTTAAGTCCAGCCAGGTCCAAGTGTCTCCATCCCTGTCTGCTGAATGTGACTGCTGAAGTTCCCAGTTGCAGGCAGGACATATTCCAGATATGCAGTAAGAGGACACTGATGCAGCTGCCCACAGAGAGCCACCGACAGCCCTGCCTTTGCAGCACCCAGTGTAGTCCTGCCACAACTCACCTGCAGCATGCCCACAGGTAGCCAGGTTTTGATCCTCCTCCTTATGTTCACTGTCAGAGAGATGCATGGGCTTGCACCCTTCACAAGGGTCCTCATGCTCATGGACCTTCAAATATTAGCAGAGGCTCTCAGTCCAGCACCTGTGTTGCACGCTGGACCTGCTCAGCCATCAGTGCAAAGCTTGGGTCTTTTCAGATGCAGGTCTCCTGTGTCCAGCTGGGAGTTTGCTAATGAACTACACATCCACTCAGCATTAAATTCACTGGGAAGAACAAACAGACACTGGTGTTTTCAGTTGCTGGCACGTAAACCTGGGGCCCTGTGACCCACCATCAGCCTCCAAGCTCTGCCACCCAGCTCATCCAGCCCCGATGATCTGCAGACCCTTTTTGATGAAAAAGGTGCTGTCGTACTCTGCATATCCCCCTGTGAGAATGCAAACACTGAGAAAAATCAGCATGTCAGCTGAAGGGTGTTGCCCTGCCAGTGTGAGGCACTATCTAATCCACAGGGAGAGTGGCTCTCTTGAACGCAAACTTTCAAGGGTGATACAGAGATAGAAATCTGGATCCTGATTTGTTTATCAGTTATTTGGCCTTTTATTTTTAAAATTAAGCAAGAAACCTTTTCAGTCTTTACACCTGCCTCTGGGAGATGAAAGCCCTTGCAGATGGCAAGGTGAAGTGAATAATACTGAAGAATGAAGTAGTCTTTCAAAAGATTAAAGAAATACTGCAGATACGTATTTCAGATAAAAACATAATCGTAGCATAAATTAACAGGTTGATGGTGCAGTTAGAGATAGTGAAAAGATGCTAGTATTGGAAAACTTGTCTCTGCCAGCTGAAGCTGCTCATAATCTCTTTTAACTATGAAGATGTTATACATTCTCTCTCTTACCCTTATTTATTTACTACATGCCGTGCTTAGCTCAAGGAGTATCTTAAATTATGTCTATTAATACCTGTACCTTCTTTAATGAAACTAGCAGTGCCATGAGTCAGGAAAAATAAAACTGTAAAAATAAAAATGTAATGTCAAGTTCTGGCAAAACATCTATAACCTAAAAGGAAACAAAGGGAATTGAATCAAGTAAGCCTGTATATTTCAAAGTATTTTCCAAAACTCATCAGATAACTACTCTCTGTTTGGACTTGTGAATAATAATTTCTAATACTTTTAACTCGCAGATGATTATTTTTCCCCTTCAGCATAAGGAAAAGATTTTCTCTCTCTTAAACAGAAATGGTGCAGAATTAAATAATTACATATTGTAGAAGTACTAGTAGAGTAGTTCCCAACCTGACTGCATTTTTGCACATTTATTTGATTTAGCAAGTAAATTTCTTTTTTTTAATTCGTGTTTGGAACATCACTTATAGAACTGGAGATATGTGATCTATGTGATAGTTAGTTTGGACATTGGTTGTAAGCACTTCTTTATGTAAGTTTTTCTGTTTGAAGTCTGCTTTCAGTTTATTACATTATGAACAAAAAAAAATTACAGCATTATTTCTAGACTTCCAGCAGTAGGCATGCTGTTGCATATGAGGAGGTGGGGGTGGTTCTTTGCAATTTAATTTTTTTTCCTATCTTGGCAGGTGTCCTTAATTTTACTCTCCAATTTATTTTGTGTTGTTCTGTCCTTAGGAGTATGCATGTGTTTTGAATAGAAAATAATCTGTGTAATCTCTGCTGGGGAATTCCCCTTGCCCATTTGCTTTACAACCTTGTACAAATGTAATTAGCTGTGTTCCAAGAAAAAGCTGCATTCAAATTTGTTTATTCATTAGAAGCCAAGAGCAAGATAATCTGTTAAAACTTTATTTTAATGAAATACCACAGAACTGTGCATTACAGGGAATATGCTTTTATAAGACTACAAGGTTAGGACGTTTCACAGGTCTTGTGAGCAAGGCCCTGAAAAAGGTGAACAAATAAAAGCTTTGTTTAGTGTGTTAAAGATTCTAGTGTTATTGGAAGGTTAAACATGTATATAAATTATGCATTTGAAAAGGAGTGTCTATAAATAATTCTTGAAGAAAGGATTTAGATATGGTATAACTTTGGGTTATGAGAATGCTTGCATACATTGCTAGGCAAACAAATGAATATTTCATTTTGCTGTGCCACCAAGCTATACTTTTAGAGCATGATCTTGGTGGGGAATGCATCAATATCTAGAATTTGTGATTTGTCCCACAGCAGCATTTCCATTTATCTTTCTCACTGTAAATTCAGTAAATTCATCTGTATTAATGAAGTCTGACATGTTTAGGGTACTGCCTGATATTTTTGAGAGTTTACACTGATGTCTTTGAAGACATTAACTTAAAATGGTTGGAGAGTAAAAAGTTATCCTTTGACACATTCTCTGTGAGTTTTAAGAGTTCGATTCCCTGTGGAATCTCATTATTTCTTTTATGGTTTTATGCCTAAAGCTGCATTTTTGAACCATTCTTGACTTACTAGTTTCCTATGACAGGGAAACCTATAAAAGTCCAGTTACAAACTTGTTACAGCCTTATTAAACGTTCTTGGTTTTATTTTGTTCCTTTTCTGTAACATGTTAGAGGCTATCCACTTGAAGCATTTCTGTCAATGCTCTCTAGATGATTCGTAAATTTGGATGGCACATCTGTTGTCACATCTGACATCTGTTTCTTTTTATTCTGTCGTCAGTATGTGATACTTCATACTCTGAGTTGTATGTGGAGATGTACCTGCTGGTGGTCACATGAGAAAATTTTTCAGTTTGATGACATTGAGAAGAGAGGGTCTGTAGTTCTGTTGAGTGAACACTGAATGTATCTTACCAATGGCTTCTTTTAATCCTGAAGTTCCACTGGGAGTTGGACTGTCCTTGTAGCAGCAAGCTAAAGTAACCATCTCGACTTGAAGATCTGTGTGATCTTACAGATATGGTCTCATACAACATATCTAGTCATGTAAGAGAGGGATGGTGATGAATGCAGTCCACATATGGTGTGGTAGCTCAGCCTCAGTCACAGAGCATGGACTGTACAAGTCTGACAATCAGCACTATTTCCCAGCACTTACTGAGTGATCAAAACTTCAGGTGGCTGGCTGCATGTGCCATTTCAGGCATCTGTCCTGAGAAAAAAAGTAAGAGCTACATAGACTGAAGTTTAGGAGCAAGAAACAGTCAGAGTAGCCTGGATTTATACTGCATGTGGTGTAATCCAGAAGTACATAAAAAACAGGGAGTGTCTCTCCTTGCTTTTCGGAATCACTTTTGACTGTCAGCTTCCATGTGGGGGAGATATATATATGCATATATATGCATATATATGTAAATATATAAACTGCCATGTCTTGATACAACTTGAAGGGTGAAGTTTTTTTACAGTGGTTTTGCCAGCTGATTTGGTACAGATGAGTGTTGGACTAGATTTAATCTAATAAAGGTTTCCCTCTCCTATGTTCTTATTTGTAATCTTCAAGAGGAGAATTGACATCTTCAAGGACTATTAAGGTGAATAAACTAAAGGGTGTAGCGACCTTAAGAGCTTGTCAATCCCCCTATATATGAACTCATTCAAAAGGGACACTGGGATTTGGGTACATACCTACAGCAGTAGTGTTTGCAGCAGGTGATTAAAAAAAAATCTGCAACCAGGTTTTCACAACCACCTTGTCAAGTAAAAAAAAAGTCATCAAACTTTTTTTGAGACATCAAACATCTTTCAAAAGAGACAAACATGCACGTGACTTCCCATCAGTCCACTGCCAATCCCAGCGGCTTCATTAAAGCTGCCCACACAGTTGGCATTTACAGTGACTCCAGACTTGGCTGAGAGGCAGGTGTGCTTCATTTGGGTGGCTCTGTGGGTGAGTGTAAAAACCTTGGAAAGACAGCTTCAGGTGATAAAAGGCCACTTCTCAGTAAACACACCGACATAAGGATTTAATGTGTTTCCAATTTTAGCATGTGGACTTGATGTATTTAGTTGATTGGCATTTAATTCCTGAACATGTCTTCTGAGAGATGACCTAAATCTTTCCAGAATTATAAGTAATAGCTGGAATGTTTTGATGTTTCAAGAAAGTCTGAATACAAAAAAAAAAAAAAAAAAAAAACAAAAAAAAAAAAAACAAAAACATTTGTTCCAGCTGTGAATTCCTGAGAGTGAAAGTACAGTCTGTTGTAAGATACCAAATTAGTATATTCCTTTGACATTACAGAATCATAAATTACATCCAGTCTCAAGAAGTGTTTTGATTCTAAGATCATTGGTTACCTAAATATGTGTATTAGTTGGCTAGTTATACTTGCTGGTCTGTTTCAAAGTATCTCTATTGTCTTTGGACACACTTGAATTGTGCAAGTTTAACCACTTATAATCTTTAGTTTGATAGTCCCTACAGCTTTAGGAAGTAATTTTCCTCAATTTTATTATATGAGAAACTGATAGCACTTATAATTAAGGTCGCTTAATACTTCTCATTAAGTGATTGTGCTTTGAGTTTCTTGTAGCTACCAGACTTTAGTTCTTCCAACTGGAATATTCTGTCTGCCTCAAGCTGTTCTGTTGGTGTTGCTTTAAACCTTTGACAAAAATGCTTTAGCCATCTCTAAATGAAACTAGAAATGGAATGTGATTCTACTCAGATTAAAGTTTTTCAGAGCACAGTTAAGGAACTCAAGAACCATCCATATTTTTCCAAGCCTTGTTAAAATAGTCACATCTAGCTTTTCCATCTGAGTATTTAGAGTTGATCTGCTCCATTCTCCAGAGCTGTGTGTGCTGAGCAGGCACCCCCAGGCTGGGAGGAGCTGAGTGAGGTGTTTTGTATTGCTGGATTCTGTTGTGGCACCAGACAGTAGAATGGGAAGCAGTGTCTGTTCAGCTACCTCCCAACTGATAAATAACTTATTATAAGTTATAGCTTAACTTATATTCTTCAAATGCGGTTCTGTTTTATGAGGCCCTGCATGTTTTCAGAAAAATTCTCATGTTGGTAATGTGTTCCTTAGTGATATATAGTTCATATTTCACTAAAAATTGCACCTCCACCTCCTTTTATCAGGGCTGCTTCTGCTGCAGTTAATTTACAAGTGTTTGCACTTTTAAGCCAACCACTATGGCTTATGACATCCTTAGGTTGAATTTCTGCTGTGAATTGCAGCAGCTGCAATTTCCAGGGCCTCAGCTTTCTGGATTAAAGGATTAGAAGGGGAGCTTGCACCTATTTAGAGCGGCTGAGGAGCAGTAAGTCCAACTACATGAGGTAAAGATTGAACTGAAATTTAATCAGAGCCAGCCTGAAGACAAACAGAAAAACAATTCTTTGGAAGTTTCCTGCACAGAGAAAGAGGGCTCCTGCAGCATATGGCCAGTTGGTGTGGGTCAGAACAACTAATGGTGATGGGGTATGTGGGTTTCTTAATGAAAGTTACTACTAGCTTAATCATTTTGCTACCCCCTCCTGGTCACTTAACTTTTCCACTCTTGAACTCCTCCTCTGACTTATTACAATAGCACTTTGTCAGTTTGCGATCCTTGAGGAAGATCAGCCTCACTTTTTATTGCTTCCATCTTTTGTTGCAAAGTAGTCCTGTACTACTGCTCTTGCTTGAAATGAATCAATGGTTTGTTTATCTTGGCATTTTCAGTCTACTGAGTATAGCACAGTTTTCAGTGAGTTTTACTTTATTTTAAAGTCAAAAGTAATGATTACAGTTCTGAGATTTGAGTTTACAAATAGCCAAATTAGTAATTTTTTTGCTTGGTTGTTCTCTCTCTGTCTCTAGATTAAAATATTGAATCAGTGCTGTAGTTACAATTTGTGAATTAAAAATACTGTCTGTATAGTCGATCCTTATCTACACCTGCTTGTGCTTCTGCACTGCTCCAATGTTATCTCACTGTCTTGCTTTCCAGCGGGGCAGCCTGTGCATGCTAAGCATACCTCTGCTCGGTATTGTATTTCATCTTGTTTATTCCGTGTGCAGTAAGCGATGCAGAAGCTTTCTGCCTGGGGCGGCTGTGCCCTGGGGTCAGGGAGGGGCAGTGGCTCGCTCCCCATCTGCTCCGGGCTAGCAGGAAGCCTCACCCTCAGGTGTTGGGACTACAGCATCAGTTCTGGCATGACGTGCTGCCTTTAATACAATGCCTGGCTTCTTTCTTTATTCTTGCTCCTTGCCAAGAAATGACAATTGAACAATTAAGGCACAAAGCAGAGAGGGTTTAGCAAATCATGAATTGTTTTTAATTTGCCTCATTAAGCTGCTGTTAACTACTTAAAGCCATCTGCTTAAAAATAATTTGCACATCTTAAGTTTGCTCTAGAGAGCAGGTAGACCTTCATTAGAACAGCCTTCATTATTAATGTTATCTTTAGGGAGCTGTCAGTTGTTGTGGGAAACATGCTATTGCTCACTGAACCAAATATTCCCTGTAAACAAAAGCAAGGGCACATGTTGGTAACTTGCAGTCTGTGGCCATAACTGTATTCTTGGGAACCACTGACGTTCATGTGGAAATTGGCTTGCTGTGGAGGAAGTTATTTACAGGTATTAGGTAGGTCTGGGTATGGCAAATGAGAAGGAGCTGTGTGAATGCATAGTATCCCTGTTATTGAAAACCGTCCCCAAAAATTAGTCCTGAAGAGAAAGAACAGCCAGATCCATCTCCATGCCTCACCTCACTGAGGGGGAACCTTGTTGCCTGTGCCTTGAAGAGCTGTTTGTGGAGAAAAAAGTTCCTCTCCCCAGATTTGTAAAGAAACAATTTCACTTACAGAGAACAAATCACCAGAACTCTGCAGACCCTCCCTCCTCTCTGGGGGTGACATCCGGTGGCATTTCAGCGAGACTGTGTCCGCCCTGCCCTGTCTGACCTCCTGCCTGGTGCTGTGGTTTAGTGCTGTCCTGATTCTTGGCTGGAGAGACTGTGTCAGCAGTGAGCTCATGGATTGCTAATGCAAATAAGATCATTTGAAGATCATAGTGAAACTATCTTTAGGAATATTAGATAATGATGATGTGAGGTTTTAAAAGAACGCCCCCCTCTCAGTCTGTGGGAAAGAGGTATATCTGGTTTGTGACATACTAGCTGAGACAGTGTTACTAAGTATAGATCTTCTATCAATACATTAAAAACTCATTAAAGTATTGCTCTGAGATTATTTGGTCTGTTGTTCATTGAGGGTTTTTTGTTTGCAGTTGTGTTCTATTTATTAAGAAGAAAACTGCCAATGTTTAACAGGATGTAAATCCTTTGTATTAGCTGAGCAAAAATGTTGCTATGAACTTGAAATATCATTTGTCTTTCTATTAAGGTTTTATTTGTCTCTTTTTGGCAAGAAGAATCCTTACACACAGACTAACTGCACAGGTTTGCACACAATATGCTTTCAAGTGTGACAAACCAGAATAAACACAGGGTTTCTTGTAATTGCTTTTGGTTGCGAAAGTTCAAGGTATTCTTTCCAACTGCAGCTACTGTGTCTTTCATTTTGAAAAGAATTCCAAAGCAGTCCTTGACAGGAATCCTTTTATGTTTGCCCAGTAATCTGGGCCTACATTTGAAAAAATGTAGAATGAAGAAATTACAAAGATTTGTCTTGATTGGAAGGAATGAATGTTCTAAAAATGAATACATTGAACAGAACATGTGGCTTCAGCCACATTTGTTGTGCTATCATACTTCTGTTCTTTTTGCTATATTTGTCTTAATTTGGAATGAAATCTGCTTCAGGATTTCACTGTAAAACAGCTCTTCAAAATAAAAACCTTTATGTAACAAAGAGCTAATAAAATTATTCTTGTAGATCAAATATGTGAAAGAACGAATCCATTTTAAAATTTTCGAAATGCTTGTACTTAATGCTTGTCTTCTCAGTTGTTTACTGAGGAGTATCCCGTGTCACGATGCTATTGTAAGCTCAGCTATTCAGATCACAAGTTATTCCTTTTTAGTACTCTGCATTGACATGAAAGGTTAGAGCCAGTGTGAAAACATCAGTAAATTTTATGTGAGAAACATTTTTCTGAGCAAAACATTCTGAGTTGAGCTGACTTAAATCTTTGAATCCATCTGAGCTATAGTTCAAATAGGAGGAGAAAGTGATAACCACCTTCTGATAAATTTGGATAGGGAGGGAGCTTTGTTTTTAGGATAGAATGGTACACAATGACCCAAATCTACAGTTTTCACCAGTTAGATATTTTCTAAGGAATCTTGGAAAATATTTCTTTAGCATTCCCACTTTAGGTAAGAGCAAATTGTCAAAGACCCACAATCTGTCACAAACTGGTTTTAAGTAATTTCTACCTATAGTTCTTAAAAATGCAGCAAATTCTTTAGCAACACCTTCAGGCACTAGCAGAAAACCTTAAGAAGACCTTTCCAGGGTGCAGTTAATGCAGCTGCACCAGTCGGAAAACTCACTGCATTTAAACCTCAGTTCAGCTGCTGCATTGGCCTCCTTTTCACTTTCGTCCTCTTTTAGCTATTTTTGTGGATAGGGAGGGGAAAGAGACATAAAGACAGCTGCATCTTGATACAGCCAGCTCCCCTGAAATACCATGATATGTTCCCATCAGAAATGTTTCCTATGTCCCTCTCCAGCTGCTGAGGAGAAGGAACAGGATCCGTTTGCCTTTTTTGACAGGTCTTCCCTCTGGTCCAGCTGTGAAAGGCATCAGCTGGGGAGTGGAGTAGCCCACTGCTGAATTAGAGAGGAGCCTTGAAAACTCTGGGCTGGCCAGAGCTTGAGTGAGGTATGCATAAAAGGAACAAAGAATATGCTGCTTCTGGGAGTTGCAAGGCCCTTGAAAGGCCTCAGTTCCTTAAAATGTGCTTCTTTACTTGCTGAATGGAAGGAGGATCTGAATCTGAGAGGCTTGAGCAGCCCTGTTCTCTGCACGAAGAAGGTGCAAAAAAGGCTGTCTAGGGGATGGCTCTGAGTCCTGTGTCCTCAGTGCTTCTGATGCCTGTCTTCCCTATACTCTTGTCTAAGATGAAAAACAATATGAAGGAGAAGAGCTGCTGACAGAAGAGAAGGACAGTTCTCAAATGACTGCCTGGAGAAGTAGACATGAAATGGGACATGTTGCTGATAATTGACTTTTGAAACACACCTGGAATATGGATTTCTCTGTTTAGGAAATAAGGCTTTTCCACTCGTCTTCCTGCTCTTTCCTGTCCCAAACCCAGCTGGAGCCACTACGAGAACTGAGGGTTCAACAGCCTGTACTTGTTGGGACCTGAGTGCATCTGTCAGGGAAATCTGGCTGAGGATCATCCCTGACTCAAGTGACAGTGCTCAGCTGGGGACGAGGCAGCAGCTTGACAGAAATAGTTTTAAACTGTGTTTTGTGAAGTCAGTCTCTGAGCGCTGCTGGTGTGAGTTGTAGCTTTGAAGTCTTAGGATGGTTTGTGGGTTTTTAAATTTTTTTCCTGTAAACCACAGACCCTTATTTCTTGTGTCTACTTAAGAATGTAATTGTAAATTGGAGGAGTAATTTCTAGCCCTTGCGTTTGTGTAAGAAAGTGACTCATGACCTGAATGTCCTCTTGCAGGTCAGAGTGAGGAAGCTTATGAAAACTCATAATCACTGAGTAACTGGGTGTGAAAAGGCAGTCGAGGAGATTCTGAGGTGTAAGAGAAGGGCATGAACTAATTTGCTTCAAATACACAACTTGAAACTTAACTGGGAAAGCTACAGGCTCTCTACTAGCTCCTTCCTTTGTTTAGAAATCCATTTTTAAGTAGGGAAGGAGCCAAGAGGCAGCTAGAAGAGGTAGGTTAGCATCTACCAGCTCTAACCTCCTACTCACATCTTCAGAGACAAGCAGACATGCTGTGGTAGGGTGGTTCTTGGAGAAAAAAAAGAACAGAAGGAGAGTTCAACCTCTCTTTTGCACCTTTATCCGAGAAAAACTGTGAATAATACCACTCTTTGAAGGTATTTTGTGAAAGGAAGTGTCATATGTTTTCTTCACCCTTGAAAGGGTACTTGCATGACTCAGCCAGCCATGCTTAGGGCAGTGAATTTCTGGCATTGTGACAGTGTTGGTGTTAAACATTTGCCTTGCCTAGCTTCAGGAGTCTAAGACTGTTCTGGTGCCACTGTTTTGAGGGCTGTAACATTAGGAAAGAGAAGGTTATGTGTGTTCTAGTTGGAGTCATTTATTAAATCTCACAGAGTGCTGCTTTTTGAATGAAGGGTGTACTGAGGGAGTGCTTACCCTGGTTGGAACAGGAGCTCTAAGGCTGCCAGACCATCAGTAGACTTTTTGTGGGGAAGTATGGTAATTCAGCCAAAGAGAAACATCAGTAGTTCTCAAGTGGTCTGTCAGCACAGGATAGCAGTGACACTAGTTGTGAAAGGCAACCTCTGCAAGGGAAAAAAAATTAAAAAGTGGACAAAAAAGAAATCTGTGTGTTAGGAGGTTCGGTTTATGTGCTGGTGGATTCTAATAGTGAAGCAGCCTTACCCTGTGGCACATGGCACAGCTCTGCATGGCAGCTCAGGCACAGTGGAACAGAGCAGGGCTTGTATTGTACACTGCAAAGGCAGCTTGCTTCCCTTTTGACTGAAATAATTTCAATAAGAACATTTAGTTTGAGGACTTCATTAGTATGTCGAGTAACTATCCTGTAAGAAATAAAAAATCTGCTCGAAATACTGAATTCTGTGTAGCTCATGGATGGCAGTTTGTAACCAGCCACGTGACCTGGTTACATCCTGGATACATAGGACTTAGGAGATTTTCTACATGCTTTTTTCACATATGCCTTAAAAACCGAGAAACTAAACCCCCAAACCCTAGCAGCAAAACAGTTAAGTTCTTTGGAATGATGTAAAAGCAGAGGTTAAAGTACATTTTTGGTATGAGGGATAGCCTGCACAGGATGACAAATAGGGAACACATACAGAAGGTTCTATGCCTGTGATGTAAGTTTGGAGGGGAAAGAGTGCAGTGCAGCTTTGTCCTGATAAACAGGCTAAAAATGTTTAGAATTCTACAGCAGTAGGCCTTAAAAACATAAGTTTATGTTTTGAATAAATCTAAGGTGCTATTGCATAACCTTCAACCTTTTTTTTTTGTTTTCTTCCCTCTTTCCCTTCTACAGATCACACATCCGTGGGCGGGCTGGGAGACAGTTTTTATGAATATTTATTGAAAGCCTGGCTTATGTCAGACAAGATGGACACGGAGGCAAGGAAAATGTACGACGATGCAATTGAGGTGATTATAATTCATTGAGTTTTCCAATACAGTGGAACATTCTTTAATGATTTAAGGAAAATTAATTAAAAAAAAAACAAAACAAAACTAGGCAGAAAAACCACCACCAACCACAGGACTTGTTTTTATTATGTAAGTTTTAAGAAATCAAGTGATGAATAATACTAGCTTTCACTCTGAGTAGTTTAAAAAGTATTATTGTGGAATACATGTGATGCAGATTATTGTGCTAAAAATAATCAGCTTGTCCCAAATGGTACAGTGTAAAAGCCCAAGCTCTAATTTATTAGAAGGAGATCTAGCAACCTTGAGATATGTGCAGAACAACCAAGTCACTTTCTTTCAGTGTTGACAATTCATCATTCTAGGACCTGAAGTCCCAAATTGTTTTATTCTTTGCTTTATTTTCTAAGTCATTTACATGTTATATTCCGTATTTACCTTGTAAAATGTAGTTCATATCTATTCCTGTTTCTGTGGTTCTTTTGTGCTATGGTCTTATTCCCTGTCACAGACCAAGAAGTGCTTGCCCAAGCAGGGCAGCTCTGCAGGATGTTTCAGTGGGATTTGGGCTGGGGGCCTTTCTGTGGTGGCTCTGAGCTCTTTGCTGCCCAGCCTCTTACTTTCCCAGTTTCCCCATCTTCTCTCAGCAGACTCTCATAGTGGTGCCCACTGTGCCACATTCCTCTGCGACAGTTTAGAAGCATAGAGAGTAACTGAGCTGGTTTGAGTCACGTGAACAGCAGGGACTGTGTAGTCTTGTCCCAGTGCTGATGTGTGGTTGGTGCCTGATGTGTTCCAGGCTCTGTGCATGCCCTGTTGCTTTCAACAAAAGTTTTTTTAGCTCAGTTTTATTGCAGTTGGTCTTCTAAAGCAAAACAGCTATTCTCAGAGATCTCTAAATTCACATTTTAAAAGATATATAGTGAAAGGTCTAGTACAAAATCACTTTGAAACTGTAATATGTCTTATTTCTGACCTGAATTTGATTACATTTGACTTCCAGCTGCTTTAACTTGTTCCTCCTCCACATTGTTTTAAAGGGTTATCTGCACCATATAGCTGGTGCAGATATGTCTATCAAATGTACAATAGACTTTCTCTCCTGAAGGAAAAATGTTTTTTTGTTTTTTGGTCTCACAAGATAAAACAGATTTTGAATTATTTCTTAAGCTTTTTTAATGTATTTTCCAGTGCCTTCAGTATGGAGACATCAATGTAACAGTTCTTCTAATGCAATTCTTCTTCTAACTGATTCCTTCTTGGTTTTATCCTCTTACACAACCAGGAGCTCTGTTTGCACTCTTAACCTTTGCCTCAAACCATCATCCACTTTCCATTTGCTTTGTTCTGATGCTGGTTATAATCTTTTTGATTTACTGCTTTCCTACCACTGTGATTTACATTCCCGATTCCTCAGTGTTTGACCTTACACTTATCTCTATTGCAACACATTGTTCAGGCAAAACCGTTTTGTCACCTGCTCTCAGTGATTTTACAGAACTGACTTCTTCTTTATCATTATCTATAGTTCCATCAATTTTTGTGTCATCTGCAATTTTTTTCAAGCATTTTTCTTGGAGATCATTGTTAGAAATACTGCCTAGTGTTGAATAAAGTATCTATGCAGAATCTTCATGGAATAAGGATTTTTCCTTTTTTTTTTTTCACAATTTTTTTGAAACTTTGAACTGTTCTAGAAAGCCAGCTTTTAATCCACTTCACATGTGCTGCCTTAAATTTATTTAGGACTAATATTTTGTAAAATGCCAAGAAATTTTTGAAATCCCTAATATTCCTAGTATCAGCATACACATATCAATCAAACATTTATTTTTTTAAACCACATCATTCATTTTATATCATTGTTTTATTAACTTTTTAAACTACTGATAAAGCATTGGCTGTTTCTGAGTCCTTTTGAACTTCCTTAGCTTTTCAGAATTTGTTAAATTCTACATTACTAGTTCAGAATATTAGTTGTGTGTTTTTAATAGGTTAAAATGCAGTTTATGGGGTCCTGTGGGTTTAAAGATGTTTAGCAGTTGGTATCTAGCTTCCATTGTGCTTACTGTTGAAATACTTTACTCTGATACTTAAACTGTGAACACTTCAAAATTAGAGGAAAAAAAGTCTCCTATTCATCCTCTTCACCATAAACCATCTCGCAAACATTTTGTATGGGCACATCTCTGAATGGAGACAGAGCAAGGCAAATTTGGGACCAGGTGAAAACACTCTGTGTATAGGAGGGAGGAAAGGCTGAGCTTCTCCTTATTCATGTGTGATATGACCTGCAGTCCAAGCATCAGAGGGTTCCTTCTACTTTTTCTTAGCTAAACCCACCCTGTACATTTGAGACTGCATGAACTGTACTGATTTATGTGCTGTGGAACATACTCTGTTTCAGGGTTTGTGTCTCTCCCATATCCCACTTGACACATAGGCAAAGAGTCGTTAAGTAGGATTTGCTTTGCATAACTGCAGTTCAAATTTCTATTTTAAATTTTTTTAAGACGCCATTCCCTTACCATTCTTTTGTTCTTACGTATAATACAGGTTTTCTTCCATAGCTAACACATCTTATTCTCTGTTTTTTAAGTTGTGGAGCAGAAGCTCTTTGCATCATTTGTGCAAGCAGAAGGGGAAAGGTGTAGCATGCATTCCTCCCACTTGCAGCGCAGAGTTGGAAATGTTCTCAGCACCCACCAGTCTAAAATGTCTCTGTCCAGCCACACTTCACTCCCTTATCTTATTACAGCAGGGTGAGTGGAAGATGGACAACATAAACTCACTCCTAAGTCTTGCAGTAGAGAGTGATATCTCATTCCTTGGAGCTATCACAGGGAGGAAAAATGCAGCATCTGTCCTTCAGATGTCATGGTTTCTGATCCATTGCATATGAAGTCTTATCCAGGTCACCACATACTTCCTAACATGAATACAAACAAGTTCTATGTCCATAACCCCTCTGTATATAACATGGGTGCAGTCTTCCACTGTAAAGGACACTTCGTTGCCATGTCCTAGTATGGAAATTCAGAGCTATGATAAAAGCTGAAATTGTGAGGCCCGTTGGGAATTTTTTGTGGGGATAAAAATTGAGGATGGGCCTCTTAACTTTGCTTTCAACATCATCATGTGGGCCTTCCAGCTAGTCTGATTTCAAGTGTCTTTTTTTTTTTTCTCACATCAGCTGGAGGATAGGTAAGCTTCCTTTTGATCTGCTGCCTTGAGTAGTCTAATCTGTTAGGCTCATAAATTTCATCCTCACTCTTTCTTACTGCACAGCATTAGGTAGCTAAAAGAAGGATTCAGCAGTGTGCTTGACTGTCACAACATAGCAAGTACTGCTGCAAGACAGCTCAGAAGATGCTATTTTTTGTAGTCATGAAAAGAACTTGAACTTCAGAGAACATTCAGGTTTTGCATAGAATCACAGAATATCTGGAATAGCAAAAGACTCTCAGGAATCATTGAGTCCAGCTCCTGGCTCTGCACAGAACACCCCAGGAGTCACACCATGTGCCCAAGAGTGTTGTCAAAACACTTGCTGAACTCTGTCAGGCTGTGACCTGCTGCCCTGAGGAGTCTGTTCCAGTGCCCAACTACCCTCTGGGTGAAGAACCTTTTCTGCTATCCAACCTAAACCTGCCCTGACACAGCTTTGGGCCATTCCCACGTGTCCTCTCACTGGTCACGAGAGTGAAGAGATCGGTGCCTGCCCCTCCGCTGCCCCTCGTGAGGTTGTTGAAGACTGCAATGAGGTCTGCCCTCAGTCTCTTTTCTAGGCTGTACAAACCAAATGACCTCAACCACCCCTATTGTTCAGGCATTTCACGGACTAAGGAAACTCCTTCCATTAGTTAATCTCTTAGTTGATGTGAACTAAATCTATTCTTTGGGAGTTAGGGTATACATGTCCACTCTGGTACATGTATACTCCATGCAGTTTAGCTGGATGTCATTGCTTTGCAGTTCCTCTTTGAGTGCTCTGTGGCCTCAGCCATAAAGCCCAGGATACAAATGCCAAATCTGTCCCAACCTGCACAAACTTTTCTTATCCACTGAGCATGCTCTCAACAATGCCTGGCTGTCCCTATTTAATTACTGTAAATATCAATCATTATTTTTCTGCAGTTGGCAGGCAGCAGGTTGTTGAACGATAAAGTATTTTGAGTGAGCTGCATTTATGTTCTTGAGATGATTCCTTTGTGACTCTCAGAATCTAACCTAGTTGTTAAGTAGCTGATAGAACTTGATTTTCAGACTTCAAAAAAACTACTCCTTCTACCAGGCAGTTATTTTCAAGTTCAGAAGATGTGTTTTCTGCTCAGAAGAGGAGCATGTTGCACCTAGAACATGCTCTTCAGTCAAACCATGAAAGCAAATCTGGAGTAGAGGAGTAGCTCATGGAGAAGGTGCTAACCACAGCAATTTTCTCCCACTTGAAATGCTTCTGCAACTGTTTACTCCTCAACTGTTATAAAATTATGGGAAGATACAATTTGAAAGGAAATGTCACTTAACATTTGGAAAAAAATACTTTCCTCTAGGAAATAAATAATCCATATGCTTTAGTGCCTTCCTGCTCTTCATAGTTAAAGTGGCTTTCCTTCAAAGAGAACTCAACTTTTATGTACCATATGGTCAGAAATTGTCAGTTTTGTCACAGTCTAGAATAATGGAATCAACAGAGTCAATGCTCCAGATCTTAATAGCTTTTCCAGTGGCAGTTTTCAACAGATCCAATATTTCCTGTACCAGTACTTTCAGACCAAATGAGGCTTGTACAGTTAACTACATCAGGCTCTTTAGCAGCAGAAGGCAGTCATCAATGCCAATTTGCATGATGGTTAGACAACCACCCTGGCAGCTGTCTAAGACTTACTGGTTTCTGCTCTGTCAGTTATTTCTTCTTCTCTCTGGATCCTGCCATGAGCACAAACCTCCGACCTGTCAGTGGTATTAGTGAAGGAATTAACCCAACAGGAGTGCAGACCAGCATTTCTCTTTCCTTACTTTCTCACTGTCTAATGCTAGACATTGTAAATACTGCAGTAGGTTGATGGGATTTGTGATCCTCACTGAAAGAGGCTTAAGCAAATGTTGTTCCATCTATTTTGCAAACTTTGGGAAGCTAAGTCAGCTATTTGTCTAAGAGAAGGATACCATTTAGAAGTGACAAGCAGCAACATATATTGGTACAAATGTGCAAAAAGAAAGCAGCAGTTGCCTCACTGCCTCATGTATTATTTATCATATAAAATAATAATTTTTTTTTGAACAGCTGCTCTAACACCCATCATTTGAGAATGTGCAATCAGAAAGCTGCTGTGGAAAATCTAAAAGGTGGCTAGAGCATTCCTGTCACTTCCTATTAAAGACTGACTGAGGGTACAGGTTTGCACAGGGTTGCTGACCATAAGTTTCCAGCATGGATGTGTTTTCTGAGTACTCACAGAGTGCACAGACCAACAAATAGGTACCTCCCACAATTAACAGTTAGATAAATACTGTTTGAGCCATAAAATAAGTGCTGAATTCTCAACTAAAAGTACAGTGTTGTTTAAGTTGTGATTTACTTACGTTAGATGTCATTAGCATTATTAGCAATTAGGGTATTTTTTGTTTTGTTTTGTTTTGTGTGCTTTGAAATTATATTCTTACAGCGGTTTGTTTCTCTAGTGCTCAGAATTGTATTTGAAAAAAGAAACTTTTTTTGTTTTTAAAACAGTACTTTGTTCTATAAAGGACTGTTAATATGTAAAATTTATATGTGAAGCAGCATTTGAAAGTTGTCTTAATCTCTTTGTAGGCCATAGAAAAACATCTCATCAGAAAGTCCAATGGAGGACTGACCTTCATTGGGGAGTGGAAGAACGGGCATCTTGAAAGAAAGATGGGCCATTTGACCTGTTTTGCAGGTGGAATGTTTGCCCTTGGAGCAGATGGTTCCAGAGATGATAAAGCTGGACATTATTTGCAGCTTGGAGCTGAAATTGCACATACATGTCATGAGTCATATGACAGAACAAGTAAGACCTATTGTTAATCTAATTATTTCAATTGTTGGAATACAGCAACTGTAGTAATTAATTTCAGCATTTGTTATGGACCTCATCTAATGTGCACTGGTTTTATACCAGTGTGAATTTTTAAGATATGTGTATCTACTACTACTCTACATCATGGTGAGTGAATATAAACCCAGACTTTATGGTTTCTTCATGCATGTTTATCCTTATTTTTGGATCAGTGAGATAAGACAGCATAATATTATGGAATATTAATGTTCCATAATATTAATATGGAATATTAATTCCTCCTCCTACAGGGAGGAAGGAATTTGTGTGAACTCCTCTTGTCCTCACAGATATATAGGCAAGTTTTTAATTTCATATATACTGTTCTTACAGTTAAGTAGAGGGAAAAATATAAATGGGCTTTTTACTAGTTTTAGTAATAGTGCATTCTGATTAAGTACAATTAAACAAGAGAGGATGAACACTACTGTGCAAACTGTGAGAAGGCCAAAGGCCTGACTAGTGAGGAGGCAGCATCAGACATCATTGTTGGGCTGGAAGTTTCTCAAGGTCAGTCTTTTGGGCCAGGTTTATTTTATAGTGACCTCAATTCTTGAAGTGTACTGATTATGCTTAGGGTGGCCATATAGTTGTAAAACATAGTTAAAATAGAGGAGTCTCAGAATAGTAATCAGGGACATCTGTAGACCAGGACTATCAGAAATCCGAAGTTCACTGCAAAAAGTCAGGAGCTCTTTGTCTGAACTGGGAGTTGAAAAATGTCCTGGTCTGTGTTAGATGAAGAATTTTCAGCAGAGATTAGATAATATTAAGACTGCCTTAGAAGACATGTGTAATTTGTCACCCAGAATACTCTGTATAAATCTGAATTTCAAGCAGAACAAATGCAGAGAAGGACCAACAAAAGGAATAGAGTGACAGAGCTTTTATCTTACAGTAGGGAAAATATGAGAGATTGGCCTGCTCAGGCTAGAAAAATAGTACTGAAGAAAGGAACAAATTTATTGCCATCTCAAGGGGTAAACACTGAAGAGAAATAGTTATTTTAAGATATAAACCCACAGTTGTAACAAGAGCAAGATTTTTAAGCTTGCTGTGAATAAATGTAGGTTGGAAATTGGAAATGGTTTTCCATAGCTATCAGAGAAGTGAGCGTCTGAAATACCTTCCCAATAGAAATAATGATAGCTGAAATTTAAGCAGCGTTAAGATGAGAATTCATGTATTTATTCACAGGATTACATTGTATCATTGTATAGTTGCCTGTCTTTTTAAATAATTCAGTCACACAAGTGATAATTTTATTTGTGTAGCAACAGCTTTAAAAAAAAGGAAAAGAAAAAAATATGAGTATGCTTAAGAAAAAAAGGTAGGATATAGCAGCTATTGTTGCATTCTGAAAAATTGCATTTAAATGTTTAATTTGACATTTAAAAATAAGCAATGTTAAATTTACAGTTGTTTGAGCAGACCTAATTTTATTCTTCAGATGTTTATTCTGTACCCTAAATAAGTCAAAAGATGGGGGAGATAAAAGTTTTGATTACATATTTAATGACCGTATAAGAACACATGAGCAAGGAAGACTGAAAGCTGTACAGACAGCTATAAATTTGCAATGCCCTCGTTTTCTTTTGTTCAGTCATGCAGTCCCAGGAATGTGGATTGTTTTTGTTTGGAGGTTTTGGTTTTAATTTTCTGGACTGTTTTTTTCAATGAAAATGAAGAACTTATATGTGCAAAATGTCAACTTCTTTGTTATGTTTTAACAGCAGGACATGAGCATAATTGTGACTTTAATGGCAGAAACTGGTTGATGGCAGAAAAAGCATCTTTAAGAGGGCACTCATCCTGGTCCAGCTAACAGGTTTATGGTTCAGCAGGCACAGGGGATTATCTGATTTCTTTCTCCTATGGACTTGGGAGAACTTGACCCATTTGGCATCCCCAGAAGAGAGGGAAGGATGCAGAGACTGGTGCAGGGGATAGGCAGCTCCTTTTTTAAATAAACCAGTAGAGCTGTTATCCCACAATTGCTCATAATAAGCTACAGTATGTACCCAGTGCTGTAATACTTCAGTATGAAAATACTTCTTTATGAAGCAACCTGGATTTCCATAGCTGAGCTTGAGTCTTAGCAAAATTGAAACAATTTCACAGAATAAAAGCATTTCTGGAAAATGAGGGCATTATATTGCCAACTGTCATCAACCTGTTGCACATATTGCAGGTTTGAAAGCCTGTTAAAAAAACTCAATCTGATATTTCAGAAAGCTGGTTATTTCAGTGCTGACTAGTACAGAGAAGCTGGAAAGTCCTTGAAATTATTCCTACTGTATTTTCTTGGGGATTATGTCCCAGTGGCAACTGGCATCACTGCCATAAAATTGGGAAGTTTGTGCAGGGACATGGTCTCACTGATAATCTGAGTCACCTATCAATGTTCTCCAGGAATATTTGAAAGAAGAACTTAGACTCCAGAGTCAGGGGCTGGAGAAGTGATTAGGTATGTTGTGAGAAGCTTGCCATGGCTCTGTGAAAATCCTTGTAGATCCTACTTGAGCTGAGGATCTGTCTGTAGCACTTCTCAAGGATGCCTTTCTAATTCAGCAGCTGGAGGAAGCTGGTGGTCTTTGAAAAGTGAAGGCAGGGGCTGTAGTTGTGGTTCTGGTCTGCCTCTGAGCAAGGGATTTCTTTCCAGGATCTATTGAGTATGGCAGCATGAGAGCCCCCTCCAAGGCTCTTCGCCTCTTCAGGAAATTGTGAAGGCATGTGGCACCCCTTAGAAACACCGAGGATTTGAAAAAGCTTACTGATGGTCAATGAGAAAACTTAACTGTAACCACAATAGCCTTATGATGCAGAGTCTACACATGCCTCTCTTTCCTACCAACTCTACTATTTTTTGTACCATAAACTATCAATGGATTAATGCTACAGCCATTCTTAATCTCCCATCCTATGACAGGAGATTTCAGTATTTTCCTGTAGTTCCGTGTGCTCTCAGTTTGGAGAGAAGATTGAGAAAAACAAAAATAGGAGGCATGTTTTGATCTGTATGCCCATTTACCAAAAGAAATCATAATGCTGTCAGTGGGCACTGGTAAGGCTACAAAAATACAGCTTCATGTGCTTGTGGCACAAGGTTTATTGATGTTTAAGCTTGTGTGAGTACTGCACATCTTGAGGTGTTCCAGTTTCTGGGGATTACTTCTTTGTTTTTCTTGCTTAATGTACACCACTGAGAAGCATGGTACAGACATAAAATAATTGGCAATGTGAAGTCTGTAGATGGCTACAAAAAAGAAGTCAAATGAAATAAAAAAAATATAAAGATCACTAACAGATCAATCTGAATAATCAGCTTTCATAGGTATTGTAGAGGTTAAATTAGTAAGCAAAATTATCTGTATAGATGGCATTGTGTGCTGAGCTATAGCACGCAGTATTTTTAATACAGAATTCCATCCCATATGCATAAGAATTTTCCTAGCCATTAGCTGATAGTGTGTAAAGTGTTGACTGACTACCAAGAGCTTATTTTAGGGTGAAATTTTTTGCACTTCTTTAAAGTTTCTTGACAAGAGCTGTCCTCAGAATCGCGCTACAGCTTTAGCTGGTTTTTATGTGTGACAATTCTAGTGCAGAATAAGCCAGATGACTAAGATTTCAGTTGAGACATATGCAAGGGTATGAGTAGATGCTGTCTCTGTCCCAAGACTCTCAGTAAGCAGCTAAACAGGCAAGGCTGAAGAAATGAGAATAATAACATGTTTTTGTGAGACCTATGAAATAGCAATGTGTGTTGATGGAGTAGTTCAGAGTCTCAAACAGAAGTGTCTTGGATGTTCTTTTCCTCCAATTTCATATGAGTTAGAGCCTAGCAAGTATTATTATAATTATGAATCCTTTCTTACTTTCAGGAAATGTATTGCTAGATTGACTGTAGTCTTAAAGGAACATGAAAAACATACAACATTATTTTCAAAAGTATTTCTAAAATTAGAAATATATTTATCTAAAAATATAAGGATTTGCCCTTTTTTTGGGCAGTGCTAAATACAGCTTTCATTGAAGTCAACTTTATGTCAGTTAAAATCTTTTAAAATGGTGCTTGTTCAGCTTTGCAGTTTTGCACTGGTATGAAATTGTTTCTCATCTACTCTCCCTGCCTAGAGTATAGTCTACCAACACTGTTAATGTGAAAATATTTTGATTATTCTGTGACCACTGTAGCATTGTAAAATGGCCCTAGATGGTTCTTGGTTTAGAAGAATGGCCCTTGAAAGGTACTGTGCCCATAATAGCTTCTTTTCTTTAGTCAGCTACTAGCAGAAGTGCTGTGATTAATTTTACATCCTTAGTTTCAGATAAGAGTTCCATGAAGTCATCACAATATGCAGAGGTCACCCATCCTTGGGTAGTTTAATTTCTTATAGTGCCCAATAGCACTAGGAGTAGGTGTGAGTAAATAATTACAGATTTAATGCACGAGCAGGCTCCAAAGCAAGAGAAGACATCACAGTTTCTGTAGGTGGATCACAGTTTCTGTAGGATCACCAGAACTGCCTGAAGTCCAGCTTCTTTGGTGGATAAGACTAACGTAGCTGTCATGTTTTCCTGATTTCCAAAAGGCTTTTTAACAAGTGTTTTACTAAGGCCCATTAAGGACATTAAACAGTTACAATCTAAGCAGCAAGTACCTGCATGGAGAAAGAAAATGGGCATAATATAGGAAACAGGAGAGAGGTAAATGGTCCACTCTTGTAATGGATAAATGCTGGTTAACCAGCAGGACTCTTATATTTCATATATATTTACACATAAGTATATAGGTGTGTAAAATGTATGCTATATTTACACACATTGTAAGTGTATAGTATATTTACATTTCATAATATAATACATATTATATATAAATAAATAATACACGTATATGAATGATAAGAAAAGAGCAGGAACAGTAAGGTAAGTATTCTGATATGCTGATAATAGCAAAAAAAGCACTACACAAGGACCTTATGAGGCTGAGTAACTGCATTATAAATTGCTAAATTAAATCCTAAAGTGAGGCACCTACGAAAAAAATTATTTCTAACCTCACATATTAAACGATGAGTGTTAACTGACCATTGCAATTCAGGAAATTGCTTTTGAGATTATGAAAATGTCAACTCAGTAGCACTCAGGAAAAACAAAATGAGAAAGAGCAAAATAGAAAATGTCATTATGTCACTGTATTAATCTCATCTGCACCTTTTATTTTTTGCTGTATTTGCTGGTCCTCTCTCATTTTACAAAGGATGTAGTAGAATTGGAAGAGTCGCAGAGAAGGGCAAGAAGATTAACTAAAGGCATGGACCAGTTTCTATTTAAGAGACAACTGAATTGGACAGTATTATTCAGGATGGAAAAGGGACCTTCTAGGTAGGATTCAGCAGATTTGCAAAATCACATAGGGATTGGAGAGTGGTTCTGCATCAAATAGGTATCAGAGATGTGGAACTCCTTAGCAGAGGCTGTTTTTGATGCTCAAGGCTTACATAGATTGGAGGAAGCACCAGATAAGTACTTGGGTAATAAATCTATTAAGAATTACTGACCACCTAAAAGAGTATTTCTAATTTGGGAGAAGTCTTGAGCTCAGAAACAGTAGAGGCTGGTAGAAAAGATGGAAAAAGGTGTCTCATATACTTGATGGGTGCTTCCACTTCTCCATCGATGTCTGATTTTGGCAATTGTTGGAGATGTGATACTGGAGCAGACAGAATTCCATATGGTCCAGTGTGACCATTCTTATATTCAGAATTTTGGATAGGTGGAACTCTGTAGCCAATCTCCTCCATTTTATATTGAGATTTATTTAATTTTTTAAGTGAAACCAGTAAAGTGGCCCATTTTGAAAGAAGTGCAATAAACATTTCTTGATGGAGTTTCCTTTACCATTCCTGTGGCTGAAGCAGAGTGGTGCTTTTTCTTTTGCCATCCAGAGCCAGAGTCCCTTGAAACAAAAAGATTAAGGAACTTCTTTTGGAGATCTTCTGCTGAGGCATGCACTGAGAGTTGCTCATATTTTTCATTATAGTATTCTAAGGTTCCCCTTTCAGACCCATGAAACTATGGTTAATTTGAACCTCTGGCCCATAGGAATTACATGATTAATTGTTTTGATAATTTTTAAAGCTGGAGTGCAGCTTCAGAGTTCAGCGCCTTAAAAATTCTCTGCCAAAACAAATGGTGGGTTGCAGCTGTAGATAAGAGTGCATTATTGATGTTAAATTTGAGGACCAATGTGCAGCTGTCTAATACGAAATATGTGTAATTGCAACTTGATATTATAGACAGTTTTTCTACAGTTGTGTTGTTCTTATATGAGTAGTCTTCCAGGTGCTGGCACAGGGCCTTTGTAGGTTCCTTTAAGGGCTTAAATAGTGAATCTCTTAGTTCAGAGATTTTTTTTCAGGTTACTTTAGACTTCATTGCTCAGTTGTAAACCCTTTATTTGAAGATCACAGCACATCAGTTACAGTGGCGTGACAGCATGTCCTTAAACCAACAGTTTGGATAAAGATACAGATTATTTGGCATGATGCTACTTGGTTTAGTTCCAAGATGTTTTCCTGCTGTGCTGGGTGGGATCAAAGGATGTCAAAACCTGTGTTGACCCCTTTTTTTCTCTTTTCTTTTTCTTGTAAAGAATTGATGTCGGTCACTTTAATTTTATCCTATAATTGAATCTGTTAGTGTGTTTAGATTCTTAGTGTTTCATTAGTTTTCAAGAGGATTACTGTAGTCCTGTTAAAATAGGTAGTTTTCTCACAGGAATTTGATAAAATATTCATAAGAAAAATTATAGGCCTCAACAGTAGGAAATATTTATGAGACTGCTTAAAGGCTAGCTGGGTTCTGGGCTTTTTTACAAGCTTGGGATATAGCAGTCTCCTCCCCATCCTTCCTGCAAAGATTGGTATGAAATTTTTTTCTTACTCTTTCCTTATTTTTTTTTGTTTGTTTGTTTTTGTGTTTTTGTTTTGTTTGTTTCCTCTGCAGCACTAAAGCTGGGCCCAGAAGCATTCAAATTTGATGGTGGTGTGGAGGCAGTGGCAGTACGGCAGAATGAGAAGTATTACATCCTAAGGCCAGAGGTGATCGAGACCTACTGGTATATGTGGAGATTCACCCATGACCCCAAGTACAGGCAGTGGGGCTGGGAGGCAACACAGGTAACTGTATTAATCATCTGTCAGTAATTTAATTTTGTGTATTTCCCCTTGGAAGCCACTTCAGTCTCATGGTACTGAAACACTTCTGTCCCTGTGACGCACAGAGGGAACACAGCAACACACACAACAGGTGTTCAGGCAGAGAAGAAGAGAAGAACTTTCTCATTTATTGTTGACCTCATATATGTAAGTTTCTGGACAGTGACCAGAGATTGGACAGAGAAGTTACCACTTCTCCATCTCCACTGGTCACTTGAGAAGTCCATCAGGTGATATCTTTTCACAAAAGAATGCAAACATGATCCTTGTTTATCTTACAGTTCATGAGAACTGACTCCATTATACTAAAACAAATCAGAAGGTTTATTTTCAGGGACAGCACACTTCAAGTGGTAATTGATTTTCACAGGTTCCTGTGAACTGGGATGCATATGATGGTGCACACAGTTATTGCTGTTTTGCATCTGCTGAGTCAGGTGCTCAGGTGAGAGCTGCATTCAGCATTATACAGCTTATGAATTTTAGGCATGGAAATAGAACCTCCCAGTCATGACTCCTACTGTTGTCAGTAGTGCACAGCCCCTGCGAGTTTCTCTGCTTCCCTGCTATTGCTCCAGCAGTCTTTGGGAACAGCTCAAAGCCAGTTTCAGAGATGAGAATAAACATTAAAGATAACGAGACAGTAATGAAATATTTTGACTACAGCCAAAAGAGATGAAGGAAAAGCAAAGGAAGAGACAAACCAGGAGACTGTATAAGTTTATTCTCTGGCTGAAACCCAGTTTTGCCTTAGAAGCAAAAGATCAAGAAAAAGTGTGAAGAGATCTATTGAGATGACTGTATTCAGAATATTTAGTCAAGCTCATTACTATCCGTCCCTCAGCACAGCTGCAACAACTAGAAGGCTTTGCCTTTTAGTCTGTTTTGTTCCAACCAGAATTCTGTTATTCTGGAGACAGGTTCCACATTTGTAGCATTTTTCTTCCAGAATGCATTGCTGCTGTCTCCGAAACATCAAACATTGAGTCTCATCATCCCTGCTCCCTAAACTATGCATATTTCTACTATGATAAAGTTAATAAACTACTCTTTGCCTGTGTAGATACTACAAATTCTTAGTGATCTAACACCATCTCCTTTCAGAAGCTATGACTGGATAGCTTCTATCCAAGCTGAGGTGGGGTCCTTTGTAATAGGTTAAAGAATTTACAAATTTAAAGATTTTCAGGCCAGGATCAATCTCTTTAAGCACACTACAAAGCATGTATTTTAAATTTCATTTTGTTCAGTTTTCTCCATTTGCTTTTATTATCTTGGTTCCCATTAATGCTTTCAAAACAAACCCTCCCTTCCTCCTCCCCTGACTCTTAATTTTCTGTGTGCGGGGCAGGAATTTATTTTTTCCTTCTGTCAACCTCCATCGAAGTTGTAAATCAAGCAGCCCATGTGCTTAATTGCCTCTGTCCTTACAGACTGCCTTCTTCTGCTTATTTTCTTGATAGAAGATTTCTTTATTGAACATAGCCATAAAATATTTTTGACTTCTTCATAAATGGTTTTGCAAACCCCTCCTTCCCACAATTAGGAATTTTCTTACTTCACCATCATGCTGACACAGAAGCTTGAAGCTTTTTGTTCCCCAGGATTTTCTGTTCATTGCATATAGATAATAAGTTCTTGTGTTTATTCTTCACACCTACTCACTACTTTTTCTTCTTCCCTATCACACACAGCTCTGACTGTGTTTATTCCATCATTTATAAATAGAGAAGAATCTGGTGTGACACGCAGAGCAGTTGGCTTACTGCTATTGTTCAACACTGTCTGAATTTGTCTTCCTTTTGCCTTCCAACCTCTGAAGCATACTTAGATTTATTATCTATATTTTTTGACAAAACTTACGCATTTTAGTGCAAATCCTGTGCTTTGTCCAAGGCCTTTTTGATCTCTCCAAATCCAGTGTCTGTGGGGGAAAAAACAGGAAGTTCAATCTTACATTCCCTCAGTACTCATAAATCCCTGTGACAGGGTCTCTGTCTCTTTCCTGATGAAAAAAAGGCTAATTCTCCATAATACTGTGCTTAGCACTAGAGACATTCATCTCAATTGTATTGGGCCAGTCAAATAGGATGATGGTGTGCTGGGGGGCTGGCTGAAGTATTATAGAAATATGCGTGCAGGATACTCAGGGTAAATACAGAAAATTACTAAAATCCTTTTCAGGCTAATTATTTGAAAACAATAAGAGCCACCACTTCACAATAGGCTTGTAAAGCAAATTACTAATCTGAGCTGTGTGAATGAAGGGTTCAATTAAGAGTTGTGGCTTGTGTATCTCACTAAGTAGGATTGCACCACAGAGGCTGCTGAGTTTCTCAGAGCTTCTAGTAACAGTGAAAATAAATAGACAAGACATGAAGCTTGGGCTAACTTCAGGCAAATTGAGGATTGATAGTAAGATGGAATGGAAAGACCTATAGCTTTCTGTCCTCATGAGACCTCAGCTCTTCCTCCTGATTTCTGTCCTCATGAGGACCCCTAGGTCTGGGGTCCTCAGCACAAGAAAGACATGGACCTGTTAGAGCAAGTTCTAGGAAGGGACACAAATATGATCCGAGGCTGGGAGCAACCCTCCTACAAAGGCAGGGTGAGAGAGCTGGGTTGTTCAGCCTGAGAAATGGAAGGCTCCAGGGAGACCTCATTGCAGCCTTTTGGTACTTAAAGGGGGCTTATTAAAAGAAGCAAGATGGTGTTTTTATATATGCAGACAGTGACAAGAGGCAATGGTTTTAAAATGAAAGAGGACAGATTTAAATTAGATTTTAGGAAAAAATTCTTTACTGAAAGGGTGGTGAGGCACTGGAACAGGTTGCCCAGAGAAGCTGTGAACATAAATGTTCAAGGTCATGTTGGATGGAGCCCTGAGCATGTGTTCTAGTGAGTGGCATCCGTACCCATGGCAGTGAGGTTGGAACTAGATGATCTTTGAGATCTTTTCCAACCCAAAGCCATTTGTGACTCTACTTAGTGAAGAGGAGTAGACAGAAAAAAGCCAGACATAGGTTGTAGGTAAAAGAAATATGGTTTCACAGTTTCATGGGTTAGAAGCTGTGAGTATGACAGCTGGTGAAGAAACTGGCACAGTTTTTATGGGCATGTTGTTGGCACAGTCAAGAAAAGTCACATATGCCACAAAAGACACTCTCAGAGAAACTGAGGGAGCTGGGGTCCAATCTAGAGGCACATCAAATTTTGTTTCCAAAGAACTTAGGCTCATGTTGACCTCTCTGTGTATTACAGGCACTGAAATTTCACTTCATGTCACTTTTGAGTCAAGACAGTGTATTTGGCAGGAGTATACTGTTGAATATTCTCCTGTTCTGTTCTGTATTTGAATAAAGGAAACTAGAAAATCCGCTGCTTCTGGTAGTTTGTTCCATTATTTATTTATTCTTGCTGTTAAAAAAACATGTTTTAGTTCCCATTTGAATTTGCCTGGTTTCAGCTCTCAATCACTGTGTTTTCCTATGACTTCTATGCCATTTTAAAATGTCCTTTCTCCCCTGTTTTCTTTCCAAAGAATTTTTGTAGAATATAATAAGCTTAGTGCTGACTCTACTGAAGATGTGAAACAAATTGTGTTCTTTCACTGTAAAACATTTCTCCAAATTCCTGCACCTACATTAGTTCATCATCCTTCTGTAAAAATGAATTTTAGAATTAGTACTCCAGTTTTGACTTCATCCAAAAAAATAATTTAGCCCATGCAAGAAAAAACTATATCCCTGCTGCTGTTTCCCTATTAACTGTCCCTGTGTGTATTTGTCACAATGTCCAGCAGGAACTCAGACTGAATTGTCTTACTTGGCCATTGAAGTCTTTCAGTGTCTCTGCATTCCAAAGGTTGTCTCTACCTTCCAGGCTAGCCTGGGTCTGCAGTTACACAGTCTTGATGACTAGATTTAGGATTATGTGCCTGGTTTTATGAAACTCATTTTGTTTGGCACCCAGTTACCAGCAGATTACACTGTCTGCTGTTATTTACGTATGTCATTTTAGCCAGCAGCAGTGTTGAAGTGATTGATAAAACTTCAGACTGTTCTTTGTGGATCTCTGTGAGAAGCAACTCTATTTTGTGATGATTTTGCATTGCCAGTTCTTTCTTAGAGCGCTGTCAGTCAGTTTTAAATTGAGTTATATTGATATGGTATAGTGCTGCCTTGTCTTCCCATAACATCTTAAAGTATCATGTCAATTGCCTCAGAAGCTTTTAAGTTTATTACAGCTCTGCAGTTACCTTTATTTGTTAAATTTGTAGCTCTCAAAGAATGAAATCAAGCTTGTGACCAAGATAGCTTTCTATAAAACCATGCTGATTGGTGCCAGTTATCATCTAATTCTTTTATATATATATATATATATATACACACACACACGTATATATCCATGATATATCTATGTGTTTCTGTAATTGATCAGAACTAACAGGAGGTATGCCACCCTAAAATTATTCAGTCTGCCAATGCCTTACAATGGTAGCAGTATTACCTTAGTACCCTTCCAGTCATCTTGGAGCTTCCCTGTATTCCAGGGTGCAATAAATTAAGCATTGTTTTATCAGGGAGACTGGCCCTCAACTCTGGAGTGAAAGTGTACCTGAGTGGCAAATCAGATGCCACTACACCAAGTACTCTGAGGTCTGTGTGCAGACAGAACATTGAAAATTTCAAGTGGCATTTAAGTAGCTTGTCTGTGGCATCAGGCTTTTCAGCCAGTGTCCTGAAGTTCTGTAGAGCTCTGAATCAAGGACAGATTATTTGTTCATATTGTAACATTTTCTATTTAGATGAATAGCTGTAAAGCAATCTTTCAGAGGCTTTTTTTCCTGTACAGTTCATTGCTACCTGTATTATGTAGAACTCTGATCAGCTGGGAATTCTGGCAGGAGTTGTAACCACTGGAGCATCTTCCTTCATCTTGCCATGATTCAGAGCAGACACAAAGTCATGTTCTGCATTATTTAAAAGGGGATAGTGGCAGGAGCAGGCACTTCATTTTCTGCCTATAAAGCAAAAGTGCTTTGCCTCTTGTTTATTCATACAACACCTGCCTGGTGGCTGTAGGTAGTTCTGGGGAGGAATATGCAAATAGTTCTTTGAACTGAATATGCATTATTTCTTCAGAAGCTAAGCAGTTGTTTTTTTTTTTCCTTTCCTTTTTGTTGATTGACCTGGTTTGATTTTTTTGTGGAGAGTGGTGCTGGGGCTTTTGTTTTGTTGATGATGTTTGGCTGCCATGGGGTAGCCAGCATCATTTTGTCATGCAAGAGCATGCAGAAAAAGCGATTGTCATGCATTTGGTGCTGTTGGGTTAGATGTGTCACATATACCTTTCTCTACACTGTAGAGAAAATCTGGTCAACCCAGATCTCAGCATGTGAGTAGTCTCGGTGTAGCCCTAGCCTGCACCAGTAACCAAATCTGAAAAGAATTCATCCAGACACTTTCTCTTTTAGACTCAAGACCCAACAAAAAATGGAGCATTGCCATTCAAACTTGGAGAAAGCTGTGTTTGAGATAAGGAATTACAGCAAGCATTAGATTTTGCCAAGAAAGACTATACCTTTCTTGGCATAAGTTCAGGCTCTAGAGCCACAGCCATTCAAATAACATCTTTTTGCCAGTCTCTCCACTTGCTTTTCTAAAAACCTTGCTTTTGGAAATTTGAAAGAACTTTGTACAGTCTGGAGTATTCTTTGGTCCATGAACATTCTCAGATTTCCTCAGGGTAAGAGTGTATTCTAGGAGGATGTCGTCTGTAGTACCTCCTGTGCTGTGACTTACTGTCCTGGCTATCCTGCTCAACTTTTTGCTTTTCCTCCTGATTTCGTTGACAGAATCTGCTGACATTCTTTGTGCATTTGTCCAGTAGAAAATTCCTCATTGTCTCCTAGTATTTCTAGTATGCAAAGGCAATACTGAGGTCCTTGAAGAGTTAGTTTTGATTGAATCTGTTTTCTCTGTATAAAAAGGGCATAATTCAAAACTTCTTTGCTCCCCTGCCTTGACTCCCCTCAGCTTCTGCCAAGTGTAACTAGCAAAAATCAGAATTAACAAAAATATAGGCCTAAAGCACCATGTGGAGAGGAGCTTCACACAAGGCTATCAGGCTGAATCATAGATTACTGAGCTACAGGTAGCTACATTCAGTCATTGGTAATGACAGACATCCGAGACAAACATTTTCCTTCATCCCTGCTTCTTTTCTGTCCCTGCATGAATCTATTAAAAGAGTTGGTGTCTGCTGAGGAAGCACAGTCAAAGCAGCAGGGAAGCACAAATAACCTGTGAATCATTTCAGAGTTGTTCCTTCAGAGCCAGTTTTAATGGCTGATATCCTTGTGTGCTGTAAGGTCGTGCATGCGAGTGGAATAATGAAAGTGTAGGCGAGAGGTGCTTCGTGCTACTAACACTTTCTTTCCAGTCTCCTCCTCTTCCATTGTGCTTTTCACAGCACTGTGTTGGAGCTTGGGGGGGGGGGGGGGGGGGGGGGAAAGAATCCACTGGCCCCTTCCTTCATGGAATATGTACAGATTTAGTCTCCATGCTTTAAAGGTAAAATGCTCTGCTGCAATCCACTATGCAAGCTGACTTGAGTTTCAGCTGTATAAAGGGGAAACAGAGAATAGCATATATAGGAGGAGGAGATGAGTGGAAAAAGCAGCAACTAGAAGAGTTTACAGGATTAAACTAACAGTCCATAAGGATGAGTACACTATTTTATTTCTACTCTCAGTAAGTCTCCATGACTAGCTACCAGTCAAAGAATTCTTACAACTCTTCAGACTCTTCCAGCTCCAAAATCCAGTGATGTTTGTTACCTTCCTGTTCACATCATTTATTGCATTGATTTGACTGATGGATTGCATTGATTTGCATTGATTTGACTGATGGATGTCCTACTCAGTGTCACCAAAGAGGAACTGCATGAGCTCAGAGAAAAAGACTACGGAGTCCTTGTCATGTCATCAATATCAGTCAACAGTAAATACCCAGGAAAGAAAGTGTTCCCCAGAATACTTTCTTAGCATGTGGCAGTTTGCCAAATGTGGTGTCATTAATAACCCTGGAAGGATGCTACTTCTGTATGTGTCCAGTCTCTTTTTCTCTTTTTTCAGCATAAACTGTTAATGTCCACAGTGTCCTTCAACAAAGAGATTCACGGAAGAAAAATGCAGCAAAAAAACCCCCACCTTCTTGGTTGATCAAGTTTGATGCTTTAAACTTTCCAAATTTTATTCTACAGTTAAATTCTCTGTGTCTTTTCCCTTCCTTTTTGCAGGCAATTGACAAGTATTGCCGAGTTAGTGGTGGCTTTTCTGGTGTCAAGGATGTCTATTCCTCATCTCCTACATATGATGATGTACAGCAGAGCTTTTTCCTTGCTGAAACTTTGAAGTAAGTCCTTTTCACTCCTGCATCTTTCTGTAAAAGCTCACATCTAAATTTTGGAAAAATGTAGTGGCTCCACAGGTAGCAAAGAGATGATTTTGAGTATTAGGAGCACAAATGGAACAGGGAGAAAGCAGGTCCTGAAAATGGCAGTTCTTGTGTCTAATTCAGGCATCACAGCATGTTTCACTGGAAAAAAGGGGCTTCAAGTTCATCGTGTGTAAGGGGATAGTGTGGCTATTCTATCCTTCTGCTGGTTCCTTACCAAATTCCTCTACGTAATCACAATACTTTGTTGCCTCTTGTTACCATTATAAAAAGAAAGTCAGCCACTGCTACCTCCTCGGTTGTCTTCTTTAATTTTATTTCACTGACTCCTTCAGGTTCATTTTCTGGAGACTAAAAGCAGTGGTCCCAAAGAGAGAGGAAGCAGTTTCAAACAGGTCAGGTCAAAGAAACAGTACCTCTTCAGGAGATGATGGTATGTGATAGATCTGCCTATAAAAACCAAATGAGAGAATGAAATCTGCTCCTAAGGGAATTCTGTGGTGGCAAGGCTGACTTTTGATGTATCACTAGAATCCTGTCTGCATCTTAAATAATCACAAGTAGATCTGAAAATTCACTGATGCATCATTCAGTAACTGGATATACTGTAGTGCAAGCATTGCAGATGGTGGAAGTTCAAGGAGAGAACTCAGAAATTTTTACTGACTTTTGTTTTGGAGCATTTCCTGCTTGTGGAACAAAATGAAGGTTTATTGAAGAGCTGGGTATTAGATGGTTTTGACATTTATACAATTAGTATATCCCAAACCAGACTGTTTCACATTGAGATAAAGCAGAGAACATAAGGTCAAGCAAGATAGCCCAAATGAAAATAAAGACAGAAGGATTGGGTGTGATGTCATGAGGAAAATGAAGATGTTCCTCAGAAGAGGGGCACAAAATATATCTTAAGCAATACCTGCTGTAATCTTTGCTGCTATTGGTGATTACTTCTGCATATTCATTCCTCTCAAATTCAAATTTGGTAACTGTCCCAAATATGCTTTGTTGCTGCTTGGATACTTCAGTTCATTGGAGATACACAGCAAATTTCAGAGTTTTGAGCAGTACTGGCCATGAAGGCACCTATTGACTGGGAAGGACCAAGACTGAGAAATAAGTTGCTTAATTTATTCAAAGGAAAAGTGTGAATCAAATGAGGAAGGTGAGTTTGAGTAAGATGAAATATTGCTGCTGTGGTGAGAAAGAGCTTGGAGAGCTACAGCAGGAGAGAGTGAGGCAGAAGTGTTGAGGAAAAGAAGAAGCCTGATGCTTTAGAGACGAATGAAGTGTGTGGAGAAGACAAGAGATGTGTGACAAAACAGAATAATCTCTGCAAGGAATTTTTTTATCTGTAAACAGTAAATAGATGAGGAAAGAAAGAAAAAGTAGGGCCTCACTGACTGGATTGTGGATAGAGCTGGCAAATAAACGCAGTAGAAGAATTGATCAGGCAGTGACACAGGGCTCAAAGCTGCAGGCACTCCCAGTGTCTGATGGAGAGCGAGCAAAGGAACAGCAGAACAAGTGTGCACATTCTGGATGTGGCAGAGTCCACTAATGGGAATGACACTCTTTCCTTGTCAAGTGCAGCAAGAGCAGTCTTTTTCTGGATGGCAGGAAAGCAAGCAGAATCTGAGAGATCCTGTACACCCACACTGTTATGCTTGAACTCACACAGCCAGGTTTTCTGTAACAAGGGAAATGTCTTGAGTTTTAGCAGTTGTGTTAGGAAACTTTGACAGATCCCTACTATCAGTATGTCCTGCAGAGTTACAGCCACATTCAAAAGTGCACTTTAAGAAAAAAGGAACAACAAATACTTTTTTTTCTGCATGTGTCCAGTAACCTTATTTTGTTACATGCTTCATGTCCTCTGCTTTGTATTATAATGTACAATATCTGTGAAAACCCTCTGGACAATCTGTTGTCCCCATTTCCTCTCACCAGAAGCTGAAGCAGCTTCCAGAACTGTGATGACAAATCAGATACCTGCCATGGTTTAGTAGCTTCTCTTGTGCTGCTATGAAATCTTTGGTTTGGATTAAAGAGTCATTTCCAAGTGGGTTTACTCCATTTAGAAAGCTTTTTGACAACTTCTCTGCTCTCTTGCCCCCAAATACTTGTGGTTGGTGTCTTGGTGTTTGTTTTACACTTCAAGTCTTTGAAGGGAGACTTGAAAAACAAAAGCTTTTTGGAAAGATTGAAATGCTCTCTTTATAACAGCTTTTCATTGAAGGGCTTGATCATAATAAAAATTACTTCAGATCATCATAATAGGGAAGGTTGTGTGTGTGCTGTACAAAGATTGAAAGCAAGTATTTGTTTATAGCTGTAGCTGCTGAACTGTGGGGCCTGAAGCTGCTCTGTTGCCCCAGCCTGCCTGTGCTCTGCTTTAATACCCATGTTTTTCATCTTTGTCTTGGTATCCAGGTATTTGTATCTGCTTTTCTCCAATGATGATCTTCTACCATTAGACAACTGGGTTTTTAACACAGAAGCTCATCCTCTGCCTGTTTTACATTTAGCCAACACCACACTGTCAGGAAATCCTGCATATCGATAAAAACAGCTCTATGAAGAGGAAGAGAGACTGTTTTCAGCTCTGTTTTGTTTACATGGACCACTTGAGACTTTAGCAGGAGGGGAGACAGACAGAGAGACACTTGGTAAACCTAGACCCCGAGTCAAGCAAGTATTGGCATGGGAAACGAAGCTCTTCAACATATAAATAAGTTAAAAGTTCTGTTTTATACATGACCAAAACACGTGAGTGTGATTTTTGCAGGATGGAGACTTCACGTGCTTTGAACCCTGGCAAGACATGGAATCTACAGATAATATTAATGCAGCAGCACAAGGAAGAAGAGGCTTTCCCATCCAGGGAGAGGAACTTGCTGCTTGCTGTTGCAAGGAACAACACACCTCTTCAGATTGGGTGGGTTCCAAATACCTAGGTTTTCTTTTCCTTTTTTTTTAAATTTTTTAAAATTTTATTTTATGATGGCATGAACAAAGCAACAACAAAAAGCAACATCACTGCACCAGCAGCATCAGGATTTGAGTTTCTTTCTGTACCTGTCTGAATTTTTGAAGAAGCATTTGTTTATTCAGACTGGCAGCCATTCTCAGAGCCTCTAATCTATTAGAGCTAAACTCTAAAGTACAAAAAGTATTGCCTCCTCATTTTGCCTTTTCAAAATGATGCTTATATCCAAAAAGAAAAAAACAATTAGTAAGCATTTGGTTTGTAGATCACTGTCAGCAGAGTGGGCTTAGTTCATTTGGCATGCTCAGCCAGAGTCTGGAGCATATCACAGGAGTAGGAAGGAGCCTGTTTCCCTTCCTCACAAATTATGCCACACGAAAAAAAATATTATCTTCTTAGTCCTGATTCTTTTAGCTAAATAAACAGAGATGACTATTTCATGATTTATGTAGGAGGATACAGTATATGGAACTAAAAGAAGCTCCCCTTGAGCTAAGCAGTTAGAGTTTGCTGCTCTGTATTTTTGTACACAATCTGTTACATTTCATTCTTTGAATTCTATTCACAGAACTTTATTTGCAGGTATATATGTGTCTGACAGAAACCTAAAACTGCCTTTGATTTACTTTACAAAACTTGCTTTTATTCTGGGTGCTCCAGTACAAATCCAGTATGATCTTTGGAAACAACCCAACATCTCTCACGTGTGACTGGAAAAAGAAACTGAAGAGTCTCTTCTTTCATTAATTTATGATGCTGCTACCTGCATGGGGTTTTTTCAAGTACTTTGTGGCTAGGCTGGATAGTATCACTTAAATGGAGTCTTTTTCAGTCTTCATTTATTTGCTAAAAAAAGTTTCATCTTTCCAGATTTTTCATCTTTTTACTTTTGTCTTTCTCAGTCTCTTTTACTGTTTTTCAGAACCCTTACTGCTCAAATTATTCTTTTTATTCCCCTCTATTGCTCTAAGATCTTTTTGCCGTGGTGACTGGCCCCTTTGCTGAACAACAGCCTTTAGGTGATGGTTTCCTCCTAATTTTCCATGCACAGGTTCAGTCTTTAAAAAATCTCAGTGATGTTTTTGTACTGAACCAAATGGAAGAACTCTTCAATGAACTACAGTGATACAGCATCAGATTTAAAGGGTGTGAGTGCTGTTTTCCCTCCTCAAAAATATTTTTATATGAAGTTTTATATAAAAAAGACTTTTCTCCTTACCATATTATAATACATCTGACTGTAGAGTTTCCCCCCAAATTTTTCTTCGTTTGTCTGTGAACTTAGACACAGAAATCATTGTATGATCTACGTAAAAATGCTATCAGATGCATTTTTCTGGACAGTTACTTTGGTTTAAGAGGAAGAAAATATGGAGCTTTGGAAAAGTTTCAGTCTCAATGAACTTCCGGTCTTCATACCAGTTACTTTGGGACTGTAATTTGCAGTAGTATCCTAAAAATAATTTGAGAACTTATAAAGTAATTGATACAGTAAATAATACTGATTTCAGTAATTGTTTATTTAAAATTAGAAGTAGCTTAATAAATGGATTCTTCTTACTGGCCCCACATTAATTTATTTTTCTAATTATTATTCAGTGACTTACTGAAGAACTAGTAATTTTTCATTTTTCCAAGTTCAGATATGCAGTGTTTTCAAATTGTTTTTCTGATCCTATGAGAACTGTTATTAGCTTAAAACTGCACTTGATTGCCTTGTTCTCCTACGTGCCTCTGGGTATATAGGAGAAAGGAAAAGCAGACCCTTCTGGAAAAAAAAAAAAAAAGAAAAAAAAAGAAGAAGAAGAAATAATAAAAGCACTTTCTGCCCCATAAACCCAACCCTGTACTCCTCCTGATAAATGTGTGGATAGAATGGCTGCCAGTCTGTTCAGAGAAAAGTCAAGGACAGAATTCTGGAGTACCAGAAAAAGCAAACTTCTTATTGCTTCTCCTTCTCCATCCTCCTCTTGTGAATTAAAGAGGAACCCTTCAAATTTAACTTCTCCATGAATCCCAGTGGGTTAACTTACTGCCACAAGAATGCCTGAATTGAGGACTAAGCCATTTCATGTTATGGGATGGTGTTCTTCTTAAAGCAGATGTACAGTACTGCTATTTCTTCTTTGTGTAGATAAGCAGCAGGTACCAAATAAAGGACACTTGTTTCTCATTTTCCAGTTACCCCAACAGTCACTTTATACTCCATCACTCTTTAAAATACCAACTGTCCTTTTCCTCCAGAAGCTAATGATGTGCAGAGTCTATCAAAAATAATGCATTTTAAGGACTAATTGCTGTACCTTTCATAAATTTCATCCTGAGATTTCCTAGATCAAGCAGAGTTTGGAGGTAATGGGTTCTGGCCAGGGCACATGCTTAATTACCAAGCATCACAGATACTGAAACATCTGACTGAAGTGATGTGCCCACGTTCTGAGTGCTTCACAGAAAAGTAGGTTCTGATCTGCAAAATGGCATTACATGCAACCCAAAGTTCAGACTGTTTTCCCTCTGGGTACGTAAGGTACAGTAGAATATTGCCATTTTCATTCTGTTGCTGCTGTCTTACTTTCTTGAAGATAAGAGTGTAAATTTAAGCACAAAAATGACTTTTTAGTCCTAGCTGTTTCTGAGTCTTGCACTGTACTCTCTAACAAAACAATCCTCATTTTCTCTAGGTAGCTGTCCCATTTTACAATTTCTACTATACCCTCTCTCTGTACAGAATGAAATAAAACCAGAAGATTGTGTGCATTTTTGGCACACAGGATTTGGGCAAGAGCCTGGAAATCCCAGAATTTCTATTTCCTGTTTGCATGCGTCAAAACAAGGATGTATGGTTCTTTTTCCTAATCCAAGCCTCAAACTTGCCTGTTGGTCAGGATCTGCCAGCATTAAATTTTCTTCTAACAATTAGAGTTTGACTTTTCAGAGGCCAACATTTCTGCAGCTTCCATTAACAACCCTGGAGCTGTGCGTGTCCTGCAGTCAAGAAGCCGACTTCTTAACTTTGTCTTCTAAATAAAAACAAAATCCTTGAATGATATTGAGTGTTAATTTTGCTGCACAATATAGTCCTTCAAACTGAATGTTCAAGGAAAGTGTAGAAAATACTGGAGTGTCCTGGAGTTAGAAGGAAGAGCAAGTAGTTTCATGTGCCAGTCACACCTTTGCTGTTCCTTCAGCTCCCTGCTCCAAATTTGTGGATCACTGTGTTTTAGATCCCAAACACTGACATATCCCCCTACAGTCTTTTACAAGATTTGAATGTTGCCTGGGTTCTGAAAGGTGACAATAATTACACTCTCCCTGTAATGCCATCCTTTAAGGTTAGAGGTGCACCCCCTAAGCAAAGCCCTGTTGGTATTTACACAACTAAGCCAAGCCCATGTTTATAAGGGGACAAATAAGAAACAGGCTTTTTGGTACCAGAGAAAAATGAAAGCAAGCTCTTGATCCATACTGTAGTTGGGTGATCGGTTCACCCTGAGTAAGACATCCCTCTTTCACTCCTTGAATTTTAAGAAAACAGTCTTCTGACTCAAGAGTTTGAGTTGCCATTGCCATACAAAGAGGAAACCCAGGCTCTTTTGCAAGTTGTGTGCATACAACTGTAGCAGAGATGATAAGCACGAGCTGCTTCAGCTGTCAGCGCCTTCTAACAAACTGCTCTGTAATTGCCCAGGAGAGTTGGGAACCACCAAAGTCGGAGGAGACAGCCTGACCTGTTCCAGTGAATTGTTGCCTTTAATCCTAATCGCTTGGTGAAAGTTGGATTTGCATTCTGCCTTTATTCTTGCTTTGTCTAAAACTGACAGATTATTTTTTCCTCCAGAATAATAAAAGGGCAAATGTCTATCTTCTGATGTGGAAACCTTCTGCCTCTGACCTGGAATCCTGCATATGTACTTTTTACAGATTAAAAAATAATATTGTATATAAAAAAGATTGAATAAAGAATGTCTTTAAGTGAAAAAGGTGTGTGTTTTGTCCTTTGCCTCCAAAAGCAGCATCCTGTAGCATCGGACTTTGAAGCTGACCCTATTCCAAAGGCTCAGTGGTGCTGCAACTTTTCCCTGCAGCTCTACTAAGGACTTTGTCAACTTAAACATGTAGTAAGGTGCCCTGTTGCAAAATTAAACCCTGTACCCTGTACTTGGTACTGACAGGTCCCTGTAGTGCTCAGATGGCTCTCAAGGTGCAGCTCCATGTACAACACTTTGAGGCTATTCCTGGGTGCCATTGTGAAAGCTACCAAACCTCTCAAAAGAGATTTCTCCCCATTTGTCAAAATGTGTAAAAGTGGCTAAAAGATTCAAAGATCCTTTTAGATCAGAGTAAAGGGACATGCAGACAAGCAGTGGTACTAAATAATTAAGCCATCAAGTTAAACCCCCAGCTTTTCTTGAGACTGATATAGCCAGTGAGTTGAGCAATAGTCTGTCTGTCCATTCCTCTGCTGCCTGGGAAATGGAAAAAGTTACCAATTGTTAAGTTTTAATCACAGGGAAACTGGTATGAAGAAATGGCTTCAACTGAGCTTGTTTTCCCCCTGCACCTTGAAATTCCCTGGAACTGCTGCTATAGCTCTATTTTTTGCAGTACAGTCTGTGAATAACCATTTTTGTTTAACCAGAATTTGCTTTCTGATTCACATTAACTGTAGATAATCCTTTCTGTCTGATGTCACTTGTGTTGCTCATGCACAGTACCTTGTTTCTGTGATGTGCCATGACTGCCAGCCCTTGTGTCCTGCTTTATGTCCAATGCCCAGCCTTCCCAGGGTGCTTCAGCCTCAGGATGTAATGATCATAAGAGGAAATTGCCTCCAAAATGCCATAATTGAGTGCAACATGTGGCCCCTGCTGTACTGCCATGCTATCCACCTGGAGATCCAGATCTTCATCCAGCTGTTGCTCCATAGGTTTTTGCATGGGCACATTCATGCTGCACCCAGCTTCCAACTGCAGCATCACTTCTGAAGCAGCAGCTTTTGCATCCACTGTCCTCCCTGTGGTGTCCTGGGCCCCTGAGCCACCTCACTGGAATTCACTTGATGTAGCAAGGTGTGTCCTGTCCTTTGTGGTTGCACTGCATTGTCTCTGCCTCTTCAACAGTGAAGTGCTTCACCCCTCTGCTTCCACCTCCTCTGAAACAGACATTCTTTTGCATGTTCTCTGCCCAAGGGATATATATATATATATATATATATATATATATATATAGGGAATATCCTCTTTTATCTCTCCATTGGTGCTCTGCCTGCATGTCACCCGCCCCCCTCCCTTCCCTTGCAGACACTGTGATTGTGTGTGCTCCTTCCTGGAGACCATGTGCCTTTCTTATGCATATTAATTAGCTGTATTTAAAAATCCTGAAATTAATCCTTTAATGGGTTATTTTTAGCCTCTGTCTTGTAGCTCTGGGAGCTGGCTTCTCTCAGTGCAAAGTCATAGGCTTTCTGTGGGCTTTGGAAAGGAAGCATAACTCTCTGCTGGTTTACGTGTGGGATGTGTGAAGGCTGGTGATGGTGTGCTTTTTTTTTTTTTAATATGAAGAGCAAGAGTCTTTTTGACAATATTTCAGGCTGAGCCAACTCTCGTGAGAAATGATTTGAGAAAGAGCAGTCACTCATATAGCCAAACTTACTTGCAGGTAAAAATTCAGGGAAGAATTTGGGGAGGAAGGAAAAAGCACCATGTGTTCATGTGTACCAACAGTGTCACTGCTTTCTTAGATGGTTTCCATTGCATGAGTAGTCACAGGTGACTGTGATGTCTGTCTGTAATGGTAAGAATAATTTGTTTGTAGAAAAATCTAGAAAGAATTGTTAATACAGAGAATGAAGGATCAGAAAATGCTGAGGCCTAGAACAGCAGAAGACAAATTTAAAAAGTCAAAATGCAAAGTTGTTCCTCTTAGGAAGAGGAGCAAAACTTTTCACTATAATCTGGGATGTTGTCAATCTGACATCTGAAATCAGTAACAGAAAAAATGGAACATACAGTCAGCTATGATACACAGATCACTAATGCAGGGTGAAAAAAACAAGTGAAAATAAAAATGGTTGTGCTGAGTCAAAACTAAGGTTTGTCTGACCTTGTATCTTGACTGAACTCTCATCAAGAGCAAATTCCAACAGAAGAGCAGGAAAGTGAATTTTGATATTTCACAAATGTACCCTGAAGTGATCTGCAGCTTCCTGAGCCATAGGTTGTTATCTTGGTGTTTAACAGGCCTTGGCATCTATGGAGGGGGGCTGTCCTTTGGAATTCTTTGGAACTGTTCCAGTCACTTATTGAATCAATAGCAGCTGTCAGGGAGCAGAGCAAGCTCTGACAAAGAGCCTCATGGTGCTGGCAAGGAAGGCATCTATGCACTGAGAGAGTGTTTCTGATGAAACAAAAAGCATGTCAGTGCCATACAGAGATGGGTGGGCACCTCTGAGATGTGGTGTGTGGCTCTGGTCACCTGTATTCAGAAGGGCTTGCCTCAGTGGAGACTGGAGTGGTGAGGTTTACCAGGGAACAGAGAGTTGGCATCAGGAGAGGTGAGAGGAGTTCAGCCTGCCAAAGTGAAGAGTAACAGAGGGGATAACTGCTGTCCACAACACATCAAGTGGTTGGTCAGCCTGGGAAAGAAAAAAGCTTTTTTTCCTGGAGGACAAACCTTGCACAAAAGCCCCACACAAACTGATACCTGCAATGCCTGAATCAGTTCTGACACTGAGGTCCTAGGAGTAGAAAGTATGTCTGCTGAATAAAAGGATGATGTTTTGTGCTTGCCTGCAGTTTCATGTTCCTGAATCAAGGATGTAGGAGGTCTTTTCCTGTCCTGCTTTCCAGAACTCCTGTGGGATCACTAAGTCTAGGGTTGAATTTATTAAAGTTCTTTCCTTTGCTCTGTTGTCTGTTTCTAGGGCAGGACAAGTGTAAAATGCCATTGAATCAGGAAGTAAAGAGCCTTTTATATCTTCATGGATGGGAGTTATTCATTCACATTTGCTATGCTGTTTGAGTAATGATGAATAGAAACTCACCCAAATACTTCCTATTATGTTTTCTAACACGGTTATCCAGTGACCTTTCACCACTGGATTTGCTGTGGAGGAATCAGAAGCAGATTGCAGAGTGTTGAAGCACAGTGTTAACAACATAAGGACACCAATCCCTTTTGATCTAAAGATTGTCACTGAACAAAACCCAAGTAACTAAGAATATATTAGAACAAAGGAGTGGTACAGTCTGCATATAGAGTGCAGTGTTTCTTACACAGCAAAAGAAGTGGAAATTATCAGTACCCTCAAGAGAGAATCTCTAAAGATGCTGTCTGTTGCATGCATTTCAATTCTTTTTTCTCCTAGTTCTAGATGGCTCATCTTGTCCTTTGTTTGGGTACACATCCCGTTATTACTTGAGGTGCTTTATGCCTGTGGGCTATTTCTGGTCTAATTAATGTTCACATCAAGGGATTCCCCTGACAGTTCTCTGGCATTTTTGCAAGTGTTCTCTTAGCTCCGCACTGATACATGATCACACATTTTGTACACTTTAGCCAGGTACATAATTTCAAAGAATCCATAGATTCTTGCTGTTAGTGTGCTCAAATCTTAAAACCAGTGTAACCTGAGCAGCCATTTATGTCAGACCAGTACTACAGTCTCACATACCTTATGTCAAGCTCCCAGACTGTACTACTTGTATCACAGCAAGGTTAGGTTTTCAGGTTCTCATTAGATATTTTGCAACTGAAGTGGAAATTTTCCACAGGAAAAGAATCCTCCAAATCTTTGAATACACACCAGCCATCAACTTGTGGAATTAATTGCTTCACTGTGAAGTAGGCTTTGATGTGTTCAGTGACAACAGTGAAAAATTCACTGCCACATCCAGGTGACATCGTTACATTGATTTTTTATTAGCTTAAATAATACACAAATGCTGCTTTTTCAAGTGTGTCCCCTAAGAAAACCTTTCAATATGCTGCCTCAAATTTACTCCAGATCCTGCTCATGCTGTTTCTTAATAAAGTCTATGGGTAAAGCACATCCACCCCTTCACAGAACACAGTATGTAGCCCTGGAGATGTTCCCTCTGAACAGGTTATATTCAGTGTCAGACGTTGGTTAGCTGCATCACGAAGATGCTCTGCCCACATCGTTTATTAGCCCTGCAGTAGAAACTTCTTGCCAGGTCAGGCCGTTGGGAAAGGACGTGGCTGAGTGTGCTCTGGCACTGGTCAGCTCAGAATCTGGAACTCTTGATTTGTTTTCAATAATAGTATCAGATTGACTTCCAGAATGCTGGGATTTGAACACTAAAGTTCAAGTGTCAAACACTGGCAGTGTCTCCCAAATGCTGAACAGCCTTTGCCCACCTCTGTGTGTGTAACTCACCAGGATGTGGGAAGTTCCTGGTTTGAGGAGTCAGTGACAGGCATAGGTGCACAGCAGTCTGCCCTGAACAGATCAGAAAATCAATACAAAGGATGAAAATGCATTTGGGATGTGGAACATGAACTGTGACTGTGAGGAGCCTTCTTCCTGGAGGGAAAAAAAAATCACCTGATGTGGAGGGTCTGTAACCTCTGTGAGCACCATGAGATTTTAACTGGCTCCTGTTGAGAAAAGGCTGTATTTCAGCTGCTTGACAAGCCTGATTTTTCAAAAACTGAAGAGTCAGGCTGCAAGAATTACAAGATTGCTTCTAAATAATGAGTTTGAGGGTCTTTTTCCATGTCTGCAGTTGTGGGGTTTTCTTTAATCTCGAGCTCTTATATCACTCATAGTGACACATTTCCAAGCCCTGGCCTTTTTTTTCAGAATGGTGAGAACCACCCTTAAAAGTAAAAGAAAAGTAAGACTCGGTTTATCTTCTGATCTGGCAGAAGTTCCAGCATCATGAAATGATCAAGAGTGGGCACTGCTGCATTAAGCTTACCCTGAGCATCGCTACAAATACTTAAGGGCAACTTTCTTTTAAGAAAACACAATTTTAAAATTTTTTACAACTTGAACGGGGAGCAGACATGGATCTTCATTCTGTAGACATACCCCACAATTTGTCCTGTTGACTGCCCTGGTTCAAACAGTTGGCAGCATCCTGGTTTTAGTGAAATGGCTCACAGGAACCGAGTACAAAACATAACACTCAAAACCAGGACATCCAAGTAAAATATCCCTGTGATATACATGTGAGTCCCACAGTTGCTTTTGGATTCTTGCACTTATCTTTATAGGGACAGAATATTTTTTCCATACCAAAGTGAATAATGAATGGTATTCATACACTTGACCTTGACACTTATCACCTGTGGTTCTTCCATCACTTGCTGCAGGAGTGCTGGAGGGAGGAAGCAAGGGAGAAACTCGAGGGATTTTCTTTTTAATCCTGTGCTATTCATCTGCTTGTACAGAGACCCAGCAAAATTCCAGTGTATTAACCAATTTGTTCTCAGACAGGAACAAAAAGCTAAACAGTGACACTCCGGTTTTGGAAACTTCTTGCAGACACTATCTCAGCTGTGCGGTTGTTCTTGTGTTGTCACAGCTAAGCATGGCATCACTCCCACTGGAGCAGTGTTCAGAGGATGAACCTGAGACCTTTCCTTGAAATACATGTATCAAGTCATTCCCTTAAAGCGACATTGTGAAATTTTGACTTGTAAGAGGCATTATCTTGGGTTGCAAAACACCCAAAACTGTTAGCAGGAGAAGAGGTGAGATGGATACTTCCTTCTGTGATGTATCAGGGTTGATCATTTGTCTCTGTTGGTCTGGATCCCCCGTAGCCAGCAGCAGGCAGTCCTCACCAGCAACCTTGCACTGTGTTTTTTGTGATAAAAGTGCAGACTTTGTGAAGACAGAAACTCCGCAGTCGGAATATTAAGTTGGGCTTTGCAGAGCAAGTGGGGGGAAACCATCGCTGAAGATACCATCTTGTGGCAGTAAGAGGCACCGACCAACAGAGCCAGCAGAACTAAACTGTGTGAAGGAAAGCATCACTCCTACAGAGCAGCTGATCACATACTCCTCGCTTTCCAAGGAAAGGATGCCACCGAGGGGCAAGTCTTGATCCTGGGCTCCTCCGATCCCGCTCTGCCCGCTGTGTCCTCGCCCAGGAGCTGCGGGAAGGGGACTCAAAGGGAACGTCCCAGGTTTACACTACACTCACCCCACCCAGCGGCCGCTCCAGGACATCCTTGCCCCAAACGCCTTTTCCTGGGGAAGGATGGCAACATTCGAGTGCGCATCTGGTCCTTGCCCTGGAACCTCTCCCAGATGTGTCCGTGACACATCTGCCTTCCCAGCCTGCCTTCCCAGTACATCAGGGAGCTTTGCCCTCTGCCACCAGCACCGTGATGCCCAACTTGGTTTCCAGAGCTCACGGGGGCTCCCACAGCCCCAGAGGAGGCACAGAGGCACTGACGGGCAGGAGATTCCAGCTGGAATCGGTATCCTGCTGGAGGACCCGGTCAGCTTGCAGTTAATCACAGACCTTGTTGCAAGAGGTGATCCAGCTCCTGCTGTGAAGTTGTCCTGGTTCCTTTCCCTCATTTATAGCAATGCCAGGAACAGAGAGTTCAAATTAAGTGAGACCATTATAAAAGTAACTACTTCCTCTCTGTAAATACATAACCAGTACATTTAAGGGGGCCGAGGGGGAGGTTCCTAGAGGAGCAGGAATAGTCGAGCACTGCAGAACACCCGCCTCAACCACTTTGTACAGGCAAAATCCACCGTGCCATGATCAGGATCAAAGAGCTTTCATCTCCTGATTATCCTTCGTGGCTGGCCAGAGAGACCATTGCTGCAGCAGTACCTGTGTGTGAGTTTATTTCAAGAGCACTGTAGACAAGAGACATCAATTCCAAGATGGACCAAAAGAAACCCCCCTGAAAGTGAACTATCTTGGACTTAGTGGTGAGTGTGCAGCATTCGTTATGTCATCAGCACTTGCAAATAAAGCATGTAGAAAGTCCAAGTGCATGTAAAAAATCCAGTGTACTCTTGGTCTAGATAATTTAAACCTAAATGTATAACAAAAATTGCATGTGGGATGATCAGAAGAATATACATCTAGCTTCTGATGAAATCACCGCATTGAAAATTTTGAGGTGCAAGAATATTTGAAAGAGAAAATAGAGAAGCTGAAGATGCTTCATTCCTGTAATTTATTTTCTTTTAATAAAATGAAATGAAAGGATGAGATGATTACTGAGTATATCAGTACCTTCAAAGCAATTTTTGCCCACATCTATTTTGTTTGCTTTGAACTTTTTAGGTGGTCTTTCCATATTTTAGGCAGCAAAAATTTCTTCTTTCTCTGTCTCAGTGGTCTTCCACAATACATGTTAAGTATTTGAGTGGCACCTGTTATAGGATCAAGCTGGAGATTTAATAAATCTTTATTTTTGATTAATATTCTTTTCCCTTTTGGAGATTAGTCCTTAGCTACTTAATATTCAGTGCTTGCTGCCAGCACTGGAGAGACACATCTTATTTAAGAAATGAGACAAGTTCAGTTATGTGAATGAGGAATGTCTAGAAATAGCAGTCATTGGTCTGAGTAAGAAATCCATTGTACAGCCATACATGCATTTCAGTTATCCAGTGGTTTTTGAACTGAGATGGAGAGCTTTCAGGAGGGAGAAAAGTATTACATGGGACTACAGGGGTCACGACAAAGAATGGTGAAATTGCTTTTCTGGAATATCCCCAACTATACTCCCACTTCCCAAATTATCTTTACAGCCACTATAATCTATTGTATCTACATGTATAAGTGACAGATTTTTCAGGTCAAGAAGCAATTGTTACTTTTAGTTTCCTACGTAGCAGGGGCTGTACATAACTTTTCACATTGTTATTTTGCACAAAGCCTATGAATTGAACCAAAGCTTTTTAAAAGAAAAGCGATTTTAAAGATCTTAATTGAGACAGTTAACATTAATTTTGTGATTTTTATTATTTAGTCTGTATTAATTAAAGTTCATAATGTAAAAAAATTTTAACATTATTTGAAGTCTGCAACACACTCAGAATACCAGTGTCCTGCCTGTCTGATAAAATGGATTTATCACAAAAACATGCTCATTGGCATTAACTATCCAACTGTCCTCCATTGACTGTATCCTATATTAATAATACCAATTCCAGGCATGAATTTCTGGTATTGACATGATAGCTACTTTTGCTTCTGTTTCTCTGGTGCTTCTTCCTTATTCCTAAATCTATTCAAAATGTGCTCTATTACAGTTCCTAGCCCCTTTTAGCAAGCAAAACTCTGCTCCTCTCCAGTGACAAAATATTTAACAGCAAATGGTGGTCTTTATAAATGTAGGGTTTTGTACCTGCTGGAACAAGAGGTCATTAATTCACCTGTATCATGTAAGTATCACTGATACATATTTATTTCTTCCTTGTCTGCATGTCTGAAGGATAAATAAACACCTTTCCAGCAAAGCAGCCCTAGTGTTTTGGAGGTTTTTTTCTTTTCCATTGTTTATGCAGAGGTAAAGTTCTTCTTACTGTCTGCAATCCTGTTGGCAGTGGAGCTTCATTGATAACCAATAGTTTGTTTTATTGATTGCCAGACAAACTAATTAAATCAGAAGAATGGTCCTGGTCAGCTGATGTAAAAACAATAAGGCTTGTCCTGATCAAGTACATTTTGTAGCCATTTTGCTAACCTGCCAAGAATAAGAGTATAAAAAACAAACTATTGCAAAGTAGTCTGGAGTGCAAACTTGCAGAAAATCAACCCTCTGCAGTAAGTCTGCCTGTTCTCCCTCTTGGTATCCTTGGAATATCCTTATTGGCTTGTGTTTGTTACTGTGTAACAGCACGTGACAGCCTCGGTGCCTCTGAGCAGCATGAATGTTTCAGGTAGCCACTCCCTTGGGCTTCCAGGATGTTTTATTACAGTCACTCCACTATTTTGGGCAGCCACCTGAAGCAAAGACAACACAGATACCAACCCAAGGGTGCTCAGGGAGGGACAGAAGTGGGGAATAAGCTTCCTGTAAGCAGGAATGGCTTGTCATGGGGATTGAAGGAAGGGATGTGGTAGCAAGACACAGGGAGGAAGTTTAGCAAAGGAGGAATTTGGCACTTAGAAATCTGGCTGTTGGAGCAAGGCTTTTGAAGAGATGAAAAGATCCCACTGTCTTCCTGTGAAGGCAAAAATAGCAAAGAAAGCTCCAGCAATGGGAGCATGCACTTGGGAAACAAGTCACTGAACTGTGGAGCAAAAACTGTTCTTTATTCTCTCTGGCAGCATCTGTGGATATTTTAGGAGCTCTGTTAAACCTGTGGAAAGATGTCCCAGTTTTCTGGTATGTATTTTAATACCCCAGCCCTTTGGTGTGTGAAGTGTCTACCCCTATTAAATAGCGACTTTGCTGCTGTTGTTCTGCCTCTTCCTTTCCAACTCTAATTCCCTGTGCCTGGATTACCCTTCCTACTCCTACTTCAGTGACAGAGCGACCACTGCTGGCTTGGCACTCACTGAGCATTAGGATGAAATATTAGCCTAGAAAAACTTTGGGTGTTACTGTGTTAAACACATTTTTGCTTTTCTAAGGGTGTGCAGAGAGTGGAATAAATAAAATAAGAGTGTGCATGCAGGGGAGGGAAGAGGAACAGTGTCCATGGAAGGGGATGGAAAAGGAAAAAGCACGGAGATCTAAGTGCAGTGTCCCAGCTGCAGGGAGAGGTGAGGCCTGACAGGACCAGCTGATGCTTTGCCAGGGCTTAAAGCAGCTGCACCCAAAGTAGTTGTGGCACTTTCTTCTCTCCCCAGACCGCTCCTGGAAGTCACCCTGTGTTCCTTCAGGATGTTTGATAATGTAACCATGGCAGAAAAGTGTATCATCACATGTCTGAAGGGAGGGAGGGAGGGATTAAGTAATCTCCTCACAAGCAAATGGAAACAAAAGCCCATACCCTTGTGGAGGGTCTGTGTCCCCAGAATATGACTGACATTTCTGGTGTCTGCTATTCTACTACTTCAGATCTTACATAGTTAACCAAAGATGTTGCTAAAGCACATAGTAATGTTTGCACTGGGACTATCTAATGTTTAGGACACTGAATAATTAAACTCAGCACAGACTTCAAGCTGTCAGCATCCCTGGAAATGTGATTTATTTACATTAGTACCGAGTCAGGTAAAATGTTTCTGTTTGCACCATCCAAAACAGAACAGAGAAATTCCTGTCTCTTAGAGTTGTTTTCAGCGAGATGTATGTTTAAGAAACAAACACTGGATCGCATCTGTTTGTTCAGACAAGATCTGTATTTTTGCCCACAAGTCAAGTTAAACATTCTTCAGAAGCTCATGTGACCATCAAAGAAGCACAGGGGCAGCACATGTGTACCTATCAGCTAAAGTTAGCCTTTGTTCCCAGCTGAAATGTGGTAAGAGCAGGATTTTTTTCAGCACTCTTTATTTTTCCTCAATGTTCACAAATACATTGACTCTGCCGTGGTAACCCCTCAGTGACCAAGGCTGTCCTGAAATATTTTTCTCCCTTTCATTTTCTTGAAGTTGTTCTGCTGGACACCCACCAGATTTGTTGCAAAATGAGGGTGCATAAAGGAGTATTTCCCTGACCAAATCTGTCCCTTCTCTCCCTCCACACTGTCCTAAATAAAACTGTACTGCACTGTATTGTACTTTTGATCTCATGATGCTTACAGTGCTCAAAGTTTGACTCTCAGGTGAATGTGGAATGCACTACACCCTTGAAAAAGTGAACAAGATTTGTTACAGCTTTTGCCATCAGGTGGCTTCTGCCTGCTGCCTGTTTGGTGAGGTTGGCAAACACTGAGTGAATAGGGCGTAGCTGAGTGGTGCACATTTGTGAAGTGCAATCATACTTCTAGGACAAGTTGTGTTTTACAAAAGCCTTGGATGTGGCGTGGAGTGAAAGAAGGCCTGAAGTGTTAACACCATGGATTGTGTGGAGCCTTACTAAAATAAGTCTTTGTGCTGCAGAGATGTAGAAGTGGGTGTGGACTGTGCAGTACAGTTACCCCCATCAGCCTGTACTCAACAAACAAATTAACATTTCACTTTTATTTATTCTGAGGTTAGGAGTAAGGGGTTTCAGTGGGCTCTTACACAGAGAATTCATTTAAGTGCTTTGTAGTTTGCTGCTGCTCACCCAGCTCTCCTCTGGCTCAAGGCCCTGCTTAGCTGGATTTCAGCTCCTCTTCAGGCTTAGGCAGTGCTGCTTTGCAAGTGCAGCCTTCTCTGGGGGATCACAGAGGCAATCCACTCACCAGTGCCCTGCTTGGCCTCTTCCCACGTGTAGCGGGGCATGTAGCCAAAATCCTGCTGTGCCTTCCTGTAGGAGAAGGTGAAGGGGGTGTTCAGCAGCATGACCAGGTGGCGGTTGGTGGAGGGGATGTATCTGACAAAGGGCCGCAGCAGGAAGCTCACGATCTCCAGCAGCAGCGAGATATAATAGAGCACTGTCAGAGGCATGGGGAGCTGGGGCTCAATTCCAAAGCCCAGGTTCTTGGTCAGCTCGTAATTCAGGTCAGCGTAGCTCATGTGGGGAGTGTCATCCGAGATGTAGTAGAACTTGCCCCTGACGTGCTTGGCTTTCTGCGGGGCTCGCAGGGCTTTGGCTGCCTGCACGTGTGCCCAGGCGATGTTCCCCACGTACACGGGGTTCACCAGAGCCTCCTTCCTGGAGAAGCGCAGGTACACGTTCTTGTTCAGCAGGCACTTATCCAGGTGGCCTTGGAGAAAGGGGCAGCCTTCCCCAAAAATGTACATGGATCTCAGGGCACAGGTCATCAGCGTGCCACCATCCTTCAGCACCTGGCCATCTGCTTTCAGGACAGAATCCTCTGCCAGTCTCTTGCTTTGGGCATAAGGAAATTCGGATGTGCTCTCATAAGCTGTATCTTCATCACCATTGAAAATGGGGTCACCTTTGCAGTTTGGGCCTGTCACTTCTATGGTACTGGTGTATATGAAGTGCTGGACGTTGCAGCGGACACATGCCTCCAGCAGCAGCTGAGTACCTACAGAAAACAAACATGAAAGGCAGCCTAGGCCCTCCTAACCAGGAAAAAGTGGGGGTTTCAGCTCAGAAACTGCATCTTTGGCCTGAGCTTAGCCAGATCTCCCTCTCTTGCAGCTGAAAGAATCCTGTCCTGAGCAGGGCTGTATATTCAATGACACTGAATCTGCTCTCGATTTGTATTTAAGTAGTATCAGTGCACCTTCCAAAGTGAATAATTAGTCCCAATTGGGACCAATTTGAATTGAATAAGGGTGAATAATTGGTCCTGATTGCATGTTAGGGAGGGGGTGTTATACCAAGAATCAAATTTTTCCCCTTCCTTAACTTAGCATGGGTACTGACCAAAGATTCAGGGACTTGTGCCTTTTGATTGGATTGGGTCGGCTGAAGGCAGAGAACCCTCAGAAGCTTCCCATCTCCTTGGGTATCATCCATGCTCTATGGGGAAACCCATGTTTTTCAGGCTTGAGGATGCTCTTGGGTGGTTTGCTAAGAAGGGACTGAGTTAGTACGGGACCTGAAGGTTCGCTCCAAAATCAGTGCACTTACACCCAGTGCAAATCTATCCAGTATTCAACTGGTAAAGAGAAGGGCTTGAAGAGAAACATGGTGAAGCAAGGCACGATAACCTGTAGTCAAAGATCATAAAGGACAATTAGCAAAGAGATGTTATTCTGGCTTTTCCTTGCAGTAGTACAGGATTTCTTACATTTAAAATCCTTTAATGCTTTCATTGGGGGCAGCAGAGGTCAGCCGTTCAAAGTCTTTTAAATAGCTGAGAAGGTTAAATGAGGAAAGCACACTGAAGGGGGAAATAAATACTTTAATAAGTTGTGTTGTTATAGTTGCAATTAGAATCTTCTTTTTCTACCCAGCTTTGAGGCAGAGATTGCCTTATTTGTTGTGCATGGTGTAATGAGAGAAATTAACTGTAAAAAGGCCAGTGACTTTGGAAGAGAAGACACAGCTCAAAGACATTTGGAAACATCTCTGGCAAAGGAACATGAAACTAAAATGACTGGTATGGTATCAGAAGAGTGTAGCCTAAAATCCAGGGGATAAAATGAAACACCAGCAGTGAGGCACATATAAGATCTTCCAAGTCTGCTCGGTCTGTTACAGCAACAACTGAAGGCAGCACAATGCAGAACAGACTAGTGTGACTGAAATGAAAATAATGAATTAAAGAGGTTCAGAAGAGCCAGGAATATTGGCAGCAAAATATGGACTCGTTAATGAGTGAAACTTAGGAAGAATTATTGAACTGAATATTGTTAGGGCACCAAAATTTCTCTTTTCAAGCTTGAACAAGAAAAAGAAAGAAATTGAAAGAAATGGAAAACAAATCTGGATGAGGCATTCAGAAACATTAAGGAAGTGCACTGAAAAAATTATGCAGACAGGAATAAATTAATGTGAAAAGTGAATTCATGCAAGTCACTGTTTAGATAACATACAAGCCAGGGTCATCTGGAAAAAAAATTAGTTTATTATATTATTTAAAAAATAATCACTTAATTCCTGCTGTCAATACTGTCTAGAAAATGAGGGAAAGTAATCAAATGCAGAAGGTCTTGATGAAATCAAATGAGATAGCAAGTTTTAGAAAAAAGCAAACATAAAATTATCTTGACAGTTGGTGTCTGCTCAAGATGAATTTCACCCAAATAAAGTGTGGTTTATTTGCAAATCAGAATTACTTATAAAAGTTTAAGATTCCTACAGTAATGGGAATATGAGTATCTTTCATATAACATGTAATAAAATAAACTATTACTGTATTACATGCTTTATTCAGTGAGTGGGTCCCCATAGTTTGTTTGCCCTTCTGGCTGAGGATCTGGTTCACAGAAGGTATTTTGTGTAGATTATAATTAATCATTTTCTCAATTCCCTTCCTTTTAAAAATTTGCTTCCCTTCCTTCCTAAAAATATATTTTTGCTATGAGATATTGTGTGGTAATGTAGGAAAGCCCTGCATCAAGGCAAGTTTAACTTTTTCGCTTGTCCTGGTTCATGAACATCCACATCTGATTCTTGAAACATTTATATTACACAAGTTCTATTTTCTAGGAGAAAAAAAAACTTTCATCCTGCAAGCCTGTGAAGTACACTGCAGTGCCCTGGCTGGTCAGAAAACCAGAAGAGCATCAGAATGGAAATGGAAGGAAACAGGGAAGAGAGAACAGCAGTATTCACTGGCTGACCTTGTGGCCAGTTGGCTCTGAGAGCAGGACTGTGGATGGTATTTTGTTCTAGCAAATATTATCAGCTAATCCTCACTGGCCCAGTGGGCTTTTTCACCCATAGGCAGACACTGTTGGCAGGGGAGTGAGTACTGGGGAGTCAGAGCTAAAGGGCTTTCTGGGTTTGAGACATTTTAATAGTAACTTGCTTTTGATTTTTAATTTTTTTTTTCTTTTTTATTTCTCCATGGAAAAAACATGTCTAAGCAGCACATTTGGCTGTGAAAAACCAGATTGCAGCAGGAGTATGGTCATAAAGACAGAGTTTTAAAAATCCTCTTTTTGAACTACCAACCATGTATATTTTCATATTACCCAATGCACAGGTTTCCAGGAACTTGCCTTTCTGCTCTTGCCTCCTGACAGGGGCCAAAGAGGCTGCCCACTGGGCTCTGTGTTTTGATCACTGACAATTTGTGGCTTTGATTGAGCAGAAATGAAAGGGTCTGGAAGCTAATGGTACAGGCAATGAGCCACCCTAGAACAACTCAAATGCCATCTCTCTGCTTTTAAGGTACATGTAAGAAACAACTCCACTGCCAAGAATTCTTTTTTCCTCTGAACTCTGGTGAGCAGCCAATTCTTGTAAAAGTGATGCCTTTACAGGCACCTGTACAGATGTGTTTCTTATTTTTCTGTGAAGAAGCCCTATGTCTGTGGCAGAGACAAACAAAGAAGTGGGAAAACTGTTCATGTAAATAAGGACATCTTTCCCAAATCTCCCCCAAGCTGTGGAGGCAACACAGTCAGGGAGGCCAGGGAGCATGCAGGTTAGGCAGTACCAGCTCTCTGAATGGCACTGAGGGTTTTGGCACCACTGACAGGGGGTGAAGTTGTTCTTTCAGGAAATACATTTAAACTTCCTGTAGGTGATGCTATATGAGCTGTTCCCAAGTCTAAACCTTCTCCCTTCATCTGATCTTTTATGAAGAATGGGGGTTCCTTAGTGGAAGGGGAAATCCTATCACTGAGTCACTGAAACCCCTCCCTCACATAGCTCTGAGTTTGTTGGGAATTTTAAATGATAAGCTCAAGGTGGGAGAGTGCTTGTTCCTCTCATCTGCCTTCTTGCACACACAGACTTAATGGCAAAGGAAGGAAAAGGAGAAAAAGAAGAAGAAAAAGAATAGCAATGAGAGAGCCACTGGCTCCAGGATGTTATCAATGCAATATTTCTGTAACTGCAGCCAAAGCCTGCAGTATCTGTAAAATTTGAAAAATGTACACAGTCAGGGATGCCATGTGGGGTGGGAGAATAAAAAACAATTTTATTGATTAATTTAATTTAACCAATTAAAATGAGGGGAGCATTGGGATTTCAGAGGGGAATTGCTTTCAGAAAGTTCCACTGAGCATGGGTTTATGACTATCACCACTGAAGGCAGAGCCTGTGCAGAGCTCAGCATGGGCATATGTAAGTGCTGACAAGAATGAGTGCTCCTGCACTGCCCTGAAGTGGAAGACTGGGTGTGGAGAGGCCCAGAACTTCTTGGGGCTGCACAGACCCGGGATTTGCACCCCCAGGTATATTCTGCATCTGCAAGATGCAGAACAACACGGTTACCCTGGCTCAAAACAAACGCACATCATGTGCAGACAGTGATCAGGACATAGATGTGGGTTTGAGAGAGGTGCTTCACCTGCTCACCTGTCACATTGACCTCCCAGAGCAGCTTCTTCTCGATGAGGCCCAGGGTGTCAATGAGAGAAGCTGTGTGGATGACGAGGGACACACCCTGGCAGGCACGGTGCAGGAATGTCACATCCCGGATGTCCCCTTCCAGGATTTTCACCTCAGTCTTACCCTTGAACTCTGCAGGGGCAGCAGAAAACAGAGCACAAGACTTTACAGGCACCCTAGGAAGAGCACTGGAAGGAGTGGTGAAGGGCTGACCCTGCCTGGCAGGTGCTGACTGTCCAGGAACAGCAGGAATATTTTAAGGCTGTGAAACAAAAAACATTTCCCTGGGACTCTGTTGCTAACCACAGTGCTATAGAGGTTTATTTTGCATTACCCCATAGATCTGGGGCCAATATTCAACATGTTTCTTTCTATTTTATTTTTAAAAGAGAAATCTTTTCTACTGCAGCAAGCTTCTTAAAGTTGTGACTGTGTTAAAGTTCAGAGTAGCTTTAGCTGTGCATGTTCTGGTGCCTGCCTGGATGTGTTAACCTGAGCACACTGAACAGGCACTGCATGTTCCTGTCTTCTAGCTCATGAATGATCTCTCTCAACCCAGAGCATGTGAGCACAGGGATGTGTTCATACCTACTTTCTGCCCCTTTACCTTGCCTGTACTGCAGCTCTTCGAATAAATGACACACAATTCTGGCATCTTTTGCTTATTACTTTGGCCAGGACTTACAGCGCCTCTTCCAACTCCAGCTCTGGCTCCATTTGAGTGTTTGTGCTGTGGGGTCATTTTCAGCCTGTGCGTCTTTCTGGTTCATATCTGAACTCTCAAGACTGTTCTCCTGAGATACCTCAGCCCTGCTTGATTAAAACCTGCTTTTTAAGCCCTCTCCCTCCACAGCAGCTACAGTGTGTGACCCCAAGGGAGCTGTAGGTCTCAGAGCCATCCTTCCCTAATCTGTGCTGGGCAGAAGGATTCATTCTGCAGCCCAGAGCTACACAAACACGAGCCAGCAGCAGATGATCATTCGGGAAAATGTACAGTCCAAGGCAATGCTGCTCTCCAGGGAAATCAGCTGGCCTGGCTGCAGCAATGCCACGGCAGAGGAGAGGACTTTGTCAGCACGACCCACAGCTTTAAGGAGGTGGTGCCACTGCAACAAGTCCTCTGGGAGCCTCTGCTGTGGCTGCACTAGATGGCTCCCCAGGCACAGCTACTGGACAGGGATTCTGCAGCACAGGCAGAGCCTTTGTCTTCTTCCAGCATAATCAAATCCCCCTTTTAGATAAGAGAGGGACCTGATGAATTTGTGCAGCTTGTACTTCAGCCACGACTGAAATTTTGTGTATTCTGGTGCTTTGTCACCAGCTGCACAGCAGGCAGTACTTCATCCCATGTCTTAAATATGAAACGCTGAGAGAGAGAGCTGTTGAATCTGGAACTGAGTGGGAATCATTTTTTAAATTGTTTTATCTCATTTTCTCTATAGCATGCTAAGAATGTAACCCAGTATCAATTTAACAATTATTCTGATGGAACAGGCTTAAGGGGCTATTTTTTTTCTACCACAGACAATTGGTCTGAGATTTAAGATTTGTGAAACATTTGCAAAACTGCTACTAAATCTGAAGTTGCTGCCCTCCCAGCAGTCATTGCCACATGCTCTCTTTTGCTCCTTTATTTCACAAGTTGCATTCATTTCCCAGGACTCCATCTCCAGAAGCTTCACTCTGACCTCTACTTGCAGGGATGCAAAAGTGTCCGACTAGGGCTGGGCTTTTTGTTAAGCACCTGGCAGTTAGATTTGCTCTAATAAATATTGGTCTTTGAACTGCCCTTAGGTTGATGTTCTCCATGAATAAGGCTCTGTGGGATTGTAATAATCCCAAGAACAGACAGAAATAGTTTTCACAACATAAATTCTGTGGCATATGACCCCTTCAAAGTTATCACAGTGCCCAGGAAGGGGTTAGGAAAATGGGAGCTTTACACGTGCAAGTCAAAGCTTTTGGGAAAAGTACAGAGGAGCCTGTCCCTTTTAAAACTGATCACAAGAAATCTGCTGTCTAGGTGCTTTATGCCTTGTTTGGGCTTGCAGTTTGTGTGTTTGCGATATGAGTCAGGAAATCTGCTCCTCTATTCCATTTTAGCCAGCAGAAGTTGCCATGGTAAGTGGTAAATACGGTCCTTGCTTGCTTTAGCAGCATCAGCTGCATGTCAGGAATCAGCAGACTGATCTTCTTTTGCTCTGGGTGAAGAGAAAACTACAGGTGAGCTTGGAAGAAAAGAGAGGAAAGAAATCTCTGACAGAGAGTGGTTTCAGTCTGAGATGGCCACTAGAGAGAAACTTGATTTCCATCTACACAAACCATTGCCCAGGCACCAAGAGAACACGTGTGGGTAGGTCAGAGGGGGAGGAACAGAATAAATTCAAGTTAGCTCTCCATTTTTGAATAAAGTCATTATGACAAAGTACCTGCTCACTGAGAAAGTTTGTTCTCCTTCACCAGTGGTTTCTGTGTACTCTGTGTATTAAGTAAACTCCCTGCTTACTATGGGGTAGATTTTGCTTCAAAATGCAATGATTTCTCAATAAAATTCAGTGTGAGCAGATTTTGACTCAGCAGTACAGTCAGACTACTTGCCCTAAACTTGAGGACAACATAGGAGTTTTGATTTCTCCAGAACTGCCAATGCAGTAGTGAACAAAAAAAAAAAAAAAAAAAAAAAAAAAAAAAAAAAAAAAAAAAAAAATTGTGTAAGTGGAAGCACAGGGAAGGCAGAAAGAGAAATCTGGGAGGGGAGATGGGAGGTAAGAAACCCAGGGCGAGGAAATACCATGTTTAATGTGATGTCCATTCTCAAACACACAATGTAACTGGGCAGACTGCAACTCACAGCACTCGACATTGTCTGGATCATCCCAGACTCCCTGGGGCTGTGGAAGACCACAAATACCACTGTCCTGCACAGACTGAGTGTGATGGTCAAGTTCTCAGCAAGAAAGTTGTTTGGACAAAAGAGGAGTGCCCCTGAGTGCCTTCTGGCACAAAGACCTGTGACCTGCACTTACTTTTCTGTCTTACTACCCACAGCCCTGACTCTGCAAAGATACTGCAAGTGCAAGGTGCTCAAGAGGTTAGTGATGAAAAACCCACTCAGCCCTGCTCTTGGCTGTTCCAGAAATCCAGATAACATCTGCTAGCAAGTAAAAGTCCCTGTAGTAAAAATAATGCAGGTCAGAAGACTCCTGCCCCACCCACAGGTTTTGTAGCAGGACCCAGTTTGGAATAAGGGTCACTGTGATAGAGGAGGGCTTGAAAGGGAACAGCAGGGAAATATTTCATGTAGCCCTGAGCACAGGGACTGGCAGGACACTAGGAGAGATGGGCTGATACAGACAGAGGAGCTGCCAGTCAAAGTGCAGGGGTTTCATATCTGTTTAAACACATCTGGAATGTCAGCCTATGGTCCCTACTGCCTGTTTATGGGGGAGAAAAGGCTTTGGTAACTGATTTTTCCCTCCCTCCTGTGCTGCTCAGATAGGCAGAAGGAATGTTAAAAGAATAGGAGAGGGGATGTGTGGGCAGTGTTCCATGGAAGAAGAAGGGAGGATAAGGAAAGAGGGCATAGAGCTTGTCAATTAACCCAAAAAATAAAACATCAAAATGTTTGCTGCCGCTCAGCCAAGATTGTGCCCACACAAACAATTGTTTTCACTCCCCAGGATGCTCCCTTATCCCCACAAAGCTCTCCTGCCCAAAGCAGTGTAGATGCCTCTGCACTGCTGCATCAGTGCTAAACCGCACACACTCCTGCTGCTTCAGCCTCTACTGTAGCTGCAGGTTTTGGGTTTGTTTCTGTGGAAACTCTCTGGAAACCAGAGCAGAAAGGTCTGCTGCAGGGCTCAGAGGCATTTAGAAATTCTCAGTGAAATACTGAGTCAGATTTAATGGAGAAGAAATTTGAGTTGTGTGAAACCATGATAAACACTCGTGCAATTTGTATCATGTTTATTGTGCACTGTTGCTATTACTTGATGACAGTTTAATGCTCTATAGAGTGATTGAGGCTCTCCAGCAAATCATACAGAGATATCCCTTAAGGGTTCCCATATAGTTTCCTGCATAGAGGAAGAGGAGTCTTGCAGTGACGACGTGATGGAGGAAGTTATTGTTAAGTAAATATCATGTATGGACTTATGAACCTGACTGAATTTAGTTTATAGATGTGCTCAGTATCTCAATAAATAGGACATTTAAAATAAAACACTCTGAGCTGCTTTCCCTGCCACAGACTGTTTCTGACACTGGGCACATCACTCACTTGTGCTGCCTCCAATCCACTCAAGAAGCCAGAGTTCTGCCTTGCACTTTGCAAATGGGTTCTGTCTCTTCTGTTTAGCATTTGCTCAAACAGGATACTGCAATAATGTTATTAACAAAAGCAGTTTTAAAAGTACCTCACCACAGCTCTCAGCCTGAAGATCATAATTAATCAAATTTATCACAGGTTGAAGAAAACCATTAGATTTTTCACACACTACTTTGTCACTGTCTGGCATACCAGAGCCCAGCACAGCGTGCTCTGGATATCTTTGCCTTCTCACCCAGTATAACAATGCTTGAATTTTCCTTTCCCCAAGAAGTGTGAGATTTTTGCACTAATTTTGCTCTCTGGGTTTTGTTGCAAGAGAAGTCAGGTTGAAGACAGCCTGTTTACTGCATGAACAGTATAAAGAAGCCTCAGGGCCTGACAAAAAACCCTCTTGTTTTCATATTTTACATCTGATTTCTGTGCTGGAGGGAGAGGGAGGGATAAAGCAAGGCTTCCTTCAGATAAAACCTCTGTCTGCAAAGATGGTTTGGATGAGAGGTAAAGGCTTCCAAGCTACCCATATGGGCCAGCAACACCTGCAGCTGCAGCACACAGTCCTCATGAAATGACACTTACTTTCAAATCTGCCGAGCGCTTCGTCGCTGAAGGCTTTGTCCAGCAGCCGGATCTCAGCCAGCGCCTCCTCTTCTTCCAGCAGCAAGCTGACAATCCTCTGGCCAAGAAATCCTCCTGCTCCTGTCACCAGGCAGCTTACCCCAGCCAGGGACATTGCTCTGGGCTGCTCCTCGGGGGTGAACTTGCTGGCTCTCGAGCTTGGTTCTCCTGCCTGAGGGAATGAACATGTATGACATCAACCTCTGAAGACTGTGCAAATCAAAGGGTGTTACCAGAAGGAGAGACTTCTGGAGAACAAACTTTAATCCCTACATCAAACAATTTTTTTAAGCATGTGTTACTTTTATTAGCTAGCTATTCCTATTCAGAATGAGTCCACATACTTTTTCCATGCAAAGAAAACATTCTTATGAATCATTACAAACCAATTCAATTAGCAAATCTGAAAATGCTCAAATCAACTTCAATGCCAAACAAACCCCACAAAAGTCTGCCTTCAGTCTCGGTTCCACCTCTCTAGCACTCAGAGGACTGTGGGGGAGATTTGCCTGTATTTATACCCTGCAGGGCACCACCTCAGTAATTTTTCTCCCCTCCCTCTTGAGTGCCTCCTTTGCTGCAAAAGAGTGTGATGCTTCCACACCACTCCCACCAAAAAGGAAGGCTCTGGATGCAGTGAGGATTGAGCCTAGATGTGGTCCTGCATCCCTAAATCCCCAGAGAATAAACCCTCATGTTCATAATTCTCTCTAGCTGCACTTGCTTGTGTAATACAGTGCCAATATTGTGCCAGTATTGAAGGTAGGGAGCATTTATATTAAATGTAAATAGCAGGACAAGCTATTTAGAGTGGTTTGAGGAGTGGATTCTACTGCTGTATATTTTCTGGATACTGGGCTCCCCCACTATAATGTGGGTTTCTCACTCTTTCTGTGCAAGATCAGAAGCTAACTCTGGGGATTTCATATTTGTTCAGTATACTACAGGCATTTGAAGTGATGGAATTGTTTAATGTGCCATTAAAGTTAAATTCAAGCTGCAGAAGGGAAAGATTCACCTCTGGAAGTGTCTTGTGCAAGAGTACCTATTGAAAGCAAGGCTGTTTGTGCCTGTGCAGTGATCTGTGTCGTTACTGCTTTACATCTCCTACATGCAGGGAAGATGCCCAGGTGTTTCTCCCTGGGGTTTCACTCCAGTTCTAGCAAAACTGTTTTGCAGCTTGAGACCAGGGCAGGGCATTATCCCAAACCTCCTGGTGCCAGCCCTGCCTTCCTGGGTCTGTCAGCACACGCTGGCTGCAGCTGTATTCTCTCTCTCTCACACACACACTGACATCCCTGCTGAGGCAGGATGATAAATAGGGACCTCACCTTGCCTTGAGCGACAAGGAAGTTACCAAGAAGTCCAGAAACACAATTAATTAATTAGGCTGAAATCACTGGAAAAGGGATCCCTGATTTGGGGCATAACTGGAATAGATCTCTCAGAATGCTTTGTTTCCATTCATGCCACTAACTGCTAAACTCCTTTTTTTATTCTATCATGGGGTTTTTTAACTCATTAAAGTGAGCCCTGGAGAAAAGCTGTAGAAGGAGCATCCCACTGTTCATTTTTAAGAGCAAAACTGGGCTTGCAGTGACAGAAGGAAAGCAAAACCATTTCTGTTGGAGGGGAAAGGTTCCTAGCTGACACAGATGAGGAAGTTTTGGCAACTGTTTCATTCCCAGTGTCCTTGAAAATCTGTTCCTTACCCCAACATAGCTTTAAAAAATTGTTATCAGTGCTTATTTCCTTGGCTTTTCACAGTCAGGACCTTGACATTGTATATTCTTATCAGAAGCTGTTGTAAATTAATTTTGTGCACTTTGCAAGGAAAAATAACTGGCCAAATCTTGCTGTTCCAAGTGGCATTCTCTGTAACAGGGTTTCCTTTTTGCTTTCAAAAAGGAAATAAAATGCTTTAAAGAGGCATTATAAAACCAGATAACACTACATAGCCTCTTAGTATAGAAAACACTCTTGTACACCAAGCTTGCCTCTCAGAATGACCAAGCTTAGCAGAGGCAGTGCTTATGTGAGAATATGAGTGCTTCATAGGGGACTGCAGGGAGATTTACTGCTGTTGTGCTTTCTCCTCTTAAGTGCTACTCAGACAAATGCTTGGCTTAGTTTAAGGGAATTTTATACATCACTGCACAGCAGCCCTCATCTGAACTGCTGTGTGTGAATGTCAGTGGTCAGACAACAGCAATTTGCCCAATTCCAGCTCAGACCTACTGGTGCTTCCTGCAGTCTCACCTAGAGACAACATTTTCACCTCTGGTTTCTTGTTGCCATTGCTGCTGGGGTTACTGAGTGGCCTGACAGCTCCTCCTGTGCAGACAGGACCAGCTCTGGTGCTTCCCAAAGGACATGGAGGCAGATGCTGGAATGGGCTGTACACCCCAGAAGGGAGCCAATGAGCAGCAAGGCCAAAGTCCACCAGGAATACCTTGATGAAATTCAGAGTTATTGCACAGGTAGGGGACCTGCAGACAAAAACATAACTGAGCAGCATTTGAAAGGTTCACCAACTGTGTGTTCTGTGTCAAGGCGTAGACTTTTTTTAACTATGTTGATGTCTTCCTTCTCTTTGTCTTCATTGTACTGTGAAGCCACCACAATCTGCTATTTTGCTGTAGAATGGACTGCATGACTAAGAGCATCATTTTAGAGAATCAGAGCTTGTATATTTTGATGAGTGTTGGAAAAATGTTATACATGGACTAAGTAGATAGCTTAGTATATGTGCAATGCACCATGTCCCATTCCAGCCATGTCCCTGATTTGCTGGCCCAGCAAGAGTTGTTCTTCTGATTTTACTGGTGCTTACTGTGACAGATACTTTGGAGCAATGACTGGCTGGTGTTAGAGGATGTATTTTCTTAGCCTTGTCACAAGGGGAAAAATGGATTGGGAGGGAGTGTAGTAGAGATGAGAAGACAGAAAGAGAAATAGTGAAGGGAAAATTCCCAGCAGCATAAGTAAAAAAAAACTGTATCATGGAACTGTAATGATTATATGCAATAACATTGCAGGGAAGTTTGATAGGATAAAATGTACTTTTACAGAGGGCAATGCTGTTTAATTATGGAATCAGGTAAAGTGATTTTGCTATCAATCAGGGTATCCAGAACTAAGATAGGAAGAACAGATCTATTTGTTCAGAAAGAATTTTAATTCAGAAAAGGGCTTTCTGAAGTCTGGCCTGTTGCCCAGACATATGAGAACTGAAGCAGAGAAAAGCAAAAGCATACTCATTATTTAGCTGAACTTTTTGGTTTCTAAATATAGAGTAATTGTGACCAAAAAGACAAATACACACACACACACACACACACATAAAAATAAATAAATAAATTCCATGTTTCTTCTCATGTGAAAAATTAATGTGTTTCTTACTACTGTATGCCTGTAAGCTCAAAATGCCTACATGCTGGCATCTGGGAGAGAGGTTGGGCCTTGAGATGTAGATTTACTCAAGGAAAACTTCTGCCCTTCAGGGTGGGAGGCATTGTTCCCTCCTGGAAACATTTCCCTCTCTTCTAGTTCTGCGTTGACAAGAGGGGAAAAAAACTTAAACAATTAACTTCTGGACAACTGTCCTGTATCAGACTCTGAATAAATACAACTTCTCATATTGGAGAAGAGGTGAAAGACACTTCAATCACTTTAATCCAGGTATGAAGAAAACCACCACAAGAGACCTCAGTGTTTCTGTGTCTTCAAACCTGACAAAGAAAATATCTCCTATTTCAGTAATACCAAAATTCTTCCAAAATGGAGAAGGTGATTGTAAACAATTCTGACATTATTTCCAAGATCAAAAAAGTCTTCTTGTAATAGTCTTTGCCTTATCAGACTGCACATGATTTGGGCAATTAACTAGAAACAAACATTTAGTCTCCTTTTCCCTTTAGTTTTAGGAAGAACTCTATTTCCTCAGCTAAAGTCGATGAGTGACTCTTATATTTAAAGGCTGGAGAAATTTGCATCACATACCAAAGAAAAATGTTTATGTTTGGATCCATTTTGTAGATAAACCACTCTTGTAAGCAGACTGATTCTCTGTCCCATCCTCCAGGGATGCTGGAAGCAGCAGGGTTTAATTAGTCCTAACCTACATGTTTGCAATCTTCAAGGACAGTTTTTATGTAAGATTTAACCTTGTTTGAATGTGTATCAGAGATACAACAAGCAAGTAGATAAAGCAGAACTGGGTGCAGACAATGGGACATGAAACTTTGGTGTGCATTGGCTTAAGCCTAATCCAAATCATAGAAAACCTTCAATGTCTTGGAAAAACCGGGCTCATTAAATAGATTCTCATCCTGGTTGAACTCTGTGACCTCTCATTTTAAGTTTACTCACCAAATATCTTTGTTTTTCACTCAGAAAATGCTTTCTTGAAGCCTTTCACAGAGGTGCATGTGCTGCCTCTGCAGCTCCATGTAGTTGGTCATGGCAGCACAGCGATATGGCAGGGTACAGATTTCATGTGCAGTTCTTGTTTTATGATTCTGTGATATCCTCCTACAATTCAGATTCCAGGCAGCCTCTGGAGATATCTGTGCCAGCCTCTCCTCACAGCAGTGTCAGAAAGGTTGCTCTGAACCTTGCCCAGGAAGCTCTGAGTATCTCTAACAATGGAGCTTTCGCAAACCCTATATTGCAGTGTCTGACTGCCCTCATGGTGATTTTTTCCCCCCACTGATTTCTACTTGAAATTTTCCTCATTGCAACTTGTGCCCATTGCCTTTTACCCTTTTACTGCACCCATCCAAGAGGTTGGCCTGGACTTTCTCCAAGTGAGTGGTAAAAGGCAGTGATGTGATTCCCCCTCCCCCTGCCTTTAGCCTTCGCGGGACTGAGCACTCCCATTGTCTCATTCTCTTCTTGTACATCCTTGAAATCCATCAGTGTGTGTGTGATGTGCTGTGATTCCCAAGTCTTATCTGCCGGGCTGTCAATCTGCTGACAAGGTTTATTATTATTGGAACAGAGGGGAAGGCCTCTGTGTGAAGGCCTCTGGAAGATCACTGCAGACACTGTTATCTCTGAGAGAAAGGAAAGTCTGAACAGAGTGAGCTAACAGGGTTAGAATCTTCCTTCTGCCTCCTTTGGGCCGATCTAAAGTAGGCTTTATGTAAAAGGTCACCCTTTGGTAGCCCAACTCCCCCTGCACATGCCAGGGAAATGGATATCAGGGTATCTGCCAGCTCCAAAGCAGGGTGAGGCAGGGGTTTTGCACCACTGAGAGCTGGCTCCTTGTGGTACTCTGGCTCTTCTTCACTGCTTTGCATTTAGAAGCAGTGGGCAAGGACTGCCCCCACGCTCAAAGGGTAACTGGGGTGCCTGGTAGCTGATTCATCTTGTGTCTATATCTGTTATGGATACATCCAGGAAAATCCAAATCAATGGAAGATAGCAGCCAGAACATGCTGTCCCAGAGCAGGCGAGGTGTGTAGACGAAGTTGCAGTGGGACTTGGCAGCACAAGTGGAAAAAGCAAGGCACGGGTTTTTCCATTTCTGGCTGTCCAGTGTAGCGGAACTTTGGAGGAAGACCCAACATAGGTAATGCTGTGGAACAGTCAGTTTAAAGAAAATATATTTGAGCAAGTAACAATTACCCAAACTGCTAAGGAATTCATTTGTCTTAATAAAAGCAGAGCGCAGCCTTTGCTATCACAGAGCCTTTCCTAATCTCTTCAGAAGTTTCCAGAAGGCCTTATCACATAGTTATTGCATCTCCTTTTTCATCCTCAGTCTGGTTGGGACCTTAGCTTCACCTGCCTCTGTTTGGTGGGCATGGCAAGAGGCTGATCACAGCTTTGAGAACTGAACCAGGTGTTGGCCAATCTCTGAGACGCTGGCACAGCCTGCAATAAATGAAACACTGGTGAGAGAGAAAGGTCTGTGGATGAAGCTTGGCAGCCCCCCTGCTCTGAATCACAGTCTTGTATGAGCCAAGTTGGGATAGGTTGGTACTTCAATGTCTCCAGTCTTCAGTGGTATCTTCAGGCTCGAGGTTCAGCACCCGAGTCCCCCCACAAAAAGAGTCAGAAACATGAAAAAAATTATTTTATAACAAGCTGATCATGATGCAATATTATCCAGCCAAATCAGCAGAAAAACACAGAGAAAATACAGGGGGTGCTGGGTGCCAAATGTCCAGAAGTGAAGATCTGCATTGCCATTTTATTTGGACTAATATGGGTGGAATAGAGGTGCTGGTTGACATGACTGAAGATGAGCCAGCCATGTACCCAGAAGTGATACAGACATCCTGGCCTGTGTCAACAATGGTGTGGGCAGCAGGACCAGGCCAGTGATTGTGCCCCTGTACTGGGCACTGGTGAGGCTGCATCTTGAATCCTCTGTTCAGGCAAGGTTTAGACTGGATATTAGGAAAAATTTCTCCACAGAAATTGTTATCAAGCACTAGAATAGACTGCCAAGAAAGTGGTTGAGTCACCAGCTCTGAGTGTGTTCAAAAGACACATAGATATGGCACTAAGGGACATAGCTTCGTGGTGGAATTCGCAGTGCTGGGTTAACAGTCAGACTTGATGATCTAAAGGTCTTTTCCAACCTAAAAGATTGTATGATTCCATGATTTTCACAGCCTCAGCAAAAGGATCCCAACCTGCTACTCTTGCTGAAAACTGTGCCCTTTTGCATGTAAAGAACTGTAAATGAATGTCTGCTGGAGAAAAACCCCAGGAATCTTTACTGGTTGACAAAGTAACCCATAAAACCACACTGTGGCCAGTGGGATTTCAGCTCCAGTCTCCCAGTCAGTGTTGCTATCCACTTGAGTTCTATGTGTCATAATGTATAGAATATCCTGCATTAGAAAGAAGCCACAAAGATCATGAAGTCCAACTCCTGGCCCTGCACAGGACACCCCAAGAGTCACACCATGTGCCTGGAAACATTGTCCAAATGCTTCTGGAACTCTGTGTGGCTCAGTGCTGTGACCACTGCCCTGGGAATCCTGTTCCAGTGCCCACAATGCTTTTGTTCAAGAGTAAAACTGGAGCTTGGACTGGGCTCTGCAAATTTGCTGTTTGGTGAGGGGGTCAAACAGGGCAGCTACAGCTGGGAGAAGGAGTGAGAAACGCAGAGTGAGAGTAAAAGCTGTGAGGAGACACAAAGGCTTTTAAAACATGTGTAATCACCTACAGACTGTATTCTCTAACACACAGAGAAGAACTCTGCATCCATTTATAATGAACTCTTCAGACAGAAAAAAAATCAGTTGTGTTTTACCTTGATAAACACTAATTAAATATTGAAAAACATATGCTGCCATTCCGAGGAGAAGATAAATTCCAAGGTTTGCTTGGCTGTACTTAGCAGTTTTGCATCTTTACTTGGGTCACAAAGCTGCTCTATCCTTCTCCCTCCATGCAAACTTCATTGCTCAGACACCTGGAATGCCAAGTGGTTTCACAGGAAGCAGAGAATCTCAACTATAGCAACTGGAACTATCACAGCTCCTGTGAACTCCCTTTTGTGACCCATCTATTACACTCCTGGTTTTACAGGGCTTGCAAGAAAAAACATCTGTAACACCCATTACAAAAAAAAAACCAAAAAAAAAAACAAAAAAAACCACAAAACTTACCAGCTAAGGCCATAGACAAGCGAAACTCATCCTGCAGAATTCTCAAGACATCCTGAAGACCTTCTTCACCCTGCACCAATAGAGAAAGCAGTCAGGGTAAAAGGAGCACTGGCACAGAGTATGCCTGCACCCTGAGAGCTGGGAGAGTCCCTTAAGTCCGTGCCAATTCCAGTCTCTCATGCAGATGAATGATTAAAATGATATGATGGATGTGCTTAGTTCATCACAGATTAATTTAGATGCTTTTCCTTTTGGGATACGCCTAAACAGGGAAAGAAAACAAAGCTGTTTTTCACTTCTGACATTTTGTAACTGATTCTTTTTTTTTTTAGTTTTCAGTTTTCCCCCACCAATGGGCTTCAAAACCCAATAAAATGTATAGAAGATTTTGATCTCCCTATAAAATACTGGAGGATTTTTTTTTTTTTTCTCTTTAATTTTCTTTTTATGTCTTGCACTAATGAGTGCTTTGAGTGCAGACAATGTTAGCACTTGTTTATGCCCTTCCTCTCTTGTATGCTTTGGTAATGCCACTGAGATACATCTTTAGGAATACTCCATGGAGTATAATACCAAGGGACAGCTGGACCCCCCAGAATCCCATCTCCTTCTGTCTCCACTGAGGAAAAAGTGCAGGCAACTCACAAGAACACCTTTTTCATCTTTGGCCCTTTTTTGATGTTTGCTGGCAAAAGAAACAGTACTGCCAACTCTTGCAGGTTTTTCCAGGAGATTCAGGTGATTTCTTGCTCAAAGCCTTGCTACTGGAATCCACAGCAATCACACCACTGGACAAGAATGCCATTTTAGAGAAAGGAAATTTGTCTAGACCATGAAAAAAATTATCTTTTCTTCTAGAGAAAAATTTTGAAATATTCCACCCAGAGCATAAAAAGCAAAAAATTAGCAAAAAAACCCAACTGGTATAAAATTGTTTTAATTTTAATTCTAGTATGTTAATCTCCTGCATCAGACGCCTAATTCATGATTCTGAATTATAGAAATATGCCTGGAGTTGAGAAGCAGCAAAGCAGGAACTGAAATAGCAGTGGAAAGCCCAGGCACCTCCAGGACACAGCTTTGCTCAGCCTTGTCCAAAATGTTTCAGCCATCCGTGGGATGGAGTTCTATATGTATTTTGGAAGAATTCATAGCACTGCTGTGAATTTTGTTTTACCAAATTTCATTCTACCAAAACCATGTATTGTTCCCAAGTATTTGCTGAAAGCAAATAAAACTGTCAGGCTCATCTTTCTGGCAAATAAGTCCAGCTCCAGTTTCCAAAAGCACTGATGTTCCTGAGTCCTAAAGTATTTTAGTACTGAACTGTAACAAGAAGAAATCAGGTCCCACAAAACAATGCTATCACCTTCAAAATCTCATTGTTCAAAATCCCGGGAAACTGTGAAATTCAGCGGTATTTTTAAATTAGATGGAATGTTAGAGTTTCATTCAATTTGGGGGATTCCACTTCAAATTCAGCAAAATAGAATTTAAAAATACATTCTCCACCAGTGAAAACTCTGTGGCTTCAGTTGTAGGGCTGCTGGGGAGTGTGAGAAGCAGGCATATGAGCTCAGAGCTCCTTACTCACCTTGTAAGCCAGGCCCCATAAAGCTGGCCTTCCAATAAAGACGCATTTTGCTCCCAGTGCCAGCGCCTTTAACACGTCGCTTCCTTTTCGTATTCCACCATCTACATAAACTTCGACTCTGCCTTGTACTGCCTCCACAACCTCAACCAGAGAATCGATCTGCAAAGAAGAAGCCAGTCTCACCTTGAGGGCAGCTTTTGATTCCAAGAGAAGGAGGATATATTCCAAAGAGACAGGCAGGGATGCAGTGCTTTAGTAGGATACCTTCTCGAAGTGAAGCATGACTATGCAACACAAATAGCTCAACACCAGGAGCTGCAGAATAACTGGCAGCTCCCTGTTCTGTTTTCCAGGTACTTAATGCCATTTACCAGTGCTTTGCTTACACTGATATTCTTTGCTATCACTTTTGATTTGTGAAAAAGTAATATTTTCACTAGATATATGGAAGATTTTAAATATAAATTTAAGTGGGAATAACTGTCATCAATATTTTGCTTTCATTTGAGACAATGATGAATAATATAGCTGTTTGGAAAAAGGCTGATGTAAAATTCTACTGCTCAAACTACCTAACATTACATTTCAACTTAATCCTGGTGACCACTTGTTGAGTGCCTCCCTCTAAAGCTTCTCTGAAGGGTTTCATTTGCTATGCAGTACAGACAATTATTTCCTCCAGGTTAAGTCTCCTGATTCCCTAAGGGCTTTTCTGTAGAGCTCAGCATGGAGTAGGGCCTTGGAGGTTATTGCAGGGCAGCACCACACTGACATGCTGGCTCTGGTCCCAAAGGCAGTACAACCAGGGGCAGGACATTGCACTGGACATAATTAATTCTCCTTCAGAGTGAACCCAAAAGGCTCTTTTCTGCAAAGTCTTATACCTTTTTGCCTTCTTTTAATTTTTTTTTTTTTTTTTTTTTTTTTTTTTTTGAATTTCAAACTGAAAACCTTAAGGCTGAAATTTTCTAGAACTAGCTCAGCAAAGGCCAGGCTTGGCACCAGAAGAATAGCAGAGCCGAACTAGTTATCTACTGTCGTGTCTGTATATGTAAAACAACTTTTAAGGTAGAAGAATGTGGATGCCATTTCTGTTATTATGCCTTTAGCACTGAGTTTATTAACTTTTTTTTTTTATTCATTATTGTCAGCCTTGACGTAGACTAGAAGAGAATTCCCTGGTACCTATTTTTATTTAACAAAAGAAAACTGAGAAAAGAAAGTTCATAAGATACTGTGCAATGCAGAACTGTAAAATAAGAACAGTTGGAAAAGCTGACAGAAGCCAAATTAAGCCAGTGAAATACACACATGTCTAAATGCATGATTTCTTTCTACAAATTAAAAAGCAGGGGAATTTTTCTCCAGATAAGCTATCCTTTTTCTGGCTCATGAAAGTCAATAAATTCCCATTTAGACTTGAGCCTGTAAATACGCAAGCAGACCTCTCACTAAATCTAGCTGCATTGTTTTGCATGTTTTGACAGATGTGAACAACGAGAATACGTTATGGTCTCATTTGTACAATTTTGGTTCCAGAGCTTTGTTTCCTTTTTGCTGCAGTGCGCAAAGAGTTTGAGTGCGCTGCACCAACTAATGGAGACACAGGCAGGAAGGCTCTCTGACTTGGGCCAGTAGTTTATCTGCACTTAGGTGGGTTCTGTGGTACTTACAGAACTCTCCCAAGAAGCTGAGGAAATGCTTCAGTGGGTAGGCCCCATGCCAAGGCATGGATCTCACCAGCTTAAAGCTAAAGTATATCTGCACACATCCATGGCCACTGGAAAAGCTCAAGTCCACCAGAAGTGTACACACAAACCTGGGCATAGAGATACCCAGCTTAATGCAAACACGCAGACTGTAAGCAAGGAAAATGTGGGACATCTATTTTCTCACTTACGGTGGCAGGTCCTTCATCCAGTTGCCTTCCACCATGATTGGACACAATAATTCCCTGAACTCTATGTCTCACTGCCAGTTCTGCATCTTCTCTTGTCAAGATGCCTTTGATGATGATGGGCAGGCTTGTCAGGCTCTGCAGCCAGTGGATATCATTCCAGGTGACTGAAGGATCCAAGCTGTTGGGTGGCAGTCCGTACTCAGACCAGTCATCTCCCTACAGCCAAAATGGAACAGCAAAAGGAAAACTCATCCAAGTATTGTTGCAAAGCTGCAACAATACACAGGTCCCTTTCCTTGCTCTAGTACAGATTAATCAAACTTGCCAACAGACATGTTCATCGGCTCCAGAAATGTCACATGTCTCTGGAGCAGAATAATTACAATGGGGGTGGAAATCAGTGTCTCTAAGGCAGCTGGAAGGGGATTTTGAAGACAGAACCCGGTCTGGCAGGAGGTCAAGCCAAGATGCTGCAGAACCAGCAGGGGAGAAGATACGCCCCGGTACAGCAAATGCCAAGGCAGCACAGTTACCCAGTGGTTTTTGTCTCATGTGGTGCATGCCAGTGCAGTGAATGAAAGGACGGGCTCATTTTACAAACCTCAAAGGCTCCTTCCAAGTTCTTCACTTTCATGTGGGGAGGAAGGCGGAAACCGTTGCGGATGTCGTCGCGTCTCTTGCCAGTGTAGGGCAGATCCGCGGTGAGGACGAGGCCCTGGAAGCCCAAGGCCTCCGCCCGTCGCACCAGCTGCTGGGAAGCTGCCCTGTTGCGGTGGATGTAGAGCTGGAACCAGCGGAGGCCGCCAGGCGCGGCCGCGCAGATCTCCTCCAGCGTGCACGTGGAGTAGGTGCTGGCAATGTAGCAGGTGTTCATTGCTCTGGCCGCTTGGGAGGCATTGGGAAGGAATCAGGAAGAAAAGCATTTGAAGGGTCTTGCCAGACATCGGATACAAAAGCATGCGCTGTTTGCAGAGACCACCCCAGCTCCTGATTTCATGCATATGCCACAAAGCACAGGGCAGCTATGGCCCAGGATTAACTGATGCCTTAAGGTTTTAGCTTTTATATTTTTTAGATTCTGTGCTGTTTTGGTGGGTAGTTTTAGGTTTCATATTAAGTGCTGCTAAGCTCTCTTCTCAAAGTATATAGACAAAAGAATTCCTTCTCTAGTTTAATACCGAGGACAAGTTTCAAACCCTAGAACAAAACCAATGGTGAAATGAGAAGAATAGCAAAGAGGATGAAGCTTCATAACCTGAAGCTGTGGTTGGACAATTGACTCCAATATGCTGACGGACCAGAACTCATAAAAGTGGGATACCTCGTGACCTGTCGTCCATTTTGTGACCATTTTGGTGTGTATCTTGGGTGTGGTCTGGCTGGGCTCTTGTGCTGCCCAGGTGTATCCACTGAGGCCTTATAATAAATCCCTACTTTATCCTTTTGCTCTGTCTAGTCTCTGTTCCAGGTCAGCCTCTGGAAGGCATCATAACAATGACCGTATTTATCATGCATTCTTGTTAGTCCATAATTAAGAAAGCAGAAAAGGGAGAGGTAATTAACTAGGCCGTGCTTTCATTTGGCAGCTACATTTTTAGAAAAGGCATGAATATTATCTTTATGACTGAGTCGTCTCAGGAATGTACTGTTTAATCTACTCGGTGTACACAGAAGTAAAAACATTTCTAGGGATTAGGTGTCCAAACTTACCACAGGACTTGTGAAAAGGGGCTATCTTTTTCTCCAAGGGAGACATTTCTTAACCATAACAAGGAATTCACAGTCTGAGTTCCATCCACCACTTTTACAACCCATCTAGAGACCCCAAGACTGGAAACCTTCTGTGGTTTTTGGTGTGAGTCAGAAATGTGTCCACTGCCCTTGTCTTCAGTTTGCAGAAGACCCCATGGGGCTGATTTTGTATGGTGGTAGCTGGAGAAGAAGAGCAATGTCTATACAACTTCCTATGCAGAGTATGACAAAGTGGGAATGTAGTTTGTCCCCTCAAGCCAGAAAATTTTTCTCAGTCACACTTTAAGTCATCCCAACAGCTTCTTGAGGCTTTTCTACAACCCCCTTTTTGCTACATGGCACCAGAGCAGAAGAGTACCTCTGGCTGTGCTTTTCTCTCCATCAGGCCATGCTAGCTGGTGGAAGCCTGTAGGGGCGATTCCTACAGGAAAGCTGATTTCAGAACCCAGGATTTTAGTCCTAATGTCCATCACGGATACGTCCCGCAGCATACGTGGCTGGAAACGAATTCTGTAAGGCAAAAAACACCCTTCAGGACAGTAGATGCTCAGTGAGTTTTCTGAAGTTTCATGGAAACCAGGTCTTCGTTCACCAATTGCAAAGCAGGAAGCTGAGCAAATGAAGAAAACAGCATATAATAAAATTATAATAAAAGAGACTATAAAAAAGGCTTTCTGTAGAGGTCAATTTGCTTTTAGAGGTCAATTCAACCAAAAGTTCAGTCACTTCCACTTTTCATTAATCCTGCTTTACTTTTTATTTACACAGTACATAATTTCTGCATGTCCCACCTCAGCTCACTGAGTCTTGTTCTTCCACTGTCCTCCCCTAGGTTCCTTTTACTTGCAGTCAGGCTGGGTCCTTCCACTTCACCATTTGTGTGTCTGTCCTCATTGCACAGTGTGCCTGCTCTCAGGCTTGGCAGCATGTTCCCCAAATCCCACCCTACTTGCACATAGGCTGCCTGCTGTTCACCAAGAGCTCCCTGCTGCATCTCACTCTATTAGAGCTACTGACACCCTTTCCTGTAATGCCACACACTGTACCCTACCCTACCCTAGCATGTGCCTGTACCCTCAGCATCCCATAAACCCTCATACAACCCATGGCATACCCAGTCTGGCATCAGAGCATACAGTGCGTGTCACTCAGCTTTTGCATTTAGCTTGGGGATCCTCTGGAAAGCACAAGGTTTTAAGTGTCTTTGTTTGTCAAGTCCAAACACTTGCACAAAATGAGTTTAAAAGGTCCCAGTACAATCCCCTTCATTTCCTCCTCACATTACCTTTTATATGCCAGGATGTTTTCATCTCGTGTGGTACAGTCGTCTGCTCCAGCTGCAAAATAATCCCAAGCAGCCTTGGGTAAATACTTCCTAGCATAAGCTTCGAAGTCAGAAAGACACACCATAGCCATTGCTGAGAGAGGTGTAGGGAACCTTGAAGAAATGAATAACATGGAGCAGAAATTAGATCCCTGAACCATCATTCTCTCTTCCAGAGGCTCTAATCTCACTGAATGCAAAACTTGGAGCCATCTGTTTCATAGAAGAGCTGCTGATAGTTGTCTCAGTCTATCTCACACGTTGGTCTATGAATCCTCTACCCCAGTATGAGGAAAACTTGCAGATGCATCCATGAGAGTAGGAGGAAACTTGCATCTCTGTGCCTCTCTTTAAACAGCAGCATGAAGAGGACATTTTAGGTCCTCTTCTATTTCAGTTGTGTAATTCTGTCATGAGTTCCATCTTAAAACAAGCTGGGTTATTTGTTCCACTAATTCTGCTCAAAGGTTGTCCCAGAACACCATTTGTTAGATTACCTCTAACCACTGCCCCGTGACTGAACAATTAGCTATGGAGCACAGTGATGGAATTCACGATCATGAAATCTGGAAACAAGTAAATGCAGAGTCTACATATAACCTGCTCCAGCATGAACACACTATAAAACTATGTCCAGACCCTGAGAACAAGTCGCTGTCAAGGCCAGTGCTGTGAAAAAAACAAAGCATTTTCTACAGTTCTTCCTTTCTCTTCTGTAACAAATATCTTCTGGGTGTTTGCATTACATGCTGGAGCATTGATATATGCTATAAAAGAAACATACAGAATTTGGACAAATCATGAGAAAACACTGGCAAAAAACAAATTCCACAATATGAAACATGTTTCTGAGAACTAACCTCAGCCTTTCAGGGAATGGAAGTGGTGTGACCCAGATGTCTAATCAAACCAACATAAATGCTGCCCAGAAAATGCCTGCACTTACATGCTTTTGAAGTAGCAAGAACTGAAAGCTATGCAAATTAATGTTTTAGCAAACCATGCCTGTGTGTGCAGAAACATGTACAAAACACAGACAAAGTCAATTTTCTAAATTGTTTGTTGCAATTACTTCTGCAGTCCTGATTAAAATAGGTACTTAGCAAGGTATGTGGAAACATGAAATTTTAAAACAGCTGTGGCTCAGTCTGACTTCTAAAATATGTACAGGAAGAAGTATATATCCTAATTGTCAGGATTAACCTCCCACTGCAGATTAACAAGGGTTGCAAGCTTCACCAAAATCAGCCCCATGTGTCCCATGTTGGTCAGTTTTGGCACAGATAAATACACAGGTTATGTACACAGAAGCAACCTGTCTAACTGCAGGCACCCTGCTTCTCACTGACTGAAGTACCTGTGTCTGCATTTGAAAATTATGACTCTCAGTTCTCTGCTAGTAAAGAGTACAAGAGGAGGAACTCATCAGAAGAAGAAATGCAACTGATTTCTTCAGTACTGTTCTGTCTGTTCTGACAGACATTAGATAGCACAGGGTGCTAGCATCCCGAGCCTGCTTTCTCTGACTTCAAGAATTGTGCTGGTAGCACAAGTCTTCATATATACACTGTGGCATTCTTTAAACCATCTATTGCAACTTCTGCTTTTCTAACTTTTAGAAAGGTCAAAATCATCAAGCACAATAAGATAAACCAAGTCTTCTAATGGCAGAATAAACAGGAATTTTAAACAACCCAGGCCCAGTCCTGTATTCCAATTCAGACCTCAGTTCAGACTTACTTTGGGTTTCAGGGAAAACTGCGGGGGGTGAGGGCCTCTCCTTCAAGTTTGCCTGCAAACAGGATTTTGAGGAAGTCTTTTCACTGAGTAGCTTGTTTCTTCTGCAGTCAATAAGCAACCACCAGAGATTAAAGCTCAATCCTGTGGTAAACTTTGTACTGTTTACATAACACTAACTTTGTTTTGCTATCAAAAGACTAAAAATCCCTCCGAAAAACATGCATCACCTCGTCAGGGTTGTGATTTCTTGGGACAGAGACTTGTAGCTGAGCTCTTTGGCTGTGCATTCACTTAGGCAAGCAGCAGTATTTCAGGGGTATTAATGAATGTCTGAACTGTTGGTAACTTGCTGCTTCATCCTCCCAAAATGATGATTCACAGGCAGTATGAGTGGTTATGATTCCCAGCTACAAAGCCTGGACTCTTTGCTAGCACATGGGAGATGCTTTTGCTTCCTGCAGTGTATAAGCAACTAAATACCCTTGGTCTTCTGACATTTTTAATGGCCTGTAAAGTGCTCTCATCAGGACTGAGGTACCAACAAATTTATGATATTGATTTAAATTTTTACAAGATATGAAAAAGAAAGACTGGACAGTTTTATTTGGTTTTTGGCTTCTTTTCGCCTTTCGGGCTCATGCCTTCAACATTCCCATGCAAGTAGGAGAGCCTGAAGTTTTAACTTTTACTAACTGAGAAATGAGGTATTATGGTGGCAGGCGCAGAGGAAGAGGCAGAAAGTTGTTAAAACTTTCCCAAAGCATTGTTGACCTCCCAGCTCAAGCACTCCAGGTGGGCCATGAATGAACGACTGTGCTGGGAAAAGGCTGGAAGCTAAACAGAGCTGCAGCCTCATGACCTAGCACTGAACTCTCTGGTCTGATCTGAGGGTGCAGACCTGACATTGGTGACAGCAGAAATTGTAGGGTCACTGACGCCATCTGTGCAGCTGTAGTGAACACCTATCCTTTCTGTTAGATACATTCACAAGACCCTACCCAAATTCAACCAGACATGGTCATCTCTACTACTGTCTTTGGAAACTTCTTTAAATTCAGCCTTCAGAACTCATTATCTGCTAACAGCACCATGGAATTGGCTTCTGGCAGGGATAGCTGTGGATACAGGTGTCATGAACTACCCAAGGTGTTCACAATCACCTGGGGTGCCCACAAGCTCCTTGGTTTGCTTCCCTGCCCAGGAGGAGCTGTGCAGCAGACGGACCTTCAGGTCCCTTCTGGAGAGAAGAGCAAAGTGCTCTCTCTGTGTGCACACAGCCCAGTGCATCCTTGGGAAGGGAAGGAAAATCCTGCCCTCGTTCTTCCTCCACTAGATGTCAGGTTTGGGTCATATTTATCAACCTATGTTGGTAAAAGCAATAAAAACAATCCAGTACTTGCTGGCCTTCAAGGCACTATGGCCTTAAAACCACTACGATCTCATCACCAGAGTACTGCTAATATGTTTGGAAACCTTCACTCCCTGTGCCTTATTTTTAACATTTTCTGGTGCACAGCACAGCAATAAATGTAGCTACATCTGGTCTGGCCTGATCTTTGCTTCAGACTACAAGTTGTCTGCAGGGTCCTCTGTCATCTTTCTCATTATGCTGATCTCAGTACTTCCCTACTTTAGGGATGCACATTGCAGCCAATTCAGCAAACCAAAGAGTTTATGCTTTCATGATTATCGTAATTTTACATGAATTAAAAATAGTCTGTGACTACTGTATTTTGGATCAGGAGAGGGGAAAAATCTCTGTGTTTATGTTGTGGCTTTTAAGAGGCTGTACTTTGCATCTTTTCTTTCAGCAATGGACTCAATTCAAAGTAGCAGTGACTTCTTGTTCCAAAAGTGGTATTTTCTCTGATACAAATAATACTCCTGATTTAGCTGTGAAGCTGTAATCTGAGGAAATCAAAATTTGCCACAGGTAGTACCTTTTATTATAACCCCTGTATATACTTGAAAAAAGTGGACAAGTTTTAAAATCCTGGAGCCTTTTCATCAGAGTACAGTAAAATCCTTAAAAATACTCTCTAAAATTTTGCTGGAAACCTAGCTGTCTTCTTTTGAAAACTAAAGAAAATAGCATAGGAAATAATTACACATCTGGCCCACTCTTGCAGGTAGAATGTCAAGCAGTCGACAGCCAAAGCTTGATTTTTGCACAGATCTGTGTAGCTGGGCTTTTGCAGCTGCTTAATTTTCAATGCTAACACAGTCAAAGGCTCATGAGTCCAAACACGAAGATCCTCTGCAAAGCTGTGCTCCAGTTCCTGTTACAGTCACAATGCTCCTTCCTCCAGTTGGTTGTATTTGTTTGGTTTTCACAGATGGCAAATCACTGTGGGTCAAACTGACATCTCTCTCCCTGATGCATCCACTAGTGCTCAGATTCAGTCTGGGACTTTAAAACACTTTGGTGAAGAATCTGGGGAACTCCAAGCAATGTAAATTATTCAGCTCACATAACAGTTTGCATACAGTCCCCACTGTTTCTCCTTATCAGATGTCTTTCTTGGGCATATGCCTCATGTTCGGAAGGAAAATGCTTTCTCCTTCCATGTCAGTCATCTAAGAAAGTTTTTTCCTAAAGTGAATACTTAAATAGCCATCCCTCTGTTACAGGTGGAGAGGGCAACAAATCTTATACTTAACGTTGCCTAACAGTTTTGATTATAAGATTTGGTTTTCAGTTGCTTTTAATTTTTTCATATTTTAATCATTCTAGGCTGAAATTTTCCATCCTTGTTCTCTGTGTTGGACTGAATTTTATTTTGGGAACATTTCACTGAAAGTTGGTCAGCAACTTCCAAGAATGAGGTTAGTGAAAAATATGGTTGGCCCATGCTGAAAATATCTCACAGTGGTTTCACTGCAGTTCAGTGCTTCGTGCAGGGGCTTCAAACTAGCGGGGGTTGATCCCAGAAGACATCAGCCTGTACTTGGTGGCCATATGAAAATCCTGTCAGATCTGACCTAGCTGTAAATCACTGCTTTTCACTTGCACATGGTCTGCAGAGCTTGTCTGAAATCCAGATGTTATCTTTGCTGAAGACTTGCCTGCTGCAGAGCAAGCTTCTGCCATAGGAGCTCAGCCCCAAATACGAGCAGAGGTCAGAGAGCTGGCTGTGCCCCACTCTCCCTCACCCTGTGCCACCCAGAGTTGGATGCAGCCTTAAACAGCACTCAAGGGGAGGAGGAAGAGAAAAATAACGGCTCAAAAAAGGACCTACAGCACAGCATCCAGGGACACGCAGGGAGGGAAATGCAAAGGAAACAAGGTCAGAGACAGAGCAGGTGGGAACAAAATAGGCAGGGATACCCTGGGATGGAAGGGTTTCAGGGGGGTAGAAGGATCAAGAGAAGGGGATAAATTTGGGAAAGAGGCAGAAGGGGACAGCCTGTGACACACTTTTATAGTGTTCTAGGAGACTACCAAGCATTTGGCTATTCTTTCTGCAAAAACCTTTGTCTCCAAAAACCAGAAGAGAACTTGATTTATGCTCAGCATTCATCTGAATTGTTTGTGGTATCCTTTCTTTCTCATCCTTACAATTTCTTTTTTTCATTCTTCCTTTCCCTTGCCACCAAAAAAACCCAGAAGAATTCAGTAGCATGCTTCTGTGTCCTACTGTGGAAGTCTGTTCCATTATATTTCTACAGAGGAGGAAGATCTGGAGAGTTTTGTGGCATTGAAGAGAGATAATGCAGTCATCTCTCTTGGTTACCCATCTTCTTAAAAGAACTGGAGCTCTAGACTCTGACACCATCGATGCTTGGATAAGTCAAATAGACTGGAAGGAAAGATAAATCAGTGTTTGATGTAGGAGACCCAGCTGGGTCATGTGAGGAGTGATGACCTGCAGGTAGCGGGGAGGGTGTGTGCAAGCAGAGTCACAGGCTGAGCAGACCAAAACAAAACATAAAAAGATTGGATTTCAGAGAGCAGATGCAGAGTCATTGAACTATTGCTGGGAAATCCTGAAGGAGGAAAGACAACTGTATATTCTCAGTATGAAAACATACAGCACCCCTCAGGTACATATTTAAGGTTACTGTCAGGCAAAGAACTCCACAAATAATACAACTTATGAAAAAAATTATTTATGAGCATTTATGAAAAATAGGGGTAAAGTGTGAGGTGAGCAAGAACAGAACTGGGGAGGAAGGTGTACAGAAGCAGTTTCCCAGAACAGCCTTTGGCTGTCACCAGCTGCTGCCAAAGCTGTCTCTGAAGACATTGAGCTCACGCAGGATGGAGGACAGAGGAGCTCAGACATGACTCAGCTTGGGGTTTTCCCCTTGATTTCCATGGACAGCTGTCCCTCTTGAAGCCAGGGAATCAGAGGCAGCTGGATATGACATTATTATACCCTTGTGTAGGTCTAGCTATGGATTATTTTGTCCATTTTCCCTGCTGGGCCAGCTAGGCTTCTGTAGTGGTGGCCTTCCTTCTTTGCCTTGTTTTTAAAGTACTGTGGTGCTGGCAGTAAAAGCAGTAACTCGCTCAAATCCACAGAGGACACTAAAAACAAAAACAAGAGGTACCTGGGACCTGCCCCTACCTGAATTGAGGAGTGCATTGCTCTTGATGTCCCACTTCCATTTCATCAGCTGAAGAAAGTCCTGGCAACTTCTAATTGCAGTGGGAGTGGTCCTGCTATCAGCAGCACCATTTGGGAATCAGTGAGGACTAAGTCTTGGTCAGCTGCTGCATGAAGAATAGAAAAGTAGACAAGAATAGAATAGAAGAATAGAAAAGTGGGCTGGAGAGGACAAGCCACCTAGTCCACTCCTGTTCCTGAACTCAGAATTAGCTATACCTGTGCCTGTCTCCACTCATGGAGATGCCACTTCCCCCAAAGAAAACCAATTTCATTGATTGCGTATACAAAGAAAATATATGGATGTTTCATCTGTACCTCCCTTCCTGTAATTCCAGTTATTTTCCACCCATAATGGGCACAAAAAAAGATTAATTCCCTTTCTCTTTATGTCTATTTTTAAAATATTTTAAGTTCATCAATGGGTCACCCTCTTTATTGTCTCTTTTCTAAACCAAGTTATGCAAATTACTTTGGCTTTTCATCATGAGTCATGTTTTCTAGACTTCTGGTCATCCCAAGTTCTGTCCTCTGTCCTCTGACTCTCCAGCTGTTCAACATCCTCCCTTAATTAAAGCACCAGGAACTGGACATGATTCTCCAGCTGAGTCCTCTCCTGGCCCTCATATGGAACAAAGAAGACACATTTTGCCAATAATACTGTTTATTCAGCTGTGATGACAGATGGTATTTTTGTGTTCATTACTCAGCAGTATGTTCCTTACTTGTTTCTTCAGATGTGCCACTCCATCCTGAGATGAAGAAGGGAGACAAACACTTTTGTTCATCTCTTCCAAACAAAGAAGTAGTCCCATCTCTTCTCCCACTCAGGTAAGAGTCAGGGTAAGGATAATAGAAGTCTCAAATGTCAGAGATCAACCACCTAGAAAAGAACTCTCATTTTTTGCTAAATAGGTTGAGAGGTGGCAGATGACGTAAAAGACTCCGTCCCAATTACATGACAGAAACAGCCTAATACACCCAGGATGTTACCTCAGAGAAAAAGAGACAGAGAAAACTGATATGGTATTAAGGACACCTTTGAGCAACAGCATCAAGAACAATCTCTATCCTGAAAGTTCCACCTCAGCCTTGAGGTTTTGTGGTGGTGGAAGGGCAGAAAATGAAGGAGATTTTAATGAATCTCAGTGTTAATGAGACTGTGGACTCAAAAGAACAAATGACAGGCTGCTTTTACCTTTGAGACTGAATAAGTGCTTAAGCTGAGCCTAGGGCTCTGGAACACCAGAAATTATGCCTTCAGGGAAGCAAACCTCTGGTGTATTGGAAGTTGGCTTGTCTACTGTGTCTAACATCTAGACTCCGAGCAGAGCTTCAGTCTCCCTTGATAGTAGAAAATTTGCTCTCGAGAGGCCACAACATGGGATCAGAGACTGCCCCAATCTCCACCAGCACACTACAGAGGCATTCTTCTGGCTGACATTGCCTTCGAGAGAGGGGAAGCAGCTGAGTTGAGGCAGTCTGACCCTGTTTGCCCACTGATCTGTGGCAATGTTCCACTGAGGGGTTTCTCTGTTTTGCAGCAGCTTTGCAGGATGCTTTCAGCTTGGGACACTCTGCATCCTCCACATTCCTCCCTGAAATGCTGCTGTCCAGCTCATGAACAGCTGGTCATTGAAAGCTAAAGGCAGAAGATGTTGTTTTCCTCACAGAACTGTGTGCTAGGTTTTCCAGATTATTTCTCCAGGTGGTCAAGATCATTTAAAATCATTTCAAACCCTTCAAATATATTCCATGGGGAATTTTTCTGTATTATTAGATTAATTTCAAAGTTAGCAATAGAGATCTCAATTATCAAGTTAAATCTGAATATCAAGGACTACTCTCTGATTATGTATTTCAGTCAGTATTGCTCTCAACTGCTGAAAATTGTACACAGACAATATTTCCTTAGCTTGCTTCTTAGAAGCTCATATGAGACAATGTTCCAAGCCTCACTAAAGTTAAAAAAATCTTTCTGCTGTTCTCCCCTAGCCATAAGTCCCATCATAGGAACATATTAGATTGGTTTGGTATGATTTGTTCTTAATAAATCCACCCTGGTTGCCACTCACCTTGTAGCAGACTTCTGGAGGCTCAACTGCTGCTTCCCCTGCCCCCTCATTATTGAAAAAAAAAAAAATGTAAGAGGCAACACATTTATCTCTGTACCTTGCAGTTCCTCAAAGATAGCAGCTAATAGTGCTGGCATTGCTTCAGACAATCTTCCCAGTACCCTAGCAGGAATTTCATCAAGTCCAGCTGATTTGAAAACATCCAACATGTCTAAGTCTCTTTCATGATATTGCTTGGTCTTGCAGCAAATTGAAAACATTCTCAGACATTCTTAGCAAAATGAAGGCCCCAGACAGTAATTCTGAAATCAATATATTCCCCAACAGGCTGGAAAACCCTGGTAGCTGGGGCAAGCTGATAGGTGTGGAAAAGGCCAGGCTCAACAGGAGTATCCTTATGAGATAAAAAACAGGAAAGTTCTGGATCCTCAAGAAAACCACAATCCAGAAGGTGAGAGTAATCCAGCAGGCAAAGGAAAACAAACTTAATGAATTTTATACAAGGTGCTAATGAAAGAGCCAAAGTAGTGGTACACTCACTTCTACATAACATTTGAAATCTCAGAAAGGTGGTAGTGAAGCAGAATATTTGATCCAAAATACAGACACTGGTCAATGATACATATTGTAAACCTGGAGCAAAGAACACTATATCAAAGGGACACTAAAAGCAGGATATAAAATACACAGATAAACTGTGCAGGAGGCAGAGCACTGCTTCACTTCATTGAAGGCTCATCATCAAAATAAATTTACAAGTTCACCATCTCAAGTTACATGAACCCAGTACTGGTCGAAATTCCAGGCCTATGGAAAAATGGAAGATTATTTTTATGATAGTGTTCCTGACCCAGGATAACAAAATGCCTTGAATTCAATACACTGAAAGACATCAGAGAAGCGGGAAAAACAGTAGCAATGGGAGACATCAACAGCCCTCCTGTAGATTGACATACCAAATGTCATACCAGCAGATGAAAGAGAGATGACATTTTTGGGCTCTGTCAGCAATTATTCCATGGAGCATCTGGTCTGAGCCCAGAGGAGCAAAGGCAGTCCTCAGCTTTGTGGCTCTAGCCCTTCTAATGGAAGCTCCACTCTATGACAGTGACCACAGAGGGCTCAGCTTCACCAGCTCGAGAGGAGCACTGCAGGCCAAATACTCCAGTGCCATTGTCCTCCGCTTCAAGAAAAGCTATGCAGGAATGGGGAAGCTTGTTAAAAAGAGCCTAGAAAGGTCAGCAAAGAGAAATCCTAGCAAACAGCATGGAAACTTCTGAAGAATACCAGACTGGAAGCATAACACCGCTGCGTATGACCTATTGAGAAAGGCCGGAGAATGGATTAAAGGAGGCCAGCACATATGAACAGCCAAGTAAGCAAGTTTATTAGCAGTAAAAAGGCAATTTCCAAAAAGATGCCTATTGTATCCAAACCAATAAAATGAAAAGAATAGTGTTGTCAGGCAGATTAAAAGCAAAAAAATCCTAAAAGAGTTTGAGGAGAACTAGCTAAAGAAATCAAAACTAGTACTTCATCAAAAATGTCTGGAGAAAAATCTTGCTAGGGGCTCTGTATGGCCAGCTAGTGATTAGGCAAAAATCAGAGACAATTAAGCCATTCTGCAGTGCTTTTCACTGGGAAGAAAAGGGGAAAAGTTTTCATATGGGGGAAAATGCCGAAGATATGTCTGAAGTCAAAGTAATTGTGGATGAGATTTTGTTTCAAATAGACAAAGTGAAATACTACAAGCTGCTAGTCAGATGATACCTAGCAGAAATCAAGGATGGAAACCCTGAATTATTATTCAAGGTGTGCAGCCTTCCATTTGGAACCTCTTTGGGACCTGAAGGCTGAAAGGTGACATTTATGAAATCACCCTTTAAAACAGGTCCTGGGGAACATCCAGGGAAACACAGTTCTTATGCTTCATAGTACTTTTTAAGCCTAGAAATGTGAACAGCACAGCTCCAGAAGACCAGGGAGTGCTGTGTCAGAGGGCAAATTCTGCTGTTGATAAATCATTAACATTCAATAGAGAATTCATTCTTCATATGTGAAGAAATAGAATATACTTCAAGAGTCAAAATACTTGTGTAAAAAGAAGTCTTCTCTGAGAGCTTTTCTTGGATATCTCTGAAAGGATCAGCAGCATATTGTAAAAGACAGCCCTGTAGACAAAATCTGCCTTAATATGTCCCTCACCAAAGCCTGCTAAGTACACTAAATAACCAAAGTATAAGAAGGAAGTTCATGAAAAAGAATTAATTGAAACAAAGGAAATAGAGAGTAGCGATAAATATTTTTCAGAACTGATGTCTTCAGAGAAGCTATGCAGGGATCTGTGCCAGAGCTAAAAGTATCCTTGATCAAAACAGAACAGTTTTCATGTAGCCCTTCCTTACATAGAATCCTATAACTGTTTGAGTTGGAAAGGATCTGCAACAGTTCCTCCAGTAGAATGCTGTAGGAAATGTGTCAAAGACTCTCAATATGGTGTCATTAGCCCTTTGAATGAGCAGTCTAAGGCAGAACTGTAGCTGCATTTGGGCCAGGAGAAACAAGTCATGCAAGAGTCATCCTCTACCTTACCCACCCATTATCAAGGCCCCCTTGCCACCAGACTCTTCAGAGTTCCTTCTTGGTCTAAGTGTGCAGTAGGAGGTACTGAGATGTCTTCTCCCTAACTAGACTTTTCAACTCCTCTATTTTCACATTTTTAAATAAATGGAAAGATGAATATTCTTTATAAACACAGGCTGAAAATAAAGGTTTTAATTCACATCTCATTCCTTAAATATTGACAAATATTTTAACAGTTTGCAACTCTCTAGGCACAACTACACTTCTTTGTTAAGTTTGCATTAGGATCAGTTCTGCTGTTCAGCCTCTATTTCCTATTCAATTTCCTCTTTCCATGCCAAGGTGTCATCAATATAGTTCTAGTCTTAGGCACCTTTCTACTTTACCATGCATCTCCTTCTTCATCCAGATCTTCCAGTTTTCTTCATATTTAAACATAATCTTTATGAAAAAAAAAAAATGGCTGTATACTTGCAAAATATCCAAAATTATGAGCCCTGAAGGAACAGAGAGAATTCCTTGGGTTTTGTTTGTTTTCTTGAATGGATTTGTTCCATTGAAACTGGGCATGAATTTGTCCAATTTGAGTTCATCTTCTGCTAGATTATTAAAGAGCTCTTTAGAATGTAGTATCTACTACAATGAGAAATTTGAATGACTGCAGCATTTCCAGTGAGGTTTTAATTTTTTATATGCACCATTTATTTCTCATCGTTTTATTTTAGGGCAAACGAAAGCTTGGGGAAAAAAATAAGCAATCAGTCTTCTTTAATTAAGGGTTATCATTCCCTCTAGTGAATTTGCGGAGAGCAGGAACAGAATAAATTTCTCTTCATTTCCTCACTGGGAATATTAAGTGCAATGCAGCTAATTTGTCTGTGAATTAAATTTCCAGCTCTTTTTCCAGCTCTTTATTGCTGGTCTTATCTTTTATTTTACTGCAGCAGGGGAAGATGCAGAACTATGCTAACTGAAGTATAGTGGAGAGAATAAGCTTTGTATTCTGCTTGCTCTCTCTGGTATTGAATTTCTGTAACAAAGAGAAGTATATGCAGAAAATAATATATGTGGTTGCTCTAGGAATCAATTTCTTATCAGTCTTTTCAACCTATTGAAAAACATCTCCTTTAGATAGAGCACTTACAACGAAGTTGAATCATTATTTTTCAAATGCAGCATTCTTTAACCATTTACAGAGATTTCACGCTTGCCATTTCTGCTGGCTCCTATTAGTCAGAAGGGTCTACAGCAGAAGCTTTAAAAGCAGTCCCTTTCAGTGACTTTTCATAGGGATACAGAGCCTTGGCAAGGTTTTTGTGAGGGGCAGGTGTCAGTGCCTGTGAAAGGGCTCCTCAGGCTGGCCTGAAGGACACCTGAATTTCTTTGCTGTGCCTTGATTCCCTGTAGCACTTCCTGCTCTGCTCCTTCCAGAAGCAAGGGCAGTCCTACCCTCCAATCAAGCATCTGTCCCAATGAAAACAATTATTTCTTGAAAGTAAAATAGCTTACAGAGTAAACAGGTTCTAACCTAGCAGAACAACATATCTGCTTGTAAAGAGAACCCACTGACAGTCCTGTACATTCATCTTCTCTCCCTTTCTCTGTCCCAAGGGCTTTATAAATATTCAATGGATTTTCCAGCTGTTTTTTTTGTTGAAGCCTGAAGTTTGGCCATTGCCCTAATAGTTTTGATGTTGGTGGGGAAAGCTGCTTACTTGTTGGCTACTGCATTGCACTCCTGCTTACTTTTTCTCCATCAAAGCCAATTCTTCCCCCTGTGAAAGCATTATAATCTCAAGTACAGTAAATCATCTCACTAACAATGTCACTGTGAAGTTATTGTATCTCATTATTCTTAATTAATTTGCAGTGGTTTCACATTTTTCACCCATCTCCATGCAAGGGAGACGAGGATACAGAGCCTTTCTCAGAGCAGAATTAAGGTGGGACTCCAAGAATGACCCTAGGTAAATTTTAGATAAAATCAAGATCTATTTTTATCCCTTATGTCCCATGTTTGGACTGTGTTTTATATGTGACAGAGTGAGCAGTTAACAAGCTTATACTAAGTTTAACAATTTGTTGCCCATTATTGAACAAAACAAAAAACCCATGACTGAATATGTTTGTTACATTTACATGTGGATTATTCATTAGGCAAAATATTTCTTGCCCTATTTACAGTAAGAGTTCACTAAAAGCTATCTTGATATGGAACTTGGTGCTTCTAGAAGAAGCATTTCTATGATCTGCTGTTCTACTTCTTTACACCTACATCTGTCTGCCAACCTCCCAATCAAATGGACTACTCCATAAATATTTATTCATTTATTATATTTTATATATGTTTGTAGTTGTACTGAACTCCAGTTTTTCCTTATGAGGTTTTTTAGGTGGCTGAGGAAAGCAAGGACTTTGCAGCTAGGAAGTGGCTGAAAAGCATAGCTCATAATTTCTATACATTCCTCAATCTCACATTTAGCAATTCACTTCTCTGGATGTTCTTTCCCTTAGAGCTTCTATTTTATTGAGGGACAACATCCTGCAGAATACGCCAGTTATGGCATCCAAATAATGGTGTAGGACACTTGACAGCCTTCTTGTCAACACTGTAATTTTTTTCTCCTTATCTCTAGAAATTTTGGCCTGACCTAGGCTTATCACACTCTAGAGCCTAATCAGACTGAAAGATGGAAACTGATGCAGTACTGGTAGGTGATCTACTGGTAAAGCAGAGAGAGCACAGATCAATCCTTGTCTTTCTGGGTTCTTGAGCATTGTTCTGGTACCTTGGCAAGACACCTGATGTGGGTGATGTAGGGTAAAGGATGAGATTGTTTCCTGACAAGATACATTCAACAAGCAGTGTTGAATCTCCACCATCAGCCTCTTTATCTGTGGAATCCATCAAGTGTTTTCTCTGCTCTCTACCTGCTCTTCTCAAAGTTTATACATTCGAGGCCTCAGTCCTTATGGTTGTGCCCTGTGCAGACTGAGCCCATCATCCCTGAAGTAGTCCTGGGAAGTACAGGGCAGAATCACATCAAGAAGGCCCCATCCTCAACAGAAGACAGATCCTAATGCCTTGTGAAAAATGAGGAAGACAATGTCTTTTTGCATTTTAGAGGAAATGAAGAGAGAACAAAGGGTAAGGTCAGTCAATAGTGATGTGCTTTGGAGGAACTCCTTGAAATGGAAGTCTGAATGCATCTTGTGTGGCTCAACATCTGCCAGAGTGGAAAACCTGGGTGATAGAATTGGAGCCAGGTCTGAATGACATTTGCATGTGAGTCAACAACGTATTGCATATATTTGATCTTGTTAGGCTCCATGGCTTAGACCAGAGAAAAAACCAAACAAAAGTTTTTTAAAATAATATAAAAATGGAGTCTGTTTCTATTCTCTGGTATGTTCAGCACACTTAAGTAGCTGTCTTATCTTTTAATGAAAAACATACATGTATTTTAAGTCCTTTTCTCCACCTATCCTTTCCTCAAAGAGGCAGGGTCTGGGTTTATCATTTCCTGCTACAAGCAGCCCTATGACACAGGAACAGGGGCTCAAAAATTATGTTCAGAAAATAAAATAAAAATGCTTTAAGCAATCTACCCTCCGCTCATTACAAGGAATCCATATGCTTGGAGATACAGAGCCAACCTCTCCCTTTTCTGATTCACACAGGGGACATTCACAGCAACACAGCATTTCAATATAGTGAATACAGATGTACAAGTCATGCTGGCAACGGTGGATAGTGAGAGCCTCAAATCTCTTTTGTGAAAACACATATGAGCAACATCAAGGTTAAAGCAGAGCAGTTAATACTGCTTTAATACAGCAGAAGCCTACTCCCAGAGCCAGTTACTCCCTTAGGCTTAGATCCCTTCCACTTGCACAGCTTGACAGTATGAGGACAACTGATGCTGGAAGAATATGGGCTCAGTATGTCAGCCCAGCAAAAGAAGATGAATAAGTATCATACAGATGGTGTGTGCTTAGAGGAGAGGACGGGATGGAGACACTCTCCTTACAGCTGGACCAAAATTTAATCATCTGTGCACCTGGCTTCAGACAAAGTCAGAAGAGAGATGTGGTTTTAGTTAGGGATGTAAGCTGCATCACAAAGGCAGAACGTCTATTAGTTAATGGCTAGTATCAGTTTTCATGCCTTTTAAGACAATAAATATTTTAAATATCAAGGTCTTTTTCTTTCATGTGTGTATCTATTTCTCTTAAGTGCATTCCATTGTTGTCTGTTCCCTTCTCCTCTGCTCTGGTCTGTAAAGGATTATACATGATTTTGTCTGATGTCCAAGCCCTCCAAGCCCTCAGTCATGGAAGGTGTTCCTGGCTCACCGCAGGTCATAGTCCGTAATTATTTCATAATTCCTATGACCTTTGAGAGAGGATTTCACATTGGAAGCCTGGGCACTCAGTTTCACAAAGAGGGTGAAAATTATGCCACAGCTAGGATCAAGCACTTCTCCAGGAGATGTGGAATATTTCAGGAAAGAGAGTGTGAAGCTGTGACAGAGTAAATACTCCACCTGCCTACACATGTCTGGGACTGATATGGAAGCACAGATCAGGCCTGTCTGGCATGGGCAGAGAAGCTTCTGAGAGTGTCCAACCTGCAGGCTGGAGTCTGAAATCTGTGACCAGGAGATACAGAGAGTTATTGTTTGATTCACCAGAGGTGCTCTCCCCCACTCCACCTGCCCATCCTCTCATTACCTCCCCATCAGTGCTTGTGGTATTCGAAGTGGATTTCTACCTATGAGGGCTTTCTTATTTGTTTCTTTGCAGGTTTTATTAGTAAAATATTAGCTGCTATTTCACCCCTATGATGGGGAATACACTGACATCTCATCTGCCTTGTTCACCTTTGTTCTTTGTCCAATCCCCAGTCAGCTGGCATGACAAGGACAAAGGGTCTTGCCTCCTTTTCTATGTATTTTTTCCACTTCATCTCTTTGCATTCATTAGACATCATTATTGTTTGTGATGTCTTTTTGCACTGTCACATGCAATAGAAATGTCCAAGTGAGGAGGCTGACAGTATAGGTGGGTTGTACACTGTTGGAGAGAAACAGCATCTGTGAAATTAGGAGAACTAATCACAGATTAGACCAGCTTCATTGATGGGACTGAATACCCTGAAAGACCACTGACATAATTTATTTGTGATAGATTATGCCACTTCCTTCAAATTTTTGTTATAAGGATACCAAATATTGATAAAACTAGAAGACTTTGTGTTCCCAGAATTAACAATAGTATCTAAATAGTAGCTAAATACTGTCTGGGGGATGTTAGCATAAGTCAGGTGGCGGAGAGACTGAACAACTTCAGAGACATCAGAGAGGTAGCTCCAGGATTTCTATTTCCCAACACACATACAAAGATGAATAACCCCTATTGACATCTGGCATCATCTGGTGGCAACAAAACATGACAAAAACTCAAAGAGTTTTCACCATATGAAGCTTATCTGTCTTTAGCATGGGGGTTTTTGAGTGCAGACTTCACAAGTTTTGTCAGTTTCTGTGAGTAAAAGACTCCCTGCAAAATTGATCATATATTCACGTTCATCTGTGTATGTGATGTGGGTCATTGGGGTCTCTGACAGTTAAGTGGTTAAATTCTCTGTAGGCACTTCAGCATTATGACTCTTCTATATTATAATCACTAGAAATGAGAAAAATATCTGCGTTTATCAAGCCTAATGAATAGGTAAGTTTGTATTCACTTGTCTGCTGCTGAGTCTTCTGTGCCTGAAACCAGATTAACTCTCCAACTTTCATAGTCATCTGTTTAGAGGTGTTAACTAAACTGAGTAGATACATCAAATGTTGCTTTCACATTGTCCTTTGAGAACAATCTGCTAGACCCCAGGCAGCTGGGGTCCAGATTGGAGAGAAGATGCCTACAGCAGCTGAGCGTGTCATTTAATATCATGGGCTTCACAGAATGTGTTAAAGGGAGCTGGCATGCAAGATATGCAAGGGACATAGGGATTCAATCATACACTGTGCAGGTTCAGACAACCCAATTGGAAAGAAAGAAGGAAGTGACATTTGTGCTATTATCTAGGAATGACTGAAAATACTTTGAAGTCAATGGAAAGATTTTCACTGAATTCCAGAGCTCTGAATCAGGTCCTGGATAGTCTTATACAGAATGACAGGCAACTTTTATCTTCAGGATTTCATTTCAAGGGACATGGCAATTAAATTGCTTTGACTAGCTGTAAAGGCCAGTGTATCTTTAAAAATGAAATGGAAAATGTTTAGAACTTCATGGCAACTTCACATATCGTACACTAAGCAACAAAAATCTAGACACCTATACTGAGATATATACATCTAAACTAAGATTCCATATAATTAAGATAGATATGGAGAGAAAACAAGCTTATAGGGCTAAGCTTGAGAAATGCAAAAATCCTAGAGGTCCAGGAACACTGCAACTACAAAAGACATGCCAAGGGAGCACAGCTCTGCCCCAGTATTGCTCCTATACCCATGTTTGTTCACAGACCTTTGTTCTTATGGAAATCTGTGCAAAGACCAACCATTCCACAAACATCCTTAGGGAATGTAGCCTAGAATGCATCACAGCTGCAGCCAAACCAGCCAGCTGTTTGGAATTTGAATAAATGACACTTCCCTAACATTTGAACATTTATCATAAATAGTTTAGTCATGTATACACATATATATCTCTTTATCTATATATCTCAAAGATATAGTTAATAGATATTTGATATAGTATAGATATAAAGATATAGATATAGATATAGATATAGATATAGATATACACACATTTACAGGTGTGGGCCTTGCCATCTGAGTCATAACTTTTGCTCCTTTTGACTGGATTCATCCAATTTGTCAATAACAATCTCTAATGACACTGCTATAACGAAACCCAACAGCCAAACACTCAGCTGGTGTTCACTGTCACAACTCCACTGACAGTGTGGGCACATCACGCATGTAGAGAGGGGTTTTTGCTATCTCATGTTCTCTCACATGGTGCCTTTGTGTATGCATCCCAAACTGTTGTTGACGCACTGGAAATTCATGTCTAATTTACAGACTTCTCTGAAACTTAGGTCTTTTTCTTAGTCTACATATTTCCATGGCTCCCTTGGTGAATAGTGTGTTTTAGAAAATTTTCCCCATATGTATTGTTTTTTATCTTTTCCCAAGTAGGATATCATCTTGCCACCCAGTGACCTCCTCTGTGATTCTTGGGCTTTTCTCTATTCCCATCACCCTGATGTAGTACCCGTATGCCTGCAGACATGAAAAAGTTGAGCCTTACCCTCTTGCCCAAAATATCTAGAAAATATTAACATTATAGTTCAGCGTGCAATGCATTCAGCAAAATTCTGGAGAGATATAGATTGTAAGACAGTTTTCAGGCAGTTTTAGAGTGCCTGTTATTGACAAAGCATTTTACATTGTGCTACTAAAACCAACAACCTGAGTCTAGAGTTACGACATGATTGACACAATCCTAAAAAAGAGACAGGACAAAGCAGCTTAGCACTCTAGGCATTCAGAGTCTGTCTGCCTGCAAGTGCCTTCTAAAAGCCAAAACTGCTTGAAGGCTGCTGTGGTTCATCTCACTGACCTCAGGCAGGTGGAAACCAGATGAGGTGAGGACAGGAAGAATGTGAAGGTGACATGTTTACATTGGTGACCTGGAGAAGGGACAAGATAGGAGGCAGTGTGACTGGCTTCCTGCAGTGCAGGACAGGAACAGGGGGTACTCAGGGCGCCATGTGAGGCACATTTGAAGCTGACTCTGTGTTAAAGTTCTCATGTCATATTTGTTCCACCTACTGCCCTCCCTCTTCCCATTCATCTCGCACACTGCTGCAATCTATTTTAAAAGCTTCTGTCTGACAAAGTCTACTTTCTCTTCATGCTTCCATACTAGATCTTGCTACTTATCATTTGACAGGTAAGATCAGATGCACAGCATCAAGGCTCAAAGACAGCACTGGATTTAGGCAGCCAAATGATGTATATGCTGTGGGGAAGCAGCTGCAGCAGAAGGCAAGATCAGAAGCACAGAAAGTTTGCCAGGAGCCCATCAAAAAGTGGCATAGGTCATAAGGTGGCAGTTGACTCCCAACTGCAAAACATGGCCAGAGCTTTTCTCCCAGCCTGAATTTTTTTGTCTAGACTATAAAATTACAGATGTTGTGATGCTGCACCATGAATGACTGGCACACTGGATTTTTGAGAAAATATTTTTAAACAGAATTGAAATTAGACACAAAGAACACTTTGGTTTTGATAACATTATGCTTGCTTTTGACAGGTTTTCCAGATTTGTTTCTGCTGCTATCAGTCACGCATACTCAATTAAAACTGAATTTTCAAATGGAATGGGAAGTGGCCTGCAAAAAGATCCTGACCTGCATCTACCCTAAGTATTAATCAACAGCCAGGCCCAGACAGTAGAACTGATGATCTGACATCTCCCAGTTAAAGCACTGCCCCTTGGTGCAAACTTGATGAAGAAACCCAGAAAGGATGAAAAGATGGAGAACAAAGTGTACAGGAAGGTTGTAAACTTCCTGGGCGGGGAGGAGCATTGCAAGACAGCTGAGTGGAAGGCAGGGGCAGGATAGAGGTTCCCAAATGCAGCAGAAAGGGCAGAAGAGTTGTCAAAGTTGTCATGGGGGAGAAAACTGGGGAGGTCAAGCATGTGAGATCAAGACAGGGCAAAACTTTGTGGCACCTTTATATTGTGTAAGGGACCACATAGCAAGTTGAGGGCAAACTGCACTTGGAATTTCAATGTTCCTTGGCTCCTGTTTTTACACCCGTTGCAGAGCTAAGCCCTGAGTCAATCTGTCTTGCACTGAACTCTCCTTGTACCACTGCACAGTACATTGCCTTTTATTGGATTGTGTTTCCTGGCGATCATATCTGAAATATCCACGAATGAAAACTGAAGTCACTCATTCACAGTAACAGGATCCACATTTCCCTAGAATCTCATTCAGTTCCTAATACAGTCTAGAGATGTGGCTTCTTCTACAATGAGAGTGAATGCCTTCACAAATTTAACTAATTCTTGCTCAAGAGCCTCTTGTTGAATGTTCAGCTGAACAGCATTTTGAAAGTATCACATGCAGCTGCCTTCTCTCCCATCTCCCATTTCAGAAGTGCAGTGTCCTCCCAAATGTTTTTTTGGTGCCCAGATATCCAATCCTAGGTTTTTTATGCTGTTTTTCCTATCCTGTGGTTTTAAAGGAACTGGGCAGGACAGGACATTTCCCACGCCCCACCCCCTTCTCTCAAATTTTAATTCAAGATAACTGAAATGCTTTCTTTACACTCTTTCTCTAGGTAATGATTCACTCTCAAGCTGAAATATTTGATTTCATTAATGCAAACTTGCTGCTATGTATTTTATTAAAGGGTAAAGTTAATTTTTATGCCTTCAAAAATACTGTGTTAAATAGAACAATCTAATACTAGAAATTTCCCAATGAACGTATTAAAAACATTATGGCAAATTATACCAATGAAACTAATGAGACCATTCACACTTTTATGTAGTGGAATTGGAATTAAGAATCTGGCCTAGGAAATAATTTTAGCTAGCTCCAATCATACATAAGTATGCAGTAAATACTAAAATAACACAAAAAATTCTATATGGTGTTTTGAAAAACAGGAAATAATACATTATGTAAATACATTTCTGATCATGAAGGTCAGGAAGGTAGCATTCATATTAAAAAAAAAAAAAATCTAACAAATAAAGGATGTGTGAAACATAAGCAAAGGCTGTGGATGAGCAACCTCAGCTGTGGTATTGTGTTTTCTGCTCCTGGATCCCTGACAGGAAGTTTCTGCTGTTTGTGATCTCTGCTCCCCCACCTCTTTCTGCCTTTTATGGGGACCCCCATGTTCACTCACACACTTTTTCTTCTTTCTTCACCTGTCCCATCTCCTACACAGCACTCTGTGAATCTCCTCCACCACAATTTTCTATTGCCCCCTACTCTTCCTGATCACTTGCTTTGATTTCTCTGTCCCTGCCCACAATTCCCATTCAGGCTATCCATACCCTGCACCTTCTGTCTTTCCCAGTAATCCACCTTACCACAGCTCCCTTTCTTCTCCCCACCTTTTATTTCCTCAGGAATTCCTACCCCCTTTCTAGGACACTCCTGTTTTGCAGCTGCCTGAGCACAGCAATTTCTCACAGCAGTCTGCCTTTGCACTCACAGTTTGCACTGTGGGCCCACCAACAAAGATTGGGGTCTTCCCTGGCTGGCTTCTACCTGAGCTATGTCCATCCATCTCTTCTCCACACTTTTCTTCACCCTTACCTTTTGTTTCCTGCAGTCATCTTTAGTGACAGGCTCTCTGCAAGGCGCCACTTTCTTTTGTTTTTCTTCTTTATTCAGTCCTCATCGCCTTTCATCATGGAGTCAGTTTGGTGCTGTCATTGACCTGCTGAACCCTTGATCTCCTTCACACACCTATTAATCAAGCTGCAAGAGGAACTGTCAAGAATCAAGGCAAGTATGAAGTCCAGTCTTCTCCAGATCTAGGAGATATTTTGGGATGTTTTGCCATGTGCGTTCACAACATGGCTTTGTTGTGGATGGATGGATGGATGGATGGATGGATGGATGGATGGATGGATGGATGGATGGATGGATGGATGGATGGATGGATGGATGGATGGATGGATGGATGGATGGATGGATGACGAGTTACCTGTGGTGGTAGGAACCCACAGTTTAAATAAATAAATACAATTCTCTTGCACAGAATACCACTTCTGTATCTTAACTGCAACACTGGTTGCATCACCCTGTGACTGTTCAATGCTGTTCTGCACAAGGACACAAATTCTGTGAAAATGAATACAAAATGTCACTGGAGAAATAACTCATAGTTCAACATAACTTACATTTCTGCATTCCCAAATCTCAGTGCGCTGGATATCCTGTAAGCACTATACCACAGGCAAAAGACAGTTGATTTAATTGGCTCTTACTGGCACAATCCCCATTTCCAGATTGAAATTCCTGCATAAATGGTAAAACAGATCTCTTGGCAAAGGACAGAGAGATTGATTTAGCAATTGGGAACTGAGAATGAGGGGAAGAAACTTCCTCTTGAGGGAAGAAAACTGGGAAACACATCTAAAACTGCATTATAAAACTGTTCTCCACAGGTACCAAAGCAAAAACCAGTCAGATGTCCCACCCACCTCCTTCCTCTGACCTCTCCCCCATCAAGGACCAAGAGGCAGGAATCCTTACAGCAATTAGATTTAAGCAAACAAAACAAATTGGAGAGGTCATGGGTGTGTTACCCAAGTGTAAGAACAGGCCTCTTGCATCAGCATTTAGTGAGCCAGAATGTGAGAATGATGGATGGAGAGTCTGGGGGAAGGGAGATAAGGAAGTGTCCTCACTGTTGAAGCCCCCATTGAGTTTGATTGGAATATGCGAGTGAGAGACTTGCAAGGGAATATGGAGCTGATAATCAAAAACATGGCAGGGAAACAGATGTTGCCTGCTTTGGAGACTCTCCTTGCACATTCAACACAATGGAAAGGGCTCAGATAATAAAACAGAGAGGATCCCAGCAAGAAATATAGCCTGCTGACACTTTTATGACCTGAGATGCTTACAAAATACAGAAATGGCGTTTTGTTTGCTTTCCATGCGCAGCTTGATATCACATGCTCAGCCCTCTCTGCTGCCACTCGGAGTCAGGAAAGACAATATATTTTCCTCTCCAGATAAACCTAGTGATTCTAGTCAGGTGCAGAAAGCAAATAAATTACATAAGTAGACTTTCTGTATCTATTAATCAAGAGGCTTGTCATTTTCCAGGCCTTGATCCACATGAAAGAAAGTGAGGAGGGGAGGAGAACATAGGAATAAAGGAAGATGTGGAAGGGAGCAGAAGGAAGATTATTGCTGAAGCTGCTTGAGAGGTTTCTCATAGCACGAAGGACCACAGCTTAGACAAACATACTGAAAAAGAACTCCCTATTCTTTCCTTTTGAAGTTTTTCCTCTGCAAGCCAAGGGGGCGTGGTCCAAAAGGAGAAATATATGAACCAGGAATCTTCCATGATGCTTTTGGGGAAGCTCTTTCCACATTTTCTTCTTCTTTTGAAAGCTCAGAGGAAAAAACCCTGCTGTTGAAAAAAGGAGCCATATTCAACACATTCTCAGAGGTCCTTTTCCAGCATATAGCCAAGTATTTGCATACTATAGCAATAGGGTTGGTTACTTAGACAAAGGAGGAGATAATTTTCAGTGCAGAGCACAATAATTCTAATATCAAGTAGAGAGATATGATGGACTCAGTAGTTTGCATAAGAAACTGGCTCTATTTTTCTCTCAGAAACTGACTTTGCATGTAACATTAAAACGAGGCTCAGAGGAATCTTATTAAGGCAGTCATATTTACTTTCTTCCTTGGATCATCCTGAATGTAAATCAATGAATATTTATAGCATTTTTGAGATCTTCCAAGAAAACAAGCTAGAAAAGCATAAAATTACTGTATGGAGGGACTGAATCATTGCTACAGACCAAACATGAATCAGAATAACATCCCACATGGAAAACTGTCAGGAAAGTTCTTGAACCAGGAACCTGGTTCATGGCCAAAGAGTAAATCTGGTTCTGTCTGAATCAACTGCCTGAGAAAATCTGTCTACACACTGCTAGATAATCATGTAGTGACAATATGGGCAAAGCAATTTTTAGCTTTGAGGCTTCTTACTAAGGCTAACCTCAGCTCAGGGAAGCTGGTCTCTCTAGGCTCCCTCTACCATCGTTGATAAGAGGATGGCTTTTCCCAGAGGCACCTTGGAGGACTGGAGATAAGACATTTCTGCATTGCTTCTAGGAGCTACCTATACACCTGTGTGTCTGTCATCTTTCTAATTTCTGCACAGAAATGGGCAGCCAAACAGTTTATACCCACAGCTGAAATATTGTGATTGCAGCAATGGTTCAAGTTCTGGTGTCCACATCCATGACAGAATGGTCAAAATTGGAATGGATTCCAAAAAACATTCCAGAAATTAATTTAATGATTAATATGAGGTCAGGAATATCTGCTGTTTAGCGAGAAAGGAAGAAATGCAAACCTACCTTATACAATAGATGTTTTGAGATGAGATTTGAACCTTAACTACAAATACATATGCGGGTAAGAGGGATCTGATAAGAAAGAGCTCTTTAGTTTAGCAAGAAAGGATTATGAGGGTTACAAATTTAATTGGAAAGGATTTATAATTAAACAATGAAATCACCTACTGGGAGACATGAAGGATTTTCCATTACAAAGATGTCTTATATCAAAACTGAAAAGATTTGCAAAGGATATGCTATAACTCAACCATAGGCTACTAAAATCACTGAAAAAAAATTCTAAACCCTTTAGGTTTACAACTTTGATCTTAAATCCTGCAGAGGTAGGATTTTGTAACTCTGCCAATAACCTCTTAGCTTGTTGGCAGACTCTGTGCTAGGTAATATTCAAGATCAACCAAAGATGATTCTGTAATTTTTACTCCTAATTTAACATATGTTGTCAGGCAGACAATGGGAACACCGAAAATACTGGCTAACAAACACTTCTTATGCATATCCCTCTTGAAGGTGAGTCCAGAAAACAGCCTTTCATATTTAATGGCAACACAGCAAAGTTTCTTAACTGGATACCCGCACTCCTCAGACAGGGAATTTGTCTCTAGATTTACTTTGTGACTTGCTGCATCTATGCCTTTGTGGGTCCTGATAGGTGTAATGGAACACAAGCCACAAAACTTTCTCCTCATATGGGTTTCTTGTAGATGTACTTGTTGGTTTACTTTTAATTAAGAAGTAGTGTACTCGTTTCCATTACATTTCCTCTTCTGGAGACATCCAGTTGCCTAATTAATAAGGCTCTCATGTAACATTTTCTTCTGCCTTAGGAAGGTTTTCCTGAAGTACTCACTTTAGAGTAATACCTGTCTTTCCCCTAGCATTCTGGCCATGTTCTTGAGTTCCCTGCATGCAGAATTCCCATTCTTTGTTCAGGCAATTACTGGTAGGTCTTGATGTGCCTAATGTCATTCAAGATGACAAGTAATATATTCAGTGTGGGCCTCAGGAAGTCTTTCAACCCCTATATATTCATTTTTCCAGTAATCTCAGCTTCTCACTCAATTTTGCTACCATTTTCTGTGTAGCTCCATGGTATTAATTGTTTTTCAATTAACTAGCAAGTTCTGGGATGGAAAGATGCATAATTTGCAGCATAGAAATGGAAAAAAAATGTGTGTAGAATTTAGAGACAAGATATTTGACAGGTCAGCATCACAACATGAATATGCTATGAAAGTGAGAATCAGATTTCAGGGTTAACCATATACACCCTGTATATTCCTTCTGGTTTAGTCTGTGATTATCTGTGTTTTGCTTATTTGATTATCAGTGATTTGCAACAGAAAAGAGCATGAAGGGTTTTAGAGATGACTACATGCTGTTGTGTCCCCATTTTGTCTTCTGGTTGTCCATAATGGAACCATCACACATCTGCAGAGTCTGAGTGATGGGCTGGGAGATCCCCCTTCAGAAGTGTATTTACAATGGCTGGAAATCCTGCCACAAAATAACGCCCAGGTGGGAGGTCGGTGAGAACCTGTAGGGAATTGTCAGGCATCAGGGCTGTGGGTGCTGTGTTCACACATCTCCTCGAACTCCAAAACCAGTGCAACCACCTGACAGAAGCAAATTATATCACAGAATACAAATTTCATTTCTCCACATTGCAGGGGTATCCACCACACTGGACACAGCTGTTTATACCATGCTTTCTTTCATTTTATTTGTTTTATACAGTAGGGACCCTAAGTTGCCAAGGCATACCTCACCAAAATAATAAAATAAAAAGCAAGACTTTGCTCCACGTTTTAGCCTCATTCTCTCTCCTTCTTCCACTTCATAACCACAGGATGTGTATTCATTCTGGGTGAATTGTGTTTTCCCAACAAAAGAGGCTAGCCTGATTTTCTGTCATCTTTTTCTCTTGTAGGCTTTACAAGAATGTAAAGACAAAACAAATTATCTAAAACATTTCTCTCTACACCAGTCCTGATACTCAACCTTTCCATGTGTCATCCTTTTGTTTTGCAGGTTTTACTATAGTGTAAAGACAAAACAAATTATCTAAAACGTTTCTTTCTACAGCATATACTCAACCTTTACCTCTACCTAATACTCAACCTTTCCATGTGCTCAAAGGCTTGATTTCAAGTCTCCAACTACTGGAAATTCCACCCTGTGCCTAAATAAGTCACTTCAATAGTTAACTGACTCCACAGCCATGCACACGCTTCCTACCCAATCTCTATTGGACCAGATTTGCCTTTCAAACACTAGGCCTCTTGTGCCAGAGTTGCAAACTATCATACAATGTACATTCCTTAAAATACACATCCTATTGATTTTTTAAATCTAAATGGTACTACAGTGACTCAACCTAAGCTAATCCCTTGGAAAGTCTAGCACCTCTGCTGTGTTATATGGAGGTTGATGCCTTATTACAAATGCTAACAGAATTTTTTATGGAACACACATATTTCTAGAGGAAAGCTTCATAAATTTGGAGAGTGATTGGATCAGTGCACCTCTGTCTGTCAGAGGTGTGTCTATTCCATGGATGGCTGGCAATATTGTTGCTGATTCTGAAATTATTGTGGCTGGACCCAGCCTTATGGAATCTTGAGCTTTTTTTGGTTTTTCTTTATTAGTAGCTAATATATGTGACACCTTTCTCAGCCAGAAACCAGCCTGTTGCAGCAGTAAGTGGAATCACCAGTCCACATTATCCATAAACCACTGAAACCCATAAAAGCACCAGATTAACACACAAAGGCTGCACCCTATGCATCCAACATACGGAATTTATACACCTCCACACTCCTCATATTATGTGCATTCTCAGATCAACATTTTTCTCCTCTGCAGGTAATTGGTGATATTTGTACCCAGGCCCTCTGCTGGACAACTATGTGGGATGGGAGTAACTCTTTGAGGTATCATTCTGATCATGGATCATGATCTAACACATTTCAAAAGTGCTTAATTCCTATTTGCTTATGGGTTTAAAAACAGGTTCTGTCTGGTTTCAAGATACCACTTACAAAGACACTTCAATGTTTTAGAATGAGACTGCAACTTAATAGAAATATTTCAGCTGAAGTACTATTCACCACAGAATTGTAGGAAGTTAGGTGTGGAAAGGAAACTCAATGATTTCCATCATAATTCATAGAAACTTTGGTGATGAGGTGTTTTCTGAAACAAAAAAACCTTCATCCTGGTTAATTTAAACAAGAGGAAGTTAAGTGTTATGCAATTCTTGGAAGTATGTTGATGGGGAAATGTTACCCAGCATAAGACACATAAAAGCAAAAGGAAATCGAATGACTGGAAACTGAAGGAAGATCATCTCAAAGTATAAATTAGATTATATTCTTCTCCATGAAAATAGACATTGAAGCCATTTACCCAAGCAACACTTCACCAGCTGACACTTTCAAATAAAAACAGAATGTATTGCTAACAACTAATTTGAGATGAAGCAGAAGACACCGTTGTGTTGATGGAACTACCAAGTGCAATTCCTTGGCCTATCTTATGGAAAAGCCTACACTGCAAATATTGTAGTGGTTATTCTGGGCTTTAAGAACCCTGGGAACACCATCAGTGTCCTGTGTGTACAAGGGTTTAATATTTATCTTACCTCTTCTGTTTTCAATAGGGCAATTTTCAGCTTTTAACTTCATGAAGCTTCTTTATGTCTAAGTGTTTCTCTTTTTGTGTTGAGCAGCCTCCTTCTTTCTGTGTAAATGCATCATCAATGGAAAATTTTTCCCCTTTTTAAAAATACTGAATCAGGCAGAGAGCAAAATATGATACTTTTTAGCTCACTGAGATGATGACATTTTCCTCTCACACGGCTTTCCCAGTAAGGGATGTTTCAACATCTTCCTTTGACAGAAAAGGGAAAACAAACTTTCAGAGAACCTGCTTCTCACCAGCTGGCAGATCCTCACTGAAAACTGGTCTGGAAAGCTCACTGTGACTTGCCTGAGCTGCAGAAGAACTGGTGGATGTGGGAATGCTGAGTGAAGGAGGGTGTGCATCGTATGTTCAGAAAACGTGGAACAGGATCATGTGCGTGTGGGTGGGTATGATGTCTCTATTACTGCCTGAGTGGGTAAGACATTAAACATGCTAAAGGTCACTGCTTGGGACACAGAGCCTGCAGCACCAGTGAAATCAACGTGTTGGTGCTATAACTGGCAATCAAAAACCATGTCTTGCCAGAAAGACCTGTGATTTTTAGATTGTGTAAATTTTAGAATGTGGATACATTGACAAGCTTTACATCCCTGATCGAGGTAGCAGTGGATGATGCTTCACTGTCTAAGGAGTTTTCACAAAAATAAAAATATCCTTTCTACCCATCCACCTTTTCCCTAAAAATTTCTCCACATAAGTGAGAGAAACATGCTCACAAATAGTAAGCATGTGAGCGAAACAGCTTTTCTGACCGGGTGAGAAATGTGACATCCAAGTTTTGTTCTGTTCCTCTCAAAGCTTAGCTAAACAGTCTGCAATTACCCCAACTAACACCTCTGGGAAGCCAGAGCTAAGGTTGCATATGTTGCCTGTAATTTAGGAACTTGATAAAAATATGGATAATGTTGCTTAAATAAAATTAATCTGGATTGTAAGAAATGGGAGGTAAGATTAGAGATAAGAATATGCTGGAAAGGACAGAAATGCAGAACCAGTCAGGAATGTAGAGTTCTCTGGAGTACACCTTTGAATATTGTGTATCTACGCAAGAGATCACAGCACCTGTTAAATTTAATACATATTAAATATTGTCATATCTTATATATCTGAGTGAATGTAGCATACCTTCATATTTTGCTGGCAGCTTACAATTCCCAGATTTCAGTTTATGTTACAGAAAGTATGTATTCAATTCCCAATGAAAAGCTGATTTAAAGGGCACTACTGGGAATTGTAAGGAGATTAAATTGTTTTAATATTTTCAGTACATGGAAGGGGAAATTTAAATGGGAATCTGGGAATCTTTGTTCCTTTTGTGAGCTGTAAAGGTCAAGATTTTGCCATAGGTACAAGAGTTGGAAGAGAGTTTCTGTTTGTGTATATGTCCACATGTCCTGGGTGGGAGCTTAAGATGTTCTTAAATCACATACAATGCACATTGATGGCTCATCTTGTTAATGTACACAGGGATTGCAGATCTGTGTGGGTTGTTTTCATTACTGCAAATAGAAGACATGCAACAAGAGGAAAACAGGCTACAGATTGCTGGGACCTTGAACTTGCTTAGGTTTTAGATTTGTACATTACCTCACTGAATTTCCATTAAGCCTACTTACTTTAAGCTCTAGTCTTTCACCATTATTTTTCATTCTTCAGACATGAATGGTATTTTCTTAATTTTAATTTAATTTAAGTTGGAGTAATCATTTTTCTGTGGAAGAAATGTTGCTCCTTTCTAGAATAAAATATAATCTTATACAAAAGGCCAGTGCAAGACCTGATTTATATACCAGGGTAGGACATGAAATCTGTGTTGGCAGCTGCGATCATGTTCTGCCCTGAACACATTTCACACTGTCACACTGTTCTCCTGGCAGCGCTGCACCACTCTGCCCATCATTGTCAACTTGTGTGTAATAAAAAATTCATGCATGTCTTGCTTCCAGCTTTACTCCTCACAAAGCTCTGGCCCTCATAGCAGACCATACCCACACCACTTATGAGTTATCCCAGAGTTCATACAAGAGAGGAGGGGGAAAAAGGGAGAAAGAAAAGATGGAGAGTTTCCTCTCCACTGCTCTCACTCCCAAGATAAAACCATGCACATTTTATAGTATTTTATTGGGGGGGGGGGGGGGTGTTTAGCATTCTATGCAACATTTCCTCTACTTCTGATAGGAACTGTCCTTGGCAAAAATAAAACCATAGTAATAGCTTGCTGCTTGCACAGGGAGAGAGCACCTGAGATCCTCAACTACAGCAGACAAAGCCCTCCAGATCTTTGGATTGATGTCACTATCATGGAAGAAATACACAGCTTCCAGTCACCTTCTCTGTGTTTGAAACTTCTTGGATAAATTCCCCCTATATCCACTGAGAATTCAACCTATGCTGTATACAAAAAGGGAAACTACAAAACAAATTAAATATGTCCTAGCTGGCCGGAGTGGGCTTCTTAAGGCTCGTAAAAATCAGCAAGCAATGTTCCTAAAGGCACAGGTTTATTTCTTCTTCAAACTTTAACCAAACTAGTCATAGGAAACAGTCAGTGATGAGATCATCAGAGAAAAAGATTGTAAAATGGAGCTACAAAATGCATTGGTGCAAATAAGTAATGTATTTGCCCCCAAAAAATATCATTTGGGGTTAATCAAAACTATTCATAAATCCACACTCAATTTAACAAGTCTGCAGAAATTTTGCAGCAGGGTAAGGGGGAGGACAGAAAAAAAAATAATTTTTGACATTTGCTTGATAAACATTTTGATTTTTCCACAAAATGTTTTGTTTTGAAATTTGCCTACAGGTAATAGTGTTAAGACTAAAAAATAATTCACAGAATTTAAATGAATTCTCTGCTTTAGTTTTGAAGAAAAAAAAAAAGGATATTGAAAAAGTATTTAATTTTGCTGGGAGAAAAAAATGTATTATTTAAAAAAAATATTTTGGTGCTTTTGACTCAGAATTCTAGATGAAAAAACACCTATTGATATACCATTCAATAACCAGCATTCAGTAACCATAAAAAAGGCTGACATTGAACACCCATGGGCTTGGCTCAGTTTGGTCCAGGTCTTCCCCTAACCCTCGGTTTCTGGAATTGAGAGGTGATGGGTAATTACGTGGAAGGCTGTCCTTTGGAGCACACCACAGCTCAATCAGGGCAGGGAGACAGACAACCAACCAAAAAGGGCTGTCCCTTTGATTGATTTCACTCTCTGGGCCCCAAGAAGAACCTGAAAGCCTAGACCGAGGGGAGAAAACCCATGATTTTGGCAGATTTGGAATTTTCCAGCCCATGTGCGTTTGAGTCATAACGTGCCAAAAAAATTGTTTAAAAAAAAAAAAAAAATCTGTTTAAAAGAATGCTTCAGTTTCTGTACAAGTCCAAAAATGCCTCATCCAATTTGTCTCAAATTTTCCAGAAAACTTCTGCTCTGACATGAGATCATATATATGAAATGCAAGACAGACTGGTTTGTAGTTTTGGCAATGCTGGGGAGGAAGACAAATTGGATAGTGCTTTTAAAGAGAGAATTAGGGTCTCATCTTTGAATTATCACTTATTTAGGCAAGTCCTGCCTCTCATGACACTTTAACTATTAGAAATTATTAATAGAGTAGTAAATATGTTACTGGGGACTACTTTGCACTGGCAAAGAGATCATAAAACATGTAGAAGGAGGATGAGACATAAGGAAAATAGGGATGTGTGGGGAGACCGCAGAGAATAAAGAGGAAGTAGTTACAAAAACTTGTGTGCATGCTGTGTGCAAGGAAGGGCTGACAGAGATCTCAGGGGACTCTGTGGTGTAGTAAGATTTTAAGGACCCTAGGGGACTGTAAAGGTCAGAAGAGAAAGAACAAAAAGACATTGAGAGACTGGGGAGGTGAAGACCCTCCTGAGCAAAGAGAAAGAAATAAAAAGTAATTTTCTCAGAGAGGATTTAATGACTAGAGACATCACAATACAGAGTGAAGGGAAAGACAGTTTATGTCATTGCAAGAATAATACATCCATAAATATTTAACAGTGAATGGGCTAATCACTTTTGAGGGCTTGGGACACCCATCTTCCCAGGATTTGTACAGCAGGAAAGCTCCAGTGCACCACCACCCACCTTGCTGCCAGCTCCTTCTGCACTGCAGGGAAACTACCATTGTTCCCCTGAGTGCACCTAGGCAAGCACTGCTAAAGGGAAAAGTTAACATTTAATTAGTCAAAAATATAATTAGCAAACTGTGGTCTCAAAATACCTTAGGAGCAGCTTATAGTGTTTGAAACATGCATAAGGATGACTGGACCATGCAAAACAGGGTAAGATCATCCACTTCTGCTTTCAGCATGCTGAAGGTCACCACCTTAAAGAAATGAAACACTTCAAAATAAAATAAAAAAATTATAAAATACAGTACCCAGTAATAATTTGAAAAGAAATAATTCTGTGCTCGGAACCCACCAACTCTTGTTTTAAACTCTTTTGAGTGCCTTGGGACGATAGCTTTTATTACTTTTTGTCATGATTTCATTTTTTCCTTTGCAAAGAAGAAAATCTCTGTTACTCTTGGAAAGGCATGGGAGGGAACCAGAGGTGTCATGCAGCTCCTTGCCAGAAACACATATGAAGGCAGCCTACTTTGGCAGGAGGAGGATGACTGGCCCAGCCTGTCTCGCCACATATGTTTCCTGGTCTTTATTCTCCCCAGCATTACCACATGTCACAAAGAACATTACAGACCCCTAAGAGGAACTGTGGGCTTCCCACCCAAACAAAAACACAGAACACCAACCCTGCAATAAAGTATCCGTAACAAATTATGAGGCCTGAGGATGCGTTTCTACTGCTCAGTTGACAAAACTACATTAAGACTTTTGCACTTTTTTTAGGGATGAGGGGGATTAGGGAAGAGGTTTGGTTTAGTTTTTTCCCTGATCAATATGCCTTTTGAGGGGAGAAGCCAGGACTATGGGCATTTAGGTGATGTCATCTGCTGGACAGCATCTGCATGGAGAACATGAAAATGAAGTTTTCCACCCAGCTCCTGGCAAACCTGTGGCAGATGCTGCATGACTGCCTGAAGCAGTCCACTGAGACACAACGGGATGATCTCCATCCTTTCAGATGTGCAAAGGGATCTCTGGCACAGCCCATTTAATTGATGTGTGGGCAGATATCTTATCCCACGAAGTCTCTCTCAGCCTTTGTTTCCAAGGGCTGGTGTCCAGGAAAGGGCTACACTGGCTGAAAGAAAGCAGAAAGCAGAACCATAATGAACCTCCCTAGTCACCAAAGCAGGCAATCACATCATGTAATCCTTTTAAAATATCTACCAGCTCCATCTTAGAGTTTGTTCAGGTTCCAGTTTCCATTATTCCTACTGATGTTTTTCCTTACTCTTCCAATCCACTGTACATGTTTGCTCAGAGCCATTTGTTCTTGTGCCAGGATGGTCACTCTGCATATATGGCTATTCTGTACCCTGGCTGCTCAGCCCTGGATAATGCACAGAGAATATTAGTATTTTCTTCCTGGTCTTCTGAAAACTCAGTTAAAAAAGACAAATTATCTTGGTGTCCACACATAAGACAGGCTTTCTGCTCACAGCCATCCTCTGCAATTTTACTTCCAGTTTAGGCTTTCCCAGGCATGAACTGTGTTCTCACTGAACTCTTGTATCATGATATTAAAAGTCAACATCTGGTAGAAATTCTTCAGTGCACTGTGGGATGACATGTTTTCTCCCCGTTTGTATCCCACTGGCAACTCACAGCCAACCTGCAATCAAGTAAACCCTCAGTCTTTATCCTGATCTGAAACAACTTTGCCCTCCCCTTTCCATCACCAATATTTTCGGCCATTTGCTTTTTCCTGTGTAAAACATGACCTTTTTTGTGCTCATGATGTCCCCCCCAGGTCTGTGCCATCAACAAAGCCATCTTTGCTTTCTTATGCTTTGTACATTACAGAAACCATTAGATGAGATTCTTCGCATCTCCATATGCACCTCCCACTCTCCTGAGAAAGTTTGTCCTGGGAATCACTAGATTTTGAGCACATCATGGAAAAATGTTGTCCAGCCAGGGAATTTGACCTCTAAAGAGAACAGAAACTTCAACTACATAGCTTGTAATGCAGTACACAAACTTATTGTAATAATGAAATACGGTTTTAAAAAACCCAACAACCAAAAAAAAAACCCAAAAAACAAATAAAACATAACTCAGGGATATTAAAATGTTTTAGAAAGGAAGATGTCAAAAAAATTAGCTTCCTGACTAAAGCTTTTCAGAATTTCCACTCTGCAGGAAAGTGTATGGTCTGAGCATTTGATATGCTAATGGCAAGGCTATTTTAGAAAAAAAAAAAAAAAAAGTTACTTAAGTTACTTAAATATAATTTCCATTCTTTACTAAAGTTCAAAATTACAGTGAATTGTCCACAGCAGACTTAAACATATTCAACTGGAAAACAAATGGTAATATATTCATACACTGAATGATAGAAGTGACAGTTGGCATAGCTATAATTTCATAAACAAATGGGAAAATGTAGGCTGGATTGCAAGGTTGCCAATGAGCAGAATTTGTAATAAGGAGTAAGATGTCCTTGGACTATGACCCTGTTCTCTGCCATAGGAGCTTAACTTTCACCTTGATGGAGCAAACAGTGAAAAGAGCAAATGTCTGTCCCTGTAGCACCCCTCTTTCTTGCTCTACCGTGTAAAACTCAAGGATTGAAGTTGGTTGTTCTCACACATCTGCCTTGTTTTTAGTTTGGTGCTCCCCACTATCGTTAATCCACTTACCTCGCTGTGGGTGGGAATCAGACATGATTTCATCTTGAATTTAAAATAATACAACAAAAATAATTATGTGAAATTATGGACATGGGGGGGGGGGGGGGAATTCCATTAAAAATCTTTTTCTACCTCAAACAAAATTATCAAATCTTTCTAATCTGACTTTGAAGAATTATCATGCCATGCAAAATACATCAAATTAGGTTCTGGGGGAAAAAAAAGCACCAAATGTCTTTCAAATGGGCACATTGGCCTCTTTTATTTTAATTTCTCATGTTTAACTTATTCTTTAGGACACTATGCCTACGTGAAACTGCTGTATAAATTATAGACATGACCTATGATGCAGAACAATATTTATAACATGCCTTTAAAGTTATGTAATACTGAGAACAGAAATGCAATTAAAGTGGGGAGAGGAGAGGAAGTTCTGCCCTCTGCAGAGTGTGCTGTCTCATCTTTGAACAATGCAACATGATGGAAACTAATAAAGGTTTCTGCAGAGGTGACTGGTTACTCCTCTGATATATTGATATGGGAGGGGTTGTTCTCAAAGATGCATTTTTTCAAAATCAATTTTTCAAATTCATTTGGGGAAAACAATGACATTTTCATTTTCTTTGTAAGAAAAGTATGTACTATCTCCCCCACATGTTCTCAGAAGAGTGCAGGCAAAAAAGGGCATTTGGAAGTTATTTTCTAGTTTATACTAAATTATTTCATGTGATTGAAAAATAAAAAGCCTTTTTTACATGCATGGATATATTTTGGAGTGAGAAAGCTCAGAAATGGGAACCCAAGATGACAGTGACATCAACGACTTTCTAAGGATGTCAGCTGCACTAGAGATGTCTCTTTGTTTTTCACTGACAGAGTAGTAGTAATTAATCTTTTTATTTCACTTTCTTGAGAGACACCATTTTTATTTACTTGCTTTTCATATACCAGCTTAATCTTATCTGCCACATTGTACACCACACTACTGTTCTTTTGTGACTGATTAAGTACCACAAATACAATGTGTTCATCTGTGTAAAACACCCATGGGATATTAGATATCAGAATCATCATCGATGACAGGACTGGCTTTCACCTGTGTTGGGTCACTCAGGCCCCTGTGCCTCTTAGGTGTGGAATCCTAGATAACTCCTTAAAGCTCTGACACAATCGTGCACTGGGGAAGGCTGGTGGTGAGACAGCTACTGTAAGAGACAAAAATCTGAAAATTAGGGAGAGGCATCAAGCAAACTACACAAACCAGTACTTTTGCATTGCAAATCTTATTTTCTCTGCACATGTTGATTTTTTACTGAGAGAATCCAAGTTCCTTGGGAAAGTTCCCAAATCAAATAAAATTCAACACCCAACCAGCTCATTTTGGTATAGTAATTTTGGTATACAACCAAAATGAGAGGGTGAGAAAAAAGAAAATACATACAACTACAGCAATTTGAACGTGGTTTATGCTCATTATTATCTAATTTTGTTGATTTTGGCGAGAGAGGGTTGATAAGTTTGGGGAATATGAATTTTGTCCTTCCCTGTGTAAAACAGCAGGGTGTATAAGGGACATGGGGATTAAAGCCTGAGGACACAGGAAGGAAAGATGGCACAGAAATGGAGTGGAGAAAAGGAACAGATAAAGAAGATAGAGAAATTGAGAAGAATGCTAATTTTTGATGCCCAAACAACACCCAGAAACTAAACTTTGAGCATCCCACCCTGAAGACATCAACAAAGGTGATGGGGAGAGCATGGGAAATAGCAACCAAACTTGTCTTTCTTCCTATTCCTTTTATCTTCCAGGATACAGTAGCAGCAGGTGAGGGTGTTCATGAGGCTTGGAGTCCTGATCTAGACCATCACTACACACTGATTTTAATGTCAAAACATAGCAGAAATTTTATTCTGGTTAGTCTCTGTACACATGTTCACAAATGCAGTTTCCAGAGATCACCATCTTCTGTATTAGATAAGAAGAATCTTGAAGGAACCTGGACTAATTTGCAAGACCACACAGAAAAATCATTAAGATCTTGTATATTCAGAGGTGAATATTTAACTGGAGAGAGACTACTGATCACAAATTCAGAGGTGAGAGATCAGCTTCGCACACATTTTAAAATTCGATTCTTGCGTTAAGACATTCAAATCTGGCCATTTCATCTCCTCAAACCCAACCATGTGCTCTCAGTTGAAGCTGTTCACCATGCTCAGGCATCACCAATGGCTACACTTCTACTTCTCCTTCATAGAATTATCAAAAGTTGACAGACTGCAACTTTTTCAATAATCCCTTTAGAAATGTGGATATTTCTGAAGGAGAAACTTGACAGGAGAATGTTAGACATTTATTTTTTAAAGCTTATCACTGAGGAAAAGGACAAGCTAGAGAGGGAAGGCAAGGCAAGGCACACATTTTTTAACAAGTAACAAAAGGTTATAAATCCTAGCCACAAAGAACTCAGAAATGGTCCTCTGAATTTTTTTGTTTAGGTTTTAAGAAGAATAAGTGAACAGCCTAAAGAAATAAGGATTATTTTGAAAAATCTTCCATTTTCAGTAAAAGACTCTTTTTTAGTTTTACAAAATGAAGTTTGGATAGAAATTTTTAGCTTGTTTTACTTGCAATCAGGTAAATGTCATAGCTCTAGGACCAGCCACATGGGCTCATTTTGCTAGGACTCTAGTAAAATATAAGCTCTTCTTTGAAGTCACATATTTGAAAGGAAGAAAACTTCTCACATTGGACTTTTGTTTTCCTCCTTTTGCTTTTCAGGAAAAATTAGAATTCTGAAAAATGACCTGAACTAGAGGCATCCAATCTCAGAAAACAGACACAACACAGGTGTGCTGTGGTTCCAGGATTGTAGGTCATTATGACTAGCAATACCTCTCAGAAAACTTCAAAGCAAGAATCAGAAAAAATCGTTATCAAGTGTTCCATTTCTGCACTGCTCTGCTCCTGCTAAAAGAAATACGGATGTTTGCATAAAAAGTGCTTCAGTCTTTGTTTTGTTCTTTTAAGACACACGTGGTCCTGCTGTTTAGTTCTCACTGGGGTTTAGAGATTACTTCAGAGCAACCAATAGTGATGTGATAATCTTGGCCAAGAGTCCTGACACTCAGGCAGAGATCAAAAAACTAAGAGGCAGTTTTCTTGCAAGAAGTGTTAAAACTTGGAGCCAGAGGGAGAGCATATAAGTCAGCTAGTGAGTTGCTAGTTCTACTACCCTGCCAAATTTACATTTGTCAGAGTTTTAATAGGGACAGGCCAAACACACTGGGGGTCACTGATGCCAAGGGGAAAACAGACTGCCCAACAGAACTCATGCTGTGCTGATATCTCTGACATCAGATGAGCAGGATTGTCTGAACCCTAAGAGGACATTTTTTTCCGTAAAAATTATCTAGGTTGCCTGAGCTCAGTAAGCTATTTGAACTTAGCATTACAGCAGTCACCAGATCAGTCCCTTTCATTTTAATTGACTCCTCACATGTCACACACCACACATTTAAGAATTCTCCAAACTGGACTCCAGAACATCGTATTTCTGTGCTCCTGCATATTTCCACTCCTGAACAGTGTGCCTGTGCAGTGAAGTCACTCTTCTATAACTGGGTTGTCTCTAACACTTACAAGAGGTATGAAATGTTAAATAATAGAGCGTAACAGGCATTTTGCAGGCTGTGAAAAGAGGCTGGAAGCAGGCACATTCCCCACACATTGTTCCATGTCAGATGCCACCACCTGCTCTACAGGAAGAACATTCTTGGAAATCAAAGGCAAGATGGTAAATGTGTTTAAAATGTAACTTAACTACAAATCTCTTCTAAAGTCTTGCATCAGGGAAGAATGAAATAGAGTAGGATATTCTTCCTTTCCTACAGCAGCCATTTCTAGCACTGTACTTAACATTTTTTTTTCATGTTATTTTCAAACTCTGAGTTGATTTAGAGCTGGTTCCCATCTGATCCCCCTCTCTCAGCCATGCCTGATGGAGTTCTCTGTCTACAGAGCAGGTGCAGCACCAGCAGACGCTGCATGAGTTTCTCCAGATATCCACAGAGCCCATCAATGGAAGGAGGATGTTCACACAACACACAATTACACTGTGGAACTCATTGCTTCAGGAAACAGGTACAGCTCAAAACCTAACAACAATCAAAAAGGATCAAGAACATCCACAGGTGCCACAAGCAACAACAGCAAATGTTTTGTACTTGAGGACTTCTGCCACTTCCTAACTCCTGGAGATCTGAATGGCACTGGGACACAAGGTCAAATTATCCTCTTCTCTTTCCTCAGCTCTCATACCACAGGATCCTCAAATCTTCCTCTGAAGACTTTTGGTTCTGGACACCGGACTGGATGAGCAACAGTCCCACAGGGCCAGGAGTTTCCTCTCCTCTATACCACAGAAGGAAGAGGGACTTCAGTTGCCCAATGTCCTTCCCTCTTCAACGGTCTCCACTGCAATTTGATGATAGGTGTCATATTTCAGTGCCTTTCATCCACAAAGCTCAAAGTACTCTTTGGAAGGGTTACATCCTGGCACAACCAGCTTAGAAAGGGGTGTCAAAAGTGCTGAAGTGACTTTTGCTAAATGTCCCACAGAAATCAGGCATAAGAATCAAGAAGACAACCCCAATATTCTTCCAGCCTGTGATAGTTTTGCAGCCATGCTGGTAATTTCTGGTTGAGTTGCACATGTCACGACTCTGCCCACTGTAGGCTGGCATCCAGCCTGCTGCGTTCCTCTAATCAGACTCTGGCTTCTCGCATTGGGATTGTGGTGGGCTCTGCTTTGAAATGAGATGCCTGAAAATGGTTGACACCTGTACTCCTCTGGCTCTCGGGAAAATTTGTTAACCTTCAAGAAAAGTTCTTGGAGAGGAGGGACTTTCAAGTTTTACAAGATGGTGAAGTTCTCTTTAGTTCCTTTAAAAAGCATTAGCAAAGGTCAGATTAACAAGTCAACACCGAAACTAGATACGACCAAGACTCCCAAAACTGATGCAGAAAAGAGGTGGGTGGGGACTGGGTGTGGGGGAGAAAGGCCCACAACACAACATTGGCTCTGATCCTTTCCCCCTTGTTGGGCCTGGGGCACACTTGATAAGGTGAAGGGAAATTGTAAAATTAGACCTGGCAACCTACACAGAGAGGCCCAGTGCAAGGCCCTTGGCCTGAGGCAAGCTGAGAAAGTTGAGGAATTGTGGGGGAAAGGGGACTTGGCAGGCTAACTTCCTGTGGCTGCATCCAGGGCTAATTAGTTTTCAGTGTTCTGTGTGTGTTTGAATGGAAACAAGCCAGCACTGAGAGGCACAGGGTGAGGAAATCAAAAACACATGCACCAAGAAGGAAGAAGGGGGGAAGAAGAAAAAAAAACCCAAAAAACCAGAAAACCTGTCCTTTTTAGCTACATTTTCTTTTTCAGAAGAGGATCTCATCATTTTGTTCCATGAGCACTAAATCACCCCAGCTCCCTGTCTATCACATCTCACATCTGCTTCAGAACTCATTAAACATCAAAAGGCCTGCCCTATCAGTTCTGCTTAGTTAGAAGTCTGAGTTACTAGAGTCCTAACCAGGGAAGATTTTGTATGTTTTTAATAATAGCTTAAGGAACTTCTTAGCACCCCATAAATTACTTAATGCAACAAACCCTTCCTGTGGACCAGCAAATGTTTTACAGAGGAGCTGAATGTTGCCTTAACATGCTTGTGGTCAGTCCAGAGCTACACAGCAACCTGTTTAAATGAACCTTTAATCCAAGTTTCAATTTAGGAACTGTTTTCTCATGTATCCTCTCCTGCTCTAGCCCACTCTCATTTTTACTGCCGCTCTAATTTTATGTAACTACATTATAACTTGTATTTCTGTAGCATTTTGATCCTTCAGAATGCCAAGGCAATTATTAAACCAGCAATCATAATGCTACTGCACCAATGAAATCTGCCTACTTCTGCCACACCATTTTCTCTACTTCAAATACTCATGCACAGTGCCCTTACTACTGCATGTGCCAGATAAACAGTACATGAATATAATTTATGTACAGGAAGCGCAATGGACACAGTAAAGGCTCCAGTGGACATTTGTTGTTAAGAGCACCACAAGAGCACTTTAAAAGGAACTGAGCCTAGGCTGAGTGTGATCCCTGAGCACTTGTTATTCAGGCAAAAGCAAATCAGTTTTCACCAGGACATCCACAAGCTTTTGTCTTCAGTGAAGACACTTTTTTTGCCTATTTTGAAGTTTTTGTCTGCAGCTATATTATCATAAGAACATTTCCATCCCTTTTTACTGAGAAACCATGGGGTTTGCACATTTCCTCATACTTAGGAATTGTTGAATCACTTTTCCTCACACTTTTTAAAAAAAATGTGACCAGTGGTTGGACTTGAAAATGTGAGTCTCATAGGTGAAAATTACAGATGGTCATGAACAAATTAAAGAGAGCCTTTGAACTAAAAAAAAAATCTGCATGTTCAGCTTCAGCAATCATTCCCACTCGATTGATAAGCTTTGTCATTTATTTGCAGTTGTTCCTTCTTTAGCTATAAACAATGTTGGAATCCAGAATGCAGAGAATATTTCTCTGCATGTTTTGAAGGATCTGAATTCCCTGACAAACACTAATTTTAACCTTCATCCATGGAAAGGACTTTCTAGGCCTTGGGATGAAACAGAATTCTCAAGAATGTAAATTAGATAGTAGCATAGTATGTAATTTTTCACAGGGTGAGAAATTTAGATTTTTGGGTTTGTTAGTATGGTAAGTAGATGACAAGATGGAGGATCCTTGTCGTTTTTACGTTTCTTCCTTCTTCTTCATCTTCTCCATATTCTGCAGTGTTTGGGACACAGGACGATTGGCTGGAATTCGCTGCAGTATAGAGCCACGTGAATAGAAGTTTAGTTAGTTATTGGTAGAAAAATAAAAATAATGTACAATCTTGGTGATAATTGGGTGAATTATCTTTAAAAGAACCTTGATTCTGTGTGGTTGGGGGCTTTTGGTGTCTGTTCTCCTGCACTCTAGGCTGGTGTAAAGCCTGGTGTGCTGAGATTGCTGATAAGAAAACAATAAACAACCTGAAGAACAAGAACAACCAAGAGTCCCATTTGCCTTCTTTCCTAACAAGAACTTTTGCAAAAAAGCCTCCCCTTATCAGGAGAGAGACTTTTGGGAGAGAAGAACTCCTACAAACAACATGCTTATTTTCCTTACAAATATCAGCATAAATAAACGGAAATAAAAAATAAATAACATGACTCTCAAGCCAAGTTGACCTAAAATCATCATGGAGCATGAGGACAGATGTGTAATAACACATCTGTTATAAAGCCCTATGCCTCCCCTGCCCATCTAACACCTTGGTGCAGAAGAAACAACCTGGGACGTCTAAAGTGCAATTAATCTAGGAATCAAGAAAAAAATTAAAACAATGGAAAGTTGCTACTTCTTTTCTAGGATTTTTTCTTGCCCATGAGCTTTGAATATTGCTTACCAAGGAAGACTTCCCTTCCCAGACACAGTGTGTCTGGTTCCTTGCTTTTCAGTGGGACATAGTCCTGCAGAACAGTGAGGACCTTCTACAGCAGGCACAGGATGGCCCCTAAAGGACCACACCCTCCCTATGCTCACTTTTTCACACAGAGGGTTCTCAGTGCTCTCTGACCAGATCAGATTTAAGGGAAAAAGGTAAAGTTTATTCCAATGTGAAGCACCATGAGGAAATTAATAGGCGATTCCTAGCTCGGTTTCAAGATCTGTGTGGCACTCCCTTCAATGACACTGATGATAGGACAATTTCACAGCAGTCAGAGCTGCCAGCTGAATTCCTAGGTGATCCATGGCCTCTGTTCATTGCTCTTCCAAAGAGAACCTCTATCTGGAATAAGCTTCCCATAAGAAATGCCCAAGTCACAGAGGTCCTGTTCAAAATATCTGCCTCTGGGGACTGCCTGTAAACCCTTCACCTTGACAAGAAATGTCATTAAGACATCAGCTTGTAGAAGTACATCAGTGAAATGCAATCAGTCACAGCATCAGTCTGTCTTGTGCCATGTGCTTAAGGAATGGAGCATCAAGTTAATCACTAAATGAGCTCCTTGTCACACAAGGCTGACAATCCCTGCAAAGCAAGAGGCTGGGGATTTAATTTAGTCCTTGAGAGTTCACATATGTTTAAGTACAGAGATGTTCAATTACATATGACCCCAAAACTATTTACTACTTAAATACTGATGAATCCAGCTTATTACTAGCTCTGAACAGAGACTAAGCACATTAAGAAATGATGACAACTTTAAGGTAATTATGTTTAGAGTGAAAAATGCCTCAGCTGTGGCTCACTCTGTGAACCCACATCAGACCATAAATATTCCAGAATCACTGGAAGACTATGAATAAGACTAAGATGAAAAATGACCAGAAAGTATCATTGCATGGGTAAATCTTTCACACAGGTAAGACGTGGACTCTGAATCTGAGGACAACAATTTCAGTCCTTAGCATATATTCTCTGATAAGACATACAGCTGCAGTCCTCTTCCTGCAACTGCTGTTTTCCTCTGTATTCAACATTCGTATCCTGCACCAGTTTCAATTAAGCACCCCTATGGAGGAAATGACAGATTCTGAGTGAAAGAAGCTCTAGGGAGTGTGTGCACTTTCCCACTCTTTGATTTCCCCCTTCATGTGGAGCTCACACTGCCTTGGGATGATATTTACTCTTAGAGTCAAAGAACATATTTGCTTTCTGTTTTTCATTAAATACAGAAGGTTTCACAAAAGAGGCCATTTTTCATCAAAAAATTGTTTTCAAGTGAAAAATATCTACCAGCTCTACTCCTGACTCTAAACAATTCCTGGCCTACGAGCACATTACTGTGACTTTACAGTTCATAGAGTGTGACTCCAGAAATGAGAAAAATGTTTTCAAAAAGTTACCATGAATATTTTTAAAAACCCTCAACAAAGTATTTATATCACAGCTAACAGTCCAGCTGGTAGCCTGCATGCCATCTGAGACAGCCACAGCATTCACCAGCATCAATCTTGCTCCTTTTTTTGATGACGGGCTCTACATTTGCTTTCACTCAGTCTCCTGCTTCGTCCTTCATTTTCTATCACTCTAAAATAATTGTCAGTAGCATGATATAAGCTGCAATGCTTTTTGTCCTCCTTCTGCCTTCCAAGTCTTCCTGCATTTAAAGACGTGCTAGAATAAAGACAACAGCCTAGGTTGAAGGAGGGGATTGAACAGAAGGTACCTGAGAGATGCCAGAGTGATAAATTGCAGGTGCTTGATGCACTGTGGCTGATGTAGCAAATCGGACATGAGGGATTGCTCCATGGCAATGCTTTGAGAAGCAAAGTATGTCTTATTTGGGTGCTAAAAACTTTCATAAGGCATTCTTCATATGCACTCACATTCTTTGTGGCTTCATCAAAGCAAAATTTAGCCTCCGTTCAAGCAGGAAATCTCTTTCCTTTCTTTCTTTCTTTCTTTCTTTCTTTCTTTCTTTCTTTCTTTCTTTCTTTCTTTCTTTCTTTCTTTTCTTTCTTTCTTTCTTTCTTTCTTTCTTTCTTTCTTTCTTTCTTTCTTCTTCTTTCTTTCTTTCTTTCTTTCTTTCTTTCTTTCTTCTTTCTTTCTTTCTTTCTTTCTTTCTTTCTTTCTTCTTCTTTCTTCCTTTCTTTCTTCCTTTCTTTCTTCCTTTCTTTCTTCCTTTCTTTCTTCCTTTCTTTCTTCCTTTCTTTCTTCCTTTCTTTCTTCCTTTCTTTCTTCCTTTCATCCTTTCTTTCTTTCTTTCTTTTTTTCTCCCCTTCATCCTTCCTTTCATCCTTTCTTTCTTTCTTTCTCCCCTTCATCCTTCCTTTCATCCTTTCTTTCTTTCTTTCTCCCCTTCATCCTTCCTTTCATCCTTCCTTTCATCCTTCCTTTCTTTCTTTTCACCTGAGACTTTCTGTGTAGCTTTTCTAAAATGACATAAATCCCTCCCTCATCAGCCCAGTGCACACAGCATATTTGGAGTCAGCTTATATAAACAAAATAAAATTGACTTTATTAGCCATAACACATGGTGGTATTGTTTTGCACCTATAAAGGCCAATAGAAAAAATTCCCCTTTAGCTTTGGGCTACTGCATTGCCCATCAGAGAATTCAGAAACCATGACTCAAATGCAAGAAGATTGTTAGGCTTACTTACAGGTCATTAAATGTATTTAAAAAATAATAAATCGTTATGTTTTTATGTCTTTTTATATTTTCGGTCTTCACATTTAGTCCTCTTAATATACAAATAAGCTATTCTATGGACAAAGGATGAGACACACAATCTCTTTAGCAAAAGAAACAAACCAAAATATTAACTGTCACAGGACACACAGGTAAATAGTGTGAATTAGCAGCATGAAACGAGGTTCATTCCCATTTTAGGAAAACACCAATGCTCCCTTTTTTCCAAGTTCTGTTACAGCATAGAAGGTATCAAAAATAAAAAGACAGCTGCTCTCAGAATACTTGCTCATGCTTTCTGTGTTGGCAGGACACTGTGAGCTTGCCACTACATGCCGGTAAGGCAGCCAGAGGAGGCATCACTGTGCAGGGAGAGAGGCGAGCCGAGCTCAGCAGGGACACGCTCACAGTGCAACCATCCCGATACAACTGTGTCAGGATTTCTCCAGAGAGCGAGGCAGAAAATAAAACCACTGCCTCCTCCAAGGGAGCAGATGCAAGGAGCACAGAAGCCATGCTGTTTGGCATCTCTGGGGTGAGTCCTAAGCAAGCAAGATGCTGGATATAGAAAGCAGGTGTGATTATTGTAACATCTCTGCAACATCTGTCTATCTAAATAAGCATTGGTAGAACTCACACCACCATGATACATAGAAGTCCCAGCTACTGTTCCAGCAACATAAAGCCACAGCCCAGCAGCTGAGGTGATCTTTGATCTTATCTCTTCTCCTCATTTTCCACTTTGCTATTTGGTGGTGGTGGTGTTGATGCAAACTTCACAGAGCACAGGACTTTATACATTATCTTTACAGAGCACCAAAGTCACATCTTGCAAAGCAAGCCAGTCACTGAGAAATTTTCCTCTTCTGCCCTCAGGCCTTTGCTTTCAACTCTGACAGTTTCCTAAGATTTCCTGTAAAATAGTACAGAAACTACACACTATACTGCTTGATGCCTGAAAGCAGATAATTTCGCCTTTGCTTAGTGCTTATTTCTTCATCTATGTATTACTGCTCTTGCAAACTATTTGGCAAAACATATTTCATTCAACTGGGAAGAACAGCACTTAAAGCGAAGGGCTGAAAGGAAAAGAAGATCCTTGTCTGCACATGCTCTGAGGTTTGGTTTCTTTGGACCAAAACTATTCTGAATAAATTTCCTGGAAATCAGCTGCACTTGGTTTTGGCCAGACCAAAACCTTCCACATCATAATCTCTACCTTAATAGTATCTCTTACTCTCAGACACATTCACTTCAGCTTTGCAGAAGTGAGCATTGGACTCCTGCATTCTGTTCTTGATGATTAACCTTGACTATTAGACTTTTCTTCACTATTAGATCTATCTCTGAAAGTGTTAATTAAACCTCTGCCTCTTGTCCAACAGAATAAGCCCACTTGCAATTCCCTTTTTTTTGTCTTATTTTTAATTAACTTTTTCCTTTTCTTTCTTCTACTTCTTTAGTGTATTTGTGAATTCAGTCATTCAGTCCATGTCCTCTGTAAGCAGAACCCCAAGTCCTGGTGCCAGACTATTCTGTGCCTTTCACGTGCTCTCCAGCCCTCTCAGATCACTAAGCAGATACCACATAGTGCCTTCCCTGACTACACTCCCTCTCTTCTGAACAATAATATTATGTTTTCTATTCAGTTTAGGAAATTATTTTGCCCTTCCTTTACTAAAGAGAAATTCTGGCAGGCATCAGCATACATAAAACTTATGCTCCTCCCTAAACTTGCCATTTTTTGGTATTCTGCTTATCCAAACTGACCTTCCTTTATGACCAGGTGACTCTAACAGTGGGTGAGGGAAGGGCTGTGCATGTTGTTTACTTGGACTTCAGTAAAGGCTTTGACACCACTTCCCACAGCATTCTCCTGGAGAAGCTGGCAGCTCACAGCCTGAACAGGTGCATTCTTTGCTGGGTTAAAAACTGCTGCGTGGCCAGGCCCAGAGAGGGGTGGTGGGTGGAGTTGGGTCCAGCTGGTCACCAGTGGGGTTCCCCAGGGCTCGGTACTGGGGCCAGTCCTGTGTAAAACTTTGACAATGATCTGGATGAGGGGATCAAGGGTAAGTTCCTTGATCAGCTTGGGTGTGAGTGTGGATCTGCTGGAGGGCAGGAGGGCTCTGCAGAGGGATCTGCACAGGCTGGACCCATGGGCTGAGGCCAATGGTGTGAGGTTCAATAAGGCCAAGTGCCAGGTCCTGCTTTTCAGTCAGAACAACCTCAGGCAGCCCCACAGGCTGGGGGCAGAGTGGCTGGGAAGCTGCCCAGAGCAAAAGGACCTGGGGGTGCTGGTGACAGCAGCTGAACATGAGCCAGCTGTGCCCAGAGGCTGAAAAGGCCACAAGCATCCTGGTCTCTCTCAGGAATAGTGTGGCCAGCAGGACCAGGGCAGTGACTGTCCTCCAGTACTTGGCACCATCCCTAGAAGTATTCTAGAAAAGACTGGGCATGGCACTCAGTCCTATGATTTAGTTGACAAAGTGGTAATTGGTCAAAGGTTGGACTCAGTGATCTTGGAGGTCTTTTCCAACCTTAAAGAGTTTATGAGTCTATGATTCTATGATATTCTGGTTTGAGAGGATTTTGTTCATATTCTCCTTCTGGCTTGTGGTTAGAAAAAAAAATCCCATTTACATTTGTTTATTTCCTTTTCTTGTGTCCTCACTTAGAGAAATGAATCACTACAACTTCCTCTTTACTCTCCTCTGTTTTGTATAGCTTGTACACCTCGTGCTGTCCTTCCAGTATTAAGTATGGCTTTAATACATTTCAGGGTTTGTTTTACTGCATTGCAATATACATTCCTTAGTACAGCCTTATCCTCTGAACTACTTACCTGACCCACAAGCTCCTTGTACTCTAGGTAAATTCAGATGTTTCTGTTTTTAATGTCTAAAATAACTCCATCTTTCAGCTGTTTTAGGAGAACCTACCAGACTATTTGTGTTAAGCAAAACCTTGTTCTTCTTATCAGGCACCAGAGGAGCAAACGAATCCATCATGAATCATTTACACCTGTACTTGTCACGAGCTCATGGTCATTGATGCTACTTTGGTAAAATATGTACACAATATCAAAATGTGGTCATCTCTTACATGTTGTTCTCATACATGTGAAGTCCCTACCTGTGAAAAAAAATAGAAACATAACTATTAGTTACAGTTGTAATTTTGCGAAACTGAACAGAGGAATTAGCACTAGCCTGACAATCAGGCCTAAATCTTCTCTTGGAGTCGTCTCTGAAAAGAATATTTTGCTGAAATCCCCAAAGTCAAAGCTCAGCTACACAAATAAATACTGTAGCAGATCCTGACAGGAAGACGTTCAGCCCAATCTTTTCCAGATGGCAGTGATGGATGGCTGTGTGCTTCTATTTATTTGGTTTCCCAGGCAATGGTGTCCTGCTTTCACTGGTCATCACTTGAAATGCTTTGGCTTACAGACCGGCACAACTGGCGTGTGCACTGCCAGACAGGTATTCTGGTGGGCTTACTCAGTGCTTGTATGTCACAGCTGCAAAAAAGGAGCTAAATATTACTGCCTTGCTGGGATTATCTTTTCTAGAAACTGCATGTTTAAATTTGGGACAAACTCACAGCACAGAACTCAAGAAGCCCCAGGTAAAGCAGAGCCCATTCATACGTAACATGCTGACTGCTGAGATGTGCCAGTTCTGAAAATAATACAGTGACCCAAAGAGGGGAGAGAGGCAGAGGAAAGACATCCAATTCCCAAACCACATTGACTGAAAATGTGGCTGTCACTATTGTTCTGCTCTGTGAAACACATGGTACTTTACATAGGGCTATAAAACAAACGTCCATAGATCAGAGACTTATAGAATAATGCGTGGGGAAAAGTGGAGGTGGGATACAAAGGCTTCTGAATCCAGGCCATTCATTTTGCTTGGACATGCTTGAATAGTGAACCAAAGTTATTAGCAACAAACACATGTTTGGTGGCCTAGGTAAAATGATCCATTGCTTCCAGATGATGTTCATTTTGCAGGCATCCATACCAAGGAATAACGTGTGAAGTGCTTGCTGCAGGGGTATGTGTTGCATGGTGCTAGCACATTGTAAGCAACTGGGGGAAGAGGCTGCATTTTCATGTGTTCGTATAACACCAAAAATGGCAGGGCCATATTAGTGAATGGGGCTTTTGACACTGGTCCTAACACAGCAATGGATAAATGCAAATTTTTGATACAAGAACTTCCTAGGAAAACCAGGTGGCAGTTGAAATGTGGAGCCACGTGGCCCTGAATATCTAATGGGAACAAAAATAAAGAAATGCCTGCTCCTCCCATGGTGTCAACTCACAAACCTACTTAGGCAGGCGTTGTTAGGAAAGCAATACGACCATTACAATAAAGCCTCCTTCTAAATGAAAGCATGCACACTAACACCAGTCAGTGGACACATTAGGGGAAGGTTTCTTTAAAAAAAAGCTTTATCTGAAATCCAAAGACAGCAGGAAGTGAATGAAATTGGTTGAGGCTGTGGGGATGTGGTCACGCTTCTCTGTGTAGATGAACAGATGGGCAGCAGAATTTGGTATGTGCTGGTTTGGACAGCTGGGACTCAGGGAAGCCATAGAAATGGACTGACAAGAGTATGAGAAAATGAAGGCAGACCAGGGATTTCAGCAGAGGCTGGGTCGTAACACCATTGTGCACAAGCATGAGTCTTGTAAAAAGCAGTGAGTGCCTACTAGATTAGGGAGTTCCCTACCAGATTTAACTCTATGATTCAACAAACAGAAAAATGAAATTATGAAAACTCTGCCAGCCATTGCAATGACAGATAATGGCATATCAGAAATAATCTAACCTGCTTGGGTTTTTAAGCTGCCTACATTAATTAGGCTCTCCTATGGATGCACACTATGGTTCAACCCTTAAATACATAGCCATATGACACATTTTCTTTAAAGGCTTGCTGAAAAATCAGAAAAAAAAACAAAAATATGACACACTAGTGACGATGTATGGCAGACAGGAGGGCACAGAATTTTTTAAAATAAAACAGATTTATATTGTCTTATCAAATAGTGAGAAATATTCAATTGTCAACCTCTTTAATCCTGCAAATAAAGATTAAGCCCCCTGGCAGTATTGTTCATAGGTAAGTGAATAAAAAAGCCCAAAAAGTAATGATTCTCAATTTTCCATTCAGAACCTGGAAAGGAATTATGGCCCTGCTTTTTCCTCCCAATGTGGTCCTTTTAACCAATCCTACTATGTGTCTCTGTCCTGCTTCTTTCTCACCCCAGTCATGCTCTCTTTATCTGGCTGCCTATCTCAGAAAAATTACCTTGGTCCCACAGCAAAAAGGAGCAAAACTTAGCCTCAGTCTTTCCACCAGCTCCTTCTGATTCCTTCTCCCACCCTCAGACTGTCATGTGCTAAATCACAACCTCCTGCCCAGGTACACACAGCCCCTGCCAGAGCTCCAGCCCAGCAGCACTATCCAAGGAGATGCCATAGAACTAAGGAAAGTGAGGATTTCTAGAAAGATTTTGGCAGTAATTTATTTTATACATACTCTTGGCAATAAATTCATTGCTTGCACACAATATGCTGCTGAGTTCCCGATCATTTTTTCCTAGCCACTCAGCACCAACACAACAGCTGCAGTTGGCCTGGAGAATATGAGGAGTGAGGTGAAGACACAAGCAGCAGCAGCAGCAAGATCCCAGTTATTTTCTAAACGTGACATTTTCATACAATAACACAACTGAAATGAGCATAGGCAAGTTTCTTTGTTTATGATGAGAATTTGGAAAATGATCCCAGTGAATTTAATCCACCCTTCCTGTAGATTAGTAATATAAACTCAGCTTTCATAATTGTGCTCAAAGCCCACCACAAAGGAGAATAAGCAATCCCACAGGTCAAATAAGCAGGTGAGAAGGTAGACATAGACTTTGTAGCTAAAGGAGAAAAATAGGAGGTTATTTTTACTTCCAGTGAAATACAAGGCACAGAAATCCTATATAAAAATAGTCTGAGCTGGAGGACATCTCACAGGCAAACTGCCAGCCATAATATAAATTTACTTAGTCACTTCAAAGAAAGAGGAATACACTGTATTTGCTGATGTTGTTTTTTCCAGCAACTCTTTGGCCTCATCATGTGTCCAAACTTGATTTTCTGTTTGATTTTGTCTATCTCACGATGTGTAAACTTTCAGACTCCCGGTGACTTCTGCCTTTGCCCAAACTGTTCAATCAAAATCTTCTGTCTGTACAGTTACCTACAGTCCATCACTGAGCTACTTTCTTATTGCTAAGACTCCCTTCGCAGGTCATATCTGCAGTAGTTTCTAAACTCTCATTATTTTTTCATCACCTTTTTGAAGTGTGGACAGCAGGACCAGGCACAGATCTTGTGCCAGATACATATGGCCAGTGCTGTTTGCAGAGGACATCTGATCCCTTTATTCAGTGTTATCTGTTTATATACCCACTGGTTATCCAGCCATCACTCACTGGGCTCACTCAGCCATAGCCCTGCACCAAAAGGTCACATTCAGTCATTTGCCACAAGCTGTACTTTCAGAGCCACTGCCTCCCAGCTGATAGGCTTCAGCAGCAGCAATACCTACTTCCTTTGTCCTGCTAATATATAGTAGTCCATTCACTTCAAAAAGGTAGGAAAAAAAGTACTTTCTTCCAGCAGGGTGGGGCACTCTGTCAGCCTCACAGAATTTCACTGTAAGATAACTCACCCCTACAGCACAGCACGAACTGAGGGATGTAGCAGAACCAACCATTTCTTTTTCAAACCATGTATCTGAGTTGCATTTCCTGCTATCTAAGGAATATCCTTTGTGTGACAGCTCAACAAGAATTCTTCAGGATACACCATTTACATCCTGGGAGGGAGGAAAATAGGACATGAAACTAAAAGGAAGAAACCTAACTATGAGGAGTCAAGGAGGGATGAAGTATGAGTTATGTCTAGATACTGAATCCCACTTGAGAACTCAGCTACAACAGAGAAAAACAAATTGACCACATAACACTCAACCATGCTGTTCATTGACTATGAGCTATGTTTGCCATGGAAATTGTATTTATTCACCTGACTGTTGGCTAACTAGAGATACAACACTTTTCACCACCTAAGGATTTCCACTTGTATTTACATTCCAGCTGGGGACAGTGGAATTTCACTCAAAGAGCTCACCACAAAGGGCATGCTCTATCAAAACAAGAGCAAAAGCAAAAAGAGACTGCCCCCCAAATATCCTATTTAACCTTAGGGTAAAGTGATGCAATTCATCTGAACACAATGTGCTACTAGCTAATTAAGTTGGTTAAGGCCAGCATTGAGTTTGCCTATTCTCAGCATATCTGAAAGGCATTTAGACACTGGCTGAAAATATATTGGAATTCTATGACTGATGTTCTACTATTTATGCCAATACACTGTAGAAAAAATAACTTTATTTCATTCAACCAGAGACATTTTAAGGGGAAAACACACAGAAAAGCCAAATCCCTAGAGACTGAAATCACAAGTTCCAGGAATGGAGAATGAAAATCTATTTCAGAATTTATTGGACCAGAGAAGAGGAGCTCAAATTTGCACAAATTTTGTGCAAAGGAATATAAACTCAGGGAACTCTCTGCTGCTGACACACTCAGCAGGAACTGAAGACTCTTTCTGGCTGAAATCCACACTGATTTACAGTGCTCAGCATCCTATCAAGACAGAAACATGTTATTCTTATTATCTTGCATTATTTCTTTCCACTCAGTTGTGGAGTATTGATTCCAACACCATGTAGTCTGGTGCTAGGAAAGATGGCAATCTCTAAGAGTCTCAATTATATCGATTTTATACTAGGACTCTTTGTTGAAGACACATTTTCCTGACCAGAACTGTGGATTTCAGTTTTACCTATGTAAAGACCAACAACTTTAGATGAGCTTTCTGCCTTTTGATTTCTCCTATTGACAGGATTACACTTCAGATAAACAATCAGACATTTGGTGGCCGAAATGCAAGTCGATGTTACTCCTACTGACTCCAAGTGGCCAATTCTGCACATTTAGCAGATATGTCAATTGTCCAGCACAGGGGAAAACAAGATTTAAGTCCCTGCTCCAATTAACAATCATAAAAAGTGGAGTTTGCCACTTTTTATGATTATTAATAAAAAGTGCTGGATTTCCACAAAAGACTCAATAGATCTTTGGACTAAGTTTTTATTAGGAATACATGAGATAGGGACTGCAAGTGTGGATCAAGTACTGTGGAGACTTTAGGCAATTTACCACAATTCAACTAAATCACTTGGCCTACAGGTCTTTTGGAGAAGTTGAAGATACAATTCTCTCTTTTGCAGAACAAGTCTCTTTCGGAGACCTGTTCTCAGCTGAGTATTTCTGCTAATATAATACTACCCCAAACTGAAAACATAGCATCTGTTTTCCATTAAGAGATCACGCCCTTGACTCCCTTTCACACAAAATGAGACTAATAGACTAAGAAAAAACTCGATGAATACACACTAGCCATGCTCCCTGTAAATACATTGAATCTTGCAGTTAAAGCTCCTCTGTGAGTTCCTGCAAGCTCTAGAGCTCACATTAGCTCTAGACCAAAATCAATTTAGATAGAAAATGTTTTTTCATATGGGATAGTTCGAGCAGAATTCAGGCACATAGACAGGATACTTACAGAGCTTTTTGTGCTGAGGAAAATTTCATCTAAATAATGAGCCATATTTCTAACTATTTCTACAGTATTTTCAGTGTAAATCTGTCAATGCCCTGACTGCACTAAGTGGCTTTAGTTTGTCTGTACAGCCTTATACCTGAAACTCTCCCATTCACCCCGACCTTGGGCCCAGGCGGTCTTTTGAGTTCAGCCCTGAGCTAACTACAGCCCTTGCTTGACCATTGTTGTAGGGCTTACTGGTCTCCCTCCGGAGAAGCCACAGCCTTGCCTGTGCCTGACCTTGAACCCCATGTTTTGGGTGTTATTCACGGACCTGTCTTGTCACTACAGACCTTCCCCACAATCACTGGGCTCTGTCCCATGGATTAATTTCCTGTCTTGACATTGCACATGTTTTATCATCACAAGATTGCCTAATGATCTGGACTCTCGTTTGCAACTGATCCTGGTCTGTCCTGCTTACATCATTTAGGTACGGTGGAAGTAAACCTATCCTGGTAAACCTGCTGCCCTGCCAGGCATGTTACTGTTGCTGGCTTCCAAGTTCCCAGCCCTTTGGGAGCAGCTGGCCCTCTGTGATGGTTTAACTCCAAGCAGGAGCCAAGTCCCACACAGCTGCTTGCTCACACCCCCACCAGCAGGACAGGGGAGAGAATCGGAAGGGTTAAAGTGAGAAAACCCATGGGTTGAGATAAAGACAGTTAAATAGGGAAAGCAAAAGCTGCACACACAAACAGAACAAAACAAGGAATTGATTCACTGTTTCCCGTGGGCAGGCAGGTGTTCAGCCATCTCCAGAAGAGCAGGGCCCATCCTGCATAATGGTGATTTGGGAAGACATATGTCGTCACTCCAAACATCACCCCTTTCTCCTATCTCCCCCAACTTTACATACTGACCATGATGTCACATGGTCTGGATTATCCCTTTGGTCAGTCTGGGATACCTGTCCTGGTTGTGTTTCCTCACAATTTGCCATGCACCCCCAACTTCCTTGCCAGTGTGACAGTTAGAAAGCAGAAGGGGCCTTGGCACTGTGCAAGCCCTCCTCAGCCTGTGGATTAGGACAAGGGGTAATGTTTTTAAGCTGAAAAAGAGTCAATTTAGATTAGCTGCAATAAAGGAAGTATTTACAATGAAGGTGTTGGAACACTGGAAATGGTTGCCCAGAGTGGTGGTGGGTGCCCCATCCCTGGAAACATTCAAGATCAAGTTGGACAGGACTCCAAGAACCTGATCAAGTGGGAGGTATCCCTGCTCTTTGCAGAGAAGTTGGAACTAGATGACTTTTAGAGGTCCTTTCCAACCCAAACTATTCTGTGATTCTGAGACCAGCTTCAAACAGATTCACAGAACAGTGGAGCAGGCACAAGAGGGCATGCATGTGAACATATCCATATACATATGAATGCTAACTAGGACCAGCCAAAATCGCACAGTCCTGCTGTGGAAATGTTGACATCCAAGAACAAATACAGTTCTGGCACACTGTGAAGAGCGCTGCTGCCATATAGCTACAAACAACAACAAACACAAACAATGAGATACACAGCCATAAATTACAGTTTATGGGGCAGGGCAGTACCAAGAGCTTCTTACAGCTCAATCACATCTATGCTGCTACTGGCTGGAGTGCTGTGTTAATTGTCCTTTCCATCATTTTGACCATTAAGTCTCTGTTCGGGACACAAAATAATCAAACTCTGGCAGAAAAGTCTGTTGAGTGCTTTTGTTACTCTGAGAGTAAATTAAAATGCTTCCTGAGGAAGCAAGGCTTATAAAGACTTGTGGGCTGTCAAAGGGGAAAATGGAAGACTGAGGTGTTCATTTGCTTAGAATTTCCTTTCTATTCTCTCTCTTCTCACAATGTTGCTTGAACAGGTTAGTCAGTTTGAACTATATCTGACACAAATGACAATATTTCACAGATATTGACTCCAGATAGTCAAAATGACCTGTAGAGGAAAGCCCCTAAAAGTGCTTCCCTGCTGATGGGGAGATGGCAAGGCAAGGTTAGCTCTTCACTGACCCCAGAGAATCCATTCAGGAAGCCACTTTAGAAGGCAATTAGATAAAGAGGTTCAGTTCTTTGATGTCATTATTAGGCATCAAAATTTTGGTGGATGCCACATGAATTCCACAAGTTGCCACCCACGTTCCCTTAGTTCCACAATTAATGGAGTTATTTGTCCTCTATTTTGCTTAGTGATAGTCAGACTACATTCTTCTGTAATCACTGACCCATGACAGATTTTAGCAAGGGATTTGCCAATTCAGATAACAGGTCTGCAGACTAGGACTGCACAAATAATAGTCTTTATGTGGGGAATGCATTTCCAGAATTAGTGCCAGACTGTAAACTCTTAGATCTCCTGAAATGCAGCACTGGTCTCCAAGGATCCTGTGGAGAAGACTTCTTCAGAGAGGGACAATTTCCTGGGTGTCTTGACAGTTGAAAGGATTGTAATAATATTTTTGTGTTAATGAGAGAGAAGGAAAAAAAAAAAAAAGTGTGAATATGATTAGCAGATTGTTGGAGAACAGTTTGAACAGCCTATTCATCTCAGGCTTCACCTTCTTAGATGCAGTTTCAGGTGCCTTAATCTAGGCACAGGTATTCTTTGCCTAAGTTGTTTACAGGTTCTACCTGCCTTGGAGATTCTTCTAGGACAGTTCCTGAATTGAATGTACTGGGTTTTCAACGTTGTTGAAGAGCCCAGAGAACACATGGAATCAACTCATCAGACAGAACATGCTAAGTACATCCATACTCCAGGCAAGTGCATACTTGAATTTATTTCAAAGTCCAATAAACACATAAGATTTTCCTTGGCTTTAACAACTGAGCAAGCCTACAGCCAGGTATTTCTGAGGTCACTTCCATAAAGAGGGTGGACAAATGCTGGGATTAAGCTTCAAGTCTCAAAGATGTTCTTAATGCATGGAGTATGTAGAAGTTCACTCACAAAGTTAAGAGACACGGGAACTAGGAACTTGCAACAACAATAAGCAGCTTGTGAAGGTGAAAACACTGTGGGGTTTGGATTAGGAATGTGATACTGGACCCTCTCATGAATCTGGGAACTCTGAAGCATATATGGTGCTTGAATACTTTTTTCTGCCAATCGGTGGTAGGTTTTATTTATTTATGGCTTTTTACATGTTAGAGACCTTGGACTCTGCTTGAGAATACCGTGTCCTGAGCATCAGCTGTGGTTACCTCACTCTTGGAAGGACTCTTGTCTAGTGGCAAGAAAGCTGAGTGCTGTTAGCTGATGATATGAAGGTGAGGGATAGAGCTACTGATTCTGCAAACTTCCCCTTTCAAATCCAGCCATAAGCACAGACAGATGGAGACACTTTCCTGATGGATGACTGTAGGTACTTTATACTAATCCCAACAATTAATTTGGATCCTGGATCACTCGGCTTTGTGACTGATGCTAATAAAATGTTAATATTATGCCAGAAACTAATTGATTTATCCCTTCTTTAGACAAAATACAAATAATGGTAATATCTTGGGAAATGAGTTTGCTGGTTTGATGTCAGGCAGAAATGTCATACAATGGAAGCTGAGAGAAGCTTGAAGTAATCTCATATCTGAATAAATTTACCAGTACAATATTCAGTAACAGAAGCTAGACTGGGGGGGTTGGGGTGGAGGGGGTGGGGTGGGTGAAATACATCAAACTTCATTGTTTTGAGAATAGTTAAATCTGCAGAACTTTATTTCTAGGTCAAATCCACAAAAAGGTAAGCAGCTACTCATACTCGACATGTACTTGACTAGAGCAGCTAAATTTTATGCCTTAATAGTCTTACAGCAAATTCCTAAGTGTTCCTCTTTGGCATAAAAGAACAACAGGAAGATTTCACATTTCTCGTCCAGGAACATTCAGAATCCATTTCACTTCTTTGTTCAAAGCTTGACCCCTCTGCTCCACTGCCAGAGCATGGGTATAATATGGCAAGTGCTTTCTAGAATGAAATGTGAGCAGAAAGACTGGTCTTGGATGGGCTAAGTGAGGTGATGCCTGGGTTAAAGCTCTCTAAAAATTGATCAGAACAATCCTCAGCCTTGTTTCTGACTATGAAATCATGCAACAAACCACCTTGGAGATGATGATTGCTCCAGTGAAATCAGAGTTTGATTAAACAAGCTCCAGATTTTTAGATACCTGTAGCTGAAAAAAATGGAGTTATTAGAATGTATGCCTTGGAGGCTGCTCAGGAAGAGAAAGGAATCCAGAAGAACTGTGTATGACTACTTACATGATCAATTGAAGTCAGATACTGTTCTGGAGAAGATAAGCTTTCCAAGGCAGAAATTCCTCCACAAATTTCTTTTGTCCTGGCAGACTCTGGCTGATTGTTCTTTGTCCAGATTCTGATGTTTTCCAGGCACTGAAAAGAGACAGATGATGCTATTTGCATATGAGGTAAAAAGAAGAGGAGCTAAGACTTGCTCATCCTGCTTCTAGCTCCATCCATACTGTTTCAGTCTCATTCAGTCACATAAAACATGGAGTAGGCAGAGAGAGAGCAAAAACTAAGGGGATCCAGGAAGAGTCACAGACCTTTTTAGCTTAAGGACACCAAGGCAGAGTACTCTTGACCTTTTCAAGGGTCACTCTTTCACCTTGCTTTTGTCAATAGTACAGCACCTGCTTTAAAGGTACTTCATGAACATATGGTCACCTTCATCATGGTCCCATGTAAAGCACATTACTATGAAAGTATGGGCCATGTCTGGGGCCTCTTGGCTCAAAACCATGCCTTGCTTGTGTGGACTTCATTTCAGGTCACGAGTATTCTGGGGCCTGGGAGTGATTTTGTTTCATGGCTTTGGAGACACAGAGAACACTGAGACTGCTTAACACATAATAAAATAAATAATAACCCTAAATGATTGGGAAGCCCTGAACTATGAAATGAATAAAAGCATTTTCAAAGGTGTCCTGACAATGTTTTACAGGTTTTGAGCAGCAGCTTAATCGCCCATGATCAAGGTCTGCTCTTTATGTCTTGGCATCTCTCACCCCAACACTTTGAAGTTCATCTATGCTGAAGAAAACTTGCTGTGTTTGTTTGTGCCAGTGTGTGTGGTTACAACAGCAGCATCCCCTTTCCAAGGACAAGAGCCCTTTGTCTTGCACACATTCTGCCACAGTAAGCACAGGGGTGAGACCACACCTCACCTTTTATCCCAATTTCACACGTTGGCTTCACAGCATTAATAAATTGGTTTCATTTGCCACACATTTGGCAGGAGAATTTTCTAATAACATTTTTATCCCCTTTGAGAACATGAATCACTCGCATGCTGAGTATAAAATTACTTCCCTCCCTCTCCTTATTAAAGGCACCGCACGTTAGCAGGGGTCAGGCACTCAGCCTTGCCAGTGGCAAAGTCACAACCAAGGGCAGGGCTGGGAGGCACGGCTGCAAAGCTCACCGCTTTTCTTTCTTATGGATGGTGGATAACCTATTTAGCACCCAGAATATATGGTTTTGTCCAGCTGTCAATCCTGCCTGGTAGGGATACAGATTGGGAAAATGTGTGAGATGCACCGCACTGCCCACGGCTGCTGCAAACAAGAGCTACATACAACGTGTGCAGCAGATGTCTGCTGCTCCTGCCTTTGTGGAGGCCACCAAAAGCTCCCTCCAGGAGCCTCCCCACACCTCAGAAAATGATCCTTTCATAGCCATAGACACCTTAGAACCCACAGGGGTTTCACCTGAAAGCATGGAGAGATCAGCAACAAACCAAAAATGGTAACATTCACGCAATATATATTCATCTGTCTTTGATTTCTGGTTTGAAAAGAGAAAAACACTCAATTTTCCTAATTTCAAGATATTGTTTTTATAAGGAGATTTTTGTTGGACAATTGACTTTAGACAGCAAGCAGGTCATGCTACTACAGCTAATTAAATATTTGATTTGAGGAGCACTGAATTCTGAGAGTCATTTTGAAACAAGTGCACACCCCAGTCAAAATGTGCCCCTTGAAAATACAAACGTGTCCTCATATTAAAAGAGACCTTTCCTCCATCTTAATCCATTACAGGGAATCTTTGCAAAGAACTTGGGAGACTTTTGTCTCTTTGTTCTTTTGTTCTCTTTGGGAACTTTTGTCCCAAGTTCTTTTGAAAGACTCCCTGTAACAGAATAAGATGAAGGAGGGAAAAGTAAGAGAGATGCCAAGAACTAGCATGGACAGGGAGCTATGAACTACTCCATGCTGCCAGATGGGATCACCAGCACAATATAAGCATGGACATAACCTGCCTGAATTCCAGACATAGATTCCTGTGGTGTCACAGAGACCTGAGGGGTGTGCAGGGAAATCCTGCTCACTCCTCTCTGGTTTTCTTCTCAAGATCTTGCAGTTTACATGCTGTGCTACCTAATGCAGTTAAGATTTAACTGCTCAGCATCACTTTCAAGATCACAAGTTTTGCTGGCGAGGTAATAGCCCTACAAGGAATTTAGACATCTTCAGGTTTGGCAGCAGTTTTGCTGGTGTTTTGGCATGTCCCTGAGCAATCTATATGTTGGTTCTTGGTGCTCGTGGGTTGTTTTTTTTTTTTTCTTTTTATGAGGCCTTTGTATTTTATTTCTGAGTTGTTCACAGGAATATACACACAGGAGTGATACAAGGTATAGCTTGAAGCTGTTATTTCAGTGATGATCTCATGCATCATGTTGTTCTCATGTTACATGAGAACAACACTGTGACATAAAATGTCAGCATATTTTGTCCAAATATGCTATGTGGTGCATGGAATTTGTCCACAGTTCCTTTAACGATTTTGGATCAGTTATGGGGGAGGGTGAGATTTCATATCCAGCACAGCATGCAAACTGCTCCCTATCAACATATCCATATTCAAATATAGAAATTAAAGGTCAAACATAGTGAAGACCATGGGTAGGCAGCTGCTTGGTGAGCACCGGGTTTCCTGGGCTTTTCCCATTTGACCCTTTGAGGCAGGTTGTCCTTTTTCTAGTTTCTGAGTCATCGGCAAGAAGAGCAGAGTGCCAAGATCACAACAAAAACACAATCATGTGAGGCATCTACCCTCTTCTGCCGTCGTGAAAATAGCAGCCAGCAGGAGAGCCTGTGCCGCAGCTGTCTGGGTTGGGTTTGATTGGTCAGATAAATCACATTGTATTGTTTCCATTCCTTTGGCTCAGGGAATGTGTAAGCACTTCAAAACTGAATGCTTATGCATGAGAACTTTAAACTAGTTTACTTAAATGCACACATATGTATCTTTGACATTGACTTTTTACAGATTTTCTTGTCAATAAAAGTAAATTGCTTGACTGTTCACAGAAAGTTAACATAAACAGAGTCAGAGTGAATTCCTATTTTAAAACTGTGTTTAAGCAAGCAACTGCCTTCAGTGGCAACTTTGTCAAAAGAAATGATAAAGTCTTTACTGCTGTGACTCCATGCCACCACAGCACTGAAGTCATTTCTCTGACCAAGAGCCACAAACTTTAAGGAATAGTGCAGCACACACTGAAATACCTTTTTCAGAGAGGGAAACTCACTGATTTATGGCAAGTTGTGAGTAATGGAATTGTCTCAGCTCATCAGAGGACACAGACACTGTCCAGCTACTTCCCAACTGTGCAAATGCTTTTGTTTCAGAGCTGACAACTCTATACCTTTTCACCACTCCTCAGGTCCTTCTTCAGGGTGATGGAGAAAGCCTTTCAGCGTACAGTAAAAAAATCATACCTCACAATCTTTCCCAACTCTCACACATCCCCAGGAAGCAATAACAGCTGCTCCACAGAAGGGGTCCCAGCACCTCCTGCCTACCCACCCCCCCCCACACCATGAAGACATTAAAGGAACAGGGAAAGAGAATCAAAACCCTGAATGTTTAGGAGAGTGTCTAGAACAAAAAGAGTGAAAGACAGGGGAACATAGCTGCTGGTGGATTCTTTTAGGACAATTATTTATAAGGGGTATTAGAGTACCAATTAATTAACTCAGGACAGAACACTCGGTGTGTTTCTAGTTTGTCTCTCTTTGCCATGAGTCCCAGTTTCGTGAGGTCCACATAGGAACTCCTCCTGCAGCAGACTGAGCCCGAGGGCACCATCAGCTCCCCGTCTGCCCAGTCCTCCCACTCCAGCTCAGTGTCACTCTTTGTACTGCTAGCATCAAACACTGCTTGATCCATCCCACATGGATTAGCAGTGACAAGCAGCTTGCTGGATGCATCAGTACTACCAGAGCACTAGCTGCTAAAGGGACACAGGTAGGTAGGGGCTAATTAATTTTGAGACATTTAAGACCAATTATTTTTACCTTTTCACTCTTGGAGATGTGACTGATAGATGGAGTCAGATTTGTGTAGCTATTGTAAGGTTACCTCAGTCTTGATCTATCCTTGATCATCATGGTTGCTTCAGTCTCTGCTTCCCTTCATGTGTGAAGCAGCTGCCCTTGTTTTCTGAGGATGTGGGGTGGAACTGACACAATTAAAGGTCACCCTCCATCTGGGAAGAGAAAGTTCTGGTCTACAGTGAAGCACAGGGGCTGGTTTCCATTTTGTCAGAGTTATGTAATCTCTAAATAAAAAATACTGCTGTTCACTACAAGTTGCTTAATGCTCTCTAGAAATGGCTGCCAGATTCCTGTACAAACATAGCATGTACACAGTGTTTTAAAACCCACATAGATTGGAAGTTCTTTAAATTGTAAATTCAAAGCATTTTATAGATGAGAATCAGTTCTTCCAAGTGAAAACAGGAGTGCCTCATTTTCAGAGGTGCTGGACTCCAGCTGAGGCCAAAGGCAACTGCTTTTGGTTTTGTTCTGTGCTTCTGAAAATGAAGTTTGCAGCATTAACAATACATGCTAATAGTAGTTGAGAGACATGGAAATAAAGTAGAAGGACATAGGATAAACATAGAACAAAAGCTTGACAAAAGTAGAAGCAGTCAAGCCTTTAAAGAAAAATACCATTTCCCACTTAATATTTCATAACTCCCAGTACATAATATAATTGATCCATGCTGCAAAAATAGAACTCAAAAGCTAAGGTCTTCCAATTTAAATATATACATTCAAGAGCCAGTGACAAAAATTTCATTTCTACACAGGATTAGGTAAGTGCACCCTTGCTTATTTTAGACAATATAATAATTAATTAAGCATTTTCCCTCTATCCTCATACATGTCAAAATGCTCTAATGTTCACCAAAATTTCATTAGCTTCCAGCTAATGATACCTTAGTTTCATTTTGTGCATACACAACATCCATCACCTGTTGACATCCAGCATCTGTTAAGGTGTCTAAACTTATAAACCCACAGAATTGTGAGTCTATATTTCTGTGGAGAATCAGTTATGTGCATTGCATTGTATAAAAGTTATGTATAAATTAGGTATACATAATACCTCATATCATTCTGTTTGTCTGCAGGAAGACAGAAAATGTTTTGAGAAAGAAACAAAACAAAAAGGAGATGAGATCTATCAAAGAACCCAGAGATCTGATATTTTTAAAAATGCATTAATCTGCCTCTAGCCACACCTCCAAAATTAATTTTTCCTAGGTCTAAGCCATGGATCAATGACAGTTAGACTGCAGATCTGCACTATGTGGGTAGATTTTCTATATTGTAAGTACCATTCTTTGCTAAGGGTTCACTGGTAGATGGCAAAACGGCCAAGTCTGTTTCCCCTTCTGCAGTGAAAAAGACAACAAAGCTAAGTGGAGTTGACTGAGTTTTGCAAAGAAAAGATAAGAGCTAACTACAAGTAACAATGGATGCAAGATTTTGCTGCATCCATTGTGCCTGACTGTCACTTGCTTTGGAGGGAAAACATAAACAGCAAAAAAATCTGTTCCCAGAATACAGATGACACAAACAGATGCAACCACAGGCTCTGATGAAAAGGGGCTCTGACCAGGATCAAAAGTTAACACATCAGCCCAATGGGCCATGGTAGTACTTCAAGCAAGGGTAAAAGAAATGGAGTAGAACACAAGGGAGTGTCCTTGAAACCGACTAAATAGGATCTGAATTAGAGATCAAACATAACTGACTTACAGTCATTCCCACAGGATCAAAAGCTTTTCACCTTCAAGTCCATGACAGGTTTGTGTCTGTGCCTGCATTTATTAAAGAGATTACTTTCACTCTTTGATGTCAGCATCTTCCCTGTGCATGGATGTAATGTCCAAGATTTCCTCACACAAAATTTTGAGTCACATACAGTAGACCTCTGTAGAATGGAACCTATTCCAGTCACATGTGAACACCCCATGCACTGTGTATCTTTTCTTTCTGCATGTACAGGACACTCCTGGGAGGTGCCATCAATCTCTAAAATACCAGCAAATTGCCAAGCACAAAGTACCATGCCTGTCTTGAAACAAAGCATAACTAAAGGAATCTAAAGATTACAAAACTGCCAAAAACTTGGGATTCAAATACCTGGCTTCTCCCCATGAGAAAAACCTTTCATCTTCCTATCCTGACAATCCCAATGGGCACAAAGACATCTATTGTAGATATTTCACATACATAAATTACAGCATAGCACATATACTTTGCTTTTATTTCTCACACCTTCTAGAAGCAGCCCCTGGTTTTCCAGAATTCTGTGGTCACAAATTGAAAGCCACTCATAAAGACACTGAACCTCACGGGGAAAGTTGAGAAAAGCAGTGGATTAAAGACAGAGAAAGTAAAAAATTGCAGTGTGATAGTCATGTAATAGACTGGCAATCATCTAGTTTGCTTTTAAATCAAGCTTTATTTCTATGAATGTGCTCTTATTCAAACAGGAATTAGCCTGGGACATCCCAGTTATGTAAGTCAGCCCACAGGGGAAACTCTATGGTCAAGCTACTCCCTCTTCAGGCATGGAAGGCCATTAGAGTGCTGACAACTCTGCCAAGTACTTGAAATATATTTTGCTCTGCTAGACATAAAGCTCAGCAAGACTAGATGATAAATTGCTCGGGGGCTGGTTTGGTCTTCCTACACTTAGCCCTGAAGGTTGGTGTGCACCTATAAGCACCCGGAAGGTGCTCCATATGCACCCTCACAGAGAGATGGGCTTTTTCAGCCTCTTGGCATGAGACATTCTCAGTAGCTAAGACATACCCAGGAAAGCCTTTTCCTTGCAGTACCATCCCGTCACTGGCATCCACCACACACATATTGAACCCCTCCCCCTCTTTATTGCTGTTTACTGGGAGGGCCACATTAGGGACAGCCACACTACAGAAAACAGGTTCTACTTAAAGCAGCTTTACAGGGGGAACAAAAGAATGTGGATCTCCAAAACAGATTACAAAGGCAGTAAAGACAGCAGTGTAGAGGGAAATCTCCACAGTCTTTAGACAGCTGTACAGCTGTCATTAATGAAAGGAGAGGAAATCTTTTCAAAGTGAAAATATGCCTAGATCTGCCCCTGTACATTAGAGAGGAAGGCGATCTAAGCATCGGGTTTTAATGAGGTAGAGCCTGAAAAGAATTCCATATATGTTAGGTGATGTAAGAAGCATTCTGTCACAGAACAGAAAGTGTTACAACCATGCCTCACTACATGAATCAAATTACAGGAAAAACAGCCAGAATTCAAACACGGAAGATACCTCATCATTAAAAACTGTTAAGACAAAACTTGTACTATTGCACATAATCTTGCAATGGCAATCAAAAAGTGGGCTGAATTATCTGATTCTTGGGTTCTCATTCATATGCATCTGTATTTGCAGAGACAGCATATTCATAAAGATTGAATTGGAAAGGAACCCTCATTGTCACTTTGTAGCATCCCTAATGTAAGTATCACTAAGAGATCAGCGTGATTCATTTGTCCATGCTGCTGCTATGATGTTTGTGAAGCAAATAAAAAACTTCTGACCAGATCTATCTGGCACTGCTTTGCTGCAAACACTCCTGATGGAGTTGGTGGTGTTCAGCCTGGGGAAGAAAAGGGTCCAGGGAGACCTTATAGCACTTACCAGTACCTGAAGAGGCTACAAGAGAGATGAAGAAGGACTTTTTAGAAAGGCATGGAGTGACAGAACAAGAGGAAATAGCTTCAAACTGCAAGACAGTTTAGATAAGATACTGGAAAAAAAAAATAAATCTGTACTATGTCAATCAGAGATTGATGAAACAATGGAACAGATTGCCCAGAGAATCTGTGGATATCCCGTCCCTGGAAGTGTTCAAGGCCAGGCTGGATGGGGCTCTCAACAATCTGGTCTAGTGGGAAGTGTCCCAGCCTACAGCAGAGGGTTTGAAATTATATGATCTTAAAGGTCCCTTCCAACCCAAACCATTCCTATCCCAGCCTGCTGCACCCTTTTGTTTAATGGACTCAAAATGAGATAACTCATCTTTAAAAAACCTGTGGAGAGTGTGGGGACAAGAGAAACAATTCATGCTATTTAGACATGCACATTTTGCCTCTCAATTCTGACAAAGGATGAAGAATACAGTATTTTACACTTCCAGTGAGGACTCATCAAGATAAGTTGCTCTTGATGGCTAAAAGTATAGGTAACTGTACTGTTTGCAATAGATATGAGTCTCCAGCATGGATTTAAATCCAAAGGGACATGCTAGAGCATCCATACTAGGAATCCAAAGTATAAAACCCATGACCCTTGGCATGAACCGAGGCTGCTCAGCATCGCAGCAATTCTCTCCTAAAGTACAGTATTAGAAATGGGCAATCAGAGTCCTAATTAGCAGTGACGGCATCAGGGAATGGAAGATGGCAATAAGGCTGAAAACAGCTCAGGATATATTTATCTTTCAGACACTGACCCCCTGTAGTCATCCAGGGATCACCTTCAGTATGTGACCCAGACCTCCAGCCTTCACCCAGGTCTCAGAGGGAAGGCTGAATGCCAATCTCTGCGTTGTTGCCACATCTCTGATTGATGTGCTGCCGGGTGTCGCTGAGAGCCCGGCAGTCACATTCCCCGGGAGCAGCCAGGCTTCCAGCACCAGTGAGGTGAAAGGCAGCTGCCATTCGTCCCAGCACCAGCTGGAGAAGCCACAGCAATGTGTAAAGAGTGCCAGCAGTGAGAGCCTCGGGGGAGAAGAGAGAAAGAAACTACGTCACTGTAATGGAACCCTTCCCTGCCGGACTGTCTGTCTGTCTGTCAGCAAGGACTTCTGAGTCAATAAATACCAGTCAAAATGCACAATTCTGGCTGACCTGCAGTCCTCCCTTCATCTCTGGAGAAAATAAACATGGGCTCTGGGTGCTGAGCTCCTCTGTTTTCTTCAGAGCCTCCATTGTACTTGTGTTTGCAACATTTCAGCCAGCAACACTGGGCAAGGTTCACTCGGTACTCCCAGGAACTTGGAGGAACTCCCTGGTTATTATGAGATTACCCTTCACTGCAAAATAAACAGTTCTTTACAGATACCCTCTCAGGGGTGTTCTCTTACAGATGTCCAGGAGTCAGGAGGGGTCAAGACAAGAGGGATTTGACGTGGTGTATAAATCCTCTCGGTGCAAGCTGCAGCCCCCAGAACAATGACATTCACTGTCCAAGGCATCCACAGGAACAGGAGCTGCCTCTGGAAAGCCTAAAGGAGGCACCCTGTCTCACACCTCAGCCCACAGCAGCACCTTATATGTCTGCATCTCAAAATTGGATGCAGAAGGGAGCTCCTGATCACTCACGTCTCAAAAGAAACACCAGTTGCCATATCCCAGTTTTCCCTCTTCCTAGGGGATATCCTGGGTTTGGGATTCTGTGGCTCTCTTATTCCACATCTTAATTGTCCTTGCTATTAGCCAATGTTCACAGTGTATTTGTCAAACTACTGATTCAAAAATAGAAGGCCCAGCATCCATCATGTTTGCTCTTTGTTGGAGGAGGAATGATGGTACAGAAATGTCTTTGTTTCTCAATTTGCAAGCAGAAGTAGCAGCCTGCTACTTTCATATTTGTCCTGGCCATCAAAGGAGGCGAGATGTACTTCACCTGTGGGCCTCACAGGTACCTGATGACAATCGAGCGATTCAAATACTTTCTGCATTATGTTCCCATACTCCATGCTGGACCCTGGTGCTGATAGGTCCTTCCAGGCCTGTTCTCCAGGACCATGATGCTACTTGCCACTAGCCCCATCCCACTCACAATTTACAGTTCCAGATTTTCTGTACCCTTTCTTTGACACTGTAAGAACACAAGGAAAGGATTATTTTACATATAGCTGTAATATATACTATTGCATATATACCTGGAAAATACCTGACATATCAAGACAGTCCATCCACAATTCAAACAGTCAGAAAAGAAGAAGATTTAAAGATATTTTAATCTGGTGAGAAAGTTGCAGGATTATTTGTTACTTTCAATTAAAAAGAAGAGCTATTATTACTGTCAATTTTTGACAACAGAGAACAGAGGGCATATTTTTCAGCAAAACCAGAGTATATAAATATTCTAGCAGGTTTCAAGTCACTTGTCTTCTGAGCTATTGGGTCATTCTGAAAGCCAAAGCTGGCTGACAGTTTGCAACAGTCAGTTTTTTTCACCTAGGGCACTGTTGCTAAAAATGCAATCTTGTAAGCCTGAGAACCCCTCCAAACACCACACTACAGCCTTGAGGCCAAGCAGGTATGAAGGTGAGCCGTGCTTCCCCTAATGGTAGATAAAAGACTGGCCCAACAGGAAACAAGGGTGGAGAATTCATCTCACAGGTGACATGCACAACAATGTGTGGCAAAAGGTGCTCAACAGAAACATCTCAGAAGAAAAGGCGGAACAGTAATCCTGTGTGGTGTGAGCTGGTGTGGGGGCACAGCCTGCTCTGCTGCACACTCAGATACTCTTCTTCCCAAGCTCTGCAGCCCGTGGACAACTCACTTACTGTAAACCATTCTCTAGAAATTGTAGCTTTGATTTAAAAAAAACCTCCTGACTATTGCAGTTATGGAAATAACTGAGAACTCGAATCAGGGGCAAACCATTGCAGCAATTCCATTGGAGCTGGAAACAACAGTTCTCACATCACCTTCTTGGAGAATTGACATATTTATTCCACAACAATGGAATCTGGCACATTCCCCTAACTCATAAACACAGTATTTAACCAATATTTGTAGTCAGGTACCCAACGTGAGTTTGCATTCCAAATGCATGCAAAGCCAGGGCAAAACAGGTCATACATAGGTCTTTGTGGCAAGGGAAGCAGTTGGCACATGGCAGCAGCAAGGCTGAGGACTGTGATCTGATACACCACTTAAGCCATCTACAAATTAACTCCTTCCCAGGCACATACCAGAAAAAAAAAAAAAAAAAAAAAAAAAAAAAAAAAAAAAAAAAGTCCTGGGCTATGCTTCTTGAAACAATACTTCACAAAACAAGGGCCTGACAATGGAGATAGATTGCCTGGAGACATTGTGAGGCCAAGAAAAGATAAAAGCTTTCTTAAAAGAATGGTTGAAAATATTCATTGCCATATTGTGGTGATGACTATTTTCAGCAGATATGGGCTACAGCTGCACATGTTTGTGTGAAGAAAGGAAGACAAGAATGAAAGGATTTTTTTATATCATTACCATTTGGTCCCATCTCACTGCAGAATACACAGAATCTGGCTTTGCAAAGGATGTGTTCTTTTGAAACTTTATGGCTTGAAGCCACAGCTAAGGTAAACAGTTGTTAATTAATTTAATTTAAGGCATTAATGAGATAAAGAACCTAACTCATTTTGCAGCAGTAGGTTCCTGGCCTACATCAGGTTTATCAGGTCAATGTACTGTATGAAGATGTTGAAAAACTATTTATGTTGCAAAGATAAACACTCAGATGTTAAGGATCAGTAATAGGCCTGACCTTATTTCAGCTCTTTCTGTGAGCTACCTTACCATGTTCAATTACATAACCACACAACAATTTTCCATTGGATCTCTGATGAAGATTCTTTTTATTCAAGGTCTTCTTTTAAACTCATTGTTCAATAGCGGCCTCATGTCTTACACTGCATATCATCCAAAAACTACTCTGAAGCCTGAATCATTACTTTTCTAGCTCTCTTTTGGGGTGTTTGCTCTTATATTTAATTTATGAAATTCCAATGTGTGGAAATTCCTGTTCTGTTTCTGGAGACAAGAATTGAGGTCCATGCCTCTCCCTCATCATGCTTGCAGTCCTGCCTGTAAGCCCCCACCCTTTTCTCAGAACACCAAGTTATTGAGCTCAGCAGCTTTTTGTCACAATGCCTTCACTCATAGTACTTCAGTCTCAGGTCCCTACCTTTTGCAGTCTTGTCAGAAAGGTTCCTTCTCCTCTCCCATGTCTGTCAGACAAACACTGAAACCACAGTGGATGGAGCAGGATTGTTCATCTCCCCTGCCTTGAGACAGTGTGGGCACAACGCATACCACACTGCTCTGCTGGGAGAGAAGATTGCCCTCCACCTCTGGGGTTGAGAATGAGCAGAAATCCTTCAGAGAACATGTATTTCTAAAGTCTTCATGTGAAGTGGGACTTCCTAAGGCACACAACTTGACTAAATGTGGGAAAATCTTTGCGGAAAGGGGCAAGAATACATTCCTGACATCAGAGGGACCTTCCACACCATCTGCTGATCAAAAGACAACTCTTTCATCCAAATTAGGTAGGGAATATTAATTGCTACTGACATCTCTTTCAGGTATTTTTAGCATATGTGAGAATAGTATCCCAAAACTTTTTCTGAAGACTCAATTATTTATTTTTCCTCCATTTTTCACAGAAGGGGGAAAAGAAGGATGCAAGATACAGAGATTAATCCCTGATATGGGAAATTTCACCGAAGATATTTCAAATACAGCAAAGTCCATATAAAACTGAAAACAAGTTGTTACAATGATGTGGCATAAATTTTCAACATACATTATTATAAATATTTCCTTATATGTTGGTTATAACAATCAGTTTTCAGGACTATTACTGTTAAATTCAATGCAAAACTCTGGTTGGCTCTCATATAGATTAAAAGGTGTGCAAAAATCTTGCAAATCTTAATTCAAAAACTCAATAGTAACCCTTCCTACATTGTATTGAAAATTTTTGGTTTAGTCTGAGCAACCTCTTCAACTCCATTCCCACAGACATCATAATACTGATTTACTTTCCTGTATACAAGAAATGGATGAAAACAAAGTATTGCAGCAGGGTGTCCAACAAAGATTAACCAGGGATTCATTAAGGGCTCCAAACTACCAGCCTGGGGACTCACCTTCCTCTTTTTCTGCCAGCAGCCCATCTACATTCCCAAATCCCACAGCCATTGTCCTTCAACCCTTTGTCCCCACCCTAGCAGCCCTTCAACCCTACTTGGGGTGGACATTTGTTCATGGCCTGTGCTATGCAGGTCACATGGAAAATAGTCTGGAGAACAACAGGAAACCAGTTCTTGTGCTAAAGAGCACAGAAACCAGAAGTGGACTGGCAAAATGCTTATGTCCCTCATTCCTGTGACACTGTGGTCAGGGTGAGCTCCAGCTCAGTTTTTTATCAGTCTTAACATCGGGATTGAGTACTGATTAGAAAACTGAATTGCCTTCTCTCCACTAAAGCCGGAGGAGCACGCAATTTTTCTGGCTTTGGTGAGGTGTTTTGAAAGGGGATCCCCATGAAGACTAGTAGGAGAGACGCAGTTCTGCAGCTTCAGTAGTACCTGTTTTGTGGACAAACAAATTACTTCAGTTTTCAATGCTGTCAATCTGTAACACCTCATCACTACCAAATTAATAAAAATGTCTTTAAAAAGTGAATAAAAACCATGTAAAAAGTGCTAAGTAGCCAGTTGTATGCCGCTTGAAGGCCAAGACTGGATGCTATCGAGGGAGCAGGGGGTCTCTTTCTCACCTAGGTAATGATTATACGAGCCCCATAAGGACATAGTTAAATCAAGAATTAAGAAGACTGCACTTAAGAGGGGGAAAATATGTCAATCACACTTCGCCTTTGACAAAAGGAAATTCCTTGAAACTGAGAATGGGGAGAGAGCGGGAGGGAGAGTGTCTCGTCATGTGGGTGGCCAGGAAACTGGAGGCCAGAAAAGTATGAGCGAGAGAAAGAGTAAGAGGCGAGGGGGGGGCAAAACCCACCAGACTGAATTCTAATCCAAATGCTGTGAGGCGTTCACACCAGGCCTTGTGAGAATATTAACAAGGTTACAGGAGAGGGGCCTTTAGCCTCGGGAATTATTAGTGAATATGGAATTATATTTGCGCAAACACAACCAGATGCAAGCGGCTAAATGCTCTGCAGATGTGAAAGGAGACAGAGTGTATTCCAAATGGGCAGCAGCTTCATGTGTTTTAGCCCTCCATCATGATGCCTGGCTTCCTGTCAGAGAGGGTTGCTTTTCTGAAATGGCAAAGGGACGGGAGGGACAGGCTCTTTTTTACCAGGAATTTGAACATGGATACACTTTAGGGTTACCCTTTCCCCCAGACATTAGCATCTCTTGGTGACTGACTATAATGCTGAAGATTACATCTGTACTACATTCTTTTATATCTTTGTGTCTTAGGTTAATTTCCTGTAAGTCTTCATTTTTCTCTCACTTTGCCATGTCTTTTTCTAAAATCTCCCACTTCATTGTTTGCTTTCTCTGGTTTTAGGGTCTAACTGCACCATGGCCTGAGCAGTTAGCCTGTATGCACGATATCACAGGTTGTTTCCATTAGAATGAGAAATTGGTTACAAGAGCCAGGTATTTCTTTGAAGTAATCTTGTTTTACTACAGAAAAAGTCCCACTTCTTGAAATAACAATAAGATTGAACAAGAATCTGTTGCTTTGCTCATGATCCCAGATCTGCTTGCCGTCAAGACTCTGCTCAAAAAACTCCTTTCCTTGGCTCTCTTTCAAGACCATTGTGTATTCACTTCATTTCTTGTATCATGATTTTTGGGTTTGCTCCCTTCCTGCTTCCTCCTGCTTTCCATTGTTTCAATCACTCTAATCGATCCTCTGACCCTGCATTCAATGCTTATGCAGGGGCAGTGGACTCAAACCAGTGTTTAAACTATTCCTAAACACTGTCTTAGTCAGTGTGGAAGGCAACCAGCACACCTAGCACCCTGAGTGGGATTTACGGTGATTCAAAACCAAAGCTCTGCCTTTCAGCTCCTAGTCACAATAGTAAGTGTAGAATACCAATAACTTACTGTCTCTTTTGAGAATGTAGCTTCTTCATTCTAGATCAATCACTACTTTCAAAGTCATTACTGTCCCTACTCTGCAGATCAGAGAGCATATGCTAAATCTTCACAGATCAACTTTATCAATTGAATTACAAGGACACTGAAATGGACCTAGGCATAATCATAAAGTGTCACTCTGTGGCAGGGTTAAGACTTCTTCTCAAGAGGAAATTTTCTGCTATGAAGAATAATGGCAGCAGATGACTGTTCATCCTATGGAACTGTAAATGTACAAGAACAGAGATGTGGAGGCTTAAGTACAAGAGATTTTAACAGATTACAGTTTGACTTGATTGAATATGCTGTGATTTTAATTACCTGAACAATCTGAATTCCTGTTGAGAGGTCTTGCCAATATATTGTCCTGACTCGCAATGCTTGGTTTCAAAAATAATCACAACATTCTTATAGTAAGGCTTGTGCAAAATTGTTGATGTTTGCTCTCAATTTTTTCATCTTTTTAAATATTTTCTCTCATTAAATGCACATTTCAAAGGCACTAAAATAATCTAGTTAGGTAGAATTTTCAGACTCAGGCATGCTTGAGTTGATGATTCCTTACTCTCCATGAAAAAAATACAGTATACTCTCCTTAGCAGCACAATGCATATGGTTTGGTTACATATTTTACAGTAACTGGAAAGATGTATTTGAATATATTGATTTACTTAGAGATTGAAAGTGAACCGCCCATTATTAGACCTTTCTTTATCTCTGATCTTGTTAAAAAAAAAAAAAAGTACTCCATAGAACCAAGAGTTTATGAGAAAGAAGGCTGCCCGGTAAAAAGGGAGTGAGGGTGGAAAAATTTCATATTTTCATAGACAAAATGCTTATTATTTTGTGACAAAAATTCTTGCCTATTTAAACAGTCAAATAAGAATTTTGTTCACTTAGTTTTTAAGGGAGAGTAAAGGCAACCAAAAGAGAAAACGGCACAAATATTTTCAACCTCCCCTACAAAACTGGCTAAGCACTCTGCTAGCTCATGCAGAAGTAGAACTCTTTGTAACCTTGCATAGACTTTATTTCACTTGATTTTGTAATTAATCTGGTTTGGTTTGGATATTTTCTGGGTTACATGTGATCTCGTTTTCCCTCAGGCAGGACCAAGAGGCTCCTTGGTGGACCACTGCCTTCCCTCAGTGAGGCTGCTGCTCCCCAGTGCTCGGCGTGGGCCTCAGCTGGTGGCCACGTTGAGAAGGCTTTTCCCCATTGTTCCCAACGGGGTCTGTGTTTTATGATGCCTCACAGTATAGGCAGACACTATCTCCCCGAGGGCAACGGCAGATTCTGTTTCATGGAAAACAATGGATGATGGTGGCCAGTCCAAAAGGGAACAACTCTGCATGGGGGGAAAATCAACAACAACAACAGCAAAACAACTTTTAGTTACAAAAATCAACAGCAAGTATGGCCATTCATATGAAGCCTCTGGGAGGAAAGCACCTATTGTGCCAGGCCCTCTTTACAGGCAAGCTGAAAAGAAGGTGGGAGGCACCGTGCTTGTCTTCTGCACCAAAGGGAAAACCAGGAGCCCTCTCCCTGGAGGAGTGATGAAGAGGAATGTGGACACATGCACTCTCTGAGTCTAGGGCACAAGATAAGAAGATAGCAGAGAAGGGAGATTTCGCTGTCACCCCCAACAAATCTGGCGCTCTCGGCAGCTGTCACTCCACCAGAAATAAGTACCAGTTTGGCGTACAAGGGGAGAAGAATCATGTGAGCCAGGGGAATTCCTCATATTCGCAGGATAAAGCCAAAATTAGGGAATGCAAACAAGGGGGTATGAAGAATAATTGATGGTGGGGGGGTGACAAATCAGAAGAAATTTGAAGTGCAAAAAGCAAAGTGTGCTAGAATCTGTTTCAGCAGCCTTTCATTGCTCTCATGAAACAAAGCAGCTGCATACCCAGTCAAAGTGTCCCATAAACCATAGGTGGTTTGCGTTCCCCAGATGGGAACATAATAGTCACAGCATAGGCACGAAAGTGCGTATAAAAGGTAAAATAAAAAACAGAACAACTTTGAAAAGCTTTGTCTAGGAATGTTATTAAATAATCACATGTGAGTGATCTTTTTAGAAATAATTATAACAACTCTGCATTTTACGTACTTCATTCTTTCTAGAAATATACTTGGCTGTGCCATAGCTACATTTTTTTAAAAGAATTTATTTTGGTACTTCATGACAGTCTTATTTTTTAGAATACCATAAAATAATCAGTAAAGTGTATATTGAACTCTACATTAACTGGATGTTAAAACATTACCAGTTCAATGGGTGTTAAGCCCTGATCTCATTTAGCAATTAGCATTTTTATTAACCACAAGGAAGAAAATAGGATAGTGCTGCTAATAAAGTTTGCAGATGATACACATCTTGGTGGAATGATAATCTGCATCAAGCCAGTTATATACAGCTGGGTTTTTTGGTAGGAAGGCGAACTCATTCAAACAGAGTTTGAACACACAAAAATGCAGAAGGTCACACACCTGGAAACTAAAATACCTGTCACCCTTAGAAATTGTGGGACTGGAAAACACTGACACTGAAATTGATAGAGATTAGATAGAAAAATTTTGAGCTCAGTTTGGTGCAGCAGCGAACCCTATTCTCAAATACATAAATACTATTTATTATTCTATCAATCTGTGCATCATCTGCAAACTTTCTCAGTGAAGCTTCTCTTTTTTTTTTTTTTTAAGCAAATGGTTGAGTAGATGCAGATGAATGAGAATAGCAATAATACTGCAGCATATTTTGGTGCTGATACTGAACAGAAGAGCTTGAAAAACTGAAAAGATTAAGGAGTCACAATTGTAATTTAAAATGTGCAAAGCCTATTTTACAACAATTTGGGGGGGACAAAAAGTCCATGCTGTTTCTTTAAGAAACAAAAATAAAAATATTCTTTGATTATAAGTGGAGAAGATTTCTTAAATGATGTTTTAGCTTAAAAGGCAATGAGGTTACACAACCTAAAACTGGAAGATAAAATTAGACTAATTTATATTGGAAATAGGGTATACTTAATAGAAACTGGAACTATTTATAAAAATAAATAATAGGGTTTACATCAATGTCTTTACATAAGTGTCTGGTGCCTAATGACTCCCAGTTTAAATGTAAATTAGATGAGCAGATCTCTCTGTATCCTACTGTCACATCTTAAGGATCCTTATTCCAACAAGCAGGATGAAGAATTCACCTCTTTATTCTTCCTAGATTGTTTTCTGAGTATCTTGGACAAGCAGATATATAGATACACTATAATATATCCTCTTGAGAAAGTGAGAGAGATGTCATATTAATTGCCACTGTAAACAGCCAACTGTGAGTTCCCTTACTAAATTGAATAACCAGAGTTACAAAGCACAGGTTCAGACTGTTAATTCCTACCTATTCCTGAATTTTCAAAATCTGTTTGCTTATGAGAATTTTCTAATAAGCAAGTTCTTAACTTTGCCAAGCTTGTTTTGAAACATTAAAGCTTTACATTTTCTTCATTTCTTTTCTATTAATTCTAGTATTAATATTTGAAGCCTTGAGTTTTTAATATGCTCACAGATATGGAAATATCTCCATCGGTTGTGTATACATGAAGATTTGGCAGACGAGGGAAATTATTATGAGGCAGAAGACCATCCTTACTAATAATGTTGCCCAAAGTAAAACTGTTACTTGAAGATGCGCTTCCACTTTGGAAAGGAAAAATCACTGCTGCACACCAGCAATAGCCTCCTCAGTGCCCGAGAAAATTACAAGTGAAGAACCAGCCCAGATGATGATTCTATCAAACTGTTTCCCAAATTTGTTTCAGTTTTGCAAACAACAGATCTCTGAGTTCAATGGGATGAGGGAGTACATGAAGTGCAATAAATTTTGGGTGATATTTGCACTGATGCATATTAGAATATTGAAGTTTTAAGAGGAGGGCATTTATGCAGGAGATAGGAAGTTCTCAGGACAGCTTCTAAACAAATACATTTCCTGCTTCTTGTAAGAATTACAAAATGTATGAGAAAGTACTGTATATCTGGCCCCAAGTGCTTCTTACATATTTTCTCTTCTTTTCTAGCCTTGCGTTATTTAAAAGGAGACAGATAAGGGTGATACATCACCATAATTATTTTTTTCTTCATGAAGTCTATTGACACTGTAGTTTTGGGTTTTTTTCTGAGGATTTCATTTGACTTACATGGGATAAGTATGTTCATTCACCATTTCTAATGACACTCCCTAAGAACATTTACCTGGACAGCAATATTTGCATATAAAATGCAGTTTCAGATACAAAAGACAGGAGTTATTAAAACCATTGCTCACATTACACCCAAAAATTTGTTAAGCATTTTAAAGATATAGAATAAGATAGCTCTCTGCTGGGAACAATTGAAGGTCTCCTCAGACATCCAGGCTGTATTACTCACCGGAAATAATAGCAGAAATGGGTTTTCTATTTACTGTAGTAAAGCAACCTTGTCTATAAACTCCTTATTGCTGCAAACCAAAGGTGTGTGTCTGGGGAGGGCAAGCTTTTTCCCTTGATGTTTCAGGACATGGAAATACAATCCTTTTTCAGAAACAGATGTTTGCAATAGAAAACTTTCACTCCACTCTCTTCTGTTTTTAATCTGCTCATGGCAGGAAACACAGATTCAAAATGAATGTAAAGAACACAGTCACCATAACTGATGATAATACAAAAGAACACGTAGGAAAGATTTCTTTTTCCCAACATATTATAGGGAGAAAAGGTTTACAGATTTCAGAAGATTCTAGGTGTTATTTCTCAGTGGCTACCAACAGTGTTTTTCCATTAACTTCAGAGGATATAGCTCTCAGCAATGCTTTGATACTACCAACAGTTTCAGCACACAAGAGACAGTACAACTCTTCTTCCTGCTCTCTGCCATATCTTCAGCACTTCCAAGTGACTACCCTGCTAAAGCTTCACTGAACAGACAGATGTATAAAAGTGGCCAAAAGATTCTTCCATAGCGTGTGTAAAATACAAAATGAAACAGGTAAGAGTAATTGATTCACCCTCTTCAGCCAGTCTTGCCGCTAACCTCTAGGCTTTCAAGAATTTTGAAGATGTGCTTTTTAAACTACACCGACCTACACATCTCAAGTGAAGTTCGTTATGTATGAAAGTGTGAAGGGTTTGACTGGGCTCTTCCCCATGCTGTTTGGTTACCTGCTCAAGCTTCTCCTCTCACTCTTCTTCACATCACAATCTCCCTGGTCTCCCTTCTCTGCCTTCTCCAGTTTGCCTAAATGCCCTTTCTTAGCTCTTTCATTCAAGTACCTCCTTGCTAACAACAACCTTCACTTGAAAAACAAAAATATTTGCATATTGATTTCTGCAAATTAATTTTCCACTCTGTGTGTCATACACTCTTTGATCTGTGTCTACTTTTTTTTTTTCTGTGAGCTATTTGGAGAAGGGGCTGTCATCTGGAGTGTGCTTGAGTAATGCACAGAATAAAGGCATCCTATTTTGCCAATATCTGAGCAATGCTGTAGCAAACAATAAAAACAATTATAATTACCCCTGTCATAAGCTACATTAAAGTACATGATCACCCAAAAATTGAGAAATGACAGCATCAACCCTGTGATGGGATTTAATTAATTTCTTTCTCTCTCTCCTGTATAAATATGAAGATACCGTCTTTAGCTATATCATAGTATACTACTTTTTCTGCAAAGGTATTGCTTCATTGAGTATTGTTGATTCCTTTTTTATACTTTTTTTTTTATCCAAAATGGTGTCCAAATCTTTCTTACCATAGGATTTCCTGTCATAATCCCTTCATTGAGTAGAAAGTTACTAATTTCCTTCTACATTTTTTTTTTTACTTTTATCAGAGGATGTGAATGATTCAAGAGTAGTAGTGAAATTATTTTGACAACACTGGCTTGAATAGCTGTTACTCTATCTTAAAGGCAGGAGAAAAACAGCAAATAAATTAAGCATAAAACATAAATCTTACATGTTAAATTAACAGACTGGTTCTAATATTTTAGACTGTTTCATTTCTTTAGACTGTTTTGTGGTACACTGGAAGCACAGTAACAAAGAGAATAGCTTTTAGCTAGGAGTGCACAGAATTTCTGCTATTTTTTCAGGTGAGGAACAAAAAGTATTTTAGAGCACATCATTTTTCACAGCAGCAAGGAATAAAGCCAAGTTTTCAAAATTTATTCAGCTTCTTGAAAAATTCTTCCATTTTACACTCTGCTGCCAAAACACAAACTTCTAATTTCTACATTAGGTAAGACAAGAAGGCCGTGCATAAAAACTCTCTACACACCCCTAACTGATCCCCAGAACCCTGCTGACATCATAGAATGTTACATTTTCCTATGTAAAGCATTGTCTCTTGAAGGCTTCATGAAAATAGAAGTTTTGTGGGCTGTAGCCCAGCTAGAGGTCTTCCTACCTGGAAAAAAAGAATCACAGACTTTCTATTCTGCTTCTAGGACTTCCTGCAACTTCACTAACTACTTATCTGTGCATGTGCCTAGCTTTTTCGTAAATAATTTTACATCTATCATGTGTAGTTATTTCCCTGATTTTGCAATATCTCTTTTTAAGCATGGAAATCCGAAGTGGACCTGAAGTAGCAATTTCTGACTGGTACCCCAATACTAAAAGCTTAACTATATGAGCTACAGGACAGCATCAGCAAATAGATTTACTTGTCCAACACAATCTCTAGATCTCTTTCAAAATCACCATGTCCCACAGGACAAACGCTGATCTGAAAGATTTGGTTTAAAATTCTTGTTTCGAAGTACACAGTCAGTTTGGTGGGATAAAAACAGCAAATTGCACTGGTGGTATTTGCACTGAGTTCTGGTTTATCAATTTTCCTAATTTGGGCTCTGTAGCAAATTCCTCACATCTCAACAGTAGTGAACAGATTCATAATGTACATTGGAATAATAAGAGTAAGGGGGGAAGTACCTAGGAATAATACATGAGAGGGGTCAGAGGTGTTTTGGCAGCAGCGGGAGATTTCAGAGGACAATAAATATTAGCAGTGAATCCTTCTCTCCTAACTCAGCTATGTCTCAGGATGCATGCCATGTCATCTTCTCCGGGATTCTCAAGCCAGCTTCTTCTTCATCTCACCTGCCTCACACATTCACACCACTCTCCCTCTCTGCCTGCACCAAGAACATCCCGTGCTTATTCTCCTGCCCCTGCTAGATTTCTGCCACAGCAGTGGCTCTTCTTGTGTTAAAGAGCTGTTGTAAATATTGTATTGATGTTTTTTTGTTCATCTTAAATTTGGGTTAAATAAAGACTTAAAAATAATAACACAGGCTCAGTTCTGGTTAAAGAAAAAAAAGTCTAACTTTAATTAAACTTTTTACTTCAGTTTTATTCAGTTTCAATTTGATTTTACAACATGCTTTGTTTAATAGATTCCTATTACCTGTACGATTATGATGGTTTTAGTGTTTTTTACAAGTCTGCTAATAATTGTGTCAAGAGCACATTTCAATGTAAATTATTCAGAATCTATTTCCAGGTTACCAGCAACAGTATTGAGCAGGAAAAAGCACAAGCCACCATAAAACTCTACTATAGCAGGTATTTTTGATGACCAGCCCTTAGCCATTTCATGTATGTTTATTAGAATTCTCTGCGATACTAAGTAAAGGTATTACAAAAGTGTAAAATGTATCACCTTTTACTGTTCCATTTATTAATTCAAATTATAATAACCTTAAAAATGAGCAGTAATGTTTTTTCAGTAGTATTAACTTCATCTTAATTCTTTAGTTTTTTATTGCTGAATTCTACATAGCTTTTTTCTTCATCATTTTGACTCAAACCAATCTTTAACTTACTGATTTATAACTACATTGTAATGATATTTATTAGATGCTGAAAGCTTTCTCTCTGGTAAACATACCAAAAAAGATTTTCGGTTTAAATTATTTGCAACTGAAAAATTGTCTTAATGTTTTCTTATCACATTACACCAATTTTCTTCGCAATTTTTTGAAGGTAAGTTTATATTCCATTTGTCTCAAGCATCTCCATGTCTTCATGGCATTTAAGACATCTCTACCTGTTTAAGTCAGCTCTACCTGCTCCATTTAGTCTCCAAAAGAGAACATTCTAGTTGTACTACAAGGGGTAGGGCAGCTGCTCGTCCCTCCCACCATCAGGGGTATTGCCTGATGGTCCTCTCAGATCATAACATTGGTCTCTCATTAGTGGAGCAGCCACATTTTGTCCAATCAGTATTTGGTCTTAGAACTAGAAAATTGCAAAACATATTCAATTTTTCAGCTTCTTCCCTGATGTTACCCACATCAAGCTTCACATCATTTTTGCCTAGTTATGTTCTCAAAAATGGCTGACACATTTTTGCTGAAACAATGAATAAAACCATCAAAGATGAACAACACATACAGAAGTTTTCAACACAAATTATGAGAAATATTTATAGTGATGATACAAATTACAAAAAAACCCAAAAACAACGTATGTACAATTTCTGGGTTCAAGTCAGAGTCCTCTAAAAATCAAAGTCAATTTTTTACAATTTGTAAAATTGTAATTTTTTTTTTCCCAGTGCCTAGGAAAGTAAATGAAGATTATGCTCTTATGTACTAAGCACTCTTCATGCATGGTTTTAAAATTTAAAATCTGTCACTAACCAATGCATCAAAGTAAAAATAAATAAACAGTTAGGTAAATTTACAGTGGGTTTAACTACTAAACCCAGATTTTAGAGTTTGGAACGTTCCATAACATCCTCAGTGACAGGGTTGGAGCAGGCTGCTGGAAATAATCACCGGTCCAGTGCACAGTGCCACTGGTAACAGACCTACAAGTGCGCCTTCTTTCCTGATCGCTGGTTTGTTTTCCCGGAGCCCGCAGCAGCAGATTCCCACAGCCACTGGCCCAGATGTTTGCAGGCCTGCAGCTGAGCGTGGGTCCACATCACCTGAACACTGGAAACAAGCGTTTTGTGGCTTCCCAGCCTGGGGATTGAACCGGGGAGGAATGAACTGGGGAGAAACCGGGCACCTTTTCAGAGGAGCTGACAGGAGGGGTTGATGTACAACTTCTTCAGGAGCTTGTAAAACCTCATTAGTAACGTCGGTGTTTATGCTTTGGTTCTGTTACCTGGTGCAATGGAAGAGACGTGGCACAAAGACAGGATTTGGGATACGCCGTGTCTGAGGTGCTGGACAACGAAGAGCTGCTTCTGCCTCGGCTTTCGGGCAGAGCAGAGCAGATTGAGGGCAGAAAGCAGCTTATTTTGGGGGGTTTCTGCGGGGGCTGACTTTAGTTAATTTGACAGGACGGGCAGAGGTGGGCGTTCTCCAGCAGCGGCCACGCTGCGAATCTCTTCGTGGAAGCGCTGCCTTGGGATGGAGGAGGCCTGGGATGAGACGCGCTGCTAAGAGGCGCCGTTTCAAGGGCACGCCTCAGGTGAGGCAGCAACCATGGAAAACGGGAACCGACTCCCTCCCCGCCCACAAGGGCCTCTGCCACCGCCGCCGCCAGCGCCGCCCCCTCCCGGTGACCGCGCCCCACCAGCGGCCGCTCCGGCACCGCGCCTGCGGGACATGCGCGGAGCCCGCCGGGCTCCTGCCCTGTTTCCCTCCCCCCCGCCTCTTCCTTCCCGCCTTTGCCATGGCGACACCGAGTGGCCTGATCCGGGCCTTGCACCGCGGGACCCTCGGCCAGGTAACCGGCCTGGGGCATCTCCCCGGTCGCCTCCCGGTGTGCCCGGTCTGGGACGAGCCCCGTGCTCCGGCCGCGGCCGGCCCGGCCGCCATCCCGCCCCGTGCCGCGGGCCGGCTCCGCGCATGCGCGGGGCGGGGCCGTGCCGGCTCCTGCCGCCCTCGGGGCGCCGCGCTCCCGCCAGTCCTTCATTCCCGCTTCGCCGTCCGTCTTTCACGCTGCTCCGCCCGTCATTCCCGCTGCCCGGCTCATCCTTCCCGCTTCCCGCTTCCCGCCTGGTTCTCGCTGGCTCCCCTCAGCCGCAGGGGCTTTGAGTCCGCGGGGCGCTCGGGGAGTGGGAGGCCTGAGCCGGCAAGTGCCGGCGTCCTGGCGGTCGTTCCAGCGCTGAGGTGCAGCTGAGGTTTTGCGAGGTGTCAGCGTAGGTCTTTGCTTCTTCCCTTTCGTTTATAAATGCACCTACTGGCTACAAACTCCTGTCTTCTCCAGCAGGAGGGAAAAAAACAAACCGCCTAAGTGTCTGAATGCGTGTATGTCAGCCCTTCCCCTTGGTACTTACACGACCTCAGTGGGATGTAGTGTTATAAATTTCTTTAATACATTTGGGATTTTCATTGTAACCATCCGGAGCCTTCCCCCTCTCACTCCCGCCCATTCTATTAGAAAATTGGAGTAAAGGAACAACTGATTGCTTTGATTATATTTTGGAAGATAACCCTGAACCAAGTCAGGTAGATATATACTGAGTGACCTTGTGTTTGTAGGCAGCCTCTTTCATAGTTTTACGTCTATGAATGGCTTGCCTTAGAAATCTGAGTTTTTCTGTAGCTTGTAGCCTTGTTTTTAAAATGAGTGGAAGAATTTGATGACAGTAATACTAACATTGCATCATTTTAGAGAATGTTTCCCCTAGTTGGACAACTGGCTTTTTCATTAAAATCTTGTTTTCCGCATGTCATCCAAATCCTGAGTGGTATGGTATGTTTCAATAATGAAACACATTATTCAGAATGGTTGCCAGGGTAGATATGTCTCATTTTACTTTTAAGAAGAAATAGGGTAAGTAGAAGATCAAAGATTCCTTTCAGTTTCCTGGTGTAATCTGTATTGTCTGTGATTTTGCAGCAAGTTCTATTACTCTCAGCCATGGAGTTGATATTTTGAGTGTGTCAAGCTGTAACACACACTAAGGCACGAAAAGTTGGTGTATATGGTGGTGAATCTGGGTAAACTACACATTGCAGGACTATTTCAGAACCAAGATTCTTAAAATTAAGAAGTCAAGGCATATTTCATTAGGTTCTAAAACAGCTAATACTGTGCTCATGACCTTGATTCTGCCCTTTCTATTAAGGAGGTAGAGTGAAAGCAGAGAGGAAGAACCTGTTATGCCATATGAAGCTTTGATAACTGATATTTTACTTAGTAACTGTGTTCTTCCTAGTAGTTGTTAGTGTGAGGCAGAAGTAAGGTTTCCATGTAAATTTTTTGTTTCAGAATTCATTTATGTATAAGACTGCAATGAATTGTAGCAATATAGAAGAGCTAAAGAATCTCAATATGGCATACTCAATAATCTTGTGTGTTTCCATGTCTTGAGGTGCTTTGATTTAATTTCATTTACATGTGCCTAAATCTTCCTAGGTTTCTAGCACTTAAAATTTGGACAATTACACTGTCCCTGTAATATGTTGCCAAAGCAGGTCTTGCAAAGATACCTCAAACCACCCATTAACTCAAAAGTTCCTTGAAAAATATTGAAAGGATTTGAATATGCTTATCTTTCCTGTTGCACACGGTGACTCTTTTGGCTCTGTTCAGTATCACAACAGATGCCCTCCCCTGCTTTCCTTCCTCCAGCAAAGAAATCTGGTTTATCTTGTATAATAAAGAACTCTGCTGTGAGTGAACATGGCTCATGTTGTATTTCAATATTTACTCTGGTGTGCATTTCTTTGCCACCTCTCAGTCACCTGTCAGGTCAAGATTGCTTGCCAGGTGCTTTATCACCTAACTGCTGTTACCATGATGTCTTAAAGGTGTGATAGGTCTGAGAATGCGCTTCCTTCCTGTTATTATTTTAATGTTTTTATAAAAAAAAATAATAAAAAAAGAGCCACAAAGTTAGTGTTGGTTCACTGATTCACAGATTATTCTGAGCTGGAAGGGACCCAGAAGGATCATCCAGTTCAACCCTTAAGTAAAACCCCCTATGAGGACTGAACCCACAAGCCTGGTGTTATTAGCACCATGCTCTGACCAACTTTGTGTAGCTTCAGATCACCCACCCTCAAGTAACAGCAGTAATTTAAGTTGTTCCCCTGGCTTTAAATTTGCAAGTCCAGTGTGTTGTGGGAATTTGTCACTTTTCTCTCTCACTTTAAGTGCCCTTTTATATCTATCTGGAAAGAATTGCACTGGAATTAAAGGGGTACTTACACTGCATCTTCAAAAGAATTGAGGGGAAAAAATGGCTTCCTTATTCATGCTGTTCCTCTTGCCAGACTGGACTCAGAAGTGGTTCAGCTACTATAGTAGACAGTATGGAACAGCTCATGTATTTGCTGCCTGCTGATGAGGAATATTCAAATTTCAATCTGGAAAAGTGCTTGCCTTCAAGCTTGAGCAGTGTGTCTACTGACACCCTTATAGTTTTGGTGTTTAAGTGTTCAATAATGCATTCATAGTCACTAGAAGACTCTAATTTATGTGGTTTCAGCTTTGTTTCACTGTAGAACACAGTTTCATCACTGTGCTGGATTTACCATGCTATGGGGAAGTTGTTCTGTATATTTCATTGTACATATTTCTAGCACACATGTAAAATTTGTAGGCATAATCAATGTAGTTAAGAAGAAAGTAATGTTTTGTAGAAGAGATTCATTACATTTGGGGTATCTTGACTTTTAAGAGCTTATTTTCAATTTCCCTGGTTTACTGTTCTTCAGTGCTCTCTAAGCCACGGTTATAGAAAGTCATTTCATCAAGTCTGTTTCTTTGATGAGACACTCTTAAAAATGACAGCTACAGGTACTCCAGGGAATTACTGATAAAATCATGAGAAATCCTACTATGGCATGGCCTGTCAGCAGGAAAATTTAATCTAAGGTGAGTCAATCAGCATTGCTGTATGTCCTGATAAACGTGGGTTAGGTTTAGTCCTGGCTGCAAAGGGGAAGTAGAAGAATGGCAAGGTCTTGCTTTTAATGGTCTCATGCATCACTAGATAGCTGAAAGACACTCAGCTGAAAGAATACATTTAGATGTTATTTATCTTCAAGAAATCAGGAGCCTTTGGCATAATTCTTCTTTTCTAGTATCAGTATCTATCACTATTACAATTACTATAAGGATACTCTAATACCTGTATTGCTTTTCTTTCTGAGAATATCTTTTAAAGAAAACAAGAACTCATTTTGCTGCCTTTTCTCCTGCCCTAGTCTTCCTCTTTGGTAGGAAAGCCTTGGCTGGTCTTCACATGGTCTATTACAGTGGCTGTATTATTGTTGCTAAGCTGTACATTTTGATGTCCTACAACCTTTGTCTCTTGTCAACTTTCACAGGAGTGATGCATCAGAAAGTGGATTCTGTTTTAGCTTTGTGGTACAGAACTGCATCTTCCAGCCATAAGGGCTGATGTTTTTTAACACAAAATCCTTTCCTCTTTGGTGCTAGCATTTAGGTTTTTTTTATTTCTGGCACTCCAAGTTGGATTTGCTGTAACGAAACCCAGGACACTGACTCTAGCGCATCCTGTTCAGGTCATACACAGAGAAAATTGGTTTGAGTCCCACCATTCCAAGGATGTTTTTTCTACCTTTTGGTGAGTGTTGCACAGAAAAGATCTCTGGTGAATGTTTAGTCAGGACCAGTGCAAGTACAGGAGCTTCAAATCCAAGGAATCTTAGCCAATATAGTGGTAATCTTGGCGGCTCAGTTAGGAATGTATCTGTTTCTTTACCTGAGTCAGTATCTTTTATAAAATGCCACAGTATAGATCCCTGAATGTAGTTTCTGTGGTTTGCTTTACAGTTTGTGACCAAAGGTGGTGCTAAAATCAAGAGGCATTTACTTCATCTCTCCCTGCCGTGGCAGCCTAATGAGTCTCAAGGCCAGTGAGACTAATCTGGCATGCCTTGCTCTTAACAAATCCACATTTGCTGTTGTTTTCCTCTAGTTATCTTCTAGGGAATTGCAAAAGATGAGTTTTGTTCACTGAGTATTGATGCTAAGCAGACTACCTCACAGGCTGCTCTTCTTTTCCTGTATTTTTGAAAATTACTGGGAATGCCATTTTTCCTTTTTTGGTCTTCTCATACTCTGCTGGGCCTCTGTGAACCTCAGTGATTCTGGTCAGTATTTTATCAGTACTTTAAGAGGAGATCTTCAGACTGTTTGGCTCTGGTGAAATTTTATTTACTTTTTTTGGGGAAGTATTGTTCCTTCTGTATTCAGGGCACCTGATCACTCTTGTTACTGTGCCAGTCATGTTAGTGACTGGTCATGTTTCCTATTTTTTAACAAAGATGGCTGTGAAAAAGGCAGTTAAGTAAAAATTGAAGGGTTGTTTTGGAGAAGACCATTAAAATGCTTTTTCCCAAATAGCAAATAAAATCTTCAAATGTTTTAGCTATAGGTACCATATGGGCTCAAGAGAAAGGAAGTAACTGAAATTACCAGACCCTAATCCTTAAGGATTTCAAAGATTGTAGTTAAAACTACAGTGGGAGAGAGAGCGCAATTTTCAGCATCATTCAGATGTGTTATGAATGAAATGCAAACAATTTAAAAGCATCCATGTTCCCATCTTGAATCTGTTGCTTTCACATAGGGGTCAGTTTGTTAACCATTAATGAAATGAGTCCCCAGGTGCATGTAACAAGCTGCACACATACACAGGTTACTGCAGCAGGTCAACTTCAGAATGCCTGTCCAGACACTTGTGTGCTGAAATTGATGGATGAACAGGCAGATTTTTAAGTGCGTGCCCTGGATTTATGGTTGTGACAATCCTCTGTGTTGCATCTCTTTCTTCTAGAGAGCATGAAGATTGGAAATAGCAAAATGCTTTTGACTGAGGAAAAAAGGCTGGAAATAGAAATACCTGTTAGCAGCTAAAACCCCAATGTTTCCTGGTGTCTAGTATGGGCTGGTTCAATGTATTGTAATATACAGAACCTTTAGGAAAGATCTAAGTGATTTGAGAAATTCTTTCCAATTAGGGTAGTCTCTGTGTGGATTCATATGTAGAAATTAGTGCCTTTTTTTTTTTTTTTTTTTTTTTTTAATTTCCTATTTTCCTGAATTTTAACATTTTTACTATTGTTGTTTGGCACAGATACCGGAAGTTATTTAGTTACCCAGATCATTAAGAAATCAGCTAGATTTAGCAATATATTCCAGCCTTTGGATTAAACCTCTGGTGTCTTCTATTCAGGTTGGAATGGAAGTTTTTCCTAATGACTCAGTTGTTTTTGTTCTAATCAATAAATAGCTAAATAAATAAATAGGTAAATAGCAACTAAATAACATAGTTAATCCTCTAGGAAAACTGGCTTATCTTTCAGATAAAGCAATGGAATAGTTCTTTATGCAAGAATGAAATCATTAACTTTTGTATCATTTCAGAGCAGAAAGCAAGTTAGTATGTAGTGAGAATATACATTTCTTGGGTTTTCACTGGATTTGAGAGATCTCAGATTTCAGCACAGATTTATTAGACTTCCAGTTGTAGAGAGACTTCTTGTAATCTGCCTTGCTTAGTGTCATCTCTAGTGGATTTTGACCACTGTTGTAGCTGCACAGAGAGAGCCTCCACTGTAGACAGAAATGAAGGCTCTTTGAGGCATGAACGGGTCCTATTCATTTTCATAATGGAGTTCTAACAATAAAATCTGGCAAACAGAGATTGTTTTAGCAGGAAACAGCCCTTTATTCTGGCATCTTGGCAGGTCTTGGATAGAGTCCCACCATTCTTTCCCCCTCTGGCCCTTGCTTTCAGTGTCTTGACTAAGCCTGTTTTTTCTCTTGAGGGACTTCTGTTTTTATTAACGTGTTTTGTACAGTGAGTTTAATGAAAGATGCTACTCTGGCCATCATGGATGTTGAGGTTTTGTGTGAATGTCAGTGCATATGCTGAACAAGCATTGTGAGTCAGGCCGAGCAGATCACCTCTTGTCTCTAGACAGCAGACTGGGCTCCCATTTCAATGTTGGTTCATTAGCAGATAGAATTTCCATTTACTAATACAGCAAGTGCTGTTCTAGACACTTAACAATTACTTTTTCCATGACACAAGTTGTGGTTTATGCTGTGACTCTAGAGTTAGATGAACATTTAGTGGAATTGACTCAAATTGCAGCCGGATCAGAAGCTGAAGTGGAGAAAAACCCCAAGTCATTAAGTCACCTCAGATATTTTTTTTAATTTTTTTTTTTTTTTTTTAGTTTTGCTGTGTTTGTAATCAGTGAATTGAAATTGTTTTCCCTCTGATTACTTGAGCCCTTGACTAACAGTATCATTCTTGGAGTCCCCAACTCGGACAAATCACATAGCAGATTTTATAATTTTCTGCTGTATCAGGCAAATCTATATATCCACTGGACTGGATTGAATATATTTTTGCCCCCTGTGATAGATATCCACCTTGAGAGTGCACTCAAATTCTTCCTGCATGGGAGAGGAAATAGATACGTATTTGTATATGCACACAAAAATACACAATAAAATATATATATCTTACTTTTTCATTTTCCTCATTCTTGTGCTGAAATGTGATGATTGCTACCAGAAATGAAATACCTGTTTTTACTTTTAGCTTCAAGTTCTTTGAATCATGCTAGGGCATTCATCTGCTCTTTGGAGCTGGCCAAAGAAATAGAGTGATGCAGTTGACCAATTTGCTTCAGTGATGTCTGCACAATAACTGAATGAAGAATAAGTATTGTGTGAAGTTTAAAAACAGAGGTTTCTTCAGTTTTCATGGTGTTGCACATAGTTCATCTTATGAACTACTGCAAGGATATTATCTTTGTAACAGGCAGATGAAACCCTTCTATGCTTCATTTATATTTAGATAACACTTTCATAACTGTTCAGACTAGGAATTTCTTTTTGCTTAGACTGCCTGTATTGTTTATGGATAAGTGGTTTGGATCCTTACTGTACAAATGAGAAGGTGGATTAAATGCTTCTTATTTTATTTCAAAGTATGGTAAGCCCATCTCATTCACGTATGTAGGTGGGTGTCAATATTTACATTCCTCTGCAGAAAGATCCTAGAGTTGGATAGTGCTGTATTTCCATTTTTGAAGCTCAGAGCTTCTGCAAGATTCTTCCAATTCCCAGAAGTATTCAGAACCTGAAAGGAGATGAAATTGTATATGTACTCTATTCTGACAGATAGAACATGCATTGTTCTGAATTCCATCGTTGTTGTTTCTGATCACATACACTCAGTGACAATCAATTATTGTATATTGGTCGTCCCCATAGTCTGGCTGACCTGTTAATTTCATTTGAAGGTTGTTGGACAACATTAAAAAAGAAAGTGAATTGCAAATGTCTTTACAACTTCCTAGTCTCACCATCATCCTTGCCTTTTGTCAGGTGCATAGTTTCTGACTTTGAAATCTGTGTGTGATAGCTGTGCCTTGGGAAAGATACAGCAGTGTTTCCATGTTAATAAAAGACTCCAGGCTTCCTAATGATCTCACCTAAGATTCACATAGCAACTATTTTTGTCATTTGCTTTCACAGTTGTGGATGCTCCAATATCACTATTCTTTGGCAGTGAGATGGCTAAATGGCTTGTTTTGTCTTTATCCAACAGTCGGAAGCAGTTCTTTTCAGGAATTCTGCCTTAATCCTACATCCCATGGGCATTCACTTCTCTGCTTACAAGCATTGCTTTTTACATGAAAAACAGCAAAGAAATATGGGGAGGTACGAACTTTTAACAGCAGAACCACGTTATGCTATCATTCCTAAATATAATTTTTTATAGCCACATCAAAGTTTCTTTCAAAGGTGGTCTTTGACTTCTTCTTGAATTGGGTTATCCATTTGCAAATATTTTTCTTGAAATCACATACTTGCCAAGATGTGGAAAGACTTTACTTAATAGACATCCATAGGGTGCTTTCCGTTTGCATGGAAGAACAAAACAATTTCCAACATTTCAAAGCCTCTTTGTTGCTTATGTAAAGGGAATGAGGGGTCCAGCCCTCTGAATTCCTGACCGAATCTCGTTTTGCATCTCTGCTGGCAACAAATTAGCCCATGTAATTTCTGCGGTGGAGTTCAGGTTCTGCTCTTTGTGCACTTCCACTGTAGTGTTTTGTTTGGTATTTTTTTTACGATATCTACATTTTAGATCTTTGCAGAATTAAAGAAATGTCAACGCTCTGACTTGTTCATCAAGCACTAAGCCAGGTCACAACAGTCAGAGGTGCTGTCACTCCCTCCAGAGGGACATTTTCACAGTTGACCATGCAGCATTGTAAGTCTCCAGTATTCAGAACACTTGCCAGTACCCAAAGAAAATTGAGCATTTTATGTCTCTGGGATACTAACAGTAGAAACACTTGGCTTTTATTACACTGATAGATTCCATGGGGTACATCCAAACTGAGAGCTGGTGTTTTGCCTTGCTTTCTGTGGGCCAGTTTGAATAATACAGGTAAGTTAGCAAGGAACATCTCTCCTCTTTAGGACAAAGCAGTGAGTGTCATACAGAAACTAGGGAACTTTTCATTTGATGTTTCTGGGCTCAAGCTGTCTAATAAGCAAGTCACAGTTTGCTGTCACCATTCTCATCTCACTTGGCTGCATCCTCTTGACCTGAGCACAAATGAACACGTGTTTGTCTCACTCAAGTTGCTCATCTATTTGTCCTTTCTGTGGAAACAGCCCAGCCTGGTGATTTCAGGACCTGCCTGCCCTGATAACAGTTTAAATGTAGTCTGTGAGTATTGTCTAGCTCCTGAAAAAGTTTTTTAAATTCTCCAGAAGTCTCTTATACAAGTGTGATTATTATGTATAAAATACTTAAATTCATAGAATTCTCTCCAGCAGAGACAAGGAGTACCAGCTGTAGCATTTTCTTGGTGCATGTGTGCATCATTAGCGAATTTACTGGGATTTCCACATTCTAAGACCTCTCAACGTCCATCAGGTGGTTTTAAAACTTTTCTCTTCACCTGAGATGAATTTCGTGCTGTGACCAGAAGGTGAAAGTTTTTGAAGAACTGTGTTAATTTTGGCCCCTTGTGAAATGAAGCCAACTTTTCCTTGCTACAGGAAATTGCCAAATAAAATAATGGAGAGGAAATTAACTACTCTTTGAGTTTCTAGGACAATATTCTGAAGAAACATAGTGATTCCCAACAAAAAGTATTTTTTAAAAAACATCCCTCTAGATGTAAGTTGATATTCTTTTATATCCCACAGGGCAATCTTAGTAGCAAGCTGACTCCTCACTTGTAGAAAATATATTAAAAATACAATAAAATCTTTTTCAGCTAGAGGTCAGAGAAAGAGCAAGAGCAAAGAGATGGTTATAAGAGATTTGGATACTCCTGCAATCAAAAACATAAAACTTCTGTAATTTCTCTGCGAGGGAAATATTTAGTTGTGGGGGCATTGTTTAGCCTTCTGTTTTGTTTTGATTCAAGATTGTTAAGGTTTTGGTACTTAGAATAGTGTAATATATTAAAATCACAGCAACCTTCATATATCAAATAGTCTATAATTTAGAAATATATTACACTTTTCACTGCATTTTGACAGTTCCACATGTATCTTGTAGCAAAATAAATGCTAATTGTTCACTTGCTGCTATTACATGTATTCTGCTTAGCAATGTACATTTCTAAATGTGGGCATGTACCAGTCTGCAAGTGTTAAATGTTAACTTGTATTTCCCATCTTTCAACAACACAGAATGGTTTTTCAAAGCTTGTCAGTGTTCAGCTGCTATCAGTGAAAAGGCCTCAATTCTTACATTTTTTGTTGAATGCAGGTAGAAGGACATGAATCTTGAAATGCCGTGGAACCTAATCTACCTAAATAGAATTCTGATTCCTTTTCCATCTTCTTTGGTCATCTCACTTTGACTTTAATCATGCCTATGTAACATTATGGGTTCAGAGGACTAGAACAGACCCTGTTTGGGGTGATCTGGTGTTTCCCCTGTTTATTATTAATATTTTTATTAAAATAAAAATTAAGTGCCCTTACATCTTCATCAACACATCACTTTTTAATAAAAAATTTCTCTAAGCACTCTTCTGAAATGCTTTCTTTTTCTTACACTTGGAAACATTTTTTTACATCTGATCTGAGTCTTTCTTATTTCATCTTAAGCTCATTGTTTAAATCCTTTTACTTTCACAGTCTTCCTTCCACTGGAATGAAAACTCTTTGGGCTTTCCTCTGTGGTCTTTTTTATTTGGGTCACTCATTGTACTTGGTTGAACTTTTATGGCCTTTTTCTACCACTGTTTTGAAATATAAGACCTAAAACTATCCAGCGTCTGCAACCTGGGGCCATCCTTATCCTGAGTAAAATGAGCAATTTTTTTTATGTCTCCTGGATTTTCATCCTATTCATATATTCCTGTGCAATTTTTGGTGTAGTTTATAAATGTGGTGGTTTTGTAGCTGCATGATATTGATTCGTGCTCACCTTTTAAAATATTACAAACCCCAGACCTTGTTGTGTAGTTGTTGCCTGGACAGCTGTTCTCCTTCATCTGTTTGTGTGGTTGAGTAGACTTTTTCTGTATAAATCTCTGTACTTTTGTCTGGTAAATAGCATTCTGGTTTTTCAGATTATTTCTTTGCTTTGTCAAGATTCTTTTTAGCCCTTATCATCCTTCCAACTTTGTTTTGTCTGCAGTTTTAATGAATACTCCATCATCTAGATTTTGTATTTGGAGATACAAAAATATCGAATAATACTGGACCCAGCACAAAACCCTGAAAAACTGTATTTGATATATCTTTCCCCAGCCACTGTAAGCCATCAATAAGGGCTGTTTTCAGAATTTTTTTTATCCCCACTTTCACCCCAGCATATAATATGTATTTTTGTTGCTATTTCTCTAGCTCGTTGGAAACTGAGATTGTTATTGCAACTTAATGAAAATCAGGATATAACCTTTGGTATTTCTTCTCCATTCTAGCATCACTTGTGCTATGGGAGGTTTTTGAGAGGCACTAGTTCTTGAGAAATACTGCTGTCTTCTGTTATTTCTGTAATTTCTTCCAAGTTCATTATTTGTTCCTGTATTTTTCCAGGAACTGAAGTTGATCTGACTGGTACAGAGTAACTGTGAGGTGGCAGAGTGGAATATGGGGTTCTCTGTGATCTTCCTGGCCCAGTGCTCCCCGGCCAGTGTGCTTTAGGAGCTGTATAGGGATCAGAAAGAAGCCAGACCTGGTGGGTGCTTTGGGGAGCTGTTTCCAGGAGGCACCTGTGCCGGAAATCTTGAGTTGTTTCTGCTTCAATGCATTGTTCAATGAACAGTAAACTACTTTTTATATGTATTTGTATCTTAGGGGTGGGTGTTCTTCACAGTGTAACAAAGATTGTCCTGCTTCTCCCTCTCCTTTTCCCTGGTGCCACCTCTTCCAAGCAATCCCTGCAATACTGGAACTGTCACATTTTCAAGCTTTTAAGCATTGAGTGCATCATCTGATGGTTTTGGAAGCAGCATGTACTGATCTGACCTTAACTTCCTGCCTTGCCTGTCTGGCCAGAATGTTCCTGCTCATAGTTCAGGCTTAGCTCCTGCTGCAACTTCCTGCCAGTGGTAAGGATGTGGGAATTGTTAAAAAATATTGTTATAAGTGCCTTTATCCTTTCACCTACCCTGGGTGAAATGTACTGATAAGACATGCAGTTAATATCTACGGTTAGATAGTTTGACTGGAGTAACTTTATTGTCTCAGCTTTAAAAAGGCAAGTAAATTGTTTGAGAATCATTAATCAGGTTTAAGGTTGTATCAGGCAGCATCTGAGGCCATTAATTGCAGTTCTGTGCACGTCTTCGAAACCCAGGAGGTGCAGAAGTAGTGCGTGTTTTAGTGCGCATTGGACCTGCTCTGTAGCTGGATTATGGCTGAGCTTTGAAGGAAATACTGTTCTAACATGCTGTCCTTCAAGTTGATGTGGGGAACTGTAAGGAGAACAGCACACAAAATAAAAACCACCAGGCTGTCCCCTTGCTAGGGAAGGCACTGTGCTTTAGGGTAAGGTTGGTGACCACTATTGGCTGCGTGCAGACACAGTGCTTGGTCCCTTCACCAGCTCGGCACAAATGTTAGCAAAGGTTCCTGTCTGAGAAGTGGAGCCGGCTCTCCTGAGCCAGGAGGCTGCTGGCTGCCGCCAGGTCCCTAACCGAGCTTGCATCCCCTGTTCCACTGCCCACGGGAGGGAAGGGTCCCCGGCTGCCTCAGGCCCAGAGGAACCTTGCGGTGTGTGGCGGCAGGAGCCGTGGCAGCCTGCTGCAGATAAAGCTCGGCTCTGTCAGTGCGGCTGTCATTAGTACCCCGAGTGGCACGTGGGGCTCATAAAGCAAATGAGAGAATCCACTTGCGGGATGCAGCGAGCCACATGAAAGGAGCCATTTGCTGAGTCATCTGGACCAAGGCAGCGTGAGAGGGCAGCCTAACCCAGCCGCAGTTACACTGAGTTCTTTTGCTAGCCCTAGAGGGCAGAGTTAAATTTATAGGGTGGGGTTAGTATGTGCTGTAAATGTTCCTCCTTTAAATGTGTTTCTCATTTGAAATATAAATATTAAAGTCGTACTGAAGTTTGAGTGCATTTGACATTCAAGAAAGGGATACTAGGCAGTGCTGTTTAAATCTTAATTTAGTTCAGTTTTTGGGCGGTGGGTTAGTGGGTTAATCTTTTCTCAGAAGCTATTTATCTGCAAACTTGCTCTGGGATAAATATATTTCTTTCTAATTTAATGTTAGATCTTTAGTCTCTCATTTTAAGAGTTAAGCATGTTGAAATAGCATTTGTACCAGATGAATTTGACATATTGAATTATCAGATCAAAATAAACATGTTTAAAAGTTTCTACAGCAAGTTTGCAGAGAAGTAATTGCATTAAAAACAATAAATGAAATAAAGTATGTAATACATACACTGCTCCTAAGTTTCCCTTTTCCTTGTTTTTTTTTTTTTTTCTTTCTGTAACAACATTAATACTTAAATTGTCCCAATTAGGCTTTAAAATTTATGCTTTAACTAGTAAAATCTGACTTGTCTGGTTTCCCTTCATTTTGCTCCTTAATAACTGTCTCAAGCCAGGTTTTGCTAAGCCAGTGTTAACAGACGAGCATATTATTTTAGCAACCAGAGCTTTGAAGTTGCAAAGTATTAATAAGGGAAATAAAAAAATTGTAGACAGATGCAAAAGATGCAGTAGTTGGTGACTTTTGTCAGCCAAAGAATTTCTTTTGTCTCTGAGGTTGGAGCAAGTTTTTGGTTGTGTTGTTTTGGTTTTATTTTTCTTGCCTTTTTGATCCCTGTTGAGAGGATCTTCATGTTTGAAATTTCAAATTTTCCAATTTTTGTGTTTTGTGCATGTCTGTTTTGCTTATGCTGCACTTTCTTCCCTTCAGCTTCCACTTTTTTTTTTTTTTGCGTCTGGCAAATTTGAACTTGCTTCAGCTTGGGACAGCTGGGGCAAAATGAATCCCCATGAATAAAATTATAACAAGAAGAGCAAAGTCTGTGAATGATCCTTTGCTGTTTCCTGAGTCGTTCCAGTGTCATTAATCAGTGCTGGTGCAGTAGAGGCTTGTGGTGTGTTATGTCGCCAGCGCAGCAGCTTCTCCGTCCCTTTCCCCCACCCCCTGCATGCCTACACAGTGGGGAAAACTAGAGAGGGAAGCCATCAATCTTCCCTGTCCTACATGTCAGCAGTGATTCTCCTGTCGACTTCCTGCTCTCTCTGTCGTGCCCACCACCTGTGTTTAGAATTAGCTCTGATGCTGAGGATCTTGCTTGGCTCTTCACCTGTTCTGCCCCGAGTAAATGGCTGTTAAAATAAAGCAGAGCAGCTAAATGCTATAGCATGTGAATAGTAACCACCACTGTGGCTTGGGGGGTCATTTCTGTTGCAGCTGCTCTTGTAATACTGTCACAATTTTCTGTAGCATTGTGGTGTTTGGGTCTAAAATCTCTTGCTTTTGTTTCAGCCCAAGGTGAGTTTGTGAGTCAGTCTTTTTATTATTTAGAAATTAAAATATTTATAAGATATATTATGGGCACAAGCCTATCTTTCATCTGTTAGGCTGCTGGGACAAAGTCATGAACAAAGTCCAGAGAAACTAGTTAGTCCAAAGCTTTGTCCTTACCTTCAGTCACTCCAAGGTTATAATTAGCAGAAGCCTCCTTGGAACTTGATTTTGAAGATGTGTCTGTCTCCCCCATGACTGGGTAGATGGAGGAGCTGACAGACACCACCTCAGTACTTCTAGGGCAGGATTAATGTGATCATTTAATGGTTTGTTGTGTTAAACATTAGGTCTTAACTAGACTCTAACCAGCCACATTTTTATGTATACTTTTATGTAATTTTATAACATGTCCATGCCAAAATAAAAGGAGAAACAATCCTGAGAATTGTTTGTCTACTGGCAGCTTTCTCCTACCTCCTTGAATGTGTGCTACGTTTCTGTTTTTAAAACCCAAAAGAGGTGAAAGCATAGGCATAAGGTTACCTTATAATTGTAGCTTGTCTGCTGTCATTTCAAGTGTGTGACGGCAATATTTATGTGGAGTTGTAAAGAAGAGAGATTCTGAAAACTGAAGTCTTGTGAATGCTTTCGCTTGATCTTATTTCTGTAACTCTTTGTAAAGGGGGAACTGTTTTACAACTGATTTTACTACATATTTGAGACACAGCTTTTCCTTGACTGTACCAGGCAAATACGTGTATTCAAAAGATAAATAAATTATTGTGTTCAGCAGTCATAGAATGCACAAAGCTAAACATGAAATGTAAAGCCAGGATACCAAAAATTTGCTATAACTTGGGATGCTTGGACCTTGGTGTGTCTTCCAATTCTGGCACATCCATCTCATGAGAAAAAATGATTGTGGTTTTTACTGCTGAATCGAGGCCTTGACAGTTTGGCTCTCCTTCCATACAGAGAAAAGCTCTGCTTTAGTCCAAGAGAGCAGAATTGGAAGCTGTCATCTTTCCTGGTTTGCATTGAAAATGGATATAGCCATGCTACAGGATGGCAGGACCAGACTTTAGCCATCCTGCTCTGGGATAAGGATGTAATGTTTGTTCCTGATTATTTGAGAGAATTTGGATGTTAATATTTTTTCAGGATAGGGAGTGACAGTTGTTTGTCTCATGACAAAAGGGAGGTTGGGTGAGAGAACACCTGAATCTTAATGGGTTTGGGCTAAGCTTCATTCGGTAATACAGCTGAGAAATACACTGTGATGTTTAGAATTGCCATGCAGAGGTCTTTTAGAGAGAAAACAGATAGTGGATGCTAAGTCATCTGTCAGATACTCTTCTCTTAGAAGGCATGAGGATTAACGTGCAGCACTACTGGTGTAGGTGCACACACCACACAGAGTTAAACATACGAACAGCAGGCTCACACTGTGCTTACTACAGATGTCTGGATGAGTGAGTGCCTGTGGGCTGGAGCTGCATGTCTTGTGGCTTTCACTCTGCTCCATTGGGAAGTCTTCACTCCTTTTGTTTTTATCCTTTTCCAGCTCCAGTACTTTGGAGCACAGAGCTCCCATCCCCTGACCTAACAGCTCCATTGAAGTGCATTCCAGCCCCATGATTTCATGGTACCAGGCAGAAGTCCCCTGCCACGCTGCTATGCTGCCCGCTGCTTCTCACGGAGTGAACAAACAGGGAACATAAACTCTCTCCAAAGGAGCAATGTTCTCTGTATATTTTTAGTGCAAGAAATCCAAGATCCATTTGAGGGTGTTTTGTGTGGGCTTTTTTTAATATAGACTTCTGCTAACACAATGGAATATTTCATGCCACCCTGTTTGCTGTAACTTCTTGTGCTTTATGTTGTTAAATGGAATCAAAGGAGTTAAAGATGAAAGACTTCTAGTCAACTAGTCCCTCAGCTGGGAGCCAGTATGGGTTTGTTCTTTGTAATGGATTTGCTAATGCTTTACTCAGGTTCAGCCTAGCTCAGTTTTCATTATTGGATTTACTTATTTCTGTGAATTCTCTGCTTCAGGTTAAGTAATTGCTAAGGTTAGACTGAATATAATACTGCTACTGTTTGTTTCTAATGTTTCACTTGCTATTTATTGCCCTTATACTGAACAAACCTTTTGTAAGTATTTGTTTACCATCTGAACATACAAAGCACCATTAAAGATGTCATGCTTGCCTTCACAGGTATTCTCTTTAATGGATAGAAAACTTGGTTCTTTCTTCTTATCAAACTGTGTCCATTTGACATTGTACATTGTGTGTTTTCTTTTCAACATGTAGTGTGTCACCAGATGCTAACTTATGTAGTATTACAACGAACCTACCTTTCATTAGCTCATTGTTAGCATTTGAATATTTGGAGTTAATACAGTATTTGAACATACAGTTTATGCCGAGACACTGATGTCTTGTTTTTGTTTTTTTTTTTTTTGGTGAAAGGTATTCTCAAACTGCCTGTTTAAATGTCACTATTTCATTTTTATGTATTGAGTGTATTATACTCACATTAAGGGATGCCAATACATCCAGTATGTTCATGGTAACATTATCAACAGACTGGACAGTGATCTGAGAAGTTGAAAAGGCAGATAATGAACAGGTTATGGGAAACATTCGAAGCAAGGACTGCAGCTGCAAGGGAACAGAGTCTGCCTGACCTGGGGACCAACAAAGTTTCTAGACAGAACTGTTCTTCAAAGGCTCAGGGTGTCAGCACTTTTTGGGTCAAGGTATTGGCACATGAGCTGATCTGTGCTGACTGCACAGAAATTCCTATGCCCTGGTATAACACACAGTTACCCTAGGGAGTAGAGCTTCTCCTGCACTGAAGTAGCACCAGCTTCAGGGTCCTGGGGAAAAGAAGCAGTAACATCAGGAGACATGTCAGGTGATGCTGTCTGTTGGAAGATGTGCAAGTTTCTGCACTATGCTTTAACTTGGTCATTCTAACATACTTTAATTGATGTGGGTCTGTAGTGGATTTCTGGCATGTGATAAAACTGTGCAGGTAAAAAACATTTTATATAAAGTCACTGGAGTCAGGCAGTAATAACTTAATTACAGTAATAATAGTAACATGGCAATCCTCTGTGCCTTCTTACTGTCTTGGTACACAGTAAAAGCTGTATATCAAGAGCTATATGTAAGAGCTCTTCAGGGAAGCAAGGGGTGAAAAGCAAAAGTGGAGGAAGAAAAGAATACAGGAGGGATGAAATTGTCTGATAAGAAAATGGAGAGTAGGGCTGTAAGAAGTATGATCTGTGAAGAAGGGTTGTTAAACAGGCATATAAATGAGCACCAGAAAGCAAGCAGTACTATGGGGAGAAGTAATTGTGGGAAGGAGCATCAGGATTTGAACTTAGTGAGAGGAGACATGGATGTGAAAAAAGTTATGTGCTCTGACAAACAACCAACTGTTCTGGGATCCAAGTAGGGGTAGAACACCATGTTAGTGGTCAATTATTTCCTCCCTGACTTGGAAGGAAATTATCGTCTTGGTTAAGAAACATAGGAAGCAAAAGACAAATGTTATGCCTGTAAAGTACCTGTTGCATTGCCTAGCAGCTGCTCTAGGCCTTTTGTAATAAAGTACAGCTCTGAAGTCAAGTGAATCCCAAGTTTCTATAAGACTTCATCTCATTTGTAGACATTGGAATGCTGAATGCCTCCTTCTATAGGAGAGCACCTGGCCCTTCTCAGTGTTAACAGGAAGCTGGCTGCAGTCCTGGGCCAGGTAATAGCTTAGTGGGAGGTGAGTGGATTCTGTGAGTGGTGAGAAATGCTCTGATATAGGTTCCTAGGAAAAAAAAGGAATCAAATGCCAAGTGAGAGAATGAGTATCATAACTCCGTTTTTTTGTAATGAAGAGGCACATGGGTGGTCAAGGACTGGAACACAAGGACTGGAAGCTGGAATTGCTGTTGGAAGAAGTGGTGTGCTTTTCATTGCTTCAAGTGACTGCCTTAAAGCTCCTGTGCTGGAGGTTCTCCAAGAGCACTTAGAAACTGACTGAAGACTAGAAGTCAAGAAGATATTTGGGATGGGGTGAAGGAGTCACCATCAAGACATAGATGTGTAGGCATTTATGTGAGCAGGGGAAATTAGCATGGCAGCTAGCCCAAAGCTGCTCTTGTCTGTCAGCACAAACACTTAAGCATTTGGTAAGAAAATTGTCTTGATCTGAAAAACAAGCTTACTTTAAAAGAAAAGAGAATTTTTCAGCTAATTTTGAAAGAAGTAGTATAGGCTTTTCTGAACTATAGATCATGCTTAAAAGTAAAAAAGTCTATTCCACTTGGAAACCTTTCTCATTAATTTTTCTTAGGTCTGAGTGAAAATTAATTAGGTCAGTTTGAAGTTCTTTTTTTAATAGTTAAAAATAATGGTACTTGGCCTTGACTTTTACAGCCATTTTGTGTGGTTTAATACTTGTATGACTTTTTTTTTCTCCCACACACATTTGTAAGAGATTCACAGAAAAGAAAACAGACTACATCAGTTAATAAATTCTTCCTGCTAAGTTATAGATGTTGCTCAGAAAATTTAGCAGGAAAAAAGTCATGCAGCCACAGGCATAATGAAGTTGATGATCCTGTCACATAACTGAGTCTGAGGATTTGTATTGTACAGCTTGCTGTGATGGGTAGGGACCCTCATTTATAAGTAGAGCGGTCTTGCATGCTCTTGCAACTTGGCATGTGACAAGCATTTTCACATAAAACATTTCTGAGCTACTTCTGAATATGGTGGAATTCTTTGGGAAGGTCGGGGAGGTAATTGATCATATGCTGACAGCTTGGGGCTCTGAGAAAATGGTCAGATGGAGGGCTGGGATGCAGGAAAACAAACTTTCTAAGATGGTAACTGTCACTTAGCCAAGCTATACATGTTTCAAGCTTTTTAATCTTTGCTCACAACCTCAGCTTCTTAGTCTTTTTTTTTTTGTTTTTCTGTCTCTGTGAACTCTTTTGCAATGTGGACGTTTTACTGGTCTGGATGCGTGGACAGTATTTCAGGTGTGATCTTGAGCTATAGTCTTATTTCTTTGTAGAGCTCTTTTAGAAATTGTGTTGCTGCCAAAATGGATCATTTCAGAACTTTGATGATCTCTTTCATTATTCTTTGACCTTTGGGTCAAGAAGTAGGTTTCTTTCAGGAACTGCTCAAAATGTTCTTTGCAGCTAGAAAAATAAGACTTCAATGTTTATGGGAGTTAAGATGGCAGTCTACTGGGACATTGCATGAGTTTACAACAAAAATGTTCCAATTTCTCTACACTGTGACCCTAAGTTTCTATATCAGAGTGGATATAGAAACTGAAGTGTGGGTAACTAAAGAGAAACATACATCTTTGTAGCAAAAGAAGATGAAGGAATCTACCGCTCGGTTTCTGAGACCAACTTTTTTGCATATGCCATCTGACACCTTAAAATCATAGTAGTTGTCAGTCTCTGCTGTAAGATAGAGTATTTTAACTGACTTACTGCAATTATCGATTCTGAGGTCATTTTATACATTAATACACTGGCAGGAGGGGAGAAGAGACAGGCATAAATGAGGCTTTTTAAATTACTTTAAAATATAAAAGAATCTGTAAAAAATAAAAGTGTGTGTTAATTTTGCCAATGCTTTGTCACAGAATATGGTCATGGATCGGATTTTCTCTGGTATCCAGCCAACTGGGACCCCTCATCTGGGTAACTACCTTGGAGCCATTCAGAGCTGGGTGAATCTGCAGGAAAAGTGCAGCTCAGTGCTCTATAGCATTATGGACATGCACTCTCTCACCATGCCCAAGGAGCCAGCTGTCCTGCGCCAGAACATCCTGGACACCACTGCTGCAATCCTTGCCTGTGGGATTGACCCAAAGAAGTGTTTCCTCTTCCGGCAGTCACTGGTGAGTGCTCCTGTTGTTGGATTTGTTTCTGATTAAGTGGCTTTCCACACATCTTAATGAATGAGTGTAACATTGCTGAACTCTTTTATCATGTTTGTGTTGGTGGTCCTAGAATATGTTTGCAGTGTTGGGTTTTAAATTTATTCCTTGCTGCAGTTTTGAAATTTTGAAGGCTGCAACCATAACTGAGAAGCCTATTTAGAGATAAGTACACTGTAAATTTCTGAAGCTCAGCTAGGGGTTTGTGCAGGTTATGAGTAAAATATTTCAAGGACCTCTTAGAAGACAACTAATTTGTCTCTGTGTAACTTTAGTCACAAGAGTTACTCATAAATGCATAAACGTGGCCTGTGTAACCATAAAGGTAAGGAAAGCATGTTTCTATGCTTTTGTATCAGCTCTTGCCACTTATTCTGCCAGATGCACAATAATCACAAAGTAACAGGTGATGAACATGGTAAGTTTTGTATCGGTTCCACAGAGATCATCAGGACGTTACATCTACTCTGGGACTTATTTTCCCTTCTTTGCTGTAACCTCCTTTTCATATGCGCACTTTTCCATCTGGTCTGGTGACTGGTATGTAAACCCTGTGCTTCTCTTGACTACCCCAAGGGGTACTGGCCTTACCTTCCAACTTGGCATATAGCTGTCACATGCTATATTTTCCTGGAACACAACTTAGTTTCTTGCTCAATGAACTTTCTGTTATTGACTTTGAACTGGCAAACTTCTGTAATTTCCACAGACACAGATGTGTCACAGCTTCTGCTCTTGTGAAGGCCCCCCTTAAGTGGGTATCCACCTTGCAACAGAACTGCAAAGGTGATGTGCACATAGGATCTGAATTTTATCCGTGCAAACTGAAATGGTATTGCATTCTCCCTTTCAACACAATTCTTTTCAGGCAGAGTTTCCTGGGGTCGTTAAACTGCAAATGGCAATCATAGCTCTGTATCCCTGGTGAATAATGAATTGATGAAGACAGATACACTTCCTGCTTCACTTTTCCTCTGTATTAAAAAACCAGTCTAAATAGATGAGCTCAGAATTCTAGTGGAAATACGTTTAAATAAATTCATGCCATTTTTTCAAATCTGTTTATCGTTTTAAATATGTTACCAGCTTGGGTTTTAATTTTTTTCTATTCTGGCTTGTCAGCCTCAAAATGATGAATTCATTAGCTGGAATAATCACAAGGTGACTTACAAGCCAATGGTGCAGTAAAAACCAGTCTAGAGGGTTTTTTTCTCTTTTTTTTCAAGCAACTGAACAATTAGTTACAACACAGGATCAGTGACTAGATACACAGAGAGCACTCTTCAGCATGAATGATAAATGCTTTGCAAGTTGTGGTTAGACAGGAATAAAGTAAAGGTTAATAAAACTGCAAATTATGTGGAGAAGGTGTTTTATTTGCTGAAAATATGAACTGACAAATATCGAAATAAATTAACATTTGGAGGATTCAACACAAGCATAACGATGTTGCATTTTACAAAATCTACAGTTGGGCTACAAAACCTCTTGACACAGGATACAGTGCATGCTGAAATTTATATGAATTCAGAAAGAGACTTGACAAATTAATCTGAAGAATTGCTTTGGGACTGTTGCATATCTGAGCAGTCACCTCTACAGGAAGTAGTGAAACCACAGATGGGAGAGTATCCATACTTTTCTCCACTTGTGTTCTTTTTTTTGTTGTTGGTTGCTGTCAGAGGTAGATATTTGATCTGTTCCAGTGTTGCTTTTCTTATGTTCCTACTGGTCTAAAAGCTAAACTAGTGCTGTTCCAGGTCTTGCTGAAACTAGCGCTTAGGCTTCCCTTGAAGCCAGCCGTTAGCAGTGAGGATCTTGCGTTGCACTCAGACACAAAAAATGTGTTGTATCTTCCACAGTATGATAATACAGAGATTGAATCTTTGAACCCCCAAAGAGAAAGTGTCAGACTCAAGAATTGTTGGTTCTTTGTGTGGTGCTTCTACAGTACCAATACAGTAAAAAGCCAGTGAAAACCTAAGATAGTTAAACTTGAACTTGTTCAGCTTTATCACACAGAAGTTTTCACCAAATACAATTCTGATTTGCCTTATGGTGGTTAGGCTGGCCTCAGCCTTTTTACTTTAATTTTTCTGTGTCCTTATCTGTCCGGATCTAATGGTCATTGTTCTTATTAAATCTAAACCATTAGATTAAATGTTTGAGCCTGCATGATGTCTTGAATGTTATTCTTACCAATACTTACCACACAAGTATCCATACAACTTTCAGATGGATGTTTCTGTCATATTTTTGAAAGCTCATTGTCACACTGCAATCTAAAAAACTCTTACTGTTGTTTGTGAGTATAGACTGTTTCAGCACTGGCTCAGGCTGAAGTGGTTTGTCAGCTTCCCCAAACCAAGTCTGTACAAGCTGTATGAAGTGGTCAGGTATAGCCAGAGATGCACTATGATCTGTTACATTTACACAGGCAGCACCAGATGTTTCTCTGGAAGCAATTAAAAGGAGTGTCTGCATGTAGCTCTTGATGTGAGGAAAGGAGACAGGAACCTTGCTAATGTGATTATTGTTTTAGTATGATAATGAAATAGTACGTTATGGAATGTCATAATACAGAGATGATTGTTCCTAAAAATGAAGGTGTAAGATGGATTGCAGCTATTGCTAATCAAGAAAGTTTATTGCTTGATTTTGATTGGAAATTTCTCAGATTTCAAAAAAAAAAAAAAAAAAAAAAAAAAAGGAGCCGGCCTCCTTTTCAGCCACTGTAGCAGTCTCCAAGGGTGGTCTAAAAAAGCCCCACTTTTGTTTACAAACATTTAGCTGAGGTGTAAAGCAAAGTGACCAAAACTGATTGTATACAGAAATAGGGTGTGTACTTCCAGAGGTCAGCAGAAAAGCAGTGGAAATGCAGTCACAAATAGAGAACTGGATTAGGTATTTAGTTATGGACAGAGTAGGTTTTTTCAATAGCATATCAAACAGCTAAATGAGAGAATTCTCAGTAGCTTAGCATGTTGTAATTATTGTTGTATTTTGAGGTCTAGCTAGAAAATTACCAAATCTGTAGATCACAGAAATGTTCCTTTAATTACTCCTGAATGACATTTCTGGGTATTTTTTTTTTTAAACAAACACCATGCAACAAAATTATTGTTTATGAACTTCTAGTTTTAATTACCACAACTGGTGACTTTTTCTATACTCTGATTCTGTAGCAGTAAAGGCAGAATGAAGTTCTTGCACTACAGAGGTATGCTAGTAATGGTAAGGCCCACTAAGGCAATTGCTCATGCAGTCATTCATGTAAATGGTGTGTCTTCTCCCTTTCTCTGGGTTACACTGGGCAAGAATCCTGAAAAGAGTGGGTTTTTTTGTTCTTTATTTGTTTGTTTGGCTGACTCTTTCTGTATTTTGCTGCTTGTGTTGCTTCTCTGGAATATGTTTTCCATATGTGAAAAAAAATAATGTTACTTGGTTTCTCAAAAGCCCTGTGCCTTTTGGTAAGGGTTTCACTTATTTTACTTACTTAGGCTTTTGCAAATCTCTAATCCAGAGATATCTAAGATATGTGCCTGCAGAGTTTTCACAGACTTTATCATCCTCTTCAATACAAGCAAGGGACAAAAGGCTGAACAATATGAATCACAGATTGACTGCTGGAAGAAAGCGTGGTGAGAACAGATACCTCTTGCGTTTATACTAGATCCAAAAGGTGTTGTTATGATAAGGATGCAGGTTGACTTGGAAGTTCCAAGTTGACTTGGAATCTCAGAACAGATTTCAGTGATGTCTTCGCCTTTCAGCTAAAATGAAATAAAAGCGACAGAAATTTTGCATAGGCAAATTTTTATTGTAGTGTTTAGAGAGCATATGGCCTATGTTCTTATGTATTGGATATTACGGCTTAATTACCTATAAATGGAAAGTGCTAGTTGGATGAAAATTATTTTTGTATGCTTCAGGATTCACCATTTATAGATTATTTTGTTTTAAAACATGTACAGACAGTAAGTTAATGGCTGACTGTATATTTGGTCTTAATACATTGCAATTCAACAAATAAATCCCACACTTACATTGCCATATAAAAACTTGAATTCCATCCTAGGAAAGTAGTGGTTACAAAGAACAAGTGATGATAACTTGAAAATATTTAGAAGCAAGAAGGATGGTGATGAATAATTAGGGTAATGTTTGGAACCACATTGTCTGTGAAGGGTTATAAACAAGCACATTTAATTAGAATATCTGGAAAAAAATTGTGGTGTATGTTGGACAGTAAAATGGCCTCCCAGTGAGAGAAGCTCTTTCATTACAGCTTGTTTAATTATATTTTCTCAAGTAGAAACTTATAGAAAAGTGACAATTTTAGTAAGAATACAAAATAAAAATAAATGCGTATTTCAAAATAGTGCATTTTTCTTTGGAGTACAGCTGCAAGATATATGAAACCCTCTTACAGAAAAAAATAATGTTAAGATATGCTTTAAGTGGCTGCCTTTGCCTACCGGGCATAAGAAAGAGGTTATGGAATAATGACTTATACAACATATTGCGAGAGTATTAGGAGAAACAAAAAAATATATTCTTTAAATTTTACCATAACTGATAAAAGCTGTAGCAGTCATCTTTCATAAAACTTAGATCTTTTACTAAAACCAAAAAGGACTATGGGGAGGGGGGGGATAAATAAGGGAGACAGTATGCAATCTGCACACATGGTAAATTTATATGATATAACCCATTTTCTCTGATTTGTGGTGGGTACACTACACATTTCAGTTCTTACCCATAACCATCTTGTATCTCATCTGCTTCACAGTCAAAACAATATTAGAAACTGATTTTGCTTTTATGTGGTCTCAGGCTGTTCTTCCTGTCCACCTATCTATTGTAGTAGACACATACTAAATGTCCCAAGAGAAACTAAAATTCCATCAGAGTTGATTCAGCAGGCAGTGCTTGATACGCTGCATGAACACTTCTCGGAGGAGTCCTGTGAGTTTCTGGACAACATAATGTTCAGTTTCTGGGTGGAAAATTGCAGTTTTCATCCTTCTGGATAGGGTGATTTATTTTCTGAGTATAATCAGCTGCAGTATTCTTGCAGTGTGCAAGCAAATTGAAGCAGTAACTCTGGGAGGTGGGAATTTGCAAATTTGTCTTAGCCTTAGCTCCAAAAGCCAAAATTCAACAGTATAAATGTGTGCACTGTTTCACTGCTGTTATTTTCCAGAAATATCCATCTGCTTTGTTTTGTGGGCAGTTTGAATAGATTCATGCTACCCCTTGTCCAATTTTCAGAGGGGCTGAAAAGCTTCCATTGCATCATAGATTATAAATTCATTAAAGTACATTAATTTAGCACGGTCCATTGAAAACTTCCTGTCATAAGAGGAAGTATGTGACTGTTTAATTCAGAAAATTATTCTGCTTCTCTCATTCCTCTGTTTTCTCTGTCATGGACCAGACTAGAGCTCAGTGGGAAGGAAAGTCATGGTTCACTAGGATTTCTCTTTTTTTTTTTTTTTTTTTTTTTTCTGCCTTAATTTACCTTCTTCATCTCATCCTATTATGTAGGCGTTATATTTTCCTCTCTTCACCATTCTTCTGGACACACCAAACTAATTATTCAAACAGTATTTTGGGTTATACTAGGAGAATGTCTCTGAAAATAGGTTGATCTCATAATGAGTAAAGGAGGGGAAAGGGTGCTTCAGCCAAATTACTGTGGTCTATCAGGGTTTATAACCAGTAAAGCTTGATTCCAGTAGGAATATTCTTGGTCAGGTGCTTCGGAAAGGAGAGACAGATCTTATTTCTGGATGTTTTAGCCAAATATAAATAAGGATACATGACTAAATTGTTCCAAGGTAATGGTGAAAGCTGTAGATCCTGACACATTTACCAACAATAACTAGATAACCACCCCCCCAGTTCAATACATTGCTTAGTATGTTCTTTAAATCTGATATCGCCTTTGTAATCATAAACTTATTCCACCCAATCAGTTATTTCTGTGAACAGGAATTTGGGATACTGTGGCAAATTATCTGTCGTAAAAGTACCTGCACTGTGCAGATTTTTACACATTTGATTCAAGTGTAGTCTTTTATTTTTGTCTTGCTTATGGCCTTTTTTTTTCTTTGGCTGTATAATATAGAGACACGTTGCTAAGTGTCTTGAACATAAGAACATAATGCCTGCAACCTTAGGCATTAATAAAACCTTACCTATTACTCAAGAAAAATATGAGCATCATTTGCTTTTAAAAAGGATCTTTTGAATTTTTCCTTCTCTGTTCCAATTTCTTTTAATTCACAGCTATCCAAATTACCTCATGAGACTATTTGTTTGTACTCTACTCTACCAAAATTAAATCTTTTAAATTTATTGCCACTTTAAAATGTAGCACTTAATGAGGTTACACTGTTGAGGGAAAGCTGTTTCCACATGATAGATATGGAGCAAATTTGCAGTGCCTTACGGACAAGGGCTACAGGTTGCAACCTGGGGAAATCCATCTTGAAAATAAAACACTGCATCTCCTTTTGCAGAAAGCCACTTCAGCTGCCAACACACAAGTTTGTATTATAACTTCAGAAAGCTGAGGCCCAATGTTGCTGATTTGCCTGCTTTCAGATCTGCTTCCAGTATTCATGCCTCTCCCACTTGAATCTCATGGCTTGCTGTATTCCTTAGCTGTATGTCTCATCATAAAAAGTCATCTAGAATTATTTGGATTAAAAGTAGCTACTGGTTTTCCGTGTATATATCATTTGCTGTGGCCAGGAAATATCAGCAGTAATTTGGTAAGAAATAGCCAGGATCAAGGACAAAAAAATAGATCTGCAGGAAGAAGCCCTGACACTGTACTTCAGCATATAAAGCTCCAGAGATGATCCAAGTATAAGTTGTGACCTGAGTTTAGTAACTTCAAATGGCTGTACAAGTAAATAATTAAGAAGCTATTTGTCTTTAAAAAGGGAGAAGCAGGGCACTCAAGTGAAGAAACACAAATGTTTGTGCCTTTCAGATAACGGCTCATTATCACTTGGAAGTGGTCACCTCTGTTAATGCAGCCTTGGCCTTGTCAAGGAAAGAATGAAAGTCGTTTGCTCTGGAAATAACTCTTTGATTACTGATTAGTAAGCCAGGTTGTGGGGGATGCCTAATGCAATGGAGATTGAAGGAGGAAATGTGTCCCTGGTAATAGCATAGAGATGACCATCTCAACCCTTTGAGATATGTTGATGGTTTTTACAGACTTGTATGAGATTAGGAAAGAAAACTGTTAAAATGAGCAAGAGCACAGAGCAGGAAAAAAAGAGAGAAACTTGTATTTATTGAGAAGAGCAAAGTGTAGGATTTGGGCTGTCTGAAAAGGGGGGATTGCTCTCTGGAACTTGTTAAGAGTTTTTGGAAAATTTTTAATGGGAAATAGTTGACTTTATAAAGGGAAACAATAAATAGAGCACTTAAAAAACTGTTATTCCTGGTTATTTTCAGCAAGGCTGCAAGAAATATTTCCCAAGAAAATAATGTTTTTACTGAAAACAGGCTATTATTTTTTTCAGGACACAAAAGTAGCTGAAGTTGACCTGAAGGATTTAATTTATTAGATAGCTGATTTTCAGAATTTGCAGAATTTTAGTGTCTATGTCTCCAGAATGAACTAATTAATTAGATATGATACAAAGAAAAGGAATTCATGCAGCAGGGAATAAAGTAGCTGCCTTAAGAAGGAAAAAATCAGAAGTCAGGATTGCTTCAGTTTGAAGAGACGGCTGAGGTGTATATGCAATCGAGGTTTACAAAATCAGTAAAACACTGAATAAGCTGGATGTGGAATTGTTCACCAAATTTTGCAATATAAGAAACAGGTGGTATTCAAAACCAGTAAACAAAAATGGATACATTAGTGGCTGAATTATTTCTTTAGACGTCAGGTTTAAGCCTCTGGAGCTTGATGTTCCATGGGCTTGTGAAGTGAGCAATATCAGCCGGTTCAGAAAGGGGAATTCCCTGGGATTCCTGGGGATTCCTGGGGAATCTGCATACATTACCAGGACTGGGCCAGGGATAATACCTTCTGATATTTCCTAGTGCAACAATTATGGATGCTGGAGAAGTATGAGAGGAAGATACTGTAGGAAGCAGTAAGCTCATGTGTTTGCCCCAAGTGCTACTCTTGGAAACAGAGCACGAGGCTGTATTGCCTTTGTTGTGACCCAGTACAGTGTTATTTCTTACATTCTTGTGTTCTGGCTGTTAAATGAAGACGCTTGCAGCAAGAAGCTGATGGAATTTGTCTGGGAGAATGGCTTCTCCTGATTGTGATCCATGGGTATTGCTCAGTGAAAGGAAGAGTAGACTGAGCCTTTATTCTACTGTATTCTACATGATGGTGTCATGTACATCATCAGGTCTTCCAGTTTCTTTGTATCAAATTTATGCAATCAGTGTGATGGAATACTGTAGCTAAATGAGTAACATTTGAGCAGATGCACCATGACCAACCAAAGGCAGCAATTACCTGCCCTTCTGGCGAAGTAAAACATGGTAGCTTAAACCATGATTTAGTCTGACAAATTATTTGTGGTTTAAACCTATAACCTCCTGATTCACACACAAGTATACAGTCAGTTGCTGCAATTTGGATGATGAATGCTGACTCATTAGCCTCCAGCTGAAATTAGATTCCAGCTGAAATCTCTACCCTTTGGTATACTTTTATGTATACTTTTACATCCCCATTTTATCAGGCTTTTTCTTCAGCATGTTCAGCACTTCAGTCTTACTTAGGAAAGGACTGTGTGTTTGAAGATGGGAAATGAGTTTAACTTGGTAGGTAATACCCAGAACTGTGCATTCAACCCAACAAATGCTGTTTAGATCACTTGGTGTTTTGGTAACTGATGTAAAGTTAAATCCGCTGATCCAGTGAAACACACGTGCAGTCTTGGCTGCGAAAGCAACATCTGACAGAGCTGAATCAATGACTGCATGGCTTTTAAAGAGGGTTGTTGTCAACACAAGTGCAACAGAGCACCATCTCCTCTCTGTCCGTGACTAGAAGAAAGAAATGAGAAACCACTTTGAACCAGATGGTGATTCCTTCTAGATGAAATAGGAGTCTGGTGTTTAGTATTTTCCGTGAAGTTCATTTTACTCCGGTTTTTGTTGCACTTTGTCTTGTGCACAGAAGATTGCAGGTCAAATAAGCATGAGGGAATTAATAAAAACCCTGAATCTGTGGGAAAGGCAAAAAGAAGGGAAAGAATCCACCTGAAATATTTCTAACCACTGAGCTGTAGTCTGGAAGTTGGATACTTTTACACATTGGTGACCAAAATAGTCCAATGACTTCTAGCTAGAAAATTACTAAATTTAAATGTGACAACAAAGGAATTTCAATTAAATAATCCTAGTAATTCTTACTTGTTAACAAACACTTTTTACTGCCTTCTGTCTGGATTGTTATATCATGTTGCAGGCATGAAGCTTGGAACATTGTTGAGACAGTTAGCATGCTCTTAAAGATTCAAACCTGCCAGAATTGCAAAGAGTGAATCAAGTATGCAAGCAAAGGAGTATACATTTGTGTTCAACTCTGTTATTGCTAAAGCATTTTCTTTCTTGTTTAGAGTATGAGTGGATAGGAATCAAGAACCTTCCTATACTATTTTAATGCAGAGCATGCAATTCTGGCAGTGTTCAAAACTTTCCATTAGCTTGTCACTTGACTTCCTGAAAAGGTAATATACAGAATAAATTATTTTCTGGACCATGATACAATTTATTCTTATTGACTTTGAGAAAATATGCATATAAAAGAAGAAGATTTAAATAGATTCTGTCTTCATACTTTAAGGTTCCTGAGCATGCAGAACTTGCCTGGATTCTTGGGTGCTTAACTAATGTGCCACGTCTGCTACGTTTGCCCCAGTGGAAGGTATGGACAGTTCAATAAATTTAAATGAAATTTATGGGAATTCAGTAGAAATGTCAGCCTGGAAATATTTGTCATCTATGAAGTACCAACCTTGTTATTCTTGCTTTAGGTTAAAGTAATTCTGTAGTCCTGTGGCGAAAAGGGGAAAACATATCTCTCCAGATCTGTTCTTCTTAGTGAACTTTTCCTGCCGGAAGCTACAGAATTGTGTTTTTGGCAAAGACTTGCAGAAAACATGTAATCAATAAGAGGTTTGTTTTCTGTTATTAAACTGTTTGCTAGAACATTCAGTGTTATTTCAATGCTTATTTAATAAGCATTTGCATTACAAAAGTAATGCAAAATATTGCAGTGGAAGCCTTGGGCCTTGCTGATTAAGGAGTTTCATAAATAGCTTTTCTTTTTCCACTATAAAGAGTGGCTGCTCTATAGATTTTATTTAAGAGTGTTCAAAAGAGGCGTATGTTTGAAGAGGAGTATATAAATTATAAATATTAAAAATGTGCTGAGTGATATTGTATCTTAAAGGTTTGCCTTTACATGTTTCAAATGTTCATCTTCTTAATCTTGGTGTTGTATCAGCATGACTGCATTAACACAGTTCTTGCATTTAATTTCCTTGTATTTTATTTTGACATTTAGTAAGCAGAAAAACAAAGACGGGAGAGAGAAGTATCTGAAAAAGAAAAGAAAAAGCTAACAGCTTAAGAGCAGTTTGGCTTGCAGAGTTCAGAGCAGTCTTAAATACCTCCAGATGTTTTCTTTTTTCCTGTTTTCCTTCTTAATTAAATAAAACCAGTAAAACTTAAGTACAGCAACCAGTGTTAATGTATGGCATAGATTAAAGCAAACCTTTTCAAACCTGAGGTTCTAAAGTTAAGCTCTTAAATCCTACTTTGACTGGATTGACTTTCCAGACCTATAGATAGGTGTTACAGGTGCTAGGCTTTGCAAATTAGGTTCCCTGAACCCTAGGCACTTAGTGATGTAGACAGAATACAGAATCTGTTGGAGAGTGTAAGACAAGTCTAAATATATTTGAACAGTCTTAATGAAATAATTCAGATTTCAAGGGGGTTAGTATATTTAACTATTGCTAAGAGTAGAGCATAACTATATACCATTGCTAGAACAGAATTAGTGTTTGTAGCCTGACCGTCTTGATCTAGGTGATCCATGTCAGGGAGCAGTAGAGGACTTGAATGCATTGGTTGGATTGTGGGAAGAAGTGTGAACTACTGGAGACAACACTGGGCTTTGCCTCTGTAGTTCTGAGTTCTCCCAGCTGTCACTGGCTGTCCTGGTGACTGTGTGTGATCACTGTGTCTTGATCTCTAACACAGGTATTAATATCTTTTTGTATCCCCATTATGAAGTGTTACAAAAATTTATTGCTGAAGACAGTATTTAAAAAGTAGGATTTTGTGTAGTAACTCAGCCTGATGGTTTTACATTTGAAATCGTTTCCATTAATAAGGTTACAAACAGGAAATTAAAGAACTCCTATGTTCCCTTCTCACTAGAATATCAGGAGAGTATAGGGAAATTCATAAATATGGGACATAAACCAGAATTTTTTCATAAAGAGTAGGTTTTACATGACACTGTCTTCTGTAAAGCTACATAATAAATTACTCAATCAGAATTCTAATTAATTAAAATCACAGACTTTGATACCATTGATCAGAAGCATGATTCTTCTCTGTTTTTCTTTTCCAAACAGATGAAGCGTGCCAGCCAGAATAGCGAAGGAACTGTTGGTTTGTTGACTTACCCTGTGCTTCAAGCAGCAGATATTTTGCTGTACAAGTAAGAGGCAGAATGTGATGGGCAATGTCTGTTCAGCTACGTTGGAATGAATGCCTGTCAGGTCAACATGCTAACTTATTGAACAGGGGAGCTGGGTGTGATTAGATCAGAAGATTGGAAATGGATGACAGACTCTCAAGTGGCTGGGTGAAATCTAGCCTGGTTAAAAAATTACTGACAGGGCTGTAAAGAGCAAAAGCTGGCCACGTGAGAATAATGCTTAGGGAATTATAAAAAAAGTGATGTTTAATTATACATATTACACGTTCACACTGACACGCTTTTTGTAGAAGTAGTTAAGCTTTATTTTATGCAGTGTACTATAGGTACTTAAACTGTCTGTATGTAGTGCACCAGTATTAGTGGCGGTTTCTGGGTAGGCCAGTTCATACTGATGAAAAAGACTAAGTTATTGACTGCAGCTTGTAGTGCCTGGGCTGGTTCAGTTTTCTTGGTGTACTGTGTGCTGCAGTGGAAATAGCTCCTAGTGAGGGACTGGCAACTCAGCATGCCTAAGCCTGTAGCCTGGCAGGTAGGATTTGTAGTGCGTTGTCATGACAAGTGTTTCATAATATGATTTAAACTGTCTCAGTAAGTAACTGTTAAAGACAGTGCACCATGTATGAATTATTTTTATGTTCAGAGCATATGTATTTTGTGGCATTGTTCTGAAAGAAGTTGTGAGTATTGGTTGGGACAGAGAAGTAACACAGGACTGAAGACAGGGGTGTCAGGTCAGACTAACCAACCTTAACCAGTTGTGAATTCAGAAAAATGTATCTAAAGAAATTTCTTGTTAATTGATCAAAGTAGAGAAAACAGGACTGTTAGAAGACCAAGAGATGGTATTTCTAATTTACCTAAATTTTAACTAAAAATAACAGGAAGCAAGCAAAAATCAGAATTAATTTGAATACTATAATGATTTTATTTGAAGTGAGTCCCATTTGATTGTCCGTTTGATTGTATTAGAGTGATTCGACTGTCAAGTATTTAAGGGTGAAATTTAGACAACTTTGTCAGAAATCACGTTGTTTTGATTGAGTTCACCACGTCTGTCTCTTCCATCTCTAAAAAGATCAGGTGTTTCATCTTTCCTTAGTAAAGCTAGTGGTTTCTTGGCTACTATCTGTATTAACAGCAGGCTGTCCACACAGAGCACAAAACAAGGAAGTGAAAGAGAAACAATATCTCTTTGAAGAAATTTGACTTGATATATTTAATAAGAAATGTTTTAATGTAAACAAAATAATATGAGGAACAAGAATTGGTGAGAATCGGAAACACAGGAAGGGAACAGCAGACATGAAGTAGAATTCAGAGCTGCAGGAGGGGGAGAAACAGTACTAGCTCCAGTGAATCAAGGATCAAAGAGGCAGGAAAATGGACAGAAGGTAAATACATGACAGAAAGGAGTAAAAATACCACCAGAATAGAAATATGAAAAAAAAAAATAAGCCGGCAAGGAAAAAGGCAAGATATCATGCAGAGACTTTTATAGAGATAATATGTTTTCTGTTTAGTGGCAAACCTTGTGAATATGGAACCATTTTGGCATATGGAAACATTTCTTTTGACCTGTTTTAAGTATATTGATTATGGTAACTGATTTTCTCTCAGTTATAGGGCACTGTGATTTCCTATTGACTACTGTAACTGTTTTTAGGTTGCCTTGCTGACTGGTTGGAAATAAAGGTGGACAAATTGATTCCTGGATGTCAGCCCAGTAATTCAGAATCGGAAGGAAAGAATACCATGTTGATCTGAAATTTTCTGGGAACTTAAAAGATTCATAGTGAACTTCCTTGCTTTGGAACATGTCCAGTATTCATAGCTGAATACCCCATAAGCCTTAGAAAAAAAATCTGCTGGGGGATGGGAGAGTGAGTAATCAAAAGCTGGCAAGATTTCAAGTCTGCCTCATCTAAAAGAATCATACATTTTTAGCAAGTATGATTAACTGTGGGAAAGAATCACCAGGGGAAATAATGGATTCTTCACCTCCTCACGTCCTCTGATGCAGATTGTGTTTCCCTCCAGAAGCATATTCAAGCCATTGAGTTCAATACAGAAGATCAAATTATCCTTTGTATCTAATCCTCTAGTAACTCTTGTGACAATAGAGGTACTGGACCACATGATTTATACAATTGTGATGGGGAAGAAACACTCTCTTCTTTTCTTCCCTTGATACATCCTCAGAACTAACTCCTCAACAACAGTTATGTTTTCCTGAGACTTGACATGACAAGGTGCTTGCTCTTCATGCCTTGCAGATCTTTCTTACTTTGCACACTATAACGTGCTCCTTGATCTCTAAAGAGGCAATAGGAGATACTACAGAAACCTTTCTTTGAGCTGAGTTTAATGAGTTGCTCTTGCATGTATCTTTGCCATATGTATCTTCACAAAGGGCTATTTTTGCCCTTGGTTCTGTGCTTCAGTTCAGCACAAAAAGCGGAGTCATCCTTGAGTATGTTCAGTTTGGGGTCTTGTTCCCACAGCACCTATATCTAGCTGGGACTGCGTGTTTGGCTCAATCTGGCTCTCAGTCATGGCAGAAGCTGTGGCAGTCTTGAGTAACATTTCAGCAGAACCAGAGAGCTTTGCTGAGTTTCCTGTATCTGTCTTTTATTAAAAGGTCAACACGTGTTCCTGTTGGAGAAGATCAAGTCCTGCACCTGGAACTAGCCCAAGATATAGCACAACATTTCAACAAGAAATATGGAGAATTCTTTCCTGTGCCCAAAGCCATTTTGAGTGAGCTGGTCTTGGTTAATTTTTTTTCCCTTAGCTGCACTTCGAAATTGAAGATTGATTTAAATATTGTGGAAATAGATTCAGGGACCAAGAAAAGGGGGCAAACTGATATCAAGGGAGTGGAAAATTAAAAACTGGCAACAAGAGACTAGAGGCTGTGAAAATGAACTCCCAAGATAGATATAAGGCTTTAGAAATCTATGGTTGAGGAATGTACGTGATGTCTGGTATTTTAGTCCAGGGGGCCAGATGCACTCTACTGCTGCCAGTCAGCCTTGTTCTTTAAGTACTGGACTTTTTAGGAGTAGGGTCTCTGTTCCATGTTGCCCATTCAGGAGACATGTAAGTAACAAGGCAAGAGACCTCTAGCAAGGAGAATTCTTCAGTGTCTGACTGGGAGATGTTTACTTTAAGCATGCTGAACAGCCTGTTGGTTTATATGTACAGTACTCCAATCTTTTATAAGGGTGTTTAATATATACTTGAGTATTTCAGTATGTGTCTGTCACAGAGCTTAAGACTTTACGGTTTTGATCTTAGACTCAGGAAGACTTATAAGGAAAATCTTCTCAGCCATTTTTGAGCAATAAGGTCATAGGCCGGGGGGGTGAGGAGGAGTCAGATGGCACAAATGGCATGTTTGTTAAGAAACGTGGAGAATTGGGCAAGGATGAAGCGTTGCATCTTTGTTGTAAGTAATGTAGAGGAATGCACAGCAGAGACCTTCGCCCCCAAAAGGGCAAGGAGCTCTCACCTTAGAAAAGACAGGCAGTAATAAACCTTTCTCAGTTTTCATGCCTCAGTGACAAAAATGGTATTAGACCTAGAGTGGAGTTTTGAGAATATTAGGGATTGCAAACTGCAGTTTCTAATTGAGTACTAACCACTATAAAAAAGAACTGAGTGTAGCCTATGATGCAGGTGAGACTGTTTACCATTAAATAAAAAGCTCAATTTGAAAAGAAAAAAAAAGAAGAAAAAGAACATTTCATTTTGCTGCCAAAATGCATTCCTTCTTAAGTTCACAAGTATATGCAAACCATCAAAATATCGTATAAGAATGGAGAAGGTAGGGACCTACTCAGATTCACTAGCTGTAGACAATTGAATTACATGGACTCTTTCAAATTTGCAGAACAGGGACAGACTCTTCCAAAAGGTGATTTCAGAACAAAGCACTTTCTGGGGCCATCTGAATTGTATGCTGGAAGAATTCTTATCCTTTCACTGAGTACATAGGCGATCTGTGAGCAGTATGCAGATAATTTAGTTGGCTGTATTAGGTGTATAAAAACAATTGGTATGAGTACTCTGTAGATCAGTGATATTTTATGGTCTCCATGAATTATATTTCTTGGTGAAAATCCGAAACAGTGTGGATTGATGCTGTTAAAGTACTTTGCAATATTCTCCTAATGCTACTGGTCTATTTCCTGTACCTGCATGTATCTTAGCAGATTGTACAATACCCACACCTTTGTTATCTGAACAGTTCTTAATGTCTAGCAGAGCTGGTCAGTGTTGAGTTAGAGAATTTTAGTAACTGTTTTTACTGAGATTTAGGAGAATTGCCAGAGATTTTGAGTGGAAGATTTTCCTGATATAAGGAGATTAACTGTTATGGGATTATTTTTTTTTTTTTTACCAGTGGAGTTCTCCACTGTTCAGAACCTTTCAGTAATGTGCAGTAATAGAATGGAGGAAAAATTTGGGGGGGAAAATCAGCATGTAAGTCACATAAAATATTAGAATAAACCCCAGCAGAAGTTCCTGCTTAGTGAGGGTGGAGAGATGGAATAGGCTTCATTCAGTTTATGAGAGTAGAAAGGTGGCTTCCTAGAAGGACAGGAAGGGTGCAGTGACTAAACAGAGTTTACATGATTGTGCTCACAATTAATTTTTGAGCAAGGATAAACAACTTCATCATATAGCTGCACATTGTTCTTAGCAATTGTCATAAGAAACCATTGTCAGTGCTTAAAACTTTCCTTTTTTTTTAAAGGTACAACAAAGAAGATAAAATCCCTCAGAGATCCATCAGTGAAGATGTCCAAGTCAGACCCACAGAAGTTAGCTACTGTTAACATAGCAGACAGCCCTGATGAAATAGTGCTGAAATTTCGCAAAGCTGTGACTGACTTTACCTCGGAGGTGACCTACGACCCCGCCGCTCGCCCCGGCGTCTCCAATCTGGTGTCCATTCATGCCGCAGTAACGGGGCTTAGCATCAAAGAAGTGCTGCACCAAGCCACTGGTCTCGACACTGCCCACTACAAAATGGTGGTAGCAGAGTCAGTTATCCAAAAATTTGCACCTATCAGGAAGGAAATCAAGAAACTGCAGGAAGACAAGTCCCATCTGATAAAGGTTTTAGAGGATGGAGCAGAGAAAGCCAAAGAACTGGCTGCTCCTATCTATCAAGAAATAAGGAGACTGGTGGGATTTCAATAGAAGCTGCTGTGTGATTGCAAGGACTTGTATCATGGGACAGAGATTTTGTTACTTGTAGCAAAATCATTTATTAATTATTAATCATTTTGGTTTGAAACAAAGCTTCTTTTCCTGGAAGATCCAAGGAGAATATTGAAGATGATTGCATTAAAAAATGTGCATGAATCCAGGTATCTCCAGTGGGGCCAGCATTAAGCTTGTCTGGATAGTCAGAGGGAGTTCAGAAGTAATCAAAATTCACAAAGAAACTGTGCAAAAGAAGATTATAAGGATGCCTGTGTGGGGTTTTGGATTTTTCCATCGACCACTGCAAGAAGCTGAAGCCTAGGCAAGGTGATCAGAATCTATCAGAAAGATTTGTAATCCTCTCAAGAACATACTTAGCTCTGTGTGTGATCTTGTTACAGATGGACAGTTTATCTTATTGGGGGTTATTCAGCTTTGATATGGTGATTGAACATGTTCTTGGATAACTAAAATAAAAGCAGAGACTTAAAAATGAATACTCAGGGTGATAAAGAGAGAACTTACTGCTTCTCCCTCTAGTGTCTTCAAATTCAGTGTGAATTTTTTTTTGTACCTATGTAGTTTGTGTGAAGTGAATTTCACTTCTGCCTTTTGTGCCATCCTGCTGGTCAAGTCTAAGGTACTTCAGTGAGAAATGACGTGCTTCAGCTGCTCCTATTTCACCTGCTGTTCTGTTTAGCAGGGAGCTCCAGGATTTTCAGTTCAGCATCAAGTCTAGGATTGTTTTTAAAAAGGTGTTGAAGAGAAGACATAATCCTGAATCAAAGAGATCTTGGGCTGAGAATCAGAGAACTTTCTGTAGAGCTTACAAAATTGCTTCTTTAGAAAATTGTTCCAAGTTCAGAGCCAGAGTAGATTTAAATGGATCTTTAGGGACTCTTCACTACTGAGCCTTGAGAAAGTGTAGTGATGGGAGAACAGTGTTAGCCTGCTGTGATCTTGGGTCTCACAAGATCCACAGATTTGGACCCATGGATTGTGGCACTTGTTGGGGAGTGTGTGGGGCATGGCCAAGAGGAGACACCATGTTCTGAAGAGGGGTAGTAGTACGTGTTAAAAGGTAACGAAAGCCCTACTGGTCCTGTGCCAGCATATTTAACTGTGTTGTTACGCTTCATGGTGCTGTGTTTGAAATTGCTGTAGTGTAATGTAAATTGAGTTAATCCTGTACTCTGGCAGCTCATAACCACTGTATGCCTGTGGCATTTGTCATGAAGGATTGCAGTCTTACATGACTGAGTTAGTAAAACATGGAGGCAGGGGGGCGATGTTTCTACATAGTGCAATTGGCTGGTTGGTTGTTTTGGGCTCTTTCTAAAAAGCAGTATTTAGTTAATTATAGTGAGTTGATTCAGAAAAAAATATTTAATTTTCCAAAACACAAAGCTGAGGCCTGAGTGTCTCCAGATCTGTGCTGAGACCTGTATTTATTTGTTAGGGATCTGAAGAAGAGAACTGCCATGCAAGAACTTGATGATGACAGATTTTCTAAAATTAGTCAAGACTAGAGAAGCAGAGTGGATGGAGACAGACTGATTGGAACCAAGCTCAGTATAGACAAGCCTAAGGTAATGTCCTCTGGAAAGAATAAATATATTCAAAAACTGTCCCTGGTTTTAAATAAGCTATAGTGGTTAAGGAAAGGACGTATTGTAATTGCATATATTTGCATAGTTTTGCAAAACTTTTGTCAGTGTTTGACAGCTGTATTAAGATGCTAAGATAAAAAATTAAGGCACACAATTACTGCTGCTTCCTGACTTGACATAAAATGTTTGCTGGTGCTTTTTAATATATATTGATTTCTGCAAAGGTCCCACAGTATGTACCTTAAGAGAAGTTAACACTGTCCTCATGAAGATGCTGAAAATACTAGTGTATCTAGTTTCTACCTGTATCTCTTTTTCACTAGCCAAGATAGAAGCATATATTCAAAAGACAAATCACAGTTTCAACACTTTACACTTCTTTACACTTCTGATACCCAAATCACCTAATATGTAGAGTTGCCATTCAAGACACCTTTGCAGTGGAAGGAAAATAGGAGCGTTCATGGGAGGGGTTGACACCAACAGGTAATTTTGATTTGTTACTCAAACTGTTCTGAACAATCTTTCCAAAACTGTTGAATTCTTTTTCAGAAAATCATATAAGTAAAGCAGAAAACAAAAGAGCCTTTTCTTTGGGATGGGGGTTTAAGGCATTGCATATTTATCTGTGTTTCAGTAAAATTCACTAATTGCCTCTTTTTAATTCAATATTACATTGGGGGTTTCCCTTCCCTTTCCCCTGTCGGTCAGACAAGTCTTATTTGCCTGACCTATTTGCTTCAAGTAAGGAAATATACATGTTTTTTCATCTTCAGGAAAGTTAAACTTGTGTAAAATGATTATGCTAACCTACTGATTGTTGAGTTAGCTTTTCATTTTATTTGCTCCTGTGGAGGAATTCTCAAAATAACAGCGTTTGCCCAGTGAAATATTCCCGATTCCATTAACAACCATGATCTTTAGAATCCCTGGAGAGGAGACAACAAATGTAGATGTTTGCAGGTATCTGTTGCCTATTTCAGTTTTCTCAGAGCATGTTTTTTCTGCAGAGTTAACCGTCTTGGCATTCAGGTGGTTTACCTGAGCTTGAAGCAATGAGTTGCTTCAAGTCAATGATGTTGACTCCCTCCTCTTCTACCTCCCTGTTTCCTCTTGTGAATGTTTTATAAGCACCCATTCTATATAGGGTTCTGTGGCAATGTTTGCTAAGTAGTGCAGTTGAGTTAGAACAGCTGTTTAGAGAACAATTGTTGGAGAAGGCTTGATGCTTTATGTTTCATAATTATTTGTTTCACACTAACTATAGTGCTGGGGATTTAATGTTTGTTTTCAACAAAGTACGTGTGCTACTGAATAGCATTTTCATGTTTGTTTTTATCCAAATCACATTTTCTAAGACATCTCTGTGATGTCAACTGAAGTGTAGTTGGTGGGGAGTTTCTGCAGAAGCACACTCCTCATCCCAGCTGCAATGTGGTATAGACATGCCTTGTGGTATTGTGGACATCACTGTAAGGTGTTCTTCCAGGACAGGGTGGGAAAAAGGTCCAAATATGTATTTTCTAATTGAAATAAAAAGAGTCAAAAGGTGGAGAGGTATCCTTACCCCTTGCTGTGCTGCTCACTGAAGAAAAGGAAACAGAAACAACGTGCCTTTATTTAGAATGCATCGGTAATTTGTGCCTTAGACTCAAAATCTACTCTTTTGCCATTCCTGTATGTTAGTGCACCTTGCCTACTCCAGATCCCAACCAATTCATATGCATTGGACCTAGCATCTCCTGGTAAGACTCACTCACCTTTAGAGATAAAACATCAACTCCACAGTGAATTACTTGCAAAAATCTAATGAAAACGTTTATGCACTTGAGACGTTTATTTTTCCAGTTAATTGTTCCCAGGAAGTAATGATATCACAAAGTGAGTCTCAGCTCTGTGCTTTCAGTTTAGAGCACAGAGTTTACTGAGAATTTTAGATTCAGGAGCAGTGTTTTCTGCAACAGAGATTCCAAATGATGATTGGCCCCATAAATTAACTCTGTGACTGCTCCATCATACATATCTGCCTCAAATAGCTGGAGTGCATGGATATTGTACATTATACTGGAATTTAATTGTAACTCTTAAAGATGTGGTTGAAATATACTTAGTTTTCAGACACCATGACCTGGCTTCTCAGATTCCCCAGAAAACTTTCTGCATAGTTCTGGTTCATAGTTACAAAAAATTCAGGCAAAGCTCCTTTGCAGGGTTATGGCTACATCCATTAAAGGCTAGGGAGTTCATAAAACTGAACTGAAAGTCTAAGGAAGACCAGTGAAACAGGATCCTTGGGGACTGTCCTGCATCTAAGTGTTTTGGGAACCATAGGTTATCAAAGCAAATGTTTTCTTATCCTAGGTTAGAGCCATTGTGATCCTGACAACAGTGTAGCAGTAAATACTGCTGATCAAAGTGTGTTCTTTCACTGTCCAGCTTAGTTAGATTTACATTCAGTACAACAGATGGATCTTTCACCATTTTGATATGTGCCTTTAAGCCCCTGGATGCTGCCTACCTGTTTTTTATGACTGATGGACTGCTGCACAGATAGAAATAGTCTAGCAAGCTGGTGCAGGAAGTGTAGAGGAAAAGAGGTTTTGTTCAGGAAATATATTACCTGTTCTTTACAGGAAAACAAAACGCCTCTTTCTGCTGTATTGGACTAATTTCCTTTAAATTATTTGATCTGTTCATTGTTTCTAGGTAAATTTGACAGTAGCTGCAAGAAGAATGTCATTGTATTGTGTAGTCAAAAGCCTTAGTTAAAAGGATCCATACTTCTCTCATCTTTTCTAAAGTCTCTTATGTAGTGGGACTTGACCGTTAGCATCAGTCAATTTTGAGAAAAAGCTGCAGCAAAACGGTAGTCATATGTGACGTAAATTTATCTGCTTAAAGGTTTTGTGTTTTGGTTTGGGGTTTTTTAGCTTACTAGGCTGTGAAAGAAGACTTGTTAAATATTGAATTCCCAATGAAGCTTTTTATCACACAGTCCTGTCCAGATGGCAGCTGAAGTAATGTAAAATTCTCTTTGTTATCACAAAAGATTCTGCTCTGATTCTCACTGTCTTTTCTGTTATTCTAATGGTCATATTGTGGAAAGTTAGACAGGTAAGCACATATTCTGTGTCAATAAGGAATAATTTTACCTTCAACAGTCCCATATTATCATGGAAATGGAAGATTCATTGATCATTTCACTTGTAGGCAGCAGCCTTGGTGTCACAATTATTTTGTATAAAAGCAAATACCAACTTCCTGTACAGGTAAAGTAAACAGTTTAACAGCTGAGAAGATGTTCTGCTGCTGTTGTAAATTGCTGTGACAGAACACCATGACTGAAGATGAGATTATCCACTACAGGAGTGGTCTCCTGCTGCCTGTGGACATAAAATTAAGCACTGAGCTTAGTATCTGTTGTGCTGTCATGCTCTCAGCATTCCAATATGGCTGTGAGATGGGAACAGAGCAAATCTGTGCTACACCAGAAGGTTCGATCAGTTCCAGATGTGCTACATTTGCTGTATGTGCAAGATGAAATGTCAAGACAAGAGTTGCAGAACAAAAATCCTTAAAAGTTATTAAATGTTTGGAAGTAACAGCATGCTTGTAAAGCTTGGCTTATAAAGCCTGTGATAGCATGGTCTTAGCCTCACTCATGCAGCTGACAGGAGCAGTCACACAGCTGAGTGTGATGGTGGCATAAGGTATGCCATCTGCTTCCTCGGTACAATAATGTAAAGACAGTATGAGTCTAATTTGAGGGGTTACTGGATTAACCCTCACAGGTGGGAAATAATAGTTTATGGCAGAGCAAGGTAGTACCACATCTCTCTTGTGTCCTAAACCATTCTGAAACCAGATGCTCACAGTTCAGGTGGAAACATAAAGCACAGAGAAGATGCTGCATGGACAGTGTCACTTGTCCCACATGCTGTTGTATCTATGACTGCAATTCCTCCATTTTCAGTTTGGTGTGACTTCATTGTCATCTTTCAATGTGAAATGATGGTCACGTGCTGATAAAATTAATGGAACTTTGGTTTGAAATCCTGTATGTTTGTTCTCTACTATCTTTGGTGAAAAGTTCTTTCCTGATGCCCCAGGATTTAAAGAAGGAAATCGTTAAGACAAATAAGAAGAAACTTATTAAAACAAGGCTGTTCTCTGGTATCATCCAGAGTTTTTGGCTTCTGGTGGTTTATGGCTTCATTCACCCTGTTTACCTTCGTGCTTCCTCCCCTTAGCCACATCCCTCTCTGAGTGAAGTAAAAGCTGTATGTTGAATGTTGTGAGGCTGACTTTTTATTGTGAATGGAACCAGTTCATCAAATATATTTAAATATTTCTTTGTGGTGTTTGCTGAATGAATAACAAAGATTTCAGTAAGTGCCTCTTGAGTATTTAAGCCAAGATATATCTATGAGTGGGTTGGGGTTTGCTCTGCCCACACTTACTCCTTCATGGCCTGTCTGGCAGATGTTCCTACAGCAAGAATGGGAAAAAGAGAAATTCCCTCCTTAGGTTTGTAGGCCAAATGTAAACTGTGAGTGGCAGTGTGGTATCCATTATTTTTAGACAGTCCTCATTAACTTTCTTTTAGTGATATAACTGTTTGCACTCCCCCAAAATTGAAAGTGTGTGGATATTCAGGGGGGAAAAGCACTGGATGTGAATTACTAAACCCATTTCTGTCTCAGAGCTAGTGTCTTTGCTGTGCATGCACATTGGCACACAAGGAAGAAGGGCCTTGCTGCTTGGGAGAGGATGATGCTGTCACCATTGGGACAACCAATCCAAACTGTGACACTCCTACCTTAAGTTCTCCAACATGAACCCCAGTAGAAGAAAGCTGTGCAGTGGATGAATTTACTGTGTACATTGCATGAGTGCTGCAGGTTCTGTAGTGTTGGTGTGACCTGTTGGGAAAGTATCATTTTGGTGTTTAATAACCATTGCCAAAATGGCCCAAGGATGTGCTGGAATTCTGAAGATCTTGAATCTTATGAGAAAGGCTGAGAGAGTTGGGCCTGTTCAGCCTTGAGAAGAGATGGCCGAGAGGGGGCTCATCAGTGTCTGTAAGTGTCTGCAGGGAGGGTGTCAAGAGGATGGAGCCAGGCATCCAGTCACACCTTTCTTGGTGATGTCAAGCACTAGGACAAGAGGCAATGGACAGAAACTGATGCACAGGAAGTTCCACCTGAACACAAGAAAAAGCTTCTTTACTGTGCAGGTGCGCTGGAACAGATTGCTCAGAGATGTTCTGGGGTCTTTCTCACTGTAGATATTCCAAAACCATCTGGACACAGTCATTCCTGTGCCATGTGCTCTGGGATGAACCTGCTTCAGGAGCAGGGAGATTGGAGCAGCTGACCCACTCTGATCCCTGCCAACCTGACCCAGTATGTGATTGTAAATTCAGATGTGTTGCTGATTTGTATGTGTGTTGTTCTGGCTCCCCTGAAGATGAAATGTGCTTTTTTGGGTGACATATCAAATGGGCCTAATTCCTACAGAGAATTGTAGGAATTATTGTTGAAATAGGCTTCAAACTTCCAAAATATCTGAATAGCAACAAAATTTAAGTGATGAGTTTTGCTGCTGTTTTAATCCATTTTGCTTACCAGAATCACATACTGGCAGGTGTAGAAACTCCACTTTTTTTCTTCTTCAAGCCTACCAAGTTCTGACTCAAAGGGCTTCACTCGACTTTCTGCTTGCCTTTGAGGAGGTGGATTAGCTTAGTGTGAATGTTGTCTTTATAGCTTATAAAGACATATCAGTAGATGATGAGTGGTTTGTCAAAGGAAACCTTTGGGTGGCCTGAGAAGATTTAATGGATGCTACAAGGTTTTGGGGAGGATATTTTATCTCTTCAGTTAGAAAAAAAAACCCACAAAAACACACACACACACAAAAAAAAAAAAAAAAAAAAAAAAAAAAAAAAGTGTAATGTAATTGCAGATGAAAATTTAATAAATAGAGAATATTGAATATTCCCTATCAATTTCATTCAATGTTTTGCTACAGCTTTGTAGATAACAGCAAAATGTGCATCATCAAGGCCATTTTGGTCTATTGTTTTTAATCTGATTTGAGCCTTTATTATTTGCTTTGCAGTTTTTTATTCCATTACTACTTTCTCTGCAAAATGAGTTTTGCTCTTTGGTTAAGCAAAGAAAATCTAAAAACATGTTTTACTTTTTACTTCTTTGTTGCATTTGAGCAGGATGCTTAACTTTGAGCAGGATGCTTTTCCTTAGTTTCCTCACTATGAATATTGGGAGGTAAATATTTGCCAAGCATTTTGAGCCTTCTAGTTCAAGATGTCCTCACTTGACACTGAGTTGTAGTATGTCTTCCTGAAATGCTCTTTTGGTGATGCTTGTGGTGTAAGTAAATAGTAAAAAGTGCTGAAGGACAGACAGTTCAGTATAGAGTAATAAATAATGCATTTAGTGAAAGCAACCGAGTTGTATGCTTTGTAGAAACCTGTAGGCTGTTGATTTCTACTTTGATTCTCTTTGTCGTGCTGCAAAATTCTTGAAGATGTCTCTTTGTCTTCTCCTTGCAGTGTGAACATAGCGGCCTCTCCAAGGATTTAATATCAAAAGAAAGGTAATTCTACCACAGGGAGGGGAAAAAATAATTACTAAATTTCCTGAATAGCAAACAGTTTGGGTTTGCATTTGGGTTTTTTTAGGAAGCTGGTCCCTCCGTTCTTGGCTCCCTCACTGCTGGTGAGTATCTCGAGGATGCGCACACCCCCGCCTGCTATTGTTGCGGGCCTTTCCGCGCTCCCCACCTCGAAACTTAGCGGCCAGTGGAGAGCACTGGGGAAGGTGCCGCAGGAGTGGAGCGGCGGTGGGGGATCGTCGCTCAGCTCCGTGTGCGGGAAGCGCTTCCCCAGCGCGGGGGGAGCCGCGGGCTCCCTGCGGCAGGGGCGCAGTGCGCGGCGGCGGGCGCCAGGGGGCAGCGGCGGGCCGGGGGGCGCTGCGGGCGGGGCCGCACCGCATCCTGCTCCGCTCCCCATCCCGGCCCGGTGTCCTGCGCTCCCCATCCCGGCCCGGTGTCCTGAGCTCCCCATCCCAGCCCGGTGTCCTGCGCTCCCCATCCCGGCCCGGTGTCCTGAGCTCCCCATCCCAGCCCGGTGTCCTGCGCTCCCCATCCCGGCCCGGTGTCCTGTGCTCCCCATCCCGGCCCGGTACCCTACTGTCCCCGGCCTCGCATAGCGCGCTGCTTCCTCATGGCACGGGGTCGGGAACTGTTTTTGCCTGTGTCCCGCTGCCCTGACCGGGACGAGGGAGCGGACCCCGAGCTCCTCGGGTTCAAGAGACATTCAAACTCGTCCTTCCGGGAAGGGAACCCGGCTCAGCCTGCGTTGCGGGGTGAGTGCGGGAGTATCGCATAAGCCCTGTGCCGCGACACTGCACGGCTGTGCACAGGGGCTGGACTGTGTTCCCTCGTAAGACTCTGGGCACTCACCGCATCCTCCCAAAGGTTAAAAGCGAGCAAGAGGCGCGTCAAAGGGCCTTTCTGAGCCTCTTAGCCTCTCTCTTCCTCCCTCTGGAACGGTGCTTGCTTACTGCACGGAATGCAGCCCCAGCACTGAAGGCTATCCTGGCATCTCCGCATCCCGGAGGGCTCTTTCCCTTAAACAGATTTTAGAGCAGAAACAGGGGCAGTCCCTGCTCCACTTTCGGGGTAGTGAAGCCCTGCAGAGAAAAAGAGGCTAACTGGGTCCGTCCCTTTCCGACGATAGTTCGCCAGCGCTTTCCCACATGCGAACCGTTAGCGGGGGGGGGTGTGATTTCAGTTGCCGAGTGGTTTAAACGGATACGTGAGGGGACTGTGCAGGGGCCGATCAGATCTGCTCATCGGGAGTTATTTATTAAGCGCTCCCCGCTTCCCTTAACGCGGAAAACACGAGATGAGCCTAAGGCTGGCCCGAGCCGTCAACTCCGTAACGTGGGGAAAGAGGGAGAAGCGTGCTAACGATGCCCGTGAAAACTTTCATTATTTTGCTTTCGAGCGTCGGAAATAGGAGCGACAGGGCAAAATACACCTGATGCTGCTAACTGGAAGGAGAACAGAATGAACGCACCAGCAGATCAAAACGTCTGCCTGCCGTCTTTTGTTGCAGTACGAGCTCCGATACACGACCTTTTCCTCTTTCTTTCCTTTATTCGTTCCCCGCTACCTCTGCTGGGGTTACCTTCGAAATAAAAGCAGAGACATGGGGTTTGGAAAGCCACCTCTGATCCTGGCCGTGTATCCCAACCTTGAGCCTCTCTCGGATTTGAAGTGCGGTGTTAAACCTCGCGTTGGCCCTGCATCGCCTCGCCTCCGCAGGTCTTCAAACCCCGGCGAGGCAAAGAGAGGTGATGGACGAGAGGAGCGAGTTCGGAGCCCCTTGCATCTGCTGTCCTCCTTGGGCTCCAAGCCCGTGGATGGGCAGAATTACACGCCTCTGTTCCCATCCACGGGCTTTAGGGGAGGGCTTAAAGCAAGGCAATGATTGCCTTCATCCTGTCGCGAGCGTGTTTTGCGGAGGCAGGGAATAAATCTGAGTTCCCGAGCACCCCGTCATGTATTATTGCCCACAGTTTGAGCACTTTGGGATTAGCTAGAGGCAAACTCCAGGTTCACGTGGAAATGTTCCGGGGACAGCGTTCGTGGGGCAAGCGGGGGAAGCAACAGTGGCGGGCTGCAGTGTTCGCTCTTTTCAAGCACCTCCGCCGGGAAAATTGCAGCAATTTCCATATAACGAAAACCAAGTTAGGAGGGGAAAGAAAACAGAATCAATTAGTGAGTGAGTTGGTACGTTTCGAGAAAAGAAGCCTTGAGCGTCCGGCACCATTCCGTGAAGGGTGCAGCGTTGGCTGCCGTAGGTAAATCCCGCTGCTCGTTTTCACTCTTCTCTCGACAAAGCCTGACAAGTCCCACCGATCCCCTCGCGTTTCTGTCGGAGGCTCCGTGTGCTGGAGCCCGGGGCACTGCCGAGGGCGGGTAGCCCATCACTCCTGCGTCTCGGAGCAGCGGGTCTCTCTCCCTGCCCCCATGGTGCTGACCCCGAGCGGGTAGGCTCCGCTCTCCTCCCGAGGTCCCAGGGATCAGCCCCGCTGAGTATCCTTTCAACATCTTTTATTCCAGGCGACTGAGGCTCATACGTCATCATTCTCCTAGTGCCCCGCAAACTCTCACCGGGCGTTGTTGTATCCCAAATAAATTTTCTAAACAAGCATTTGCCTCCCAAATACGGATATAATCTTCACTGGCTTTCTTTTTAATGACTTCCATTGAATCGATGCGCAGAGCTCTTTATTTTATAGTGCAACGCAGGATGTGGCGTTGTACACATACGGTTTAGTTTTTTCACCCCTGATTCTTGCTAGCTGGGCAGTTTTGAGCCGGGTAAGGCGTATTTACACATATTTGACTCCTTGCACATCTCAATACACTGAAACGGTACAGGATGTTTTGGGAGATATGTTCGGGCAGAGAGATTAAACTAAGTCTAGGTAAATGTACTTTTAAAGCCGATTCCAAAGAATTGACTCTATCCTTAAGGTCTGAAAATGCCCGGACATTTTTATTGCTGTTGCTGAAAACAGGCTAAACACGCAGCGATCGATTGCCATGGCAAACGGATCAAGAATAAGAGTTAAGATCACATGTGAGGGAGGAAAAATATATATAGAGAAAGGGGAATTTTTTTTTTTTTTTTTAAATATAGAAGGAAGGTGTAGAGCCTCTTATAAAGGAGGATGAGTGCAGAGCCGGGAGTGCTGTGGGCGTGGGTCTGGTGTGCAGCGCGTACCCTGCAGGGGTGAAGGCAGAGGGCAAGCGAGGGGGGAAATTGTCTGGCAGTCTGCCCGCAGCCACCCCCAGGTACGGCCTCCTCGTAGCCCTGGTGGAGCCGGCGGCTCCCCGCCTGTGGAGGCGTTTTTGGGAACCCCGCGACCGACACAAATTGGCGCCGCCGGGTCCCTGCAACTCTTTCCTGGCCCCGGGAAAGCAGCAGAGCTGCCTGGGCTCCCCGCCCCGCTCCCGAAACTTATCCCAGCTTGGAGCCTGCACCCAAGGGCTCGCCTGCCTCTCACGCCTCATGTGTCGCTCTGTGTGTGTGTGTACGTGTGTGGGGGGGAGCGTCCTCTGTGTGTGTGCGGATGCGCTGGGCTGCCGTGTCCGTGCCTGCTTTCTGTTTCAAGGCATCTTGAAGTGTTGTCTCTGGTGTCCACAGGACCCGCTGGCAAAGCAGAGGGGGTGAGTATGAGCCCCTGGTTGTGACCCCTCTTCCCGCTGTGTCTGAGCTGCCAGGCGGTCTAGTCTGGAGTGTGATCTTTTTCTTCAGCTGAGAAAGAACAGTTTACTCCGTGTTCTCCTTCTTCCTCTGAACTTGACGGGGAAGTGTAGGGGCAGTTTTGTTTCCATCAAAGCAATGCCTGCAAAAGAGATGTATACTTCCATCCAAATAAATCCGAGCGAACTCCACTCTCAGAACTGTGCCACCCCTTTCCAGGCTGAACTCCAGCTCCTTATCTAACTTGCAAAATCTGTTTGTGTCCCTGCCTGACAGTCTGTCCAGCTATCTGTCCGTCTAGCTTCCTTTGGGGTTGACCTTTCTGAGAAGGCAACCTAGGTCGGATTGTCCAGTCCTGTTCAGTTTGTTTGGGGTGAGTTTGCCCCAAACCCTCCCTCTCCCCCGAATTCGTTCTTATTCGAGTAATTAGACAAGGAAAGTCTCATCATCCTCCTGAGCACCTAGGGCCCGCAAACCCAAACCAAATCACAGTACTCAAAATTCGGAGTCTTTCTCTCAAGGAAATATATTTGTATCTGTATACACGAACACACCCATAAAAAGCTTTCGAGCTGCGCCAGCATGTAAAGGAGGTATCAGTCCCGATTATGTGAAGAGATAGTATTGATCTCCTAGGCGTATTTGAAATACGTTACCGGTTTATTGTTTGGTTTGTTGTTTGGGATCTCTTTCTCGGGAAATAAACATGAACCGGTCTCTGAAATCGTTTTCCGCCATGGTGTTTCCCCCTATTCTGTGATGTATCTGCCATTGCAAACGGGACACACATGTTTTGGGATATGGCTATACGCTGACGAAAAGGTGCTCTCCGAAAGGACGAGCCTCTCGGCGTTTAGCCGGGAAACAGTGGAGGAGGGAAACCGCAGCTGCGGAGATCCCGACCCCGAAAAGTTTGTTCTGTAGCTCTTTATAATGAGTATTTCTAGGGTGTGCGAGAATACTGGAGGGGTCGAGCTCTTATTGCAATTCCGCACGGGTTTACGGCCGCAGACTGTAAGGGACGGTGCTATAAAGCTCCCGAGAGCTGGTGACACACCAGATTTTCACGCTTCGTGTGGTGCCGCCGAGGTGTCTTCTTTCCAGCGAGATTTTGGGGCTTGCGTGCCGTGACGGTCTCTCGGGGAGAGGGACGTGTTTGCTAAATTTGTTTTCCAATGCCGACGTTAAAACAAAAAGGCGGCCTTTGAAACGTCGCTTTTAAGCCGCTCCGTGCAGACCTGGAAACTAATTCGCCGGGGATCAGTCTTGAAACCTAAAGAGGGAAATGAGGAGCCTGCAAATCTTTGCAGCCGCAAAGAGAATTAATCGCATAACACAGGCTAGACGGCGTCCGCCCGAGCCGTGAGTTTAAAAATCAAAAGAGGGAGTAAAACCCCGATGCGAAAACCAGAGAAGATGCAGCTACAATAAAAACGGGTCAGTAAAGCCTACGTTGCACAGGCCGACCCGCATGCCCGGTGTCAGGGCGGAGAGGGAACGTGTGACCCCGAGGTGTCCCATCTATCGGCGGGGCCTTCGCCGAGGTCCCCCGGGCAGGGGAGGCAACGGGCGAGGCCGCGGCCACGAAGCAGAACTGAGACTCGCTCAACCCCAGCGTGGGTGCAGCAGGCACTGCGAGGGGGAGGATCGCCTGCAGACCTGCAGCTAAAGGCCAGAGCCCCTGTCCCGGCCGTGCTCTGCTTTTTGGCTTCTGCTGACCCAGCTCGGCCTTTTTAGCTGGTGGACTGGAGACGCCTGGGTTGTCTTGCTTTTCCGAGCTGCGATTTCTCTTCCGCGGCCATTTGGGTGATTCCTTCTCCCGCTTTGCGTTCTTTCGCTTGTCCATTAATTTAAAAAACTTGGCGAAGGTTTCTGTTCCCGGGGCTACACATACAGCTCCTGACGCGCAAGAGTCGAGGTCGGTTTTTTCCCTTTCGCAGGAAACCGCCCTGCCAAAGGGGGTTTCTTCTCTGCTCCAAGTTCAAAGGCACAGTCCTGAAGTAGTTAAGGGGGCAAAAGGGACAAGTGTGGGGGAGGCACCAGGTCAGGAGCGCAGGGTCGAAGCCATTAGAGCCTCTACCTCTGCGGGCTTGCCCTTTACGGCCTCAGCATTTCGCTGCAGGCACCGTCCCCACGGATCGAGGGTCTTGAGGCACACCGCGTGGGGAAGGGAAATATTCTGGTGTTTCTCTTTGGAAACGCTAAAGAGATGGCACTAAGGGCTACCGAGCTCAAAGGAGTGACCCCGGCGGAGAGCGGGGCTTGAGGAGAGCATGGTTTTCCCACCGTTCTACTGCCTTCTGGGAATCCACGATCACTGGGGTACCGGAGTAGACATATCCTGCTAATAAACGGAGTAACAATTTCTCTGCCGCTCCCGGTACCAGCTTCTCTCCGTCCACTACCTCCCCTGGCAGCCCGTGGGTGTCTGCTCGTGAAATCTTCCCTTGCCGCTGCCCTTTACTCCTTCCCTGAAAGTTACTGGGTTACACTCGGCTGCCCTGTTATACGGGCATGTGCTGGATTGTTTGAAACCTCTATAAAAGAATAAAGACTTAGTGGCAGTCCGCGTCTGAAACTCGTTTACCTACGCTTTATAACACAGTCTGCAGAAGCCGTTTAGAAACGACGGGATTTGGGCTTATAGAAAGACGAGTCTCCCACTATTTCTATTTGATCGAAAGAATAAAGCCGTGTAAGGTGTTTCCTGTCTACTTGAGATTCTGTGCGGCACTTTAGGCAGGTTATTTCTTTGGAAAACAGCCATAGAGCCCATTGTCTTTATCTGATGCTTGAAAGACTGGGGAGGAGAGGAAGAAGAAAAATCATTGTTAAAAAACACTTTGAAGTTGTGCAACTGTTGCTGCTCCAATTTTTTTCTTCAGTTTCCAGATGCAGCAGAAATCGTTACTTTGATCTCACAAAGCAGCAATTTATATTTTTTAATTTTTTTTTTTTTTTTTTAAACGGTTGGGTAACTCAAAGCGTAATGGCAAACATGCCGGGGATGAGGTCATCGGGCCGCGCGGGGAGGCCCGGCAGGCGGGAGCGAGCGAGCGCCGAGAGCGCAGGAATGAGGCGGTGGGGAAGGACGGGGCTCTCTCTCCGGACGAGCCTGGTTGCCGGAACATCTGCTCGGGGCTAATCTTACATCCCCGCTCGTTCACAAGGCAGAAGTCTGCCAGCGCGCAAGGGGATGACTGAGCGTGCGGTGGGACCCTCCCTTTTATGCGCTTGTCCGGGGCTGGCGGAGAGGCGCGATGCCACGGAGAGAGGCGCGCACACGTCGAGCTGCAAGGAGCCCAGGAGCTATTAAAAATCGCGGTTGGAGCCGTGGCGAGGGCCAGGACACGGCTTGGCAAATGGTCCCGACCCAATTTCTTCAGAACAGGAGGGAGATTATAGAACCATATAATATACTGAGTTGGAAGGGACCCGCAAGGATCATCGACGTCCAATTCCTGGCCCTGCACACTGCAGCCCTATGAAAAACACTATATGCCTGAGAATGTTGTCCAAAAACATCTAGATTTCTGTCAGGCTTGGTGCTGTGGCCATTTCCCTGGGTAGGCCGTTCCAGTCTGTGCCCAAACACCCTCTGGGTGAAGAACTTTTTCCTGATATCCTGATATTCAACCTAAACATACCGTGACACAGCTTCAGGCCTTGGGTCCTGTCACTGGTCATCACAGAGAAGAGATCAGTGTCTGCCTCTCCGACATGTGAGAATCCTCTTTTTTCACTGGTGTGTGGCCAACCTTCTTTGAGCATTCCTCAAAAATAAATTGCCCTATATAAAACCAGGAGCCTCGCGTCTGTCGCAACGCTCCCAGCTCAGGGAAACGATGGATAGTCTGGGGTTACCAAAGCCAACCCGACCTATTGCCTGAGCCCATCGGGGCGGCTCTCTCTCGTCTGTTTCCTCCTTGCCCGGAGAAGCCTGGACTGGCAACCCTGTCCCCATGGTCATGGCCGCCGCCGGGCCTGTAGTAATGGCAGGGAAAGCGCTAAAATCGGCCGGACGGAAGCAGCCGGCTGACAGCTGCCTCCTCGGGCCTCCCCCTCCTTGTCCGAGCCACAGCCACCTGCCTAATGGCTTGACTCCCGGGAGACACCCACCCGTGCGGAGGTCAGGAGTTTATTTTGCTAAGGAAAATCAAATGGGAGGGAGTGTGTTTGTGTGGTGGACCCGAGAGACACTGACCCTATCATTCTCCCACTGAAAACACAGGCCCGTGTTGAATCGGCGGTGTTGACTGCTGGCGATTGTCTTGTTGGGCAATCATTGCCGCTGCTGCCTGGCTTTTCCATTCCAAAGATACCGACCCGCATCCAGCTGCTGTACCTACAGACCACGCAAAGTGTGAAGTGGCTCTCTCGGGAGCCCGTCGTACCCAGTGGGGAAGTTTGCAAAGCTCCTCGGGTGCCCGCGCTGGAGAGAGCTCGACCTGGGCTCTGCTTCTGCCGTGCCTGGCGGCACCCCGGTCATGTTGCGCGGAGGCTGCGCCCTTCTTCCGCAGCGCGGGTGGAGACGGCTCCGTAGCAGCCGCATGCGAGCAGGATCTCGTTTTAAGGCCGCCTGAGCCACTGGTAATAGGAGACTGTCTCTGGTCCCGCTACTGCCAAGGGGCGAGACGTCTCCGGCCGCCGGTCGCTAGCGAGAGGGCGCAGGCAGAGGGTGGGACTCATCCTGCAGGGTGGGTCACCGCTCGGGCTGCCCCGGCACTGGAGTCTCCGGTGCTGCCGCAGTCCCTGCTCCCCTGCGTGCTGAGGGCTGCTTGCTGCCTCCCCTGCTGCGGGGAGAGGTGCAGGGAGAGCAGCACACGCCAGCGGGAAGGCGAGGTGCCCGTGGGGGACAGGAGACCTGCCGGCTGGTAGCCAGGCACACGGCCGCCCCCACTGCAGCCTGCGGGCAGGGAAGTCCGTGGTCTCCTGGGTAGGGGGCAGCTCCGTACTGCTAGAAGTGGCCCTCCCTGGGAAATGGGACTGAAGTGACTCGAGGGTGAGATGGTGGGATCTGTCGCGACCGTTCAAACCCCTTAGTTCTAAAAGGGAAGAAATGTGGGGGGAGGAGGAAGAAGCGACAGAAACGAGATGCTGACACTGAGGAGTCGCAGGGAGACATCAACAATCGGTGCCTATAGACCGCATCAAAGCACTGCAGAGCAACAATAAAATGCCTTGAAATACTTCTTAATGCAATGTTTGCATTGGGCAAGTCCACAGATGACGCCGAGTTTGCCGTAACAAGAGAAAGAAAGCAGCAGTGAGGTTTAACCAACATTTCTCTGAAACCCGACTATAGCGGGAAAAGAGAGGAAGGGAGAGAGAGAGATTCTTATAAAAGGAAAGGCAAGAGGAGAAACCACATCAACGCAAAGTGAATAAAATGCGGCAGGGCAGGATTACCAAGGCACAGGGGGATCTTAACAAATAGACCAATATGCCACAAAACATCTGTAAAGAAGAAAAACTTCCAGACAGGATTGCTACGGAGGCACTTTTGACTCAGAGGCTATTGCTCAGCCCTGCTATTTTAGAAGAGGCCATACTTGTCCCCTTTGTGTCCCCATTCCCCGGGCTATATGGGGGCACACACAACCTGAGTTTTGTCCCGATTATTTGGAGAGTTTTTCCGGGTGGGATGCCCCTCGCACTGATGGTGAAGAAGAAAACGGGGACGAATGTGTGTGCTGGCAAGGGGAAAGCCTCCGGGTTCCGGTCAGTCTCTGCCAAACAAACAGTCACACTCAGATGAGCGCTTAATTGCTATTGTGTTTTTGTTTTCCAAAGGCAGAACTCCTATTCCCCGAGCGCGGCTGCAGTGTGGCACAGGCTGGCTTTGTCTGGTTGCTGTGCGGCCGCTCTCGTCACGCTGGCCCCGCCTGACTGCGGCCCAAAGCCAGTACCTATTTAGCCTCCTGCCACCCACGCACGAGAGAGCGGCTGGATGCGGGCAGCTGAACACTCCTCTGCCCTGTAGTGAGTCTCCCTCCCTCGGTTACTGCTCGTTCCCGAGGAGATGAAGCCCTGACCTGTTCTGAACTGTCAGATCCCGCTCTCAATTTGCTTCGTTGCCTTCCCCCGTGGGCGAGCTGCTGTCCCCTCTGAATTTGGCTCTCCCACCTCACCCGCTGGCCGTGCCAGGCGAGAGCCGGCGCTTTGCTGCCGGCACTGTCTTTCCCTAAGCCGGAGCCCGTCGCTCAGCCCGGGCTTAGCTTCCCGTGCTGGTTTCACACGGAACCTCCCGGCTGCTGCCCCCACGCCGGGCAGCCTCGGGAAGTGCTGCAGGGGCTGCCCGCCCTAGGGCCGGCGGGCCGGGGGGCTCCGCTCTTCCCTGCTGCGGAGAGGTCTCTGCGGTTCGGCCCCTGCGGACAGGAGCCTTGCTGCTGCCCACCCCGCGCCTCAAAATATTGTTCGGCGGGAGCCTGAAAGGCGTCATTGCGGTCCTCGGGCGCCTCCTCCGAGTATGCCACACGCCGCTCCTTGACCCGGGGCGACTCCGTGCCCACTGCGCCGGGGCCGAGCACAGGCAGGGACAGAGGCCTTGCGGCGGGGCAAACACCGCGCACGTTGCCGGGCTCGCTGCTGCGTGGTCGTGCCTCCCCAGGGGATGGAGAAAGAAGATAATTTCATTTAGGAAATTATCATGATAGAACGTGACTCTGACAGGAATGCGGCCGGCACCGAGACGGGAGCGGTGGGATAGCTGTAGGTTTCTGCGGCTTTGGGGGAATTAGCGGGATGGGCTGTGGGGAGCCGAGAAAGCTGTGCTGAGGGAGGGATAAAGGTTCAGCTGGATCAGGAGCTATCCCACGGCGTAATCGCTCGTCGCCCTCCGTTCGATTCCAAGGTTTCTGTCTTCCAAGCAGGAGAAATCCCTGCGAGGCGTGCAGGTCTCACGACAAAAAAAAAACCAAAAAAAACCCCAACAACAAAACCCAAACACCCCCCAAAAAAAAAAAAACAAAAAACAACAAACCAACAAACCACACCCCCCCCCAAAAAAAAAAAAAAAAAAAAAAAAGAAAAAAAAAAAAAAAAAAAAAGGTCCACAGAAACCAGGAGAAATTCCTCCCGCCAGCCCAAAATTTCGTCCTGAAAGAGCCCAGTCCCCGGCAGCTTTCTTGTTACTAGAAACTAATAAAAACAGTATTAGAAGCTAATAAAAACATGCTTAATAATAAATCAGGGTGAATTCCGGGCGCGAAGCAATAGTGGGTGAGGTTTGAGATGGAGAAAGAGACCCCGGGTCGGGGGCCGGTGGGTTATGACCATTTTCGAGGGGCTTGGAGCCGCGTGTCTGGCGTGCCTGCCTTACATAGCAGTCATGTTTCACGCGGGTCAAAACCAGCCGTGTTTGAAGTTCCCGGGTTGTGCCACGAGCATATCTCGTGAGGAGGCTGGGGACCACTCTCCTGCTTCTGTAGTGGTGCCTAGTGTTGATAGCACGGGGGGTTAAACTTCTGTTTTTCCATAGTGGGAGGATTACATCCGGCAGCCACAGATCTTTTGAATAGTCCCATTAAAGTCTGCTTCGTTTTAGGTTCGGCCCTAAACGGGATTGTTTACAGTATAACACATCATGTATGAGGTAGGGGAGCGCAGAGACGTCTCTTGGTTCAAAGAGCCGTGCCTTGTAGAGAAAAAAAATTCCCTTATATTTATTTTTTTGACCGAACACACATTGAAATGCTGTGCGCATTCCTGCTTTCCTCCCTGGAAAAGCGGGCTTTGGATCCCGTCTCGGTAACAAGGGGCCGGTTGTCCGCCTGCAGCGCCCCGTATGAGAACTATTGTGCCCAAGACCTACAGCGCTTTCTGAGGAACGCCATTTTTTCGGCATGTATGAGGACTGGGGACAAGAGCGGGACAAGGGACGGCGGGGCTGCCGGGTGGGTCCTGCCCGGATCCGGGAGAGGTTCAAGAACGCTTGGCTTTTCCCTCTCCTCCTCTCCGTCGGCAGCTCAGGCTGAGACGCCTGCAAGGTACCATAGGCCCCGTGTCTCCAGATTTCTCCACTGATCGCACTCGCCCTGTGGGTTTGGGAGCCGAGGGTTACATTTGGGCTGGAAAAATAATCCAACAAAAAAGGAAACAAATCCCCAAACTATCCCAAATTATAATAGCAGCAATTATCTGCGAAGAAGCATCTCTTCAAGGTGCTGCTGTGTAAATGCTGTTTGCTACCAGCTTTAAACTGATTTCTTTTACTTTCCCGATGGAAAAGTAGTCAGGCTCCCTGCAGAGAACAGCCACCTTTCAGACTAAAATCTCCCTGCCGGGACTCGCGTGTGGGCTGCCCCATGCCTGATCCTGGCCTGGCTTTCCCGGTGCTCCTCGGGGGATGATAAGGAAGGCATGCACATCCCAGTCTGGGGTCGGAACCGCAGGAGTGCCGAGCCACGGCAGAACTGAGCCCCTCGGCCTCAAGGAGATGTTTGGCCGGCGACCTTCTCGGGATCAGCTCTAGTGCCCCTTACTCTGACAGTGGATGTGGTTAAAGTTCTTGTCCTCGAGTTTGTCTAGATATAGCGTCGCTGACAGCTTTTCCCCGCTCCTCCCGAGATCTCCTAACCATCTAGAACTCCGAAATTCCGTAAGGGTGGTCTATGTATTGGGGAAAACCCCCAAAACCCGCCAACAAACAAACAAAACCCCCAAATTAGACCTATGAACCGCTTTGAAATCTCTCTCAGTCCCGGCTCGCCGGTTAACACCACTCCAGGGTCCACCTGCAAACAGGGGCAGGAAGAAGGAGGCCCGGGGAAACCTCAGCGACCCAGTGAAGATGAGGCCGCGGGGGCGCGCAGGGGGGCAGAACCCAGCTACACCTTCTCCTCGGCACCACCAGCCCGTGTGAGCGACTTCGGCTGGCTTTGCCTCCTCTTCTCTGGGGTGTGAGTGTGTGTGTGCAAATAAGGTTATTAGGAGGGTAATGTGGCGGCTGGCATGGCTGATAGGACACCTCTGTCCCTCACTCTCGGAGCCGAGAGGTGCACAGGGGTTTTTTTGGGCGGGTCAGCCCTGCTTTCCGGTGGTCTTGCCAGCCTCTGCTGTCCTCGGAGCTGCCCCCTGCCTGTCTCCGTCCGAGATCTGCAGCCACGAGGATTCACCTGTCAGGAGAGACCTCAGCACAAGGCAGGGAGAAAATCTGCAGAAGAGGGAGGAAAATAAATAAATATCTTATTAAAAAGCGGGTGGCAGGAGCAGCCGGGATTGGATCCGAGGCGCCCGTGGGTGTGAAGCCGAGTGTCCCGGGCGGGCGCGCCCCAGGCTGTGCCCGGGGGCTGCAGCGCACAGGGAGAGTGGAGCAGACCAGCCCGCCCGTGTGTTATCTGCGGGTTTCACTCAAGCAGCGAGAGCTGAAAGCTGCAGAAACTCCGCGAGCCTGCTGACAATCAGGCAAAGCGGGTCTGTAGTCTGCAAATGAAGAGAGAGATCAGCTAGTCCCCGCTTATCGTTCCGTGTTGTTCTGAAGTTTGGCGTGGTAAATACAAAATGCATGGCTTTTACATCCTGCCTGTGTTGTTCCAAGTCAGTAGCTGAGAAGGCAGAAGGGTCTCTAGCCGGGACTTTGGTCTTTGTTTGCGAGGGGAACCTGTTTTGTGTGAATTATTCATCATAATTGCCTATTTCCAAACAGCTCCGCGGGGAGGCTCCGAAATGCCGTCAGGTCTGACTGGTGCCTGGAGAAAAGTGACGCCCGGAGCTGGTGGAAGCTCAGGGACAATTTTAAGTTCCCGATTCTCCTCCCCACCGGGAACACTGGGGCCGGGATGGTGCTGAATGGGGGGAGAGGCCCGGGGACAAGGGGTATTTTGTTGCCTTAAGCCTAAGAAACGTGCCGATGCGTTTCTGCTCCGCCTGGTCTCCTGCCGCCCCGAAAACAGGAGACACAAAAATTATATACACGCCGAAACAAACAGGGGAGAAGTCCTGGTAAAATGGAGGGAAAGTAGTGGCTGGTTTTTATAGTTCAAGTGTATAATCTGTTTTTTTTTTTTTTTTCTGTCCTGATAGAAAGCAGATAAATTTAGGAAGGGAGAGCTAAGAGAATAATTACAGGGTGAAGGTAGTTAAATTTTATTTCGAGTCCCAAAGGCAAAACCTGACATTTTATTGCAAACATCTGGAAGGCTTAAGAGACTGGCATGGTGTTTGTTTAAACACTAATAGAGATTTTTATTCTGTAAAACACAAACAAAGCCCATTTAAAAACACTTGAGACTGTAAATATTTTGCGGTGGTTCAATTCTCAAAGCCTGAGAAAACCGGGGGAAGGGGAGGGGGAACGAATCGACAGCATAATAGGGGTATAATTATGAATTAGTTAATATACGCAACAATACCGTTTGTGCAGACCATAAAAATAAATTGCAGGCGTATTTTTTTTCCTCAGTTACAATAACTGACCCCGCTCAGCACGGGAACATCACCTCGCTCGTGTTTCCAAGCGGCGATTTGTGCTCGCTTCAAACTTGCCTCTTACTAGAGACCCAGCCTCGAAATCCTCCGATCCGTTAAAAGATAACCGGCGTTGTATTAAAGCCCGGTAAATTACTCGCTCACGTTATCAGACAGCCTTCATCCCTCACCCGCTGACTGGTTTTAACGTTGTTTTCAATTATTAACTTAAAAAGAAAAAAAAATAAGAGAGAAATAATAAGAGTAAATCCACGGGCTAGATCTGGCTGAAGCACCTTCGGAAAGGTTTTTCTTGCTGTAGAGCAGGGTTTTGAAACTGGCCCAGCCCCTGCAAACAGCACATCTGGACAGCACTCCCGCCCAGCAGCCGGCTCCCCTTATTTCTCTTTTTTTTCCCCAAAATATTTCCATATATAAACAAATATTTTTCAGGCTCGCTCTGCGACAACTGGAAAGCAGAAGTGAATGATTTCTTTATAAACCCCGAGGCCTGGCCCTGCGACCCTTGCTCCTGCCACTTTATTCCAGGGAGCAGTTTCCTGGATTTAATGGGAGCTACCCCTGTGAGTAAGAGTCTGGAATAAAGACCAGGCAAAGGGACGCATTCATCTCTGGCGGCCGGGGGTCGGAGTCGGATCTGAATCCAGATTAAGGCCAGGCCCGTGGTAGACTCGAGGTTTACGCCGCTCGCCGCGGGGAGAGGGGACCCTGGCCTCGGTGCCACTGCGGGGAGCCCCGGGGTCCGGGTGCCGAAGGCGCAGCGCGGATGCATTTTGCTCAGTCAGATTTTGGTGCAAAGGCTCAACCCTAATCCCATTCCCCGGCTCAGGGAGAGGGGGGTTTTCTCCGGGTGAGCTATCTCAGCGCAGGGGGCAGCGAACTCTGCGAGGGGGCAGCGTTGGCTCTCTGTCCCCCCCGCCCCCCTCATCCCTCCCCTTTCCCCGGCACATCCAGTGGGGCCGCAAGGTCGCTGCAGGGTCTGCCCTCTTTCTCCGCTCGCACAGCGGAGCAGCAATGCCTTTGTGTTTACCGCTTTCGCACCGCCCGGCGCGGACGGGCACAGGGAGGGCGAGCTGTTCCAAACCTCCCGGGCACCAGGATAAGAGGCGGGAGAGGAGCAATCGTCGGGGCCGTGAATCCCCGCTGTCCCGGAAGCGGTGTCCAGGACCGTGGGGAGCTGCTCTCCCGCCCCTGGCCAAAGGGTCTGCTCCTGGGGTTTGACGATTAGGGGCCGTATTTGCTTGGAAACTGCGCTGTGTTTCTTGTCGTTGATGCAGAGGCTGTGCTCGGCTGCCAGAGCCGGGCGCGGAGTGCTCGGACACAGATCGCAGACCTCGGGTGGCACAGGAGAGAGCCCCAAGGTAAGAGACCCAAAAAGGGTCGGGGCTGCTTTAAACTGTCCACCAGTAAAACCACACTTAGTGCTCTGGAAAACGTCTTTCTGTGTTCTTACATCAGTTCCCAAAATTCGCTTAAATTTCCCTGCCTTTCCAGCACCGTTTCTTTACACTAAAACTCTATAAATAATCCACTGTTTTCTTGGGCTTTTTGGCTAAAATCTCCCTCCAGCTTCTTTTAAAGCTTTCCCTGGTGTTTGCCTCCCAGACAAGTGTTTCCGAGGCTTTCAGAAAGAGGGGAAAATAATTGTTTTAGTGGGGATTTTGGGGAGGACTTTTTCTTATTGGGGTTTTGGATTTTTTTGGGGGGTGTTTTTTTTTTTATGGTTTTGGTTTTTTTTTTTTTGGGGGGGGGGTGGGTGTGGTTTTTTTTTTGAGACATTCCTTGCCTGGGAAAGGACACACAGCTGGAGGACTCGCTGGAAACACATGTGCCCTCCTTCGAGTCCCCGCTCCCGCTGTCGGCTTCCTCCAAGCCCCTGCCTCGGTCGCTCCCTTCTTGTTGCTTCTCCTCCCTTGTGGCAGAGCCGCTGTGCCCGACACTGAGCTCCTGTCAAGGAGGTGTACTGGAGGGGAGGGGAAAGGAGCGACGGGGAGGAGGATGAGGGGTGTAGGGCGGGTGATGGAGATGTACAAAACCTGCTCCTCGGCTTGGATAACAGGGTTTAGCTTTTCCGGGATTTGCCGAAGAAATGGCTTCTTTACCGCTTTTCGTCTGAAATCCGTTTCCATGCGTGGGAGCCCCGGCGGGCTGTTGTCAGTCTGCGCTTTAGGCCGGGGAAAGAGGGCTGAAGGGCTCCGTCGTACCACGCTGACGTGGGCACCATGGATTCACTCTGGGATCAAAAGGAAGTGTCTTTTCCCCCTACACTCCCACATGTGCCCCTTTCAGTTGTTTCCAGCCCCATAGAAAAAAAAAAATCGTCTATGAAAAACCTGCCCAAAGCAGCTCTGCACCTTCGAGGAGCAGCTGAGAAACAACGGACAAAAAATAACCCCTTCCTGATATTTTGTGTGTCTCCTTGTCCGCTTTTCCACCGCGGCTCGGTCCAGGCTAATCCCCTCTCGTACTCTGTAATTATTTTTATTTTATTTTGAACTTGTATCGAATAACCCCCGTGGCTTTCCCCACTGTATTTTCCGTGGACAGTGTTTCGCTTGACTTCACCTATTTTTCCAGGGTCCCACCAGCTAATGAAAACACACGCTTCTGTTACCTTCTCCAAAAGCAGCCCTTGCTGCTTTTCGCTGGAAGCCCCCCGCGCCACGCGTGACCGAGGGGCGTGGGAGCAGCTGCGGACCCGCCTCAGCCGGGAGGATGTCAGGGCAGAGTGAAAAAGAGAGCAGAAATAAGTACTGAATATTATCCAGGCAACCAGCCGGGATACGTACCTAGTGGCTTTGTTTTCGCTGTAGCTAGAGTGGCAAAAAGAAGCGGGAAAGGGGAAAAAATGTTTTTATTTAGATAAAAACCCTTCCCAAAGAGAAGGCGCTACCCACGCCCAAGGGTATCTGGGTCTCCCAGCCAGCCCACGCCGCCCGTTCAGCCCCGCCGCTCCACGGACACGCATCGTTTTGAAGTGAAATTTCAACCCCCTCGAGACGTTGCTTCTGCTTCTACCAAACTCCGATTCCACCGGCAAGGGCAAGTAACACATGGCATAAATGAAGTTTTAAAAACACCCCGTCATTCGGCAGCGCTGGGTGGTAAAGCACCTCTCGGGTATTTTGCGTGGGGATTAGCCAGCAGCAGCGTTTGGGAAACCTGGGTGCGGCGGAGAGAAGTGTGGGAGTTGTAACCTCTCTGTGTTTAGAGTTATGGGTTTCCTACTGGCTCCCCGTTCTTCAAACAGTTAATTCTCCCGGCCGGTGTTCCAGGACTCAGATGGCCAAAATTCCTCTCCCTCAAGCCCGAGTCTCCCTCCCCTCCCTATTGGGTCGCAGCTTTTGGGTCTCTCCTGAGCTCTCCCTCCTATTGGCCGGGGACATTTTTTTCCTCCTTTTTTTTTTTTTTTTCCTTGACAGGCGCACGCAGCCTGCCTAACTCTTGGAGAAAAAAAAAATCCCAGAAGTTTGGATCAATCAGAGAGAGACAGAAGGAAAGGGGAGAAGAAAAAAAAAAAAAAAAAAATCCAGCCTGCAGCCCCTCTGAGCAAGTGCTGGGACCTGGGCTGAGCACACCCTCCTGGCTCTGCCTGCGGAGTATCTGCAGCCTCATGTAGTGCCTTCAGGAGTCTGAGGGCTGGTTCTTCTGGGGGTGCAGCTGGGGAGGGGTGGGGGGGGGAGAAAGAGGCAAGAGGCTCTGCCTCTGGTCCCCGAGCTGTGTGCTTCCAGCCACTGGTCGCTCCTCTGCCCAAGGGTCTGGGCTGGGGGATAAGATGAGTGAGAGGCGAAGATCGGCGGTGGCCCTCAGCTCCCGAGCGCACGCTTTCTCGGTAGAAGCCTTGATCGGGACAAATAAAAAGAGGAAACTGCGAGACTGGGAGGACAAGGGGCTGGATTTGTCCATGGAAAGCCTCAGCCCCAATGGCCAGCTGGGGGACAATGAAGACACGACTCAGTGCCTGGACCTCAACCCCGGTTAGTGCGACTCCTTTCTCTTCGGGACCCCCCCTCCTGCCCCGCTCCCTGCCAGCCTTTCGCCCTGAGTCCTGCCGGGAGCTGCCCGCGGGCAGCGCGTCCCGGAAAACATCCGAGACTGGGAGTACAGGAAAAAAAAAAAGCGGGAATTTTGCGGAGATTTCTTTTTAATGTTGTTGTTTCTGTGGGGTTTTTGTTTATTTTTTCGTTTCGTTTTGTTTTGGTTTGGTTTTGGTTTTGTTTGTTTTTTTGTTTTTTTTTTTTTCTCTTTCACATTACGGGGACTTTCTCTTACTCGCTGTTTCTTTCCCCCCACATAGCCCCGTGATCTCTTGCGAGGGACGGCGTGTCCCCTCCGCTTCCTTTTTATCCCTCTCTCTTTCCACTCGCTCTGTGCCTGTCGATCGCGATAGTTCTTCCCGGGTGTCTCGGCACGCACGTTTCGTTTTGCCCCAGAGTTTCCCGAGCCCTGATTGTGGAGTCGCCGGATGGGTCGGGGGCAAAGGAGTGGGGTGCGAGATGCACCCCTCTCCTCTTTTCCGAGTCACCGTCGAGACAGTGCCGCCCTAAGCGGAGGTTTCGGTGTAGGAGGAGGATGTGGGCATTCGGGATCAGCGCCGCTGCGGGGCGAGGTTCGCCGGCTCCTCGGAGCGATGGGGACCCGCTGTATACCGCAGCTCGGGATCCTTCTCCCGGGATCGGACCCGCTGGGTTCCGGGCGGCGCGGCCTCGCTCCGCTCCCGGGACGGAGCGCACAAGCCGCGGCGGAGGCGCGGGAGGTCGCGGAGGGAATCTACCCTCTCCGGAGGGAAAACTCTCCGGGCAGGGAAAAAGACCGCAGCGGTGAAGGGGCACTGCGAGGAGTCCAGCCCCGCTCCCGAGCCTGGCTCCTGCCGGGAGCCGCGGCGTATGGAGCAGCGCCGGGCCCGCGGCCCCAGGGCCGGCGGGACGGAGTTAGGGGAGACGGAGCGCAAGGCTTCCCTCCTGGCGCCTGTACTTTTAATTTTAAACTCTCTTTTAAATTTTAAAATTTAAAAAATTGTTTATTTTTATTTAAAAGGGATCCAGTAGCTCGCAGCTATCATTTGGCTCAAGCCAAACCCTCGGTCTCCTCTTGTCCCCGCGGCCGTTTCTCTCCGGCCTAAAAGGACGGTTCCGCCGACGCAGCCGCGGATCCGCGACGATCCCGAGGGTGAAAAAGCGCTGGGCCTCCCTCCCCGAGCTGTCCCCGCGCCCTTCTCGCCGTCCCCACGGCCCGGTCCCCAAGGCCTTAACAAGGGATGGAGGGACCGGCTCCGCTCTCACAGTTATAGTGTGGGGAGAAAGCGAATTTTGGGTGATTTCTCTTTGCTTTTCATGTTCGGATGGGGCAAAAAGGTCAAACGATTTCTCTGCACAGCCCCTAAGGAAAAGGGCAGAAATATCCTCCACTCCTGCCAAGTCCGTTCCGCTGCACTTGGAACAGCAAACACCTTTTAAAATTTGTTTTTATTTATTTTGCGTAACGTTGTCTGAGCTATCAATTAGAATAAGCTGCCCAAAAGTCAGAGTAAAAACCCAAACCAACAAAACCAAAACAAAAACAAAAGGAGGCGGGAAAAAAGAGAAAGAATTTTAGCTAGAGGTATAAAAAATATTTGCTGTAAAAAAATATTTAAAGTGTTTTTGAAGGGAACTAAAGACCATGAAGACCTCGCCCCTCTACGCCCTCAAGGAACCGCATTTCAATTTGCTTTTAACAGCAGCAGCCTTTCCCGGTGCGGATCTTAAGGAGAAGTAGGTAAAATCTGCTGTCAGGGTTGTCTCTTTCAGCGGAGGGGCATAAAGGAGAGGGGATAGAAGCGAACAACCAGTTAAAAAATAGCCTGCGGTTTCAGAGGCTTCCCCGTTCAAAAGAATAAATACCCTACCAGAGACAAAAATCCGCTTTCTAATAAGAGAGCATATTTTTTAAACTCTTTTTTTATTTTTTTTTTAGAACAATTTCTCATAAATTTTTAGCCGCAATGGGATATATATTTTGTAAAGTCTAAAAGTTAAATTTGCCCATTTCTCTGTGAATTCGAATTGGAAAATTGAAAAACTCTCCGTGCGCCAGATTGGAGAGCGGGAGAGAATGGCTGCTAGTGCCTGAAACCTCAGAAAGTAAACGTGATGTTTTTCATAAAGCAAAGGAAATCAAGAACAGTTTGAGAAATCATTTTTAGGAGGTTGATAGACTTTAAATAAAGTCCGCGACTGTAATTTGCACAGTCACTTCATTAAACCTAATTCCTCCGCGGTGTACTTTTGCTGCTGGGTGAAAATTGATTAGCGGCTCTATAATGACCACCAAATTCCATCTTTACAAGACCTAATTAAGAACAAACTTTACACCTAACGTATTTTAAACTTGCCAAATCTCAAGCGATTCAGAAAAAAAAAAAAAAAAAAAAGAAAAAAAAGAAAAAAAAAAAAAGAAAAAAAAGAAAAAAATTAGAAAAGGGAATTTTTATAGTGTCCCAAAGGTTCAACACTCAAAGCCGCTGCCCCGAGTAGCAACAAGCTGTTCCTTCTGCTGGCGGTATTTCTGGTACGGGGGTGCTTGCGGAGAGGCCGCAAGTCGTACAGTACGCGCTGGGAAATTATGTCTTGATTTTCGTGGGATAACCTAAATCGGTCTAGCCCCATTTATCGATCTTTTCGCTTAAATTGCCTCCAGCGCGGGAGGGTCTGAAAACCATTCAGTGCGGGGAGCTAAACGCGGCCACGATTAGAGTAAGGCTTCGCTCTCCTTTCCTCAGATCTTTTGCATGCAGGCGGGTATGACGATTTCTCTCCCAAGCCCAGGACACATCCTGCGGCAGGGGTGAGGGAAGGAGGCTGCCCGGCGGCTCTGCTTCACTCCCTTGTCGATGCGGGTCTGTGCTGGACGGGTACAAACTGTAGCCTTCGGGAGTGCCTGGGAGCTAGCGCTACTTGTTTCCCGTTTTGGCGGAATCCCTGACCCCTTACGTGCCATCTTACAGCCGTGCCCAAACTCTTCAGTGACGATATTGGCGAGACCGAGTCTCCCTGAGAGACCTCCCCTCCCTCCGGGGCCGCATCTTCCTGGAAAAGAGAGGTGGCAGGCTGGGAGGTGCCGAGTGGGGTTGTGGCGTGGGCAAAGGTGAGAAAAGCAAGCTGATAAACCCCCAGGTTTGTAAAAAACATCTCCGAGCATCCGAGTTATTTATGTCTCAGCCATGAATTTTGTCGCCAGAGTTAATGCGCATTTTTTACGAGACTAATTTAAAAGGGGGATAAATCTGGATTTTAGTCATGTGCGGCTTCGACCACGAAGTTGTGAAAAGGAATTCGGGATTACGGCGGCTCTCACCTTCTCTCCCCCACCCCCGCAATCGCGGCCCGGCCGGGGGAGGCAGAGCTCGCCCAGGGGCTCCGGGACGCCTCCGCCGCTGCTCCGCAGCCCTCGGCCGCGCTCGCATCCTCCCTCGGCACTCCGTTCTGGCCGCCGACAGGCCAGAGGAGGGGGAGGAGGAGGGTGGCGGGACGCCCCTCCGTCCCCTTGGCAGGTTTGGTTTCAGAGGGCAGCAAAACAATGGGCTCGGATGTCTTCTGGATATTTATAGATTTAACCTGAGCAGCGGAAAGGTCACGGGGGCCCCAGGCGTTGCCTCCCTTGATGTATATATTGTTTATCGTCGTTTACGGCCGGTGGCATTCGTCGGCCCGTCCCGTCCCCACCCAAGGGCGCAGGGACAGACCGAGGCAGAGCCAAGCGCATTCCTTTCCTCGTCGAAAGTTTAAGATTTTTTTTTATTTTTTGGAGAGGGTGGGTGTCTCCGTGGTCTCGTTTGCCTTCACGAAAATACGGCTGCTCCTTCAGGTGGCCAGGGTCTCTTCACGGCGAGACGAGCACAGGCGCTTCAGAGGCGGAACGAAACGGTGCAGAGGCTAAATAGATAAGACTTTTTTCCGGCTTTGGGACCGTCCTTTTCCTCGCGAAGAAACACACAAGCGATTTCGTAAACTAATTTTACTGCCAGTGGAATCTTTGTATCGCACGTCCATCCCATATGGAGGGGCATATATTATTTGTTGCATATATTAGAAGTGCACCTACCGGTTAAAAAAACCCCAAACACACCCGAAAATAATAATAATAAAAAAACAACCCCCAAACAACAAATTAAACAAAAGGAAAGCAAGGCATTTTTGAGATTTTAATTATTCGTTCCTTGTGTTTATCCGAATCCACACTGGCGAACTACTGCGAGCCTCTGCAAAGAGAAAAAAAACACGGCACACATTTTAAGACCCACAATGTGTTTATTACATATGCTTATCCGTGAGATTAAGATCCGGGAGTTTGACAAAGCCTTCAGTGGCTGACAAGAGTAAAACTTTCAGCTCTTTTAGCACGGCTTGTTGCTCTCCTGGGTCTCCCGAGAGGTTGCATCCATGTCCATCCCAACGCCGCTACGCCGCGGGGTTCCTGCTCCTCCATGCCCACGGGCAAATCCCCTCCGCCGGCGGGGGTGCGGGAGCCACGCAGCTCGCCCACCCTCCGGAGAGGTAAAGAGATTTTAAGAGCAAGAGAAAATGCGATTGACCCTTCTACTTCTTTTTTTTTTCTCCCAATACCCTCGCTTCTGAATGCTTATATTGATGAAGCCTGTTCTTTGAGCAGCGGCTGTTAAACCCGTGAAGAGGGACTGACTTAGTTTCTCACTTCAGCTTTTGTTTGAGTGCTCGAAGGATGGGGCTAGGGTTTCAAGAGCTGGCAGAGCAATTTTTCTCGTCCCTTTCCCGAGGTAGAGTACATTGGCGTACATCGTCCTTTGCGCGTTCCTTGAGGCTTGTAGATGAGCAACGAGATGTAAGGCAGAAATGTCAGCTTTGCCTTTGCCTTAAGGCTGGGTGTTATTGATGAGAAGTCTTTCTAACGAATTTGTGTGTGACTGGGATTGTATGAATTCATTCCACCTGTTGGATCATCCGTTTTCCTCTTTAAGATGGGATAAGGAGCTCAGATCCATTGCTCCCTTGTGTACAGGAAGGAAGGAAATGCAAAAATCTGCCCCTCCTAATACCTCTGTTTCCCCCATACCCCAGCAGCAGAGCTAATGCTCCGGTCTTTCCTGGAGGAGACTTGCAGGAGGCAGATGGAGTTGTGCAGATGAGAGCCAGGAGAGCTGAGCCCTGTGGAGGCTCAGGAAAGGGTTGTCTTCATCAAGTTCATACACCTCTGACCTTGGAGCCCGAGGAGACAGAGAGCGAGAAGGATTTGTTCCTGTGGTAGTATGTGTCTTACTGAATTGGGGAACTCCTGCTGCTGGGTTTGTGAAACTCCTCCTGCAGAGAGGTGAATTACTGACACTGTATTAAGAGGGCAGGTAATAGAATAATAGTCAACACTTAAAGAACAGCAGAGCATTAGAAAAAGGGCAGTGTGTCAAACAATTTCTTCCTTTCTTTTATATGTATTTTAAATCTGCAGCATTTTTTACACAGGTTTATTCCATCTGGTGGTAAGGGGAAAGTTGCTGTTTCAAAAGATGTTTCTTGTATTCGACAAGAACTTTGGGAGAATCCAAAAAGCTTCTGTTACAAGCAAAAGTCAAGTTATTCCTTACGAACCATCAATCACTTCTCCCTTCTCCCATTTGGGACTGAGCGCTTATATCAAATATCAGCCCAGCTAGCCTCTCCTCAGGCAGAAGTGTCCTGCTTTATCTGTATCTGTCTTTAAGGAAAACTGATGCTTTTTTCAGATGGAAAAGCTGAAAGATGCCTTCCAAGAGAGCTGCATTCAGGAAAGAGCATTTACATTGTTTTGCGATGCAGTCGGTGCCATTTGAGTCACTTCTATTCACACAGATCACTATTCCTGTTGTAATCCATTGGATTCCTGAATGAATCTTTGCTTGCAGTCTTAGGTCTTCAAAGACCAGAATTTCTTTTTTTTAAGTTTTTTTCTCAATGATTCTTTTCCCTGCCTTCTGATCTAGATTAATAAGATTGTAATAGTTTAAATAATGCACTAAAACCAGTCTGAGAGTATTGAATAATTTCCAGAATATATTGAGACAGGATCAGATGGCATTTACATCGTCCTGTTTGTAAAATCAGTAAAATCCATTGAGGTGTGATTTAAATCATCCCAAGTCTCCATATTGAAATCTGTAGTTTACACTGGGGACATAAAATCAAATTCAGTGAAAGAAACTTAAATTTTCCAAATGTGACAATGTTTCAGAGATCACCAGAGTTTCCCAGAGAGGCTGAGTGTGCTTGTGCCCTTTGATGGAGTTACAGGATTTTGTGCTAACTCTTAGTTCTCTGACATCCTCTTAAATAGTGCAATTACTTGGCAGTAATGGGATGAGACCTTCTGTGTAAATCCTGACAGAAAAGGCATCGTGGGTAAACACACATATGGGCAGTGTCTGTCAGCCTGGGAGCTGTGTGGCTCCTTTGGGAAGAGCAGCAGTGGGCACCTGGGCGTAGGGAAAATGCAGGCGAGTGGGGTCTTCCCAGTTCTCCAGTTCCTACTCCTGTCCACAGCAGCTCTGCACAGGAAGACATTGAAAGAATTTGCTTCTACAGTTTTTTATTAGAACTACAGTTTCCTCAGAAAGAGAATACTGTGCCACAATGCTGAAACATTTTTTTTTTCCCAAAGGGGGAAAAGACCCCAAAAGTGTATCTTTCTGCTTCTTATTTCCAATATCGTTGAAAATAGGTTACAATTGCAACCTTTACACCTGTGAAATATCTGCTGCCTCAAAATACAACCCATTACATTTCCTGTGTTAAAAGCTGTAGTGTGCTCTGATGAGAAGTGCTGGGGAGAAATAACATAGTGGTATGATAAAATTAATTGAAATATCTTAGAAAACAGATTGAGAATTTTTGAAACTGAGAAGAAATATGTGCCATTTGAAATTCTAGTAGCAATTTACATTCTGGGGGCATCTTTTAATTGCATATTCTTCAAGGTCAGGAAACAATGATTCAGTAAATCAATCCTAGAAGTGATAACAGCATTTATTACAATAATATTTGCAATAACATTTTCATATACCCTTTGCTTAATTGAGCTATTGATCTGAGGGTATTGTGAAGGTGGTGAAAGGGTTGTCTGAGTCAGCCCCTGTGACAGTGGGCTGTCCACTGTTTGTTGTGTGTTTGCCAATGCAGCCTTGCAGCTGTTAGAGGGAAGGATTCACCTAGCAAGTGGCTTAGGCCAGCACATTCTGATTGACAGCAATGGAGGAAGCCCGAGAAGGATTTTCATTTTGGGACTCAGCAGGAAAAAAGTGAAGATGGTGAGGATTCACTTAGATTTAACTTAGTAAAAGCCTTTAAAAAAAGTATTTTATGGTGAATCAGGAAAACTTAGGGTTTGGCCAGTCTTTAAGGATTTATTTTTGTATCATCAAACTACCTAATGTTTTTAAGTTGTGCAGCCATTTTAGAAAAATATCCCAAGCCCCCTTATTTCATTTAATTAAAAAGTAGTTTTAAAATAGACCACAGAATGAATTAGGAAATAAAGAATAAGGCATTTTTGTTTATATAACAATAAAACCAAACATTTGGGTGCTCGAAACTTCTTCCCTTTTTCTTTTTCTAAAAGTCAAAGCTCAATGGCAAATTTGGCAGGATTTAACGAAGCTTTCATTTCTTCTAAACTGGATATTTTTTGTTAATTATATATATATATACACACACACACATATATATATATATATGTATATAATTTAAAAAGAAGTTCAGCTAAACCCTTGCATGATACGACTGTCATAGTGGATGGCTTTGCTTCACTGCCACTGCACCTGTTCATTCTTCTCAAGGCTTTTGCATTTTGGGAAAGAAATCTTCCAGTATTGTTAAATGGACATTTCCAACTACGTCCACGTGTGTAGCTCTTGGAAAGGTGCTTGGGAAGAAATTATTCCAAACCACCTTTGGAAGAACTAATTTAGAGTTTCTAAAGAGTACTTAACCAACAGGTTAAAAGCTGACACAAATCATATTAATAATCAGCACATTTATATGAATGCAACCACAGCAAAAATTGTTTTAAAATCAGTGGGCCAGGGCACACAGAATAGCTATGAATGACTTACAGTTCTTTGACTTCACTCAGGGGCTGGATGCACTCTTGGCTAGCACTGACATTTTTCCATGACCAATGAATTAACAAACCCGAGCCTCAGCTTTTCGGAGCTTCAGGAAATAGAGAACTCCCTGATCAGAAATCTCCCCCAAAACCAAGGAGAAAATTTAAGACATTGAAATGTCTTTGCTTTTAATAAGAGTGAAGAACTGTGCATCATAGACTTCTTAAGAAGCTGCACTAGTAATAGCAATATCACTAAGTACTATGTCAGAAGTGCTGCTTTCTTATGATACCAGCATCTGTGTGGATCCCTATGCAGAGAAAAGAATTCCAATGAGAGCATGTTATAACATTCAGAAATGTATGGTGCATATGATGTGTAGGTTAGGGAGGCTTTAAAATGAGGTTCTTCTTGGTTTAACCCTGAAATGCCTGTAGATCAGTTCTGTAAGTCTGAGTTTAGTGAGGAAGAAGGAAGCTTGGGAGTAGATGGAGATTCACTTCTCCATATCAATAAAGTAATAATAATAAAAATTAATAAAATAATAATATTCACATCAATAAAAAGGATTTTTTTTTTATTTTTCGTCTAATTTCCACACTGGATTTTCCTCAATCCTACTTGGAGGATCCTATTGAAAGGTCACTTATTAAATGTTCATAGGTGTTACTGTAAACACTTTAATGAATTTTACAAGAGTCGCTTTCTTTGATGAAGAAATTATCCCAGTTCTGCCCTGTCAGCACCCTCTTTCAGCTTTGCACTTTGCACAGAAAAAAAATGCAAATTAATTTTAATTGTGCTTTAAGCAGCCTTTCTCACTGGGGTGAAAAAATAGTGGTAGAAGACCTGTTGAGTATTCCCTTATACCCTCTCAGACTTAATGGAAACACTCTCACTGGCTTTTTTAAAGCATATTTCATCCTTCTGATTGTGCAGGACTCTGCTGTTGCCTTAACTTATAATTAAATACCACACAAGAATTGGGACTGGCAATGCTAAATTTTTACTTGATGTATGCTAGCGTGAAGGCTGTGTGGAAGCACTGCTAAAGGAGGGCCTGATTCTTTGACATGCCAAGTATCTGCACTTCAAAGGACTATATGGTGCTGATTTTCAAGGGTGCAACTTCTGTGACCTCATTTTCAGCAGTGTTAAGAATGTGTAATCACCATGGAAATCTTAACCTCTCCCTTGATTTCTGCTCTGAGATACCCTAAGCAGTCTGTGATAGCCAGAAGGTAGGCTCCTCCTCAGCACAACAGTCAGGACTGGAATAATTCTGGGGGGGATTCCTTTTTCTTGTGCTTCAATACTGTGTCAGTCTGTAGGACTTAAATAATCATGCCAGTGAGGTTAATATCTGGGTGATCATTTTATGCTATAGCTGGATCATGTTTGCGCTTCAGATTTAGTGCAAATGTCTCATAGTGTGAAAACAATCAGGTTGGATCAGATGCAGGTTTCTGGATTGTGCCCCTCTTTGGAATTTCTAAGTGTTCCTGCCATTTAATTGTATAGTACAATAATACAGTGCTCCATACAAGGCAATGAGGCTGTTATTTTTACACTAAGAGTTTTTATTTTTTTGCTTCATAAAGCTTAATCTTTATATGCCAGAAGATTGTAACAAGCTATGAAAATACAAAATTCAGCCCACGACTGTGGGCGCTTAATGGTTTTTATTTTGCTCTGGAATTTAAAAGATAAATAGAAGATTTATTAGCGTAGGATTTGGGGGTTTCCTGTGCCAAGATCTTTGGAGCAAATAAAAAAAAAAAAATCTTCATTTACCATCAAACAAGCCTAGCAAAGTCTCCATGTGCCTAGTGGCAAGGCAGCCACATTATTCACTTCAGTGCTCGGGAGTGTTAGCCACATAAACTGTAACATCACAGCGCTGTTACGCAGGTCCCTGCAGTGCTGACAGAGCGGCAGAAAGCCCACACTGCCCCATTAGAGACTCCCAGGATTATTCTGTACAGTGTAATTCTGTTTACTCCATAACTCAGGAAATTGTGCCTGAGCTGGGGAAAGGGAGGGCAGCTGTGGAAGTGCCTAGCAGTGTGCCGTTACAGAAATGGACAATAATTAATAGCTTTTGTGAAAATACAGCCATATAATGCAACTTCAGGAAAAAAAAAAAAGCCACCTCAGTCTGCTTCTTGGAATGAAAGATTCGATTGTGAATTGGCTGGTTATTAAGAGCGTTTCAAGACTGTTTGCTCAAGTTACATTAAGGTGCTGAACATCATTTATCCAGGGTAATGCTGGAATAATTGATTTAGAAAAAAATGAAAAGAGGCTGGATTGAGTACATACAGGGCACATAAGAAAGTAATCCAGTATGGTTACAGCTTTCCACAGAGGAGCAGTTCAGCCCCAAAGGGGAAGGGGAAATGTCTGGGGCGTTTTTTGCCTCTGTTCTGTCACAGTGTCAGATGCCCTGCTCCTGTTTGTGCTCTCAGACACCCGCAGGACTGGAATGTCTGTAGGCTTCTGTAGGTCCTGACTTGTCCTTGGTCTGAGAAATGATAGAAAAAGAGCAAATCAAGAATAATAGTCCTGTAGCTTAGCTGGATGAGGACTGAGTGTACTGAATCCTTCTGAGGAGCTCAGTTGGCTGGGACAAGGGATGCAGTGCACCAGGGAATGAACTGAGTCACCATTGATTTCGTGTTGAGTCACAGGTGTACAGTATCCTCCTGGGAATGAAATGATGGTGGGATCAGGAAGAGATGCGTTAGTAGTGGCAAAGGAATAGAAAACCAGAAAACTGATAGAAAACTAGAGAGAGGGATCACTGTTGGGAAGGAAGAGGAGAGTGAGGTGGGAAAGGGAGCAGTTCAGGGCTTCATTTCCTACCCACCAGCTGCTCTCAGCATGAGAAGAAATTAGAAACTATTTTCAGACTTTCTCCCTGCATCTGGGTACCTTCCTGTGTTGTTTTTATTTCTTTTTCCAGAATAATGAATAGCATGTTTCATATACATGAAATATACTATTCAAAATGGTTTCTGAAGACAACTTAGGACATTATACCAGTAAATGTAATAATTTGGTGTAGTTTAGATATGTAAGAGAGAGGAAATGGAAGATCTCTCAATGAAGAAGAAGCTTTCATGAAAAAGAGCAGGGTTTCTTCCCATTGTCTTTGTTCTCCACAGCTTAATGCAAAAAAAGTTAGGAATTTCAGGAAAAATTTAAAAGTCTCTTCTAGAGGAAATATTTTCTCTTATGGTCAGCTCTGCAGGATATTTTAGAATAATATTTTAAATCATGTTTGCAGCTTTTGCATTTTATTCAGGTCTTTGGCATTTTATAATCAATAGATCTTACACATGGAGTTCAGTCTATTTTATTGCATTGGCTAAACTTTATGGATTTTCATTGAACATAAACATCATATACTTCAGTGCTTTATAGTATTAACATTTAAATTGTCAGTATAAAGAAGTTTTTTATATGCTGTAGAGACCATGTTAGACATTATTGCAGTGAGTGTAGGTATTTATTCTGCTGGTATACCTAGAGGCAATTTCTAATTGCTAATTAAATTACACATAGCACATTTCTGATTAAGGTAATAATAAAACTCAATTTAGAATTATCAAGTACTTCAGATAATTTAGTCTTCCCCCTCTACTCCAAATTGGTACTTGTCATATTATTTATTTGTGTGTTTTTCCTGGGACTATGGCTGGAAGGAAGAGGGGCCAGCTTCTCTGCACAACAACAAAAGTTTTTTGAAATATCATTCTGGCTAGGACCCCTGAACTTAAATGAAGAATTATGGATAGTAGCAATGGTTTCTTTTTGCAATTATTTGCAGTTGAATGAGAATGTGTGTTTTTGAACTGACCCTCAATCATTTTACTTGTGAATATTCAAAGAATTACTGAGTATTCATGAGGATGCTTGACAGTCATGAATTAAAATATAAATAATTATGTCTCAGATAGTTACTATTTGCTTTACCATTTACAATGATGTTTGCTGTGAAGACAAATGGGAAGAAAAAGCTTATTTTTATGGTCATCTAAATGAAGTGTATAACATTTATTTTGCATTTTTTTCCTGAAAATTAAGTATTTATATTTTAGTCTTCTCTCCTCCCCCCCCGCCCCGATTTCTGCTTCCTTTTTTTCTTTATTCCACATTCACAGCTGTATTATTTTTGACCTGTCTGGGTCGTGCCTTTTCTCCCATAAGTCGAGGTGTTTGTCCAACTCTGTTTCTAAAGCAGGAGGTGATTCAGTGTCAGCACTTGGGCTGCTGCACGTACTTTGACTGGTGACTCCTGGTGACCGCCCAGTGCTGCCCTTGGCTCACGTTTAACAGCACATCCAGGGCCTTGGGACACTGCAGCTGTACAGAGTAATATTTTGAAGGTGTTGCTGGTCAGTGACCCTCCTTTAATGAGACATCTTTCACACCAACTCTTTCTTTGCACTGTGGTTGGCTAAATTTTCTCCCATGTACACACTAAGCTGTGGTCTTTGTTGCATATGCCACAAAAAAAAAAAACCCTGAGCACAACAGGTCAAATGCTCCTAACTCTTCCCTGATATCCCCATCATAAGGGGACTTCAAGTAGGATTTGTCATTATTTTCTTGTGGTCTGAGTTTGATATAATTTAATAATAAATTCAAAAGAACAGTTGATGATTTTTGAGTAGGAAGTAAAATTTCAGTACAGGGGAAACCCTAAATGACAAATGAAGAAATAATAAAAGTAGAGTTTTGTGAAATAAAACAGAGGTTTTGAGGATTTTGTTTGTTTGTTTGCTTATTTGTTTTCAGTGCACAATGAATTATGGGTGAGATATCCATTTATAAAGGGATACTTTGTGGGAAAAAAAAAAACAAAACAGAAATTCCTGAACTATGTTTCGTCTTTGTCTAAGATATAGTGAAACCCCTCCTTTATTCTTGTATGTCTTAACAATAAACAAGGGAATAGAAAGCAGTAATTTCTCATTTGTTAGGGCAGATGAATCTGAAGCTGGAGGCCTAGTTTGAAGAGTTTGTAGAGCAATTAAACATATCAGGGTTCCAAGTTCAAATTGTTGTCTCAAATTGCATCCTGATTTAATAAGGAAAGAAGGGGAATAAGTCAGTGATTGAGTTCCTTGCACAGGGGATTTGCCAAACTGTAGATCTAATATTTTCATTTTCTTCCATTACATTTTGACTGCCCTGATACAGATAAAAAAGGTTGTTTTTTATGAGGACGTGACTTTCAAAAGTTATTATAAAATATTTGTTTGTTTGTTTTTCTTCAGAAGAGTCTTTAGATACTTATTTGGGACCAAATTCAGCAAGCAGCTGAGAACTCTAGTTCATCCATTTCCTGCATTTGAACAAAAGCATAACAGTGATAAGGACTTATACTTTAATATTCCTCATTTTTAGTGAATATAGTTCTCCCTCTCTTTTTTTTGCTTTTGTTCTAGGATTTTTCTTAAGAACTAAGGATTTTTTTTTCAGCAAAGACATTCCTGCTACTCTTACCAACTCAGAAAAAGTGGCTGTTTAATACTGGACAGTGTTTGAATCCCATTTTACTTGCTATATACTTTCTCCACTTCATGTGCATGTATAAGTCTCTCTCTAGATAGATAGATCTATAATATATACACATAAATATGATATATAATTTAAATTAGTGTTTTATGTATATATTATATATTCCATATACTATTGGTATTTTTATATGGTTTTTGTATGGGAATGTAGTATTATCTTTTTCTGTGGACACTAAAACACTATATTTAAACATTTAACATATTTTAGGTATTTTAGAAATATCATTCTTCTCCATTCCCATTTTGCACTTTTTTTTTTTTTTTTAATGCAACAAGTGTTACATTTGATGGCTAAAAATAAGAGAATTGTGCTTTGCAAGAGAGGTTTCATGCATTTAGTAGTGAAAACCAATTTCATTTTACAATGGAATTTTCATACGTTTTTGCATGGAGCAGCAAAAAAAGGCCTTGCTTTTTAATGGAAGCAGCGTTTCTTTACGTATAGATTTGTCCAATTAAGTGTGCAGCACGTAGGTAATGTTTGGGACTTGAAGGTAGAACTGCCTGCTGTCTTTGGTGAGAATCACTCAACAAGAACAGAATCACTCAACAAGAGCATTCCTCTTTTTCCAGGAGATATGCTTGTGGCAGCACAGGTTTCCCTCCAGGCAAAAGTGGATGTGAAATCTTCTTTTAAAGGGCAATTCAAAAAATTCGCTGTGTTAAACACAAGTGCAAAAAACTCTTTTAATGAAAGACAGCCTGCAAACGTTTGCCTAAGATTATCACTCTGCTAAACTGAAGCAGAGCAGCCGAAATTCCTGCATCATTTGCATCCTGTGAGCAAGGCAAGGGCAAAAGCTGGAGGGAAAATATTTGATAATGTGGGAGCAAACAGCTGTGAGGAACAGAAAGCTGCAATTTCAGTCCCTGAATCTCTTGGCAAAAGAAAACATTATTTTAGTCAATGCCAGATGAAGCAAACCCTGGGCTGTGCCATGCCATAAATCCCTAAAGGGACACACTCTACTTGGATTGAAAAAAAAAAAAAAAAAAGATCAGTTCTGATGTCCTCCAGTTTCTTCTTTTAAATGTTCTGTTTGGCACTTAAAAGTGTATAAAATTTTAATTTCTGTTCAGGGGATCTTTTCCTTTTTTATGTTTGCAAAGGTGGTTTCTGTTAGCTCCTTTCCTCCTTGCTATCTGAGGCCCTGATCCTGCCAAAATGTATTCATGTCCTTTATTGCAGTGGGTGTCTCATCCAAATCCCTCCCAGGAAAGGTAAGCTCACATTTATGTGTTTGTAGGAGAAGTGCCTAATTGTAGGGGAAATGGAAACTGCACAGAGTTTTGTCTGTGGCACAAAATAAACAATAGAGACTATGGAGTAAAGTATGTTTCTTTAATACTTCAATTATAGACATGCTAGATGTGATGTGTATCTTTAGTAAGGGACAGTCCCTTCCAAGAGGAATGTAATATTTCATCTTATATGTATATAGTTTTAAGCAGAAATATCTATTAAAATAGTACATATTTAAATTATTTCGGTTGTGAGGTGAGGAATCAGGTTCTTTATTTTCATCCAGTATTTCCATTTCAATGTCAAACTCTCAAGTCCTTTTGTTGCTTGCCATGGAACTCCAGTGAGACTTTGATTTTATTTCCCTCATGCATGATCTTGTTTTGCACATTTAGCAGTTCTGACGCTAGAATTTTAGGGAAGTCCATTCAGAAATTGCAGTATTTATTAAACCACCTTGTATGGTGTCAACAGAAGACTGAATGTTGAACAAAATTAGATTATGTCCTCTTATATGGCCTTATTCAGAAAAATAGTCTCACTGAAGTCACTGGGAGCAGCAAAATAAATTAGACGAAACTAAGCCATTTACTTGAACCTAAGAGCCTAAGCCTCCCTTGAAAATGCATGGTGGTGGGGAGTGGAAAAAAAGACTGTGCTTAAATTATTTGCATGCCTTCAAAGGTACATCAAGTTTAAAAGTATGGTACTGGCATGCATGACCATAATTGAAAAATCTAGCCTAGCCATAAGAGGCTACCTTTACCTTGTGCTAGAGGTGGCTGAGACAGACTGCAAACCTGCTGTCACCTTTCAGATCTTGGAAAAGTCGCTGCACAAACAGCTGTTAGACCCAGCATGAAGAATGGGAACGATAGAGCACTGGGCTGTTAGGTGAAAAATTACCTTTTTTTCTTTCTTTTCTGGCTAGCAACCTGTGATAAAAGTTGGGCAAAGGTGTTTTGCTATTACTCAGTTTTTGGACTTCAGTTGCAGGGAAGTTATGTAGAAGAGAGGTAATCTTTATTTCTTGTTCTGTCTTCTTGCACACCAGTACAGCTATTTTACTGAAAGTTGTTTGCAGGGCGCAGGTGAGATGGCATTATTTAGATCTTGTAAAATGAAGTATGAACAAGCACATACCAGCACTTCAGGAGGATTTTATAAGCATTTTCCACCCCAAAAGCCCATTTTTGCTCTTCCTCTGAGCCCTGAACTCCTGAAGACTTTTAAAGGGTATTTCTGTGAAAGAAACAAGCCTCTTGCAAGCAGCTGGACAGATGATTTGTGTCATGTCCTGATGTTACCAGAAATGTTAGTTCTTCCTGCCCCTTGCCCAATGACTGGATCCTTTTTTTACCAACATTTTCAGCTCCCCATACATGTCCCTGAACATCTCACAGCATCCCAGGTGCAGGTGAATATTTTCTCCATCTGGCTCCTGTCTGAGGATGTTCTCCTGGGCTCAGCACACAGAGCAAGCAATCAAGAGAGCCTCTTCAGTGAAGGTGCTAATTTGTTTTTGATTTTCACAAAATGTGTAGAATTGTAATTCATTTGACACAGCTATTCTTCTGTCAAAGTTGTTAGAAGCTGACCAGTGAGTCAGTCTGGTTCAATGGGTGAGAATATTAAAAGGAAAAAGAAAATTTACCAACTGATGGCCTTCTGTGAGCCTAAATTTCTAACAAATACAGCTAAAATGTTTGGTATGTAGACAGGCAATCTGTCTTCTTATTTTACAACCCCATGTTCAAAAGAGATGCTTTAGCCTAGAGTTATTTTATGTGTTTATGAAAAGATGATGAAAAAATAATTTTCCACACTTTCTCACATTTTTTGTCATTTGTATAGCTTCATTCTTCAACTTTCTGATCTGAGTGCCACTTCAGGAAACAAACCCAACTGCATAAAGCTTATGCACATGCTGTTAAGAATTGCTTATTCTCTGGGCCCCTTTGTTCCTGGCATAGGTCTTCTAAACAACATTTCCTCTCTTTTCCCAAAGTACATATAAGGAGGTAGCTAACAAAAATCAGTATATTGCCATTAGCAAACAAATTACAACCTGAAGGTATAAACAGAACATCAAGCCTCAAAACTGCTGGTTTAGAGACTGCAGATTCACACAGATGTCCATAGGGTGGTTTGTAGTGTTTGGTACCTTATTTGGTAAGTGATAACATTTTAAAATTATAATTAATACACAATTAACCTTTCATAATTTTTTCCCAATGGTTTGACATAAAGAGCTACACCCTCTGAGTAAAGATTTGCCTGTTAGGGAACCCAGATTAAGAACCCATTTACCACATAAGACTAATTAAAACCCCATATTAAGAATTCAGTATAGTTGGTTGGCTCTTGTGTGGAACACTGGATATGAATTTCATCAGAATATTTATAGATACGACATTCCTCCTTTGTATCACCATCTGCTCACCACCTCTGACTCTCTAGCTGAGCTTCAGGGTCTGTACCAATGTCAGCGGAAGCTTTAAAATCTGCCATTAAAATAGAAACAACAGCAGAGATCTGCTGTTAAAATAACAGCAACAACATCCCTCTGTGGGATGCTGGGGAACACACAACTATGGACAGGCCTGATCCAGCATTCCTTTCCTGCCCTGGGAGCTCTTTTGGGGGGTAAAAATAAGAAAAGAAAGAATGCACAGGCTGAGTCCGTTTGTGTACAGATAGATGGAAATGTGGAACTACTTTCTCCCATTGTCCTTCTAGCTGAACACTGGGGAGAGATTGGAACAATGCATGGAAATGCCATGGAGGGAATGTAAAGAGATGCTCAGCAGATGAATTCAATATAAATAGAGCTGAAACCACTGATAAAGTTAATTTATACATTTTCCAAATGATTCTTCATGTAATTGTGACTAGGCCAGCTTCCATGAATATTACAGTTAGTGGCAGCAGGAGTACAATTAATAGGATCAGTGCTTATACTGGATTGTAGTGGGCCTGAACTTAGTGATCATGTATGAAATACTCTGAAAACATACACAAGTAGAACTGTGAGCAAGAAACAATGTGTGAAAATGAAAGTAGTGAATAAACCTTAGCTTTGCTGTCTGGCAAATTTTTAGTTGATTGTAAGGGAAAACCACTGAGCAGTGTCATCAGGTTTGGTCCATTAGTTGCTCTTTTTTTTCAGAGAGTCTAAGTGGCCATGGTATAGTTGAGATATATTCCTGGAGAGCATCTCAGAAGACACACAGGTCTGATGAATTCACATCATGTTCATCAGCACAACCTCTCAGCACATCTTTGTGTGTTATACTAGCAGAACTTCAGACACAATGTAATTCCTAACAAGAAAATAACATTGTGGTGGCTAGTATGAAAGAAGATGGTCACAGTGATCAGTAGTATATCTTGAGAGGCTTTATTTTTCATAATTTGATGCTGCTTTGATAAATAAAGTAGTCTAAAATGTAACATAATGAGCTTTTTCTAATAGAGAGAAACTAAGGGCTTTAAAAATTACCTTTGTCAACAGAACAATAATTTAGGGCTAACGAATAAAGCTAACCATAACAAAAGGATAAAAACGGACAAATCCTCAATACAGAAAGTGCCTCTGGATGATTTCTTATCCAGAAAAAAAGTATGTGAGTATCATTTGCAATGGATGTTAACAGTGTAAAATCAGAGGGGTTTTTTGGGTGCTTGGAGTGGGATAGGACAAAGTTCATCTCTAGTGCAACAAAACCTGTGAATTCTCATCCTTCACTAAGCCAAATTACAGTAGTTAATTTACATACAGAAGGAGGCTTGCTGATTTTGATGCAATTACCTGCTGAAGAGCTAGGCAGAAAAATAATTCTGTGTTTTGTGGTGCAATTAGTGAGAAGTGTATCACTCACTGGAGGAAGCATGAGGAATGCAGTCTGGAGGACCACGACTGTTATCAAGTATCAGCAGTGTGTCAATGAAGTGGCTGTGCTGAATGTATTAGTGATAATTGATAACTCATCAGAACAGCAGTATTGTTAAAGTGTCGATCTCTAAAATACTCAAGAACCTGGTCAGGGTACAAATAGACACTTGCAGTTTCATGGGACAGGAAAAATGCACACAGAGTTAATTAACGAAGAGTAACACAAAATGGCAGCACGATAAACAATCAATTAATGTTTCAACAACACTGAAGTGTAGTGGGAATACGATCTTTGTGCACAAATTAATTTCCTCTATACTATGTAGGATTTTTTGTCTTGCTTCCCTCGTGCATTCAGAGAGTGTTGTTGGTTAAGTGGAACAATAGATGAAGGTGCAAACTGCCTGTGTCTCTGCAGTCAGGGGGAAAGGGCTCCTGCATTTTGTTTTAATCTAAACTGTGTGAGTCCGTCGGCAAGACTGTGTGGAAATGAGCAGGAGACCAAAACAGGAGTGCAAAATAAGAGATCTCCATGAGATAAGGGAACCCAATTTATTATTTTTAATGACAGGCATATGGAAGAGACGTGGATACCACAGTAGTAACAAGAAACAGCCTACCATTTAATAACGGGAGAAGATAGCATTTGTTTTTATGGCAGGTCAAGAGCCCAATCCACAAAACAGATGAAACTTTGCTTTCATGAGCTCAGCAGGCCAAACCCATACCACACAAGCCTTGACTGCAGTTGGACTGGCCTTTGAAGTTAGTTGTATCTGCCTTTGCAGTATCAAGCACATGAAGCCCTGGAACGTTACAGGGAAAAAAAAAACTTTTAAAATTACTGTAAAGGGGAAGTAACATCAAGGGAAAAGAAAGTCAAAATCCACATTCTTGTGGGTATAAATCAGTTCCAGTGGCCTGAGTGAATTTTCCCTTGTTGATACTATGTGAGTCTGACCCAGCAAGACAGAAGTGTGATTACAGTAGCCAACTGGGCAGAACTCCAGTGAGATAAGCATTATCTGTGTAATATGAGACAAATTAATTTTATTTTTGTTCAATAAAGGTAAGAACTGCGAAGTGTAAACCATATAGAGGTCAGACTGGTCTGCACCTTTGCTGTGTGCCAGTGAGTGCCTGTCAGTAATTGACAAGAGCTTCAGGCACGGTCACAAGGCTTGAATTTGATTTCACACACAGCTATAGCCTTTTATTTCCTTGGTCTTTTAGGGCACTGTAGGATTTCTCCTGGTCACTCTGGGTTTTCCAGAGAAGCAAACTGGGATGAAAAGCATAGAGGAATGTCTCTGGATAGAGACACCTTTTCTGTCAAGGATGTATCTGCCTGAGTAGGAAGAAATAACAGTTTATTTGGGTACGTTAACCCTGCTCCTTCTTGCTTTTTCCTGGCTGCTTTCAGCTTCTTTCTGTTCAGTTAATTTTTTACTATCTCTTCTTGAAGTATCCAGCTTCTCCCTTTTGTTTCAGAATTTGAAAATTACATGTATTTTAGAAATTATTACATTTTTCCTTGAGTTCATCCACATCAGTTGCTCCAAAGTGCAAAAAGGTCATATGAGAGCTTTTATAAAATTGTTGCTGATTGCTGCTGCTGATGGAAGAGAGGACTTCTCGATTTATTTTAATTTTAAAATATTTGATATCTGCCTCCAAAAGGGTTAATCTAGATGGATGGCAGCTGTCATAATGCAAAGAGAAATATAGATTGGATTGAGTGAAGAATTCTTTATTTTTAACTAAGATGGTAAAGAGAGAAAGATGAAGGGATAGCAGTATTTTCCTATTTATCTCAAGGAAGGCCAAGTAAAGAAGTGGCTTTAATTTTATTTTTTTTTCTCTCTTAATCCCTTTCTTATGCAGTACTCATCCCAGAAATTTTCTCACACCATTCTCATTCTGTATTAGTCTACAAATATGGCTTTGTCCTCAAGTATAAAGCATCCTTCAGCTGAGCCTCTTATTTCTGCCGAGCTCTGTAACAATGTGCTACTCTTACAGCCCTGTAAGATTTCCCATTGTGGGAGGCCTTAATAGTATGGAACTGTTTGTTTTTGGCTCTGTCTATTGCCAGATGAAATTAATGACAACAGCTTTTCAAGTCTTTAAAGTGCTGTTTGGTACACACACAAATATGTGGTGAAACGGGAAGAGAATGTGAGGGAGGATATTCTTTTCCACAATTTTTTTTAGCCCATCTGAGAAATGTCTGCTCTGACTGCATTTCTTAAAGTTTCTGAGGACTTGAGATATGCAGGTATTTCATTGAATCTTTAATCCACAATGGTTTCTGAGCTTTTCTTTTTTTGAAAACGCAGAAATCTAACACCTTCCTTTTCTCTTGCCTAACAATTTTTAGTGTGGCAGCTGAGTAGTATGAGACATCCTGCACTTGGTGTTTAACAGAGAGTTGTTGAAAGTCCTACCTCTGATCTGTCCCTCATTTGCTCAATTTTGAGAATTCTCCTTAATTTCTCATGGCCAAAATGAACAGCTGTCAGCTGTCAGCAGGGCCTCATCAACTGTCTTCCCCTTGAAGACATTCAATCCAACAATCCACAGAGAAGAGGTAGGACCTTTACAGAGCATAAGTGCCAGTCCTTGATGCTTCTTCAAAAACTTATTCTTTCTGCCATGACTAAAAAGTGCTGTTGCTTAATTATTTCTACATTCAGAGATAAGAAGTCCAACACATACAATTTGCAAGCTTTGAAATTTCCTGGGGTTTGAAATTTGATTTATTTTACTTCTCAAAGAGAAAATACCGTTTTTATTGAGCACAATCTTGATAAATAAGTTTAAGGGCACCATATTTGGTCATAAACTCATCAGTTCCTGCTGCCTTATTTACATTCAGGCTTTCTATGATAGTACTCACTTCCTCCTTTGAAGTGTGTTATTCCAAGAATTATCCGAGTGTGTGTGTATATATATATATATATATATATATATATATATATATATTTCATGGTTCTGTGGGAAAGAAGCCCCTAAAGGAGTTTAAAAGTTGTTGGCTTTTGGAGAGTTGAGCAATAAATAAAATCTTTTGGTCTCAAATCACCCAACATCTCTTCTCAGCAAGTTACCATACGTCCTCTGCTGTCCCATTTTATTATCTGCTTTTTCAAAAGCCTGCCCACCATCTTTCCCTTACATAATGCTTTGGTTTATGCATTTTGGGTTGGTTCTGTTTAACAGACTTGCAGGAAATCCAGTTCTCCAATCCCTGTGGATTTATGCATATTTTAAAAAACCTTTAAGTAACTTTCTGTTTATCTCAGACTAAAAGGGATTCACCAGGCCTTTTCTTCACTGATCCTTGATTTTTTAAGATGGAAAGCTTTACCAGTACCTTTGCTATTTATCCTCACCTTTCAAGCAACCTGCAGAGGTTTCTTATCCCAAGGAGTTTACTGGGGAATTTTTAGAAAACTCTGATAGGAGACACATCAGCGCCTGAAATTGCATCACATGGTTGACAACAGTAAGAGCATCCCCCAAGGCCTTACCACCTTTTGAACATTACCAGCATATAACAAGGTGATTAGCTTTATATTACTTATATAAATATCTTTATATTAGATCAGGATCTGCAAAACCTGATCACTTTCCTCTAACAATGGCTGGATTCATGAACTGACTACAATTTTCTCTTCTGTCCTAAATTTTGATAAAAATTATTTAAAAAGGGATATGATATGAAAGAAGCTTGTTCCCATAGAGAATAGTATGGAGTATGTACTCTTTCAAGTTACTGTTTTAGAAGTCTTTGATCAGAATATATCTGCCATCTTCAAACACCAACCTTTTAGGATGAAAAGGAGTTATTTGACTAATAAAACTGCCACCCCTTCTCCTGGTGGCCTGACAAGCAGTATGGCATATATTCTCAACTTGCGGCTCAAGAAGTTTTCATTGCTGGTCTGCAAAGGAGCTTCTTGTAATTGCAAATTTCATTATTAATTTTAAATTTTTTTTTTAATTGCTTATAAAACTTGTTGGCCTAATCTGGTCAATCATTGAAGATTTGAAGACATCATTTTAACTGACTAATCTGTTCTGCTGGTTTTCCAGCTGTTGCTTTTCTAACAGTAAAACTTACAGGATGTTATTCTAGTCCTTTTAGCTTTCATAAACAGTTCAATGGTGCCTGTTGCAATAACCAGTATCACCTTTTATTAATAGAGGAGGTCACAAAATTTCAGATAACTTTTCAGACTTCATGGTACCCTCACTTTACTTTCTTGCTATGTGCTTTATACTATGCCCCTGCCCTAACATTCATTAACTTTAGCCATTCTGAATTTCTCCTGTCTTAAATAACTTACTGTTAGCCTTCTGGGTCTCCAAGGACTGCTGTGTCCTGTGCCCTTTGGAGCACAAATGCAACTTCAAGTGAGCAGAAATTAGTCATTAACAGAACGTACTGACCACCAAAGTGGGAGGTGCTTGCATCAGAGAGATGCTGGCAGAGCAGGGGAGGGAGGACATCATTATTTTAAAAACTCTGCTGGCCTGGCCAGGGAGGCTAATTACTATCATCTCTGAGAGACGACACAAAAAGCAGCTGTTTGCCTACCAATCTGTGCAAGTCACTCAAACCAAATGAAGGAAAGGTTTAAAACACTGCTGGACCCAGGCGGCAACGTTCAAGATGGTTCTGTTCAAGACAGTGTTGTGCATGTCGTGCACCCACTGCCAAGACAATGGTGTCCACCAGGAGTTTTATTTCTTACATATGGAGGGGGCCTCATCATCCAGGGTAACTTGGCAGCACAAAAGTCTTTGGGTGTCCCTAAAGCTTTTGCTCTCTTTGAAAGTCAAGGCAAGGAAGGCACCCTGCCTCGCTGGAGAGATTTCTGCTGCCCAGACGGGGGAAGTGCTGCTTGTTATTAAGTCTCTTGAAACTGGGAGCAGTTGTGAAAGCATGTTTGAAAGCAGGATATGCTCTACAGTGATATCCAGGCTCATAAGAGATTTTAAAGGGCTTTAAAGAGGAAATCAGACCTGATCAAGAGAGCTTGAAGACGGTAATTTAACAGGGGAACTCTGTATAGTCGGAGGGTGTTGCTTTCCTGTGTATTGATTTTTCTGTGATTCTGAACTGAAAAAATGCACTAGGATATTAAAACCAGAACTTCTGGAGTAAGTTTGGATGAAATCATGAAGTGGGAGAATGTGGCAAATTTGCCCCCACAAAGCCCAGTATAAGCTTTTCCTTAAAAAGTCACATCAAAGCCATAAACATTGCAAGATGTGAAGCATGACAAATGTGCAAAAAGAAATACCTCTCCCTGTTCTTTCCTTTTGAACCTAGAGAGGAGAGTATAGGATAGGCCAGAACAGTTAACAATCCAGGATGCAAAAGGAAATAGCAAAGAATCCTAATTCAAAACCTAATACAAACATTAGATTACTCTCCCAGGCTTTGGTGCAAATTTACTGTCATATCCATCTATTTGAGAGCTGTTGAGTGTGGAAGTGGGTGCAGATGGTACTCCTGATAATACCTCTCCTGTCAACAGAGATACTCTGGATTCTGACCACTGGCAGGGAAAGTGAAGGTAATTATGGAATTGAGCATTATGGAATTTGGCCCATCTGTGCTGGAGAAAAAGGAAGTTGCTTTACCTCTCTTTTCTTTTTCAGCTTTACTTCTGATTCAAATTGCCTCTGCTTTTGAAGCTCAGAGGAGCGGAGTAGGGCAGCCAACTGATCCTTCCTGTGATGTCTGCATCCTATCCTCTTTGTAGTGAAGCTTAGTGAATGCTTTTGGCTTTCTAGCTTTGATAACATTTTTTCCCAATAGTGACTTTTTCTATAAATACAAATACAAGTATTTGTACTTTAACACTGCAGATCACCTTTTTCACTAGCAGTAGGGATATGTTGTAAACCCCAAGGAGCATAGGCTGAATATCCTTCTGATGGGTCCTAGTGGCCTTTTTTAGGATTTTCTTCATATTACCCTGATTACCTATAGTGTTTTACAGTTTTCTACCCATAAATAACATTAGCAGCTTGTATTTTGTTTTACAATGTGAAGTGGTATTCATTGTTTTTATATTTGCTATCATACAATAGAGAAAAGACATATTGAGCTTCTATTTATTTATTTAAGTATTAAAAAGGTCACACAGAACAAGGAATGCAAAACCCCCTTCAAGTCATCATCAGCCTTATCATTATCCAAAGATAAAGCTTCTTCCTTGTTCAATGTTTTAATACAAAAGCCTCAAAGTTCTATCAACACAAGGACTAAAAGTGTTACTTCTTGGTGAGATCACTTGAGACAAGCATAGATTGGCATATTCTGGGGTGGGGTAAGGAATACTTTTTGGCATAACAGCATTTTTGCTTACTTTGATGAAAATCCATGGAGACCTTCTAATCGTGATGAGAAACAGCAGTTTAGATATACAGAGTTTAAGTACCCAAGAGACTCTTAGATTGCCTTTCCATATACCAGCATTTTATTCAGTCAACTTGTTTGGCTAAAGAATATCTTCTAGAAAAGCACATAGGCTTCCTCTGAAAGGTTCAGAAGCAGAACTCACCACCACCTGCAGCAGGAGATATCCCACTGCTAGGAACATGTGTCTTCTTTCCCTTAGAAAGGAGCTTCAGCTTCCTGTATTGGTTCTTGTCAAGCCTTCCTCCAGGAAATTAAAGAATTGTCTTATATTTCATGTTTTATACTGTAAGCATATTCCTGCATTGTAATAAACTCATCCTATCTTCCTTTAATATATGAAGCAGGCACAGCTCCTTGCATCTTCCTCTGAAACACATTTTTCTCAAAATCAGAAATAATTTTGCTGTTTCTTTTCTCTATCCCATTGAGCTTTTAACCATCCCTTAGAAAATACATGCACAGGACTATACATAGTAGTCCAGTAGTACCTCTTCTTTAAAAGCTTTGAAAATCTAGATTTAAACTACCTCAAGTTCCACTCAATACTCCCCAGTTTGAACACAGTTACTTGTTTTTTCCAGAGCATTACACTGGTGTTCTTGCCACTGTGACACCTTATCCCTTTTCAGGCACACTACTGTTCAAAACACAAGCCTCAGTTAGTTGGTTTGGCTCCCACTCTTTGTTCCTAAATACACAACTTTGCATTTGCCTGCTTTGGCATGCCCTGTTTAACAAGATTTATGTTCCATTGAAATATATGGTATGGCTTTATTTATATCTTTATTCTTTGGCTTTTTTATGAATGGGATCCATTCCCGACTTTTGCGTTTTTCTTGCCCAGAAGAAATATCAAGCCTTGTCAGCAGAGCATCTCTGTTCATCCAAATCACTTAGCACTGACACTGTTCTAGTCTTTCAGTGCTCCCCTGCATTTCCAGGAAACATTCAGGACCATCACAGCAGGTCAGAGATCTCTTCAGCCAAGTCCCAGAATTGTTATGCACAAGTGGCCTTGGCCTGCCAAGTTGAATATGCTTACTCCTAGGGGGCTGATCTGGATTTATGTAGCATCCTCCTCTGTTACTAATAAATATAAATGTTCTTCAGCTTTCTTACATGTTGCTGTCTTACTTCTGAGACCTAGATTTGAGTAATTGTTATTTAGTATTTATATTAATGTATCTGAGTGCATTGATCTTAATAATTCAACATTCTTATTTTTATAGGCTACAAGCAAATATTTATTGCTGTTTTCTGATCAAGAGTGTTATGCCTGTAAATCCCTGATAGTTTTAGCACTTATTAATGTAGACTTTCTTGCTGGTTTTGGCTTGACTCATTCAGATAATTTAAAACTCTGTAAAAATTATCTCCTTTGCCCATTGCTTCCTGAATATTTTGTGTTTCTATAGACTCTTACCCCAAAAGTGTGTTCACTTTGAAATGGATTGTTTCAAAATACAAATACCCATGGACTTTTAATCAGCTTTCGGGTCAGGCTTGAGAACACAATTTGACCCTTACATTGTTAACCACAAAAAGTGTTAATCTTCTGCCCCCACCAAGCAAACTATTTTTATGAAAGTGATTATCTCGATGGAAGCACTCCCACCTGCTCCCAGGAAGCTTTGGTGTGTGCTAATAGTTTGCTGTAATATTAGAATTGCAGCTGCTTCAGGATGGGGCGTTCTCAGTCCTGCTGTCATTCATGCAGACACAAGGCTTTCACTATTTGCTCCTGTGACCTGGGCTGGTGGCTACCAGGCCACTGCTGTTGCATTTCAGGGTGCTGCCTCCGTCTTCAATCTCTGGAGTAGATCCTGATGTTTGTCCAGTTTGCGGAACAAAACATCATTTCCATACGTTTGGATTCTTCCTCAGCCTTCTCCAGAGGCTGGGAGACTGAAAAATTACAGCTACTCAATGTAGAGAGACAAGATAAATACCAACAAGTGAACAGGAGACCTAAGGTGAATTTTTGGTTCTAGCAATACAATACCAGGGAGACAAATTTTAGAGCAAAATGCCTGGTGCATATAGCAGAGATCACGAGTGAAGTGAGTGTTCCAGGTATGTCTGCTGTAAAAAGATCAAAACATGCATAAAACATAGAATAGAGTTATGGTTCAAAATATTGTCATGTGACTGTGTGAAATATCATATTATATAAATAAATAGGTAGCAGCATTATGCCTAATCCTAAAACAGAAATCTCCTTCTTTTCCTGCAGGCCTGTAGGTTAGATCAAGAACCGGACATTTTGCAGACAGATATTTCCATTCTACTCAAATTTGGTAGAAATTGCTACCAACTCATGTTAATTTAAGCTTTCTCTAGGCTTGTCCATGAACTGACTGCTTTGGTGGGCAGGCTCCAGCCCTACAATTCCTTTACTGTGGCACGGGAAGGTACTTGGGAAGATGCAGCAGCATTTCCCTTGTTCTAGAAGGCAAGAACTGGAGAAGGAGAAAATGGGTGTTATCAGAGCTGCTCTTGCATTCTTTGGTTTGAACTGGCATGTGTCAGGGCATATGAATATACATACATTTGCACAGAACAGTGAAATATAGGGAAACAAGTGGGTTTTCTGAGATTGTTTCCTGAAAAAGCTCTGTCTAATTTACATGAAAATCCTGGGTATCTATTTTTTAAAAATTAAGTAAATGAAATTGGGCCAGTGTCATCTTAATTCTCAGTAGGAATTTCCTCTTAAGTACCTTATAGCATTTTAGAAAATCCACTTTAAGTTACCATCTTCGTTGGTTTAGTACAGTTTTCCTGAATATCTCTGTGTAGATAGTGCCTTGAAGGAGCCCTGTAAAGGTAGCAATTTTAAAGCAGCATTGATATTTTTTTCAGTTTTCTTAAGTTTGTCTTAAAAGATAAGATTACTTAAGGTAAAGTGAAATAATTTGCTCTTTACCTAGCTTGAAGAGGTCACAGTATAGTTTAGTGCTGGCTTGCTTAGTAACGTTGCTTAAATAATTCTTTTTAATAGAATCTTTCTAAAGCCAAGAGGGAGTTCTTCAAATGCAGACAACACCCAGGCAAGCTTCTGGTGAGAAAAGAGGGGCTAATATAAGCAAGATGGGAATCCACTCAGACTGTGTGGAGCTGGAGGGAGAAGGTTAAATGAGAAATTCTGCAGAATGCACTTGGCAATTAACTGTCCTGATAAAGGTGGCATGAAAACCACTGTACAGAAATTTTCACAACACAATGAAAAAAAAAAGTCATCAGGTAAATAAAATGATGTCATCATAAAAATAGTGGAAACCTGGGGGTTGGGAAGATTGAAGGGAAAAACTGCTTCTGCATAAGGGAAGCATCAGGAAGGCATAGCTCAGGTCACAGTGACCATGTAGAAACAAATTACTGAGCAAACCCAAACCTGAAGTGGAAACATTTTCTGTACTAACTATAGCAGTGGATTCTGATGGCCTTAAATTGGAAGTCAGTTTTAGTTAATATGTTGCTAATTTTTTCCTCATCTGTTGAAATGTTTTTCATTTTCTGGTGTGCTGAAAATATCTCTGAGTAAGACCTTACAAATATATGAACTTCTACCACAAACTGTGCAGGCGGTGGTACAAAGAATGTTGGAGAAAATTGCTTTTGGCCTGTGGGACACAGAAGACAATGAGAAGTTTCTTTAAAAGAACCCAAACCAATCTAATTTGCATTTTGTTGTGGAGGAGACCATAGGGCCTGGTTATGGGAATCATCCCACACAGAAACCCAGCCAGCATCTATGTTAACAGATTTGCATTGTGCAGCAAAAGACGAGCCCGTATTTTTTGAGGCTTTGGTGGGGGACAAGAAGTGTTAAGAGAATGGACTATCACATACTGCTCTACAAGAGGACAGCTTCACTCCTTTGGCATTCCAAGACAAAGTAAATGCTAGAATCTTTCTGTCCTCTAGAAGATGCAAAAAATAAATAAAAGGAGTGTCTGCCTAGTGCATTAGGCTAGGGAAAACACTGTAACACTGGAAAAATAGGAAACTAGACTGTGCAGTATTCTGAAAATCTATGCCCACATAGATTTTCAGAACACGAAACTTTTTGCCATTGTTCACAGAAGAGCTACAATTGGCATTTGACAGGAGCAAAAGCTATGGGGAATAGCTACTGTGTAGCAACTAAATGTGCAGTTAAACACAGATTTTTTTTTCCTGGTCTGAGCAGTCAGGTCAAGCAGCAGACAGGGAAGTGGGCTAGGAGGAGTGGAGGGAAGGAAACCCTGGGAACTATTTTGAACCTTCTCCACATGGTCCCCCCAGTTTCTCTCATACCAAAGAGCATCTGAGCAGGCCCTGTGGGCTCAATGTCTCTGTTTATCCTCCTTGCCACCCTCATCTGCATTTCCACAGGGCCCCACGCAGTTCTGGGTCGTGCATGTCTCCCCTTGGCTCCTTTGCACTGAGCAAGGCCGGTGATGATACTGTTGGGTGGGGATCTTTGGCCACCAGTAATGAAACATGACATTTACAATTCACCAAGTCCCTTTGCAATCAGATTTTTCTTTCTGAATGTCTCTTGTAGTATTATATTTTTTGCTCATTTTCCACTCTGATTTGCTCTTTCTATTTGGTAACATACCTCAAGCAGTGTTTTGTCAGCCTGGCTAACAGTTGCTTTCTCTGTCTTCTTTATGTCCAATACTTTGTGTCTTTTGCTGGTTTTCATCCAGGTGTTCTATAGTGTTTTGTGAAAGGTGAACTCCCCACCTTGTATGCTCTAGCCCTCATGTATAGTTCTGAGGCTTCTCTTCAGAGCTTGGAACTCTGAAAATGAGGGAAAAAGCCCTCTTCAAAACCAACTTCCTCAATGAATAAATCAAGGCGTACATTTTTTAAAACTGCCTGTGGTGTTTTTGGAGGAAAACCTGAATTGCTCTGTGTGTGTGTTTGCTTTGCATGGTGTTTTATAGAATTCTCAGTGTTTGCCTTAAAAATGCAATCTCAAATGCTGCACAGGCAGAACACTGGTTAGATATTAAAACCTAATTTATGTCTGACTGCCTTTGGATGCAGTCAGATGAACTGCAATTACAAGTAATTGTATGGCCAGCTCAGAATACAGACCACAGTGTTTGCCTCTGAAATTCTCTCACTTCACAAAAAAAGAAAAAGAAGGTGAAGCTGTTATTGTGGATTGAACTGCTTGCTCTAAACTGCACCATGTTTCTGTTCTTTCCTGGAGTCCTTAAGTGCAGCTTCTAATGACAGTGCTCCAGCTGCAGGAATCTGCTCAGTGAAAAAGGAGGAGGAAAAGAAAAATGGCTGCTGGCCATTTTTGTTTTCTAACGTGCATGGGTTGAAGAAAGAAGAATCCCTCGTGGGATTTGATTTAGATGGTTTTGGCAGCTGTAAATTACTCACAGCATGCTGCAGAGTTTGTGCTACGAGATATTTTCAGTTCCGTTGAAATCTCATGCTAAAAAAAACCAGCCTCACGAAACTCGAACAAAAATGAGGCAGTGGGACAGAAGATTGCTGCAGATGACTTTCAGCTGGCTCATGCCTGCCTGCTCCATAGGAGGAGTTTCAAGGAGCTGGATTCAACACTTAGGGAATCTTGGAAAAACAACCGTGAATGACACTGAAATGTTATTTTTCACCCTTAATGGCAAACAAAGTGCTCTTTTTTAGACTTTGGATTACATTAGGGTATACTTACTCTCTGTCTTAAGATAATGCTGCATGGGTTTTTAAAGGAGTTGAGTTAGTACTTTCTAAAACATTGTTTTCTTCTGTGGTTATGTCCTGACATTTACGAGTGAATCTTAGTCAGAGAGCAAAACTGCTACTTATAAAATCCACCTCCACAAATAAACAAACTGATAAACAAAAACCTGTGCTAAAATTAAAATCACTTGTAATCTTTGGAGCACTATATGCAAATACATCTATTTTAAGGGCTGCTCTTATAAGGAAGTGAGATTACTTTCCATTAAGAAAAGTGTTGCTGGAATTGAAAGAATAATGTCTTTTTCAGTGGAAGGGGATGTCTTGGAAGTATTCAGCTTATGTTTCACATTCCAGGCCAGCTTGCAGGGTTAGACTTCTCCCAACATTTTTGAGAAATTGAATGGATTTGACCTAGAGATGATTGAAGAGTGAGCAACACAAGGTGTCCTTGCTGACCCTTTAGTTTTTCAGAGGAGTTGTGCTTTGGACATTTTACACTGTAACAGGCATGGGGTTGTACAGTCTTCCCACACCACATGGGGCCTGCAGCAGAGCAGGGCACCTGCAGAATTGAGTTGTGGAAAGGGAACAAGAGCTGCTCACCTTTCCTTCCACCAGCTGGATCATTCCTCCATCTGTTCTTACAGATGCCCGTTATCTGCATTAAGTTTCTGTTTCCTGCATCACTGCACATAGGAGAGGGTAAAATATCTTAGAAAGTGGGAATATGCAAGACATTTCAGAAAATTATATATGGACATTTTAATATTGATGTTTTTGCAAATGACAGTTTTTGGAAATGTATAAAAATGCTTCTAATTATGATGGAACAGAGATTAGACATAGTTTCAGATATGAAACAATATTACTACCTGTTGGCTATTACTTCTACTTTCACAAAATAGCATTTTCTAAAGAAAAACTATTTCATCAGCAGGTTTTGACCAGCTTCATTTTTCCATCGTTTTCCCATGTAGAGTAGAACAACAAAGAGTCAAAAAAAATGCTGGTATCTTGTGTTATTTAATTAGTGTTTATGAATGTGCAGCCCTCTTCCTACCCTCCTCCTCTTGGTGGGTCCTTAGCTGCAGATACAAATGCACGCATACCCACACACCCAACCTGAGGCTAAAGCCAGCCTGCTTTAGGTCTTCAAGCAAGACAGGAGCTTGGTCCATGTGCTCTCACGTCCACCCTCTGCTCTGTGTGCTCCCAGGCAGGCGGAGGAGCACTGCAGGAGGAACACTGACTGGCCCCTGCAGAGTTCTTCCCCAGGCTGAGCAAAAGTCCAAAAAAGAAATTGCATGTCAGGTATTCATCCCACGTTTTCCCCTTGGGGCCAGAGCAGGACCTCCAAGGTTACTTTGGTGCTGTGGGTTACGGTGGCTGTGCAGGGTGGACAGGGTCATTGCGGTCCTCAGGTCCATGGCTCAGCACTGTGCTGAAGGTGCATGGATATATTAAGATCATTTTAGGCACCCTGGATGTTTCAGTTACAATCTGTGCTTTACAAAGGCTCCAAAATATTTTCTGCTGCTGAGAGTCCCTATATGGTGGAAGAAGGCAGCATTTTTGGAGAGGTCATAGTTGCCCTGTATCCTGGAAAGACACCACTTATATGATTATAAACTTCTCCTCAAGAAACTGATGTTACAGGACCATGGGACCCAGCCAAGCCTTTTGCTGGCAGCCATTCAACCTCCTTTGATCAAGAGGTATTGGTGGATGAGGAAATGGAAAAAACAACACGGATATAAATGCAGTAAATTCTGTTGTTAATACTCATTTTGTGTGAGGCATCTGGACCTGCCCTCACTACTATCAGGGGAATTTTGAAGGTTGTGCAAAATGTTTTCTCCTGTTCCTCTGCTGGATTAACAGCTGCAAAAACTGGACCAGCTCAGCAGTTTTAATCCCTGGTTCCTGTGTGTACTTTCTGTTTTCAGAGGCCTCTGTTGGTAGAGAAGAGAGAATTCATACCTCAGTTTGTGGCCAAATGATATAATAGTGGTTATGGGATGTCATCTATTGTCTTGCACATAATCTTTGCATGTTTTCCCAATTGATTCATAATTGCTTCTACCTGAGCTTCCACAGGGTGTTGTGGAAAGTCCTGACTTTGGCTGTCTGTAAATCCATTCCAAGGTCCTCGGCAAGAACACTCTAATTTGAAATGGAGATGCAGAAGTGTTTTCTCTGGTATATTACACTCCAGAGCTTGTTCTTCTTTATTTTGCTTTTTGAGTTATATCTGTGCAGAAAAAGAGCACAATAGAGAACAATTAGAAATCTCTATTATGTCTGGAAATGAAAAATGCCATTGAAGTAGATAATGTTAACTGCTGTGACTGAGGTGAGAGCTGGGATTCGTTTGTACTGAATTAAAAGCACACAGAGAAATACAGTAGTGGGTTAAGATTCAGTATTGGAGGAGTTTCATAGATTTTCTCTGTAACCCAGTTTATGTGGCTTTGTGCCCATCTGCGAGTGGTTGTCTGTTTCATGCAATGTGGGGATCTCACAGAGGAATAAAAGTTACACCTGGGGAGCACTAGTGAGGTGTCCAAACTCTTTAGCATAAATAATATCTGAATTTCAGCTTGACTTGCATTTTCCATAATCTCTTTCCTCTTTATATTTTTCTTTCAAGTTTTTATGCCTTTCTAAGGTCTTTTTAATGTCTTTGTGTTTATTTTGCTTTATTACTTGGACTATGCTTTTTTAAAGCTGTGCTGTTATACATATTTACTGTCTTTTTGTCTCCTAATCTTTTCTCCCACTGCTTTCTTTAGCTTTTTCCCATTCTCCTTCTCCTGTGCTTTCTCCCCCTTCATACTGCTGTAACCTACAGAGTTTGTACCTGTTTCCTCTGAAGACATTTGAACTCAGGATGGTCTGAAGAGTTTCATGGGTGGATATGAGTCAACAGATCTTTTAGGGAGACTTACAAAATCTTAATTTTAGTAAATAGAGAGTATTGTACCCTTTCCTGTGACTGGATAGGTAGTTCCTGAATGTTTGCATTAGCTACCAAGCCACATAGGAAATTCTTGAGAATGTTTTCAGTGATTTAATTTCTTGGTTACTAATCTGCAGACACTGAATTATTTTGAATATGTGTGGGCAGATTTTTTTTTTTTTGCTTTATTTTTCCACTATTCCTTTATTTCATTAAGTTTTTGGCCTATTGTTTTTATTTTCTTTTCCTCTCCCATAAATTATTGCTCTCCCCATAATCTCACCACATCATCTCTTTCCATCTTTGTGTCCTTACAGGTCCTTTTCATCTTGCTTCTTGTACTCTTTTTCTCCTTGTGTACTTCTTGCTCTTATTGTCCCTAACAGATTTTATCTGCTCCATCTAAATCTGCTGAGAGCAGGGAGCGCTATGCCTCTAAAGAAACAGGCTTTTATGATATTAAAAATTAAAACTTGGGAGTATTTGGCTAAGGAGGTCAGAAGACTACCTTTCCCGAGACAGTAACTGAACTGAACCCAAAATTCTCCTGTGTTTCTCCTGTATGTCCTCTGCTGGATGCCCTGACTTTGAGAGCAGAGAAGGGAACTGCCTGAGGTGCCTTTTCTTTGCTAAGCACTCAGGTAGAGTGCAGTCTTAGAGAGCACCAGGAGCTTCCACTTGCCATTGCCTATTGCAAGGAAAAGTGGAAGACTGTGAAGGGATACAGGCTGGGAGAAAGGATTTGCTGACCAGCTCCTCTTGTCTGTAGCTGCCAGTCCTCAGATGCTGCCAGTGAGCCCAGCTTCTAGGTGAGGGTTTTGTGTTTGTGCAGGAAGGCAGCCTGCCCAGGGGGGAATGTTAATACATCACTGCTGCTTTGAGAGAGCAACCATGAATTCATCATGGTCTCTATGAGGAAATGGCTCAGGTTTGAGCAATTGTCATAAGTGTGATTCAGCTTGGTCCTCCTCAGGATGCTTTTAGCACAGCTGAGCACAGGGAAATATTCCTGGCAGGAGGTTGAGGACATTGTATATGAGTATATCTGTGTGTCTTTGCTCTTGCACATGTGTAACTCTTATGTAAACCCCCTCAAGGCAACCTCAGTCAAAAATAAGTAAGAAATTGCTTGAGCTCATTGAAGAAGCTGGAATATAGCAGTTTGCTGTCAGAAATTCTGCATAAAATTGCTTTAAATTGTATGTGAAAAACAAAGCATTTATTGGGATATTGGGATCTGTGCTAAAACAGTCTGTGCTACCACAGAGGTTTTTGCTTTCTGATGTTTTGTACTGTCAAGGCAATCATGCTGCCTTATAAAGTTTAAAAGCTCTGCATTCTTAGGCAGACTGTGCTGGCCTGTGTGAATGATTTGTATGAATTGTAATACACTTTTTACTCAAAAGCTGTACATTTCTGGCAGATTCTTTTGAGTGCTTTTCAAACTTTTGAAATAAAAAGCTGAAGAGTAAATAAATGGGAGGAAATCACATGCAGTAAATCACCAGGACTGCATAGACTGTCTAAGGATTGTGAAAGAAATAAAGTGTGAAATAGCAATGATACTGTAAAAGAGATACAAGAAAATCAGATAAATACAGTGGGTCAGGTGCTAAGCTTCATGAAGGCTGCTTTGCTCTGCTCCAGCAGCTCAACATAGCAGTTAAGCAAACATTTTATAGCTGGAAGTACACACACTCTAGTTCCTCAAGCTGGGTGCCGTGCCCCTCTCACTCTGAGTGTGAAAGAGCAGCACCCAGTCCTTACACTGACAGTCTGTAGAACTCATTTAGTGGGTCAGTGTGTGGGGATGGGACAGAAGCAGTACTCACTGTATGTAGGTTTCTGCAATCGGAGTTCCTGCTTAGTTCCCTGCCAGCTCCCAAGGTGCTCTGCCCAGTCCTGCTCACGGCAAGAGTGGGGGAACCCCAAGTTTATCCCTGCAAACGTTCGCAGATGTAACTGTTGCAAGATTGTGCTAGATTCGAGGATAAAAACAGACTGTTCAGTGAACAACATAACAATATAGACAAATCTTATAATTACTGGTGATGATGAATCTTACTGCTCTGTCATAAAAGAATCATAGGATTTGTTCACATTGCAGCAAATCGTTTAATTTTTTTCTTGTCCAATGGTCATTAGTAGTGTGTGTGTGACATATTTAAGAAAGGGAAAAAATTATTATGCAGAAGTAATAGTGGTCAGAGAAGAGAAGAGTGAAAATATGTGAGAAAAACAATTATGCAGACACCAGAGTTTGTGAAGAAGAATGGGAAGAGGCGCTACAGGTGCCAGAGCTGATATTTGGAGGTACACGGGGGAGAAGAGACCCACTTATAGCAAAAGGAGAACCCCATCAGAGCAAGTGGATACCTGGAAGAAGGCTGTGACCCTGTAGGAAGTCCTGGCAGGACCCATGGACCCATGGAGAGTGGAGCCTGTGCTGGAGCAGGTTTACTGGCAGGACTTGTGATGCTGCAGGGGACCCATGAAAAAGCCTGTGGAAAGGGGCCCGTGCTGGAGCTGTGAAGAACTGCAGCCTGTGGGAAGGACTCATGTTGGAGAAGTTTGTGGGGAGCTGTCTTCCGTGGGAGGTACCCCATGTTAGAGCAGGGAAAAGGCTTCATCCCTGAGGGGGAGGCAGAAACGGCATGTGGTGAACTGACTGTAACCCCCATTCCCATCGCCCTGTGCCTCTGTACAGCAGGGAACTCTCGCTGGTGTGTGAGGGGTTATGTGCAGGGTAGCACAACAACAGCAACGATGCAGCAAAACCAGCTGGTTGCAGGAGGCATGCGCTGGTGCATGTACCCCGTGCAACATGCAGGACAGAACCGTGCTCTTTCCTGGGATGAGGGAAGCTCGTTGTCACAGCCTTCCCAGGACGAGGGGGTTGCTGTGGCTCAGGTTTCAGTGTGGGGGACAGCACGTGCCTCCTGGCTGTGCTGTGCAGGGGGGCACACTCTGCCACCTGTCCCTCCAGAGAGGGCTGCATGGCCTCTTGCTGCTTGGAACACAAGGGACCGGGAAGAGCAAGTTCTGGGAGTGGGATGCTGGGTGAGCGTGCTGAAGGCAGTGGGGTACTACAGGTTATCCCAGCAATATCCGGCACAGGACACTTGCCTTGTGCTCCAAGGGCTTCTCTGCACAGGAGGCTCCTACTGAACTTTTTTTTGACTGGCAACCAGTGTAAAGAATTCTTTATTCAAGAAAAAAACACAAAGCTGTTCTTGCTGAGTAACCCTGTAAGCTGACACAGGGATGCCTTCCTGGATTTAGAAACACCACAGTTATTACACAAAGCATGTCCCATGGATGTGACCTTCTCAGTTCCTCTCACTCAGTAAACAGACAAATTGGTTATTCTCTAGCTGTTTTCTTTTCAAGAAAGGCACACTTCTTAGAGTAAAATTCACAAGTTAGCTATTTTTATGTGAAATATTCAATATAATGAGCTTATGAAGGTGTTGCCCTGGTTGCAGAGAAAGATATGGAGAGGCAGGGGATGTAATAGGTGCAATGTTAGATTTGCTTTGCTGACCTTCTGGGGAAAACCCATTGCTCCTATTTTCAAGTGAGGCCAACAAATTTCATAAGTTTACTTTTCTGTAAATATCCTGACTTGTTTTAGCAGCAGGAAGGTAACTATGGCTGCAAAACTGGCATTTTGCAAAAACATATTGAAATTCAGCCATGGAAATAGCCATTTTATTTCAGCCAGCCACTTCTATTTTCTTTTCTTTTACTTTACTTGTTTTGCTACTTTTTTTTTTTTTTTTTTAAATCTATTCCTCAGCAGAACTTGCCTGCAACTGCTCTGTGCAAATGTGTGAAAGCATTTTAGTACTAGTTTCTTTATCCCTAAAGGCCATAAAATTTATGTAAAAACCAGACTCTCAGGAGTCAAAACCAGAATGCCAGTCAGGATTCTGGTGCTTCATGCAACAAAGTGTTCTGTTGAAGCAACCCCACATTTACCTATTGCATTCCTGTTTTTCTCCATCATGAAATGGATGTGGGCAAGAAAGCTGCTGAGGTGGGTTAGGAGGTCCCTCCTTAGCTGATGCACGCAGGAGGAAATGAGCTGATCTGCTCTAGCAGATCAGACCTGTAGCCAGCAGTACAAAGCCAGACTGACATGAGCTGAGGAAAGGGAGGGAAAGAATGGTGTGGCATCGAGGACATGAGCCTGGTTCACTGGCATTCCTTCTGCTGGGGTGTTTTGTGAGAAGGTTGTAATGCCTCCTGGACCATCCTCTCTTTACAGCACTTGGTGCCAAGAAGCCAATTCCATTCAATAAACTGTCCTAATCCCCAGCCTCTTCCTTCTCCTTTCTTACCCCTACATTTGTTGTACTTCTGTTTTAGCCTTGTCCTTTCCCTCCCTCTCCCTCTCCGCCTTCCATGGCACATCTCAGTGAAGAGCAGCCCAGCTGCACCTCAGACCCTGCTGGGCTCCAGGCTGGAAGGGGTGGGCCAGAGTTTCACTTTGAAGCGTCACTGTGGGGTTTCCAAACTGTACTGGGAGAGGAAATTGCTGCCTCCTCCTGTAGCCACATGGTCAAATTCAGCATCATCATGAGAGAAGCCAGGGCTGCTTTTCACATCAAATTTTACCACACAAGAAGAAGGTGACAGAAGTATGATTGAAAGGAAGGTGGAGAGAGGGGGAAGGAAGTATGTTCTTCTGAGATTATCTCCTTCTCTTTTTCCCCATGAGAGCTGGTGGATCCCTTACTAGTTCAGTGCTTCTCTCCAACCACTTCATGCTGTAGTGTGGGAAAGGCTGAAAGGAAGTTTTGAGCCACAGATGGCAGCATTTCAGCAATAAGGATGGCATGGGAGGATGCACAAGAGCACCAGAGATAATAAATTAAGTGATGAAATAATATGTTTAGAAACCCAATAAGGAATGTGCTATCTGGCTGCTTGTGCAATTATTCCCCACTACCAATGAAACCCCAATGACAAATTAAACTCTGCTTTTCCTCTGGGCTCTTCTTGAACTGAGCAGTGAGATAAATCTGCAGCAGTGTCTGGGAAGGATGTGAAGAACCATCTGTATGTCAGAAAAGTAATACTTTTTTTTCATTAAGACCTTTTGTGAGGAATATGCTAAATGGTAACAAGTACTGGTAGGACTGACAGGCACTGAATTCTTGGTGTGTTGGTGTCCATGGGGGTCTTTCCATCTCTGGGCTTTAGTTTGAGTGATTTTGACTTTCCATTCTCTGCATTTTCTGCAGTAGCACATCTTCAGCTTTCTCTGTGGCACAGTTGTTTGTGATAGAAACCCCTAAGTGAGAGAGGCATGTCTCAGTGTGCAAACTCTAAAGCTGGATGGCAGAGGTAGGTTGAACAGGGCTTTTTGGGAGACATGTGGAGACTGCAAATTCAATGTGCTATCTGTATATCTGTTGATGTTATTTTAAACTTTTATAATGAAGGCTAAAGTAGAAGTTGATGGTGATGTAAATTCTCATTTTCTACTTCAAAAATATATGGAATATTTGCATTTTTAGTTGCAGTGGAGATTGAAAATTTTGAGAATTTTGTTGATTTCCTTTCCACATGAAAATGTTCAACCTTGTTTTCAAAATGAAGTAATTCATTAGAATGCTTCATATTTCTTCTTCTCATCTGCAGTAAGATACAACAAGACATTCTTTCCACTGCCAAAAGGCCAACTTTTTTAGAGAAAAGATGGTTGGGAAGAACCCTCAACAAGCTCAAAATATGCATATAATTTTCCAAGTGTAGTACATGCTTTTAAAGGTTTTAAAAGAATGGGTTATGAAATAGTTTAGTTCTGCATGGTTGAAAATACGTGGGTATTCATACACAGAAAATTACTAGCCCTGTTTTCGACATCCCTAAAGGGTGCTATCTGAGGTCACAGAAACCAACTGCTTTCTGAGGTCACCATTGATGCTTTGACATCACTGGTGGGGGAATCAGGCAAACCTGAGACCTCTGCGACTTTAGTGCTTCCAGACTGTGCACTTCCCAGAGGATATCACAGTGGGACATCCTATTGTTTCTAGCGTGCTGAACTGAGAGTCAGACAGGCATGAGCATTCTGAATTAAAATATTTTTCATAAAATTCCAAACTATCAGAAGGTTTTTCCAACATTCTCCTTGAATATATCTTTTATATTAGATATAGATGAGAGAAACAAAGGAAAACAGACTGGAAATTTGCAACATTCAAAAATGCTGAATTATGCAATCATCAGTTTTACTCTTAAGCAGCAGGATGTTTTTAATTTAATAGCTATCTGGATATGATTCTCCATTTCCTTTTATCAGTTTTATTCTGGAACAGCTTCTAACCAGAAACTGGAAACGTGAGCCTCACAGAAGGTAAGGCATGAAGGCACAGGTACAGGTATGACTAAGAAATAGAAAGGTATATATAAAAAGATATTGTGAGCAACACCTGTGAAGTGTTCATGTCAGAGCCATTCATGCCCTGTTCTCAGAAGGACTAAGTAAGTGCTTTTAGAGTAAGTGCAAGTGATTGGTTGTATTATCCGCTGTGTGCCTGTAAATGCCACGTTAAAAGCCCATACTTCTTTCAGTGAAGTGAAAAAGGTTATGCACCTCTTCAGCTGTACAGATGAAGTGTTTGTGAGTTCTGTAAAGATGAATGAAGTCCATGGAGTTTTTACAGTGAGCTTGTGATCACCAGATGTTGGAGTATGTGTGTGAACGCATGCTGGTGCATCTGTTGTTTGGATAATAGGATATGCACGTGTGGGACAACTGTGCAGTGTAGGTGTTATGACACTTGGGACCACGGCTGCAGCAGGCGTAAATCAGGGTGGCTCAGTGGAAGGAACAAAGTCCAGCAGCGAGCACTTCCTGGAATCAGCGTGTGTGATGGCATGTAGGGACTTGGACGTGTGGGATTGCGGTTGGCACAGTGTGTCAGGATGTGACTTGGGGAGCTTCAGCTGAAGACAGTTGCTAAAAGAAAAGGGAAAAAGCCAAGCCACAAATACACATCTAAGGAGCACGAATGTTAAGGGAAAAGGAGAGAACACATTCACTGAGGCTGATCCCTCAGGCTAAGTCGCCAGTTTTGTGCTGCTTTCGCTCCATGGAAGTACATGGGAGCTGTGGGATTTTAGAAAAATTCTGAGGGGAAATTCAATTTATGCCTTGGCATGTGTATATGATATTTCAGATTTCAAATTAAATTGTGTTTATATGACACAGTTGCTTTTCATAGCAAAGGCTTGATTGAAGTTCCTAACACATCTTTTCCAGGTCCATGCACCATACTGTTGTAATACAGCCCTATAGCCTATTCAGTTGCTTGTGGTTCTGTCCCCCATGAACTCATACCAACTCCATCCCCATGTTGTTACTTTTAAAAATAATTTGTTTTGTATGCAGCTTGGTCTTGAAATGCTAGAAGTTTATAAAACCAGAACTGTGCTCGGATTCTTCTGGAGAATCTTTTCTCTCGATCCTACCTGTGTGGCTACATAGAAAATTGTCTGGATTGGATGCAAGTCAGTTGTATGTGAAGGAAATAAAAGGAAGAATATGATTATCATTTGTGAATATTCCCCAGAATAGTTGCTTAGGAAAACATCTGGTCACTCTGCAGAGGTGACCAAAACAGCAAACAGAACATTAGATTGCAAGAAAGTTCACAATGAAAAGTACCATTGAAAATACTGTAATTTCTGTTGTGTGAGCCCCTGGCAGACCACTGATTTAAACCCCAAATACATTTTTAGGAACTCAATCCCATACATATATTTATTTGTCTTTGTGTGTGTGTTTGTGCATCTATGTATGTAATAAAAATAGGACAGATTGAGCAAGAGAACAACTGGAGTGTTTAGAGTCAAGGAGAGGCTTTATTATGAATGAAATCTGAAAGGATTTGGATTACAGTCATGAAGTTTAGATAGAGGGCAATCTAATTTGTACAAGGGCAGATCGTCTTCCAAAGTCTGGCTCAGAAAGGGATGTGGGAGGTCTGAAAGACGGCTTGGCTAATGTAGCATGTAGATGAAAAAAAAGCACTTTAATGATTTGTTGAACTATTACAAACCCAAACATCAGTTCAACAGGACTAGCCTGATAATTACTGTTTTCCCAAAAGAAAATTGTAGATTGCGAATGAAACTAACAACTTGAACTTGAAACTTCAGCCTAATGGAGCTGCATTTTTCTTGTGAAACCATTCACATGAAAATTTTCTGATGATTTCCTTTTGAAATAGTCACATTTAGAAAGGAAACACGTAGAGTGGCATACATCTCATTACAGCACTGCAGAAAATGGACAGTCATACTATAAAGGCAAACGAAAAGTACTCTTTCTCTCCTCATGTGCATAGTTACATGGTGGGACTCACTGCTGTGTGACAGAAGTGCCAAGAGTTCAAAATGACTAAGGGAAATAGAGGACCTTTCTTGTTACTAAGATACCATCTGGCTCCCTGATACTACTGTCATGGTAGCCACCACAGTATAGAGAAATACATATAATGTCTCTTTCTCTGTGGTTTGTAGGCCACCAAATATCAGCTGGCAAATATTTAAAATTTTAAGCTTATGTTTGAGCTGTGTTTATGCCTACAGAAAATGTTAATATCTTCTGGACTTCACAGTCATTTTAAATTATCCAGCGATTTCACATTGGTCTCAGGGAGAATGGATACCTCTGCAGCCTTAATCTTGTGTAATGTTTTCCTTTTTTTATGAAGGATCTTTCTTTTCCTGTCTGGCAGCGAGTAGTCCAAGCCGCAGAATCCAGAAACAGACTGTCCCAGAGTTGGTGCCCCTTTCCACCAGGGAAGGGCCTGCCACAGAGCTGGGATCTAGTTTCAAACTCCTGCACAATTTGTGGTTATTTAGAGCCAGCATTTTGGTTTGAGTTGGTCTCTAAATATTTGTTGTATGGTTTTATTTATAAGAATAATGACTCTATGTTTACAGGCTACAGCATATAATGTATCTAATGCCTGGTCTCTTATTTTTTTTAGCTTGCTCTAACTTTCAAGTGCATTTCCACTCTTTAATTTTACACAAACTCTTGGACATTGGCCAGACAAATTCTTTGTAGTCTGTACAGTTCAGGAACTTGGCCAGATTAAAATTGTCATCAATTTCACCTCCCTCTTCTTTTAATAACATCCCACTTTTCTCCCTTGTACATCTCATGCTTTTAAAGGTTGCCATTCTCTGCATTCTTCTGTATTTCTTCAGTATTATACTCTTTTATTTTTTCTTCTAATTTAACTGACTCTTACTTTTCTGCATGCTCTTTTTAAGCCTTTTATTATTTTAAATATGGTATTTATAAATATTCACTACTTGTCAGTCTTTTTGTGAGGCTGTACTGGTGATTCCTTGTCCTAAGTCCAGTCTGAATGACAGCTGCCAGAGAGTGTCCTCAGGGAATTTTAGGAATCACTTGGTTTCTTCTATACTGAAATTTCAAATCGCATTTTCCTCAAAGCTAGTCTGACATACTGAAGGCCCAAGCTATTCTTGCTTTCCAGAAGACAATAGTACAACATCAAGTCCTGAGTCCAGATTTTGCTACTTCAGTGGGTTTTTTTTCCCTGAAATATGATTGCCAGAAGCCTCTGCTGGGAAAAATTATGCTTATAAAATTCTTTTAAACAAACAAGATATGACCGTCGACAGATGAGAGAGTTTACAGAACAGGTTTCTAGTTGACATCTATTTGATGAGATATTTTTGTGATAGATAATCTAAAGCATGGACTGATGAATTGCAGGCAGTTTTACTCAAAGAATATGATGTCATTGGTATGAAGTCTACAAAGAAAGCCTACACTGTGATAGTCAGAACAATCTTGGTCACCTAGCTTATGCTTCTGTAATGAGAATTTGTGCTTGCCAAGGATGACTTTGGAGCCCAGCAGTCAGCATCACCATCTTCAGCTGATGCAGCTCAAAATTGGAGCTGGTGTCTTGGATGTCTCGTCCTAAATTGAATGCTAGCATAGTGTATAAGTTTTCTTTTTCTCAGCATTCTTTGAAAAATTACAATGGATTTTGAGATAAAATTAGTTTAACTGTGGCTCATATTCTTTCTTCTGGCTGGAGCAAAAGTTAATTTTTAAGGGCAAACCCCCAGGGTTGAGTATACTAGTAAACTCCAGCTGCTTTGTACTTCTTTGCCAATACTGAGAAGTCATAAACCCAATTTAACTTTCTGGTTAAACCAGGTTTACAGCTGTTTTGCATTGCTGGAGTGGAGCAGAGCAGCTGGAGCATACCCTGAATCAGGGTGATTTTTTATTTGCTGAGTCTTACGTCTCTTTGTTGTCTCTTATTCCAGTCTTACATGGAATAAGACAAGGCAGATGCAGTCAGCTCTTGGCAGTGCACAGTCAAATTGATGCAAGACTTGCATTTAGAGCCAAAGCCACTGTGGGGTTTTTTGTGTCTTTCTGTTTGTTTTTATATTCTCCTACTAGCTGTGTTTGCCATGGGGTTATAGATGTGTGATAACTGTACTGGCCTTAAACTCAGTTTTGGTAAGTGCAGCATTTTTTGAGGGGGCTTTGCGTGTTTTGTTGGCTTAAGTCATCTTACAAAAACACCTTAAAGCACTATATATCAGGTGGGTGAAGAAGATTTTGAGGTGAAAGTGCCAGAGGAATTTTCACTTCAGAATCAGCTTGTCTCTATAGGTATCACTCGTGACAGTAGCAGGTCATTCCATTTGTCTATGCTACATTTCTCCATCTCTACATCTTCCAGTTTTGTCTTTTTTGTACTGTCTCCAAATCAGTAAATCCTTATGTAGGTTGCAACTTGCAGTCACAAATGCAATAATATAAGTATTATGGAGGGATACACTACATGAACTTTGAAAGGTTCCTTTGAGCAAAAAATCATTCTATGACTCTATTAACGGTAATAAACAGGTTATAAATTCTAGCTGTATGTAGCCAATTATGGGCTAATGCTGGAAGGAGGGATGATTAATGAACTAGGGCCTGTGAGTGAATGGAAAAGTTCAGGGGGATAAGATAATCTATAAGAACACCTGCAGAACTATCTTTGTGTTATTTGTTGTGAGCAGTATGTCCATATGGTTACAATCACCGAGTGTTTAGAAACCTTTGCCTACAGCAAGGGCAATTGCCGGATCAGCTGTGCAAAATACACCGTGCTAATTTGAACGGCCCTGTTGAACTCCAGACTGCTTCACTTCTGCTGCTCCTGCTGCCTTTGCCACAGCCAGACTTCTTGGGTGTTTTTGAAGTTACTGAGGTCTTTGGTTTAGCGTCTCCCCAAGTACTTGTTATCAGAGAAAACCGTTGTGTACCTGAATTAGTTGCACCAGCACCAGCCACATCACAACCAGATAAATTCCCACTCATACAAACTGTTTGGACTTAGTGAGTTTCTGTTCTTTCACTTTTATGGGGTTGTGACATTTTGTTTCTAAATTCCAGGAATGTCACACTGCTTTATGCATGGTTCTTAGGCTGCTGATTTTGTGAGGCGGCAGTAGCCAGTTTGAAAATCACAGATCTAAAAAGAACCAGAGATCTGTCTGCAACCAGCAGCAAAAGCAAGGTGTCCACTCTGATAATTTCAGTTGAGTTCATATGAAAAAAATAAAAACAAACAAAAAAAAACCTTTTCCAAATTTTCTTTGTCCATACATGTCCCAGATTCTGTACCTTCTTTGTAGTCTGCAGGTCCTAATGGCCAGCAAATCAACTGCAGGGGAGAGGAAAAGACCACCTGTTGCACTAAATATTCACAAACCCTGCAAACAAAAATAAACAGTAAAAGACCAAACTCTTAACAGCTTGTAACAGCTGCCACATTCCACCCAAGAGAAATCTTTATTGCTAATGGAATCTGACAGGATCTACATTAGATATCTGCACATACGGGGTGGAAAAAAAAAAAGTCATGAGAGAAAGAGAATAGGTCTGTTGGGTCCTCTGAGTAGGTGATATTTCATGTGTGTAAGTTTTTGTCATTGTTCCCTCTCCTGTCATTTACATTTTTGATAGTTCGAATTAAAACATTTGTTGAGTGCATGAGCTGCATGATATGGCCAAGGACTGGACTGAGCTCTATTTCTTTTATTGGTTAAGTAAGGGGAGCAGTATCCCTGCTGTGCTCCAGCTGCAGCAAAAATTCTGCTGAGGATTCATCTATGAAGATACATAGCAAATAGTCTTTTAATATCTCATATACCAGTTTGCCTCTTGCACCAAATTGATGAACACCCAGGAAATTTACATGAGGAATACTAGCAGTTGCACCTTACTGATTTTTGTGGGATGGCTCTGATCCCAGGACACTGGTGCTGGAAACTGGTTGGGGTTATTGTCTATCATCTTGAGGCACTCAGTGCAGGTGCTGACCTCAGAGTCACCATGCTTGTCAGAATATTGTTTTCCTTCCTATCTGCCAACAAGAGGCCTGTGGATTTGTGGATCAGAAAAAATTGTTAAGTTGAGGATTTCCAGGGTGATACAGACATATTAGAAATGCAAAAGGGATAAAGAAAGAAAAAAATCTGAGCTACTTTAATGTTCTTCTATAAGCTCAGAAATGGCCAAATGTAACCCTGGAAGCTTTGAAAGTGACGCTCTGGTTTGCTTAGACTCAAAGGTTGCTAAAAGCACTGAGAAATTTCCTCTCCTCCAATTCTGTTAAACTGCAGTAAGGAGCTGAATGCACGGTCAGTGTGGTAAGAAGGGATGGTTGGAAGCAATCCAGCAGGGCAGTAGAAAAGGGAACTGTCTTTTTGCACAGTGACAGTGAGAGTTATGCTTCTGTCCTTAGAGAGTTTTTTTACACATTGAACCCAGGGGTCTTTTCCATGAAATTTACAGTATTTTTTCAATTTATAGTTTCAGCCTTCTTGAAATGCAGTTCTTGCAATAGCCCGTCTGGCTTTGACAGATCAGTCCAGGTCCCATGGTCAAACATACTTGGTCAGTCTGTATGTCCAGCAAATTGCCTGGAACAGTGTTTTAGTATTTCCTCTGTATTATCTGTAGGGAAAAACCCACTAGTCTGGAAGAGCTAAGCATTAGCATTTCCCCATGGTCACCATGTCTGCCTCCACAAAGACCGAAATGTTTGTGTTTTTTTCTGGCTACACATCACTCCATAGAACAGCAGAAATATGTGGTGGAAACATCTGAAAAAAAGAACATAAAGAATAAGCAGGAGTTGAAATGGACAGTTTTAGAAGAGATTTGAAAGAATGGGGAAATGAAGGAGGCAGATTGATACTAATTGTGCAGTCAGCAGTAGCTTTGGAGATGTTCACCTCCATAGCTATGGTGCAGCAGGAAGGGCCCTGCTTCAAACAGACAGGTGAGAGGAACAGCCTTTTAAAGAAAAGCAGTTAAGATCAGAAAATGCAAGTTCATGGATTCTTGTAAAAGCAGTAAGAAACATTTTGACCTGAGACAGTCCCAACTGAAAGTCCAGTAAAATACATAGGTTTAGAAATCTCAGTTGCATTTACTCCCACTTTTGTTAGTGGTCAGTGATGGATGAGCTGGTTGTGAAGTATTACTTATCAAGAACTGTAACCTAGCAAGAGAAAATTATGAAACTACTTTAGTTGCTGCTTGGTTAACTTATGCTTAAAGTGGCACAAATTGCAGATTCATCAGGGTTGAAAGAGACCTTCAAAATCATCTACAACAGTCAAACTAGCACCACGATAACTACCCCTGAACCATATCCCTAAGTGCCACATCCACACAGAGTAGGATTTCAGCTTAACACAGTGCAAGAGAGTCAGCATTCCTGGGCAGTATTCTGAGAAGGTCTCCTAACTCTGAATGGAAGCCATGTCATGGGGGATCTGCATTTCCCTCTGACAGAACCTTGAGCTCAGAATGTGGGCTTTTGCATAAGGCACCTCTTAAAGGAGAGACGAGTACTCTGGTGTTGTCACTTTGGAGCTAGAAGAAAACTACAGGTAGCTTATCTTCCTCAGAAATCCCTCTGTTTGTCCTTCAGTCAGACACAGTATGTAGTACCAGGCCCAGTCTGCATCTCTGGGTGCTCACAGTTTTATATATCATGTTGGTGCTTCAGGAGCTATTACCTGCTTTCCCCCTCCTTACACTAATGTAAAGTAAAAGTAATTTCTTTGAGTTTAGCAAAGTTGCACACCACTGAGGTTGGTGTGTGAAGAAATCAAGTTTCCAGTTTGAATGTCAGAAGAATATTCAGATTTTCTTCCTGATTGTTTCATTGCCTGCAAGTAGGAGCACAGAGTGGCTTGAGCTCTGCTAGCTGCCAGCTTGCACAACACGTGGAGACTGGTTCACCCTGCATCCCTCTAAAGGTTGCTCACTTATAGATGTTCACACCTGTTTCTTGATTAATTCAAAATCCTAGTACATGGGGAGAACTCTAGTTAAAAGTAGCAGAGTCTTATAGGCCTGGCTGCCACTAGGGTTGAATTTCGTATGTCAGATGCACATAACCTCCCCTGAATTCCCTGGGTCTGAACTAAGTGTCCCCAACTGGATGGCAACATTCAGGAGAGCTTAGTTCAGGAAAGGCTGAAGAAAGCACAAAACATGTCTCAGTGCCTATTGAGTCTGAACTACGAGCAACAACTCTAGTGACTCTCCACTTCCAAAATTAAAAGAAGGAGAGGTAGTTACTGTTCTGTGAACGACTTGGGGGTAGTGATGGTTCAAAACTCAGGGCACAAAGTAGTGTCCTTGGGGAAAAAGACTTCTATTCTCCTCTGTGTGGTACCACATGTTTGGGTAGATACTGGCTTATCAGTAATTAGTGAACTGCTTTTGCAATTTTTGATTTGTGCCAGCAAGGAAAACTATATCCAAGGTTATGTCTCTCCTTTGACTTCCATAATTAAAGAAACACCCCTCCAGAAGTCTGTAAAGTCAGTGCGATGATATCAGTATAAATCGGTGAGAGGAGGCTGAAGTCTCTGATACTTAATTTTTTGCAGCATGCTATTCCAGTTAATTCCCAGGAATTCCCAAAGCTCCAGCCACATGCCCAGTTAGAAGGGCTGTCCAGGAAATGCTGGAATGCAGTGGGGACAGCACCTAGCCAAGTGCCATCTGTTGGCCGTTTACCATACTGCCTCAGAGGCAGAATGAAAACTGCCTCAGAGAGTTTTTGAGTGTCTGAACCAAGCACAGATGATGTGGTCTAAACCCATCTCCTTAGACTTAGACCTACAGTTTAGTACCCCATTTCAGAAGGAGGGCTCAGCTTTTCCCTAGATCCAGTCCCTTCAGACTCCCAGTATAGTTTAAGTGGAACATTAGGAAGAATTTCTTCACAGAAAAGGTGATTAGACATTGGAATGGGCTGCCCAGGGAGGTGATGGTGTCCCTGTTTGAGGAAAGGCTGGATGAGGCACTCGGTGCCATGGTCTAGTTGCCATGGTGGTGTTCAGTCAAAGGTCGAATTTGATGATCTCAGAGGTCCTTTCCAACTGAATTGATTCTCTGATTCTGTGATCTCAGAGATGTAAGACTTCTAGTTAACGGTTTAGAACATGAGCAGGTATACAAATCTTACTGTGATTTGTGAAATATCCTCTCTCTTTTTGTCGTAGGACAAATTGATTAACCATTCCTAGGGAGACCTAAGCATAGTGACCCCTACTCATACATACTTCTCCAATGCTTTGAGATGGAATAATTTGAGATAGAGGAAGAAGATAAGATTTCCTCCTGTGTCACTGGAGTAGTGAGGAAATGTCTCAGCCCCTCTGTACTCTCAGACTGATTATCTCTCCTGTGGCCACAGAACCCCAGAAGATTATCCCATATTATCTTGAATCACCTTGCCTGTAGAATATATGTTTTGTTTGTAGGACTGGTTTCCATGTAACAATCCTCTATGCATAAGTTTGTGCTACTCTTTTAGAGGGATGAACCTATTACTGCTTCAGCCTAACTTGGAAGTCCATGGGAGATGTAAAGAACTCCCTCTTCAAAATGGATTGGGAGCAATAAGTACTGAACCTTTCTGGTGTCCTGCAGAATTTCTACATTGTACTGGCAGATTGTCTAAATAACTGACTAAACTTACTGAAAACATCTGTCAAGCAAAATGTCTGCTGCCGAGTGATAACACCTAGGGCTCTCACAAAAGATAAAATGATGACAACTTCCTGATGACACTTGGGGCTGGAAGTTTCTCCTAAACTATCAGTCAAACAGTTTATGTCCATACCACAGCAAAATGGATTGTCCAGAAATGTTTCCATGTGGCAGGAGGTGAGGATGGTGGTGGTACCTTCACTGCCTCCTCTTTCTTAACTGTAGCCCTCTGCACTGATGTGCAGGCTTCTCCAGGAGACACTGTCTCTCAGAATCACTGTAAACCTCAGACTCAGCCCCCACGACTTCAGGGTTGTTAAAAGAGTTTCTGGCATTTTCTTGGTATGGAAGGAATTTTACATGCCATGATTAAATCACATTTTTAGCACAAGTTGTTACTTTTTGTTTCCTTAGGTTTCCTTTGCAGACAGAGATACCTCTTTCTTTCTTTAAGTGCAGAGAACATGTGTAAATAGCTGTTTTGTTCATTCACTGGGATGCTTTTACTGGTTTGATCACTCTAAAATGTTGTTTCTGTAGGTTCTTTGAAATCCACAGAGCTCTTCCTGAGCCATTTGATGGAGTGTTTCATATAAGTTTATTCTTTTCCTAATCATCTATATAATACTAGTACCAATTTAGTAAAAATAAAGTTTGAAACATAAGCACATTGCTTTGCAGAATTCATTGTGAAATATTTTGATGCACATGGGTGTGCAACACTATTTGCAAAGTTTCATCTTAGCCCTCTGTATGAAAATGAGGACTGAATATATACAGCATATCTACCTAATAAATAAATGAAATACTTTTGCAAAGAAATGACCACCTAACTCAACATGCCAACCCGGACTTTTAAACTAGTTGAACCTCACTTTTTTGTTTGTTTGTTTATTTTTTGAGAAAATCTCCTTCTTATCCCCCATAAAGGTGGTTGTGTCATGTGATCTTTTCTGTAGTTTGCTTCAGTTGGTAGCATATTCCATATGTTTACTATCACCTTTTATTGTCCTTTAGTAGCCTAGAGCATTTTCCTCACCAAAAGCTTCATGATTATCTTTCCAGGAAATATCATTGTTCAAAAAAAGTTTTATAGGAGCAAATTAAACACATTTCCAAAACAGTGCTGCCAAATAGAAAAATAATAAAATGGTCGTTGTTTTTGATGACAAAGATATTAAAGGGAATAAAAAACTGTGTTGTTTAAAAATAACCAACTCTTTAATAGCACTGCAGGAGAGTACTCAATTAAATGGAATGTAGTTTTTCAGTAAGCCCATCTTAGCATAGCTTGAAACAACAGGTTGAAATAGGGTGTGTTTTTTTTTTTTTTCATTTCTGTTTTTCATCTATATTTTGTACTACTGCTGCTGCTTGCTACTATTTATATTTTATGTCGAGAGTCTTTTTCTCAACTGTTTCTAAAGTTTTACAAAAGAAGCCAGATACCATGTTGGGAACTCAAAGTCCCATTCAGACTATAAATCACAAACCCCCTATATATATATGCCATATAAAAGGCCACTGTACTATTCTTCAGCACTTCCTGTGTTGACTTTCCTCCTCTTCCCTCCTCTTCCCCCTCCCAGCAGGCAGAACTGGAGGGTCTTACCTGGCTTCTTTACTTTGCAGACTCAGAACAGAGCACTGGATCAGACACAGAGGTGCTGGCAGAAAGGACATCCTGCTCATTTGGCTCCCACTCTGACCTTACATCTGGTGGCTCAGGCCCTCAGCCTCCTCCACCTTCATCCATGGAAGAGATCCAGGTAGAGCTGCAGTGTGCAGACCTCTGGAAAAGATTTCATGACATTGGGACAGAGATGATCATCACGAAAGCAGGCAGGTAAGACACCTCTGGCTTTCTATCTAGTTAAAAAAGAAATCATAACCAAAACAAACCAATTTTTATTTCATTGTTTTTTTAGGAAAGAAACATTTATTTTTTCTTCTTGATAATCTAAAGGGATGAATATGCATGAAAAATTAAATGGCTCTCTGAGTTTCTCAGCGGTATCTCCTATTAGCTTTCTTAAGACAAATAAAGTTGTTTCATATGACTGTTTGAATAAGTGGCTCCAAAGGAGAACTGGCAGCTGCAGGAAACCATTGAGGATAGTTCTTCCTTTGAGCAAATAAATCAGGAAACAATCATTGTACTATTGGCTGTACTGAATTTAAGATGAGCTATGAATTTGGGGGTGAGCCATTTGAGTTTCTTTTTAAATTTCCATAGCACTTCATGAGCTTATTGATTTAATCTCAAATACAGTGAAATTCAAACTCACCTTTGAATGAATGTCTTCCTGCAGCTCTAAATAGATGCAGTGTTAATGACTTCCTGTATAAAAAACGTGCAAGCCTAATGTTTTCCTTTGCTATTGCAGGGATATCACAACAGCTGAGGTTAGAAAGAGCCACTAATTAGCCAGATTTTTTAAAAAGTAAAACCTCACCATGACAGGCTAGCCAAGGGGAAGATCTTCACTTCTGACTACTATTTAAAAATGGCTAGGACTCTGTTTGCCAAAACACTACATTTCTAGATGTCCCAAACTAGGATTTTTAGCACGTTTGCATTAGCAGGCCGTTTCTTACCTCCACCTGATGAGGTTTTAATTCCGATTGATGCAGAGAAGGAGGCGTCAGCACCACGGACAGAGCCCGCCAAGGCAGCAAACACCGGGAGTGACCCGGGAGCTGTCCCGGCTGTGCCGCCGAGATGCCGCAGGGAAATTTATCCCAGGTTTTGGGGAAAACCCACGGTGCTTTGTTGTTTACAGAGTTGTTTAATACCTGTGCTCTCAAAATTTGCCGTAACAGCTCGACTTGTTGTTTTACATTCTTATGATGTGAGCACTATTGCTCTCTAGCCCCAGAAAGTGCAGAAAATTCAAGGAAAGTTACACTCGACAAATAACCCAGATGATCCCTGAAAAAGATTATCAGAACCAGGTTAACTCACAGTTTTAGATTTCAGTGGCAAAGGAAGCATTTTTCGCCAGTACAGAGTAGGCTGCTGGTTTTGACCTTCTGCCTCAAATGGAAGAGGGAAAGTGACTGGAATGATATCGGTTGTTATTGTGCAACACCTCTTCTCTGGAGATGTTAAAGAAGACACAGAGGAAAACATTATTATCCTCTTTTCTTAGGTGGTGACACTGAGACCTAAACAGATTAAGTGATCTGTCCAGCATCATTAAATATGGCACTGGAAGAACCAACTTCCTTCTTTCTGACTTCATTGTCCTGGTGCCTGGACCATGCTGTTTCAGAAACTTAAAATAATACATTATTGCCTGTTAGATTAACTATAATTAATTCTCTGATGATACATGGAGCAAATAGACCTAAAAGTAGCATAAATATCTCTTTGTCCACCAATTCAAACTAAAATGGCCAGAACAGTGGTATGAAGAAGATCTTGGCAGCCCACACATTTCTGAATAAAGCAGCTGACCCTTCTGGTATTTTGCAAGCTCCAGAGTGGATAATTCTTTCACTTACAGAAGACCATGTATCACAATAGAGTCATATCTTCCCATGCAAATCATATATTTGTTATAATCTGAAATAATATTATTTCTCCTTGAAATGCTTGTAATTGTTTGAGTACTGATGGCCAACTGCCACATTACTGCCCACAGAAAGTATGTGTAACTACTAAATAGATGTGGGTTTTTTACTGCTTGATTATGTTCTTCTCCAGAAGTGATGTTAACAATATTGGAGGGCTGCTGGCTTTTTTTCTTTTTTTCTCTCTTTTTTTTTTTTTTTTTTTTTTTTTTTTTTTTTTTTTTTTTTTTTGGACTACATTTGTATGTTAATTTGCAAAGCATTCATTGCAAAGCATAATGAAGAGCTGGGCAGTTTCTTTAGGTATTACACCTGTTTACTGAGGATGGTCCTTACAGGTGTGATAGAATTTGCAAATTAAATGGTAAAGCAGTTCAACAGGTTAAACAGTTTTCTCTGAGAAGATGATGTGTCTGTGATGGGTGAGAGCTGGATCTAGCAGCCCTGTTTCTCCATGTGGGATGCATGATACATGACGCATCCCAGAGATTAGGTTTTATTATTTCTGGCATAAATAGCAGAACTGGTGTTATTCCCTGAAGATCTCCTACTACTTATTCGAATTGTTAGAGACACACAGAGTAATTTGCATCTGCTTCCTTCCCCGTGGAAGATTTTTCTCTTGTTGCTTTCTCTTTGGAAACCCTGAGTCCCATAAGGCCTTTTGTTTTTAAAGCCATTATAATTACAGACTCAGTTGCCTATAACTACAGATGCTCCTTAATTTTCTATGACTTGTAAAGCACTGCCTGGTTCCTGCCTATCCCCACGATGTCTTTCTGCTCTTGCTGTGTAGTGCTAATTTCTACCCTACATTCTCATTTCAAACATATTTCTGGGGCTATATCCTCCCTATGTCAGGCACACTGCACTTTCAGACTCCTACTGTCACTCACTTCTAATTCTGCTTTGTTGTTTTTCTTTTCTTGATGCTGTATTTATAGATGTCTTTTTTTTGTCTGTTTCTGTAAACTTACTCCAGACCTCTTATAACTCTTCCTTTTTTCCTTTCCATCAAAACATTGTTATTTAGATTTTAATCACATGCTTATAAAAAGACATCTTTGTTCCTTGTGTAAAGTATGGAAATGGATGTCAGCTGCAGTCATTCAAATCTGCAGTTACCTTTATTTCCTTTTGTTTGAAAGGCAACCTTGGACTCTGTTCAAAATAAAATAAATTCATCTTAAGCCCCAGCTCATACTGATTTGAACAAATCGCCCTAAAATAATTTTAAACTTTTTTTTTTCTACTCTCCTTTACTAACAGTGATCATACTGGCAGCATCAGTGAAGGAATTTGAAACCTTTCTCACATCCTTACAATCCCTATCTAATGTTCATGGTCAGCTGAGCTGCAGGGGTAACTGTCTTTTAACTGAAGCATAGAAGTGCTGCTCAAAGTGGGAAAAAATGTGCACTTGCTCCTGGGGGAATACACTGTAGGAAGTGCTTGGAGTCCTCCTCTGGAAGGGAATGGCTGCCTGCTGTTCATGGAGGTGGTTTTATGAGTGCTGCCATGCATACCAGCACATCCAAGTGGTATCATTCTGGGAACACAGGCTCTACCTGTAACAGAGCCAGAATCTCATCTCAGCAATGGGGGAAATGATCTCATCTGTCATGTCACAGTATCCATACCTCTGCTGCAGGGGGCTCAAACCAAGATGCTGATGGCCAGGATCGGTAGTAAGACTGCAAAAAGCCATCCATGAGTGAAACAGGTGACCTTGTCATCTTCTGACTTCTCTTTGCCTCCCTGAAATCATGAGTCTGAGTTGCTTGTAGCATATACTCGGGGCTATTTACATTACCAGGTGTTATTTTTTCTTTCCAGTGGAAAGAAGGGTGGGTCCCAAAATTCTCCTCAGTTAGAGACAGCAGCAGAGATTTTGTATTCACCTCTGTTGATGCTGAAGGGGCCCATGGAGAGGACTTCTCAGAGCAAGGGCTGGCAGGCTACAGCTACCAAACTGCTTTTTAGAGTTCCTGGCTCTGTGGATCAGACAAGCTTGCTCCAGCTTCCAGAAAAATGTCATCTTTGAGAGCAACTGTGAGATCTGCTTCTCCTTCATAAACAATAAATACATTTGCTACCAAGCCCTGCCCTCGGCTTTTCTTCTCAAAACACACATCTCTACATGATCCCACTCTGCAGAGGGAAACAACAGGGCATTTCTCCATTGTCTTGCCTTGCCCTCCTTTCCTTCACTCCTTACACATTTGTTTCTTTAAAGAAATATACATTTGGCATCAGTCTTAAATGCAGGGATATATGAGATATGAAATAACAAGGATAACTTCACACATATTGTAAACGTTGTCCACACTTAATCTGCAGACCTAAATCAGATTATTTCACAGTTTCCCAACTGGCTTTTGTTTTTTTTTTTTTTTGTTATATAACTGGGAAATGACTATTCTGCCTATTACTGAAATAGACATATTTTCTTTTGCTACAATTGAAGAGCACATCCCTTCATTTTTATAAGGGTGACATTTAATAGATGTCACCCTAACACAAACCTACTCTTATCTAAGTTCCTAACTTAAGGGTAAGAAACGGAAGCTTTATTCTATTGGGGAAAAAAATCCAGTTTGGAGATATACCTGTGATCCTCCTCCTATGGCCAGTTTTCACAAAGTAAAATTAAACTATATTTTAAAAGAAAGTCCTAAATACCACCACCAAGAGATGTACTGGTAGCTGCCACAACCCAACCTTTTTTTTTTTTTTTTTTTTTTCTTGTTGAAAGTTCTCAAACATAGTTCTTAATATGAGTGCACTCCTGTGCTGGCAAATACCTTTTAACTGAGTTCTAGAGATATTTTATCTGTCATTAGTTTTCTTCACATTTGATGTTCATAAATTTCAATCTCATTATGGAGGAAAACAGAAATTGAGTAGACTGAAGCACATAGCTGTTACTAAAATGCTTTTTGAAACACTTATAAGTGGTCCTAAAGCAGTTGTAATAACTTATTTCATATCACATCATATTTTCCCTAAAAGGATACTGTGTGTAAGTTCACAGTCTAAGTTTAGGAAGACTGTTTTCCTGCTGAGTGGTAAAGCTAACATATAAATAACTTGATCATCCCAAACTGCTGCTGATATAAAACCTCCTCCTAAAATATATCAGATGTCATCACATGTTCCCTATGAAAACAGTCAGCCTTCTTGTCTGTAGCTGTTGACTATGAAGCTGATATCGTTCTAGATGAAAGATTCTTGACTGATTATTAATACAGCCATATCCCAATGGCCTGAATTCCTTACAAACCTTTGAGCTTTTTATTTTCTGTAAGGCTGGTGGCCTCTGGGCAACCAAGAGCCAGCCAAGAGGAAACGCACAGAACATGGACTTTACCAGGATTATACATGAGCACATCTCTAAGTCTCCACTTTAGCCTCTGCCGTCTACATTTCCCTCTTTCCACACAGTAGTGCTGTTGTAGACCTGCTCTGACAGTTCCAGGCCACATCTTTATGGCAAAGAAACATAAGTTACTTTTATACCCACAGAAAAAGGAAAACACTAATAATTTTCTAAACTTTAAAAGTACACTTATACCTTAGAGAAAGTAGTGGGATCAGCCGAGCTCTCTCCAATCATTTTAGAGATTAGCCTCTAAGCCTGCTGAATGGTCTGTGGTAATCCTTTACAAGGTATTTCATAAGCAAACAACCCCACAGTCTACACTACAACTTTACAGGGGGCTGCAGATTTGGAGAGAGCTTCTTGGGACACACAGCGCATTCAATTTTCCCAACACAGTGTGAAGACTTAGACCCAAAGAGACTCTGATTTAATCCTGGGTTTCTCATCAACCCTCTGAAACATGACCTACCTCTTTAGCTGCTCCCAAGCCACCTCTCTAATTAAAGAGAGCTGGACTGTAAAATGCCACATCCTGTACCCATTTGGCTTGGCAGATTTAATGAGCCATTGTGGCAGAAACAAGGTAATGCCCTCAAGCCACTGAAGACTAATCCACTATTCCTTCCCCACCTCCCCCCCAGTCATTCTACCAGCAAACTCACACCATCAGTTGCACAAATTGCTCTCTCCTTGAAGGGTTTCTGCAGACGATTTTTCTGACAGTTTTACATCTCTCATAACCCGGGTTAGCTGTGCTGTGGCAGCTGTGGGATGGTGTTCTCCCCACCCCCACGATAAAAGCCCTTTTCCAAAGCAGATGCAGTTACTAATAGGTCAGATCTTATCTTCTCAGTGTGGCCTGAAATGAAAGAGCTGTGGGTAGAGCCGAGGCTGAGCATCAACCTCCTCTTTCCCACCCTCTTCTGCAAGTGGCTATATGTGGCTTGGCTGGGAAAGAATGAAGTAGATTCTCATGATCACATCCCTGTTGTGCAAAGTTTGAGAGACATGCCTGGAGATGTTGACACAAGCTTTCCTGTTTTCTTCCTCCTCCAGGCTGAGTTCACTAGCAACACTTTGAGAAACAGAAATGTTGAAAGGAGAACTAAATCTTCTCAGACATTCCACTACTTCTCACTAAACAGAAGGGAAATTGTCTTGATGGTTTGTAGGGATGGCTCCTAGAAACATTCCTTGTACACTTTCCTAATATTTTGGCATTGTGATTTTAAACTGCCCTTTAATATCCTCCCTCCATCTACATACTTCCATCCTGCAAGGATATGTGTACTTATCAGAGAAGCAGAATATGGTTTTGTATATGCATCCAGTATTTTTGGGTTTTCTCCTACCAAAATTCTGTATTTTCTAGGTAGAAGTAATTCAATTGAGTAACATTATCCTATAGGACTTCAGCTTAAGTTTTTCTCAGATAATGGCCCCTTAGGTAGAGCTTAGGTCTGAGTTAACAGTCAGTGAAACAATACTGGACTTCTTTCACTGCTCTGCTATGATTTCAGTGTTGCTCAATTCCTCTGCACCTCATTCAGTTCAGCTCCTGAGATTTTATGAAGGTGTTAAAGTACCACATTAGTTGCAAATATAATATAGCAAAAGTAATTCCCTCAGCATGCTTTTCAAGGGACATGTAGAATAGAAATTGGTCTACTGGCCACCATAAAATTTTTAAGAAGGAGAAATTATGCCATAGCCACACTAACACTAGCATGTTTTAAGGTTAAAATTGTTCTGATCAGTTCTCTTCTGAAATAATTGCCTAGCTACAAACACTTCAACAGCAGTGACCGTGTTTAGCAGAGCTTAACTTGTACTCAGGCAAGGAGAAAAAGGCTGGGAATTGTTTCTTGTTGGTATAGAGTTCCATACCTTGTCCATCAGAAGAAAATGCTTAAGATAGATCTGGTTCATATGGCATAGAAAAGACAACACCTATTGAAAAGATTGCACAAAGCACTACCAGGACTTCAAGGAAACCATGAAAATAATGCCAGTGTTTCTGTTGAATGTGAAATACATTCCTAATAAGCAGATTAATTTGAGTGATGTTCTTTCTTAAATAACTATAAACGTGAGAGTGAGAAGATCTTTCAGGATGATGTATTTGCTTTATATGTTACCTCAGTACTGTCCAGCTCTATACTGAAATGGGATATTCTCCAAAAAAAGAGAACTAAAATGATCCTACATTGAATGGAATGTGATAGAAGAATTACAGGTGGATGGCCAGTGGGAAAAACACAAGGTAAAAGGCACACTGCCTATCCTAGAAATGTCTTAGAGAGGACGATTTGTGTGAAGTATAGCAGAACTGTCTGCTAGGAACTGGGAACAGAGTGCTTGACTGAGTATTTTATCACTACTTACAGGTTGTTATCCTGTTACCCCTTTTTCTAAGTGGGAAAAAATTCAAGAGTCAAACCACTGCCAGCACAGTCTTTCCTACCCACACCAAGCCCAGAAGAGTCATGACAAGGAATGTAAAGTAGCATGCTTCTGGTGCCAGAGAGAGCTATAAGGAGCCACTTCAGTTTCCTTATTCACCACTTTCTTCCTTATTTCTTCTCTCATTTTCCTAGGAGAATGTTTCCAGCCATGAGGGTGAAAATTACAGGCTTGGATCCCCACCAGCAGTATTATATTGCCATGGACATTGTCCCTGTGGATAACAAGAGATACAGGTAAGCTTTTCAGGGGCAGAGGTAGGAATCTTGTAAGAGCTTACTGTCAATGACAGCCTAGAAAACACCAAAAAACTGCCATTAAACACCATTGAAAAGGTGTGCTGGAAGAGACTCTGTTGATTAACAGCAACATAGTTGAGTTGACCAGAATCTTTAGACACAAACCCAGAGTTTTAATACAGTCTCTCACACTTTTGGAATGAAATCTTTTTCTTTTCAAGTAGAAGTTTTTAATTGAGGAGATCTCTGTCATGCATTTCCTGATTGACATGATTAGGAGGGGCTGTCTGAGGGAACTGATAACTGGGGTTATCAATGGGGGGTCTGCAGCCCCTAAAACAACTTCCTCAAGAAAGGAATGGGCAAGGAGCAGCTGAACTAAGCCAGGCCCCTCAGGTCTGGCTCGAACAGCATTGGGTGATTTTTGTTTCAAGTGCTCACTGTCCAGCACAGCAGCCTCAGGGAATATTGGTCCCTGACCTACAGTATGGAGTCACTGAGAAACTTTCCACTGCTGAGCACTGACAGGAAGAGATTTCTCTGATATTAATGGGCTTATGATCTTAAAAAATACACTGGAAAACTCATGATCCTTTGCATCCCAGAAAATTCTCCAGACTGATGTGATTTATGCATTCTTATTAAAAGACCCCTGAGAGCAAGTCTTTTCTCCAAATAGTCTTGACTGAACCACATTTCAAGAATTCAGAATTGAACCTCTGCTTCAAATGCTGAATACTACATTTTTGCTCCCAAATTGTACAGTTTTTCTCAGGAAAATATTTTTCCTGGGAAGCAACAAGATAGCATGTTTGATACTCAGCTGGATGTTTTTAATTTTTCTAAGAGTGTGGTTTTAACAACATTGACGTTAAAAATACATTTATTTTCTTACCTTTTGTTTCCAGCCTGGTTAGCTTGTACAGCAAACTAACAGGAAGGGAAAAGACTTCTCTTTTTTTTTCCCCTCTTTTTTTCCCCCCAATTTCTTGTGAAAATACAGAAAATTAGTCACTGTTTGTAGGTAAAGACTGGAACATCTTAGCAGAGCTGAGTAGAGACCCAAAGAGGGGCAGCACAGGGCAGAACTCAGGGGTGTTAGTGGAACTGTTTGTGATATGCCTTAGAAGGAAGGAGCTTCAAGGCAGGAGAAGAAAAGTGTCTAGGCAAAGATTGGTAGAGAAATTTATGGGATATATAGGACGGCTAGATCAGGAACACAAAAAATCACATAAGACCAGGAACACAAAAATAATTTTTTGCTCTAATCCCAATGTATGTAACACTCTATGGAATTTCCTGTTTTGCAACATTTCAAACCAGAAATTCTCTTTTGTCAATTGTTTTACTGGTATTCATTGGATTTTGCCCTTTCTGGATGAAGCCACATGTGCTTTTCAAAGACTGGTATGAGATCTAATGCAGATCTACAGAAATAGCAGGGTATTTATTAATATTTTTAGAGAAGACTTTGCTTACCCATATTTTCCAACCTCTTACTCTGGCTCAGAGAGGGTTAAGGAGCTGAGAAGGCACATGTGGCAGAGTTTTACAGGGAAAATAACTGCAAGGTGGTTTTAATAAGGATTCAAGTCTGAACAAGTGGCTCAGGGGTAATCTGGCTTTCATTTAGAAGGTAGGAGGTTGCAATAAAGCACATTCTCCCCTGACTGCAAATGAGAGTTTGGGGTGCATGAGGGTGGTAGGGGAGGGAGAGCCCTGGACACGTTCCTGCAGTGAGTGAGTAACAATCTCCCTTAGCCACCTACCCTTCCTCTTTCAGGTATGTGTATCACAGCTCCAAGTGGATGGTGGCTGGCAATGCTGACTCCCCAGTGCCCCCGAGGGTTTACATCCACCCTGACTCCCTGGCTTCTGGAGACACATGGATGAGGCAGGTGGTCAGCTTTGACAAGCTCAAGCTGACCAACAACGAGCTTGATGATCAAGGACATGTAAGTCAGAAGTCAATCCTGGTGCCTGCTGTCCCAGCCTTGCTCCCCTCAGGCTTGAAAGGGTACTGCTGCTGCTTTGATGCTCCTGTGGTCTCTTGGACACATGTCTGCGGTTGCTTCCAGATTTATGGAGCTTTTTTCTCTATTTCAGTGCTTTTCCTCAAAATGTTGCCTGACCCTATAAAGCACCTTACTCTTTGCTCACAGCACAAACTTTGTCTCATACATGCTTGCAAGAAAAGGATCATTTTCTCCATATTAGCTCTTCCTCCATCCCTACTTTCTTGTACATCTGGATGTCATGTAAAATATTTTTTTGGGAAAAAAAGTCCTTTTCCTTTTGTTTTCTCTTCAGATAATCTTACATTCAATGCATAAGTATCAGCCTCGTGTTCATGTCATCCGCAAGGATTTCAGCAGTGATCTTTCTCCTACAAAGCCAGTTCCCTCAGGAGATGGGGTGAAAACCTTCAACTTCCCCGAGACTGTTTTCACCACAGTGACAGCCTACCAAAATCAACAGGTAAATCCTTCATGCTCCTTTTATGTTTTGTGTTCATAAAAATATCAGTGTGCTCTTTATGACTAAGACACTATCTTCTCTGAGAAGTGTAGAAAAGTTATGCTTTACAGGCTAGAAAAGACCTTGAAGATAAGATGGCTGTAGCTTTCATTGTAAAAAAAAAAGTAACAAAGATCAACTGTAAAGAAGTATGTTGTGTTCAGATTTCCTTGCTACCTCATGGTACAAAACTAGAGTATCCTGTCCTCCCTATAATTTTGAGGCAGTACAGCTACTCCAGATAAATTATCTCAGAAACAAAGCAGCTGGGTATTTAATAGCAGTGAAGGAAAAAGTTTTGAGGAAGCCAACTCTCATCAGTTCATTGAATGCATATATTGCATATAAACTGAAATTTTCATGCATGAATGTCTTGAGGGATAGGGGTCAGGTAAGGAATCAAGTTATATACCTGAAATTCAGGAAGGTAAACTTCCAGTTCTGCGAGGAGATGATCAATAGGATCTCCTGGGAGCCTGCCCTTAGGAATAAGGCATGCAACAGAGCTGGCAGATCTTTAAGGACATCTTCCATACAGGCCAACAACCAGCAACCCCCAGGAGCAAGAAATCAGACAAGGAAGTAAAGACATCAGCATGGCTGAGTAGGGACCTGCTGGGAAAACTAAAGGGAAAGAAACAAATGCATTGGGAACAAAGACAAGTACCCTGTATGGGGACAAGTGAGGAAGACCATGGCAAAACTAGAACTAGACCTTATAAAGGATGCAAAGAATAACAAAAAGGGCTTCTACAGGTAAGTTAACCAGGAAAGGAAGGTTAAAGAAGGTGTACCTCCTCCTGGTAAACAATGCTGGAAAGCTGGTATCAACTGATGCAAAGGCTGAGGTACTTAACAACTTTTTTGCCTTAGTCTTCAAATGAATGTGTCTTCTCACACATCTTGAGAAGATGGACAGCAGTATGGGGACTGGGTAAGCAAAATGCTTCCCACTGCAAGTAAGGATCAGAAGACAAGGCTTTGGGGTGGCCTAATTGCAGCCTTCCAGCACCAGAAGGGAGAAGCCTACTAGGAAGACGGAGAGACTTTTTGCAAGGGCATATAGTGACAGGATAAAGAATGGTTTCAAACTGGAAGAAAGTAGATTTAGACTAGATATTACAATGGAATTCTTTACTGTGATGGGGTTGAGGCACTGGTACAGGTTGCCCAGAGAATTTTTGGATGCCCCATCCCTGGAAGTGTTCAAGGCCAGGTTGGATGTGACTTTGAGCAACCTGCTCTAGTGGAAGGTGTCCATGTTTATGGCAGGTGGGTTTGAATGAGATGATCTTTATGTTCCCCTCCAACCCAAACTGTTCTGTGATTTTTTGATAATTTGTGTCTGATTTGGATCTTGCCTAGTTCCCAGTGATGAGACTTAGTTTTGACTTTAGATATCATAAGGAAAAGATGTTGCTGCAGCAGGATTCTTTCTATAGGGACCTTGTCTTTGTTAATGACCTACACTTTTCTTGAACTAGATTTTACTTAATATTTATGGACTGAAGGACAGGCCTATAATAAATCAGACTAAGGCAGATTGCAATATTTAACCATATTTTAACAATTGTGAATTCTAACAATTTACAGAAATGTAACAGAATTTTTTAATTTGCAATGTGTAAGAGAGCACATGTGCAGACAGCCCTCTATGACTTCTTCTTTTTCTTCCCATGACTTCCAACTTTTTTTCTCAGTCTAGTCCCCTTGAACTGAATTAAATAAGGATCCAAAATGGATCAAAAATATTGCAGCACACTGGTGGGTTTGCTATCATTGCAGTATGGGAAATTTCTTGTCTCCCTTGCCCAAATGGAGATACTACACAAATCTTAACTGGAGATCAGACAAAGAAAGAGGATAGGAAAAGGAGGAGAAGTGACAGGAAATAAGCCTGCAATTTTTCCATAATGACCAGACTTATAATTACAGAGGGAGGGAGATGCTAAGGGAGGGATCCCTGTCAGGGGCTGGCACCATAAACCACCTCACCGTAACGAAACTCTGACATTTCTGTTTCTCTGAATTCCAAATGTTTGGGGATTTTGTTCAAAAAAATCTGGGGGATGCAATCACATTTTTATAACACCAGTAAGGAGATTCTGATGGGCTGGAGAAACCTTTTCATTAAAACCAAATTTAAATCCCCTGAATCTGCCTGCATGCCCTCCAGTGGCTGCAGAGCTTTGCCTTACTGGGGGAAGCGTCTCTGGAAACAATTGTAAAATGTTAGCAAATCCACCACAGGGATTCCCTTTGCTGTAATTCCATCCTCCACAGAACATATCTGTCTCTGTACACACAAGTCCCAGGACAGCTGCAAAGTCAGGCTAGCGGAAATTAAGTTCACAAATTAAGCTTCTGCAAAAATAGGAGCTGCATTCCAGATCTGAGGTTAATATCCAGAGTAAGGGCTTGGTTCTGACAGAAGCAAAACACCTGCAAATCCCCTTCAGATCAGACTGTATTAAACTAGTCCCTTTTGAGCAGTTTCAGCAAAACCACCTCAAATTTGGTAGGATCTGGAGATCTCACTCTCCTTTCATTCCAAACATAGAATCTCCAGGACAAGTTGAGGCTTGCAGAGGAAAACTATTTTGCTACACCAGGTTGTGGAATAGCCAACAAGGAGTATAGTACAACAGGCTGCAATGTCAAAATGCCAGTGTTATAGTCCATATTTACCAACACGGAATTCATGCTTAAAAATAAAGCAGGAAGGAAGATTCCCCCAGAGCATTCAGTCTGGCTGCTACCTCCTTTATTTAGAGGAGGAAAAAACCCAAAGAAGACAAAAGAAATACCAGACCAGAAAACTCTTGAGGGCCACCCAGATGCTGACCAGAAGAACAGCAACTTGTATGTGTAGCTGGGTGTTCACCTGGCATCTTTGGGGGCTGTAGCCTGTGCTTTGCTTGGCCTTTCCTCTTCACCATTGTTTGAAGGTCCATGAGTTGCATCCAGCTGCTGGATATCTGGAGTGTTGAGGCTGAGATAACTCAGACAGCAGCCAAACTCGGGCGGTGTGCCTGCTTCCCAAACCACATGGTCATTGATAAATTACAGCTCCTGGGGTTTTGCACCTGGTGTGCTTCTACTTCAGGAGCAACTTCTCAGCCTCAGCACTGTGCCAGGTTTCCTAATGCTGCCGTGATTTCTGTCTCTGGTGCCATTTTTTGATAAGCAGATTATCTGTTCATGCATGATGGAAGGGAAAACTTAACAGAGGTCAGGGGAAATAAGTATTGTACGGGTGGCTTGGGCAAGAATGGTAATCATCCATAATTTTTATTTGTTGAAAGGAAAAAAAATTGAAGGTATCAACTAATTATTTTTTTCTTGCTTTTAGATCACCAGATTAAAAATTGACAGAAACCCCTTTGCCAAAGGTTTCAGAGATTCTGGGAGAAACAGGTAACAAAAGCTTTGTGTTTTTTGGTGTGTGTTTCCTCACTGATCTCTTCCCTCCTTTCCCTGATGAGTGCACAAGGCATATGTCTAAGACTGAGAAAGGCAATTTAAATTTTTTTTATTAAAGCAAAGAACAGAGATAGAAAAATGGGGGATTGCAGATTGTAAAACAAATAGGTCACAGTCTAACTCTGTGCAAAATATTTATTCAACATGTAGGGTTGGCTGGAGGGCATTTTTAAATTTTAATTTTCACTGGAAATGCCAAAACTTGGAGTGAAAATGCTTGCTTTAAGTTAGAAGAAAAAAGAATTTCTCATAGGTGTGCAGGATAAAAGTGCAAGAATGTTCTAGTTTCAAATTATTTCAGTTTTTCTCCAGCAAAGTTCAATTGTTTCACTTTGACTGTGTTGTTTAATTTTGTTGCAGTTTTTACGGAAAAATTGAGTAGAACACCTTAAATATTCTTTAGAAGAAATTACATTTTAACAACACAGTAGTTAAAATTGAGCTTTAATCAATCCCCCCATTGTCTTAGCAAAAAACTTTACAGAGTTAGCAAAAAAGAGTAAGAAAATCCAAAAAAAGTTTCAACTTTTTCTGCCATTCATGAATCCTGCAGCAGAATGTGCAGGAGATCTAAATATTTCAGATCTAAATGATGTAGGTATCCTTTAAATCAGTGTAACAAAAGCTTTAAACCTTAATTACACAATTAGACATATATGACTACATTACAAGAAGCTTAGGGTTGTAAAGCAAAGCTCTGAGTGTGCAGACCAGAGTAAAAGTTGTGTGCATGGCCCCCATTTGCTGCCCCCATGGGCACTGTAATTCAGTTTTACTTGCATGCTCCTGTTGTGTGTGTTTACCAGGGCTGCTGTCTCCTTCGTGAGCAGGTTTGGTAAGGTCAGTGCTTGCTCATAAATGGGAGAGTGCCCTGTGTTTTCCAGCACTCACTTCAGTGCTACACTCCCCACGATCACAAAGACGACGTTTCACTGACCTAGAGGCTTCCTAGCTCAACTCCTCTGCTCTCATCTTACTCAAGTTATGCATAAAGATGTTGATACTCTCATTTAATCCCTGCTGTGATCATCAGTTCTTCTTGAGGCACATGTGACTTTTATTCTGCTCTCCTCTCCTGTGTGGGGAAAGCATTGTGTGTCCTGGGTACGAGATCTTCCCTGTGCACACAGACACAGCTGCACTGGGGGCTGGGAGAGGGATTGATGCAGTTCCAGGTACATGGTGGGCTATATTAATGTGGAAGGCATTAATAAGGTCCTAGCTCAGTGAATTTGGACAGTTTCCTGAAAAGGTTGGGAATTACTGATCTTTGTAGCCCATTGATTTAAGAAAGGGCAGGAAATTGCTACATGGCTGCAGCTGTGGGGAGGGCTCAGTAAGGCTCTCTGCTGATGTAAAGAGGAATTAAAATCTTTAAGGTATTACACATCAAAGGGAGCAGCCTGAGGCTTTAGGAAGAAAAAAACGGGCAAAGGTATTTGCAAGCATATATAGCAGTCAGGCGCCTGCCTCACAAGCAGGGGTCTGGCTGCAGTTGCACTGCTGTTGTCAGCTAGGGGAGGACATGAATGCTCAGCTGCCTCCTTCCCAGAGGACACATTCACACATATTCCCATAGGAGGGAGGAAAGCATTAAGGTCCAAGCTGTGTGTGGAAAAGACTCTCCAAATGGGACTTTTCTTAACCGTGCTGGATGGCTTTTCTCTCCCTTGTGAATTTGTAATCTCAATTAGGGTCACTTCTTAAAAAAACTATTGGGATACTCTGCAACTTCCCACGTCCTTCCCACAGTTTCAGTCAACTGCAGTGCATCAGTCTGTGGCTGCAGAAGGTCCCACTGAAAATGTAGGTTTCCTTTGCAAAAGAAATAGGGTAATTTGAAGAAGGGCCAATTGTGAATCCAGCAAGTGAGTAGTATATGTTCAAGAGGTTTTATGTACAAGGTCTTAAAAGAAGAAATAAAGGTGTGGTAGCAGCAAGAGATACAGAATTCTGAGGCATCTCCAGGACATCCTATTCCAGTGATATTGATGCTGAATCAGAGCCATGGTTAGAGTTTGCCAGCAAATAATGGAGGAAAGAACTCCCAGGAAAAAGCAGAGCATGGTGGAAGAAAAGGAACTCTTAAGTCACTTCTTTCCAGGACATTTCCCTTCTGCTTTTTGTTGAAGCTCTTCCATTGAATGGAGATGGATATTTTTCCTCCACTTATTTCTTGTTATTGTTTCACTGTTGAATCCTGCTGCAGAAATTATGGAGGTGATTTATTTTTAAAACTAACTTCCATTTTAGATCTTTCACTTCCATCAGTTTGCAGCCTCCCACTTTATTTCCTTATGACTCTGGTCTCCCTTCTGCTAAAAGAGACTGCTAAAACCCTGCTGCTCTGGGGACGCCCCATCATGATGTGACTGACTGTATCCATACAGGGGGAGCAGTCTTCTCCCAGATCCTTTCTTGGATCTCTTTATATTATTTTCATGTGGCTCTCTCCAGACCTTACTGCCTTAGTCTTTGAGCTGGGAGAAGGAGCACTGAGGTGTTTCAGAGGGAAGGATGGAAGCAGCTCAGCAGCTTGCTGATGTTTTGCAGTCTTTGAGCCCTCAAACCATGTTAAGTAATGGTGTTCAGGAATCTAATCATGTTGGATTGGAGAGGTAGCCTGTGTTTGAAGGCCAAGTCTTAATTCTTGTTAGAGATTCCCTCTGCCGGATTCTTTCGTCCTTCACTTTTTTGCGAAAGCACATAAAGTGCCTGAAGAAATGCAACAAGAGAAGTTCCTGATGTTGAAAGAGAAGTTTCCTGGTGGTGAAAGGATACCCACATAATGTATGAATAAGGCAGGTTATTACTTGGTTGCTTTCCTGAACTTCAAGAGATTGAGAAACCAGTTTTTGACATATGGAGCTCAGCTAGCCAAATGTTTGGGTAGTGACGGTGTGGGTTTAATGCCACAGAGATTATTTTTAGAGACTGGGTAAAGTTCATCTGACAGTGGGATGCTTGAAGGAGCTCCTTACCCAGGAGGAAGCCAGGAGGGAAAACAGTCAGGGAACTCAACAGGGTGATGGAAGAAAATACCCCTAGGATGAAGGAAAAACCAGCACTTTCCTTCCAGATGTGGGCAGCTGAGGTGAATCAAAGTTGTTTGTGTTAGAAATGCTCTTTGAGCTTTTGTCTAGGATAAGAGAACCAGGAGGGCAGTTGAAGCCAATAGTTTGGCTTCCCTAGCAAACAATGAAATGATGTCCTGAATCCTACGTGCAGTGGGAATGGCAAGATCAGCCATATGGGATGGATTATGGAGGTGCACAGATAGCTCGTTTCATTTTTCAGACAATAGAACTGTTTCATTTATTGCCTATTATTAAAACTTTATAGCACTAAAAATAAAAGAATGAATGAAAAAGAGAGAGCAAATTTTGGATACCTTTTAAAGGACTGACCTTATTAAAAAAATGCTGGCAGTGAGACCTCTTCTGATACTTTTTTTTTTTTTTTACTTCCTTCATAAAGATGGTGTGAGAGGGAAGGGTTTATGGCCTGATAGATAGCTTGAAGTTAATTTTTCACTGCAGTTCTTTGGAAGAGAAAGTAGATGCCACGTGGATAATGTTCAGCACACTTGGTATCAGCAGCCCTCAGCAAAGGCCCTCCAAATTTCCTGATGTTTCAGAAACGCTGAAAACAATTATTATTTTGTCAACATTTATTATTGTCCCAAAATGTCTCTTCATTGGCCAGGTGGAGATTCTTTTCCTTGCTAGGGAACACACACACACACTGAATAGCACTCCAGTATTTCTGCTGACTAGGAGAGCACACCAGTGTCATAAACTGCTGTGGGCAAGACAGTTATTAGAGTTGACAGGGAATAAATTTCTTGATTCCTACCTCATCATCTCAACATTTTCTTTCAAAAATAGGAATACATTGCAGACAGAGAAAGGCTGGGGATAGGGTTGTAAAATGAATACACAAAGGTGGTGTGCTTTCTGACCAAGAACTGTTTTTAGCATGACTGCATGTTTTTTCCTCTACAAGAATCCATATGTAGTGTGGTAGTTGCCTAGCAGGTTAGCATACGAAGCTGCTGTCTCATGGATCTTGTGGGACACCTGGAATTATGTGAAAATTCAGTAAGCATGTGTTCCGCTTAGAAGATATTTCAAGAACACCCACAACATTTTTTTCTGCATGGAGAAAAAGAGCCCATAAACTCAGAAACCAAAGAGAAAAAAACCCAAAAAACCCCAAAATAATGGGGAAAAAAAGTTGGTCTAGTATATAAGAGGCTTAAATTTGTGCTTGGGAGAAGTGGACATAAGTCTGAGCTCTGTCACCCACATGCTCAGAGAGGATGTTTTACACACATGTTCAACATATGCAAACTAGTGGGGAGTAGAGGACTCGTATTTGGGGGAGGAAGAGCCAGCTGTGGAGTTTAACATTCATTCTTCAGGTACCTGTGGCACCAGGCTGCCCTCAGCATTGCAGGACTGCTGCTGCCAGCAGTCACAGTGCGGAAAGGGAAGGGTGACAGGAGTTGTGTTCACAGCAAGGAGGCTGTTGCAGAACTGCTCCCCTGAAGCAGGAGGAGGCAAGTCCCTGTTGGTGTTGGCACCTTGAGCAGGAATAGAGCAGCTTTAAGCTGCTGTGGCATTCTCAGTGCTGCCATTTACCCTCTATCTGCTCACAGACACAGTCAAGTCCAACCCTTGAAAGCAGTATATTATTCTTGATTTATTGTTTTATTTCTTCTTTTTATTATGTCCTGGCTATTCTCTTTTTTTCCTTTTCTTTTAGAAGTAGAAATTATATGGTGCCTGTGAGAACTGTATTAATACAGGGGAAAGTGTTAGATGGAGAACTAGAAACTTGGAATCGTAAGGCAATTGTTGAGCTGATAATGATGTAGGCTTCAGGGAGAGGCAGGGGTAATAGCTTTAATCTGCTTTTAGTCTCTCTGTGAGCCACCTCCCATTAGGGACTTGGTTTTACTGGAAGGGACTTGTGAGACCAGAGCCAGAAGCTCAATGCTGGTGCAAGTGGGGTTGTGTACCTGGGGATCTAATGACTGAACCAGGCTGAGTGTCCACTGCTTTCAGTAAGTTGGCCTCCCTGCTACCCCACACAATCCTGTGGCAGACACAGAGCAGCTGGAGTAGCAAAGCTGGAACTTTCAGTCTGCATTTCTGACATATTACGTGGTTCTAATCATCAAGGCAGGTCCTTTCAACAACAGGCCTGGTTGCATTGCAGCTTGTTCAGGGCATTTTATGCCCCCTGGATATACAGTACCAGGAAGCCTTCCCTCAGTGTTTGGGCTGGGGATCATTTAATGAGGTTGCAAAAAAATGTGCCATTCTCTTCCTGGCTGTGTTTATCAAGAAGCACATGGAGTCTGAACATGTGTGACTTTCACATGCAGGGAGCAGAGAAAATCCTGGGAGTGGTACCTGTAGTCAAAGGGCAGCTTTTGCACACAGAGCCCAGCTTAGCTGATGGGTTCAAATTCTGCCCTGCCTTGTTGCCTCTGAGCTCCATGAGCTGGCAGAGGCCACTGTATTAACCAAATAGTTTTGTTGTAATGTGCTCAGCACTAGTGTGAGACTGCTATGCAGAGATGTCTTCTGTTTCTACTTCTAACAGCTTAGCAGCTAATAAACACCATGCAACAACCTCTCTTCTAAACCTCCTCTTAAAATACAGAGTTTGGTTTGCCAACTCCAATGTATTTAAAGCATCCAAGCTTCCGGGGGGACTTTGGAAAGTTAACTGAGTGAGTGGAGGCATGTGCAGAAAGACATTTTCAGAAGCAAAAGGCAGCTCCAGTGTCAGCTCAACATCTGATGAGAGGCTCTGGGGATGTTGTGCCTTTTGCATTGAAAGGGGATATGTTCTCACATTTGATGAAGAATCTCTGCTGGTATTCAGTCAGTGCAAGGGCTGTAACTTACTGTGGGAAAACAGGCAGGGGAAGGTGAGGAATGGAGAACAGACCAGTGTGCGGCTTCCAGAGAACTTTTCCTGGGAAGAAATTCCAGTGGGCTGGATAATAGATCTATGTCCTCACTGAGCCTGTGACACTTAGAGACTTCCAGCAGAGCTAGGAGTTTGTGGTGACAACAAGAACAAATCTGAGACCCCAGCCCTTCAAGAAGAAAAATTCTCACTGAGTTTTTGGCTTTTTCTCTTTGATATGTCTTTGTGGTGAGTTAGGGACTCAAAGCAGATATAGCACTGATCTTTTAGAAAGAGCACCTTATGCATTTCTAGTTGAAGCCCAAAACTGAGAAGATTCCCTTTTTGATGGCTTCTTGTAGCACTTCGGAACAGTGTCCAGAACTGTGGAGTGGCAGGGAAAAACAATTCACAAAATCTCTCTGATTCCATAGTCTGAATCCCCAGCCTCCTTTATTTGTATGACAGTTTATATCCAAAAAGTGTGGAGGGCCACGCAGTGATAAATTGAGTATGCCTTGAGGAGCTGTATGTCCCCTGGGAAGTAAATAGAAGGCTTGAGATTCTTGCTAGAAAGATAAAAGGCTTTGAGGAACTGTTAGGAGCTTTTGAGATCCAGGACTGGGGAAATTAAATTTTACTCTCATTGTCAGCACCTGTGCAGGAAGGCTCACTTGAGGAATTCACAGATGCCAAGGTGACTTTTCAGTGGCAGCTGGCAGCCTGTCAAGCAAGGTCAGGGCCTCTTTTCCTCAGTGCCTGTATCCCCAGTTGATTGACATTCTTACTCACTCCTTGTTTTCTTTCCTTTGCACAGAACGGGGCTGGAGGCCATCATGGAGACCTATGCCTTCTGGAGGCCCCCCGTGCGCACTCTCACCTTTGAAGATTTCACCACCATGCAGAAGCAGCAAGGTGAGCAAACAAAGGGATTGCAGAGAGCTGTAGGAAGAGCAGGAGAAGAAGGCATGAAAGCAGCAATGCACTTTGCTGTGTGTTCATTGGAATGGGGGCATTACATGCATGGTTGAGCTCTTGGCTGAAGTGAGAGGACACAGAGCAGAGAGGGGGATGGAAATGGTGGAGTGTCCATGCCTTATGAGGTGCAATGGAACCACTTGGGTTCCCTGGTCACCGTAAAGCTGGAGTTCTAAGAGATGGAAGGAGGAGCAGGAAAGATTGTAGGGCTGGGCAAACCAGCCCAAGTACACAGCATGAGTTAGATGTGAAGAGAGCACAGAAAGACCGAAGAAATGTTCAACCATGTCAGACCTGTTGTTCTCCATTTACAGTTTACATTTGCTGTTTGTATGCAAACACAAAGGGAAGGAGGTGTGGATTTGCCCTCTGGAAGCTTTAGGAGACCAAGAATGTGTCTCCCTTTGGGTCTTGATACCTTGATTTCAAAACACAGTGGCCTTGCTGGAGACACTTTCTGCTAGTAAGAATCTGGGAGGAATTATTGGATAGGCCAAGTGTTCATGCTGTGTCTTTTCATAGCTTCTGCCCTTTACATATCTCATTTGTTAAGTAGGGCTTTCATCTCTAGTTTCAGGCCATGTTGCTATTTTGCTTTTTTGCAGGGGTAGGTCTTTCCCATTCACTTTGGTGCAGCTATTTCTAGCTAAAAACAGTGATCACTGAGAAAGAGATATCAAGGCAGAAACCTGATACACTTTTTTTATTCCAACGTACATGCAAGAAAAGAAACATTTCAAAATGGTGTTCAAATTTGACACCAGCAAAGCTAAACAATCAAAACCAAATGCTTGCCCTGTGTAGCGGATTCTCCAGCATCTCACGTTCAAGCTTGACCTCACCCCCAAAACTTCCCTCCAGATCTTGAATCCACCCGGGGATGGTGTGTTCTCCTCCAGGTGCAGGGAAGCAGCAGTGGCTGTTTGGGCTGCCCATCACTGAGGCAGAATCAGAAGGAATCTCTTCTTGCAAGAAGAAGATTCAAGCAGAGAAATCTCTTCTTGCTTGCTGACTGTCCCCCATGCCAGTTCCACATGCAGCACCCCAGGGCCCAGGTCACCTGCTGAATAGTTTTTCTGACGGCACAGCACAGGAGTAGGACAGAGCACACTCCAGTCAGCTCTGTTAGACTCCTCATGCATGGTCTTCACCTGACCACCCAACTCTTCTTGAATAGCACAGCATGGGGCAGGAGAGATTTTGCACAAGCTCAGGGGCTTGTGTCGAGGAGCACTTGTGGTGGGGCACGTGGTCAGAGATGGGTTAAAGCAGGGATTTAGAAATGTTTTCATCACCCACCTAAATAGAAACATAACAGCCTCTCCTCCTGGTCACAGTCACTGGAGCAGCCTCTCTCCAATGTCTCACCCCCAATTTGGGCTCACCTGCCTCCTCCCCTCAGTTATCAGATAACATCCTAGTGGCAAGTCCAACTACTGCTTACGTGGTAAGGTAATATTAGGAAAGGAAAATATTTAATGTATTTTTAGCTTGTTATAATATAGTTTGGCAGCTGAAAAACCAGGAAGCAAGCCAGTACCCTGTAACCAGCAGGCCCTGCGCAGACCACCACCACTGCACCAGAGACAATAAAGCCTAGGGCAGACCTTAACTGAAACTGTGTTCACAAGTTGATCTCAAAACCGAACAACTCATCATAAAAGGGTTTTTGAGCTCTGCATTTAGCCTTGTGAAATAAAAAATCAGAAATATTCCAGCCCTCATAGTGCTCATGTCTCCAGTAACTGCTGTAACAAGCTGACCTCTGGTCTCAAAAATAGGTGCAAAGCTAAGGTACAAACCGGCTCTATTTTAATTTCTGGCTGCTGGGACAGCCCCCAAAGGCAAGGACAAATATGCTGGTATGGAGTCCTTGGAATTGTTGGCAGAAAAAGCTAAAAATGCTGAGGTGGCTTTAAGCCACATGTGATTCCTGCCTCCAAATGTAAGACAACCATGATGTACACCTTGTGCCCACACCTCTTCATCTCCTTGCTTTCAAGCACATGAACTGGGTGACGGGTGAGTAAATCACTGCTGTTTAGGAGCTGACATCAGCATAAGCCTATTGAGCCTCAGATCGTCTGAGACTTTACATGGATGTGACTTGCTCCAGAGTTCTGTCCTCTCCCCCATCTGGAGCTTCAGTGCTCTGAGCTGCATGGTATCATCTCTACCCTAGTATATTTATGAATTAGAAACTTTCAGGGTTTTTTTTTTTTTTAATAAACAGATACTTTAATTCTAGATCCTGCTGGTTTCATCGAAGCTGGGAGAATATGTGACATTTCTGAATAAACATTTGAGGAAATGCAAATGTTCCTTTTATCTTCTGAAATGTTTGTTGGGAAATTGCATGGGGGCTATAGGAGGCTTTTAGGAGTAGATGTATCCACTGCAGCTAAAGAGGAGTGAGTTCTTACTGCAGAGAGACAAGATGAGGGCAGCAAGGGTGGCCACATGCCTAGGACTGATGAGGAGCAAGCCATGGTTGTTCAGCCTGTGAGGAGACAGAAAACAGGTAATAGTACTAAAATAAGATGCTATCTGTGGTGATGGGAAAAAATACAGTAGGTTCAAGTTACATGAAGTATAAGGATGTGCTGTAACAGTTTCCCTGAAGGAACTGTGGAATTCAGTTTTGATCTTCTAGAGACAGATCCATTCTACTGTAATAGGCAAAAATTACATTTTCTGGAGCAAAAGCTTGGGGCATCAGCAGCATAAATATGGTATCTTCCTTGCTTTCAAGCTAAATTTTTCTTTGCTATGGATTTCTACAGATTTTTAGCTTTCGTTTTATCACTTGGTAACTTTTTCATGAGATAAAAGTGCTACCTGACTTTTCCAAGATGTTTTTGTCTAACAAATCCAACTGAATTACTTCACTGGGTTAGAGATTTGACTGATAAAAATAACTGTATAGATGTGATGATTTTTAGGAGAGTGTTTAATTTACTGCCACACATGCCAGTTTGTAAAAGTTAGTGTGTGTTCTGAAATGAGGAGCTGACTGATATCAAAGCTGATAACTACAAATGTGCTCTCCAGTAAAGGACAATTCCAGAATTACTTTACAGAATCTGGTTCCAGCACTAACTTAACCAGAGCTAAATGAGTTAGTGCAGTTCCTAAGAGGTACACATCCCAAAAACACTGCAAAGTGGTCAGTAGTGATAGGGGGAAGGGCAGAAGGGATTTCTTGGTAACCTGCAAGCATGCAAGCATACTTCATTCAAGAGACTCTAAGTTTTCTGCTGTAACTAAATGTTTATGCCTTTTGTAGGGTGTTACGAACTAAGGACAAATTTCCCCTCATCCACCTTACTCATACATTTAATTGTTTTATAGGTTTTTTACCTTCCCCTTCTGTGCCTCTCAAAGTGAATAGCACCAATGGTTTAATTTCTCTTTTAGTGGGAACTTTTCCAGGTTCTTAATCACTTCTTTAAACACAAATCTGCACAGAGTATTCCAGATGCATCCACATGATACAATTATCTAAAGATTACAATTTTTTCCACATTATCCCTTGTGCCATTCAACCTACCTCCTAGTGCTTTGCTCATTTGTTTGGCCCAAGCTTTATGTGGAGCAAGGGCTACAGACACACCAAAATCAATACTTGGTGTGCTGGATGTAGCTGTTTCATGCAAGGATTGAATAACTTTCTAATCTGCACAATGATAGGTTTCAGCTGCCATGCAAACTGGAGAGTTTGATGCTGCACCCAGTCACAGATGCCTGGTGCAGCTGAATCTCGTGGTCCATGAGCTTTGGTTGCACGTGTTGCCATTGAAGGACAGCACATCAGCAAGTCCCTGCAGTCTGTGACCTGAGTGGTCACCATGTCACCCTATCAAGGGAAAGAACATGCTGCTTCTGTTAGTGAAATCCCCTGGCTTGAGAACAAAACCTCTCTTTTGGAGAGCATAATCCAAAAGTATCCGCAGCTTCGCAAGAGTGAACACCATGTTGGACACGTTCACAGCAAATCTGCAGTCAGTTTTGAAAGAAAAAAGTCCCCCCTGAGAAAAACCTTTACACGAAATGCTCCGAAATTGGCAGTCCAGGAGCAGCTGACCTTCTGAGGAATGGTATAACCCACACTGCAGTCTACTCACTGCTAGCGAGAAAGGGGGCTTGGAATTATTGAATGCATATGGCAGTGAGACGTGCGGAAAGCCAAGAATCTATTAAAGTTTTTAATTGGAATATATTTTCAAAATTTAGATTGAACTTCATCCAGATTCTCATTATTAAAAATTTGTGGAGCAGTTTCTTGATTTTAAAAGGGACCATTAAAAAAAAAAAAAAAAAAAGATGGAGGAAAAAAGAAAATCAGAGTTCCAGTAACTGCGTTATGTCACTAAGAGTAAAAAGAGCTATTGCTGGCTCATTTGTGATATCCAGTTTCCCACAGGATATTGTGATGAGCAGATCATTATCAGTGACTGTAAGTTTTGTGAGGACATAGAAACTAAAAGGGCACTGGGGCAATATTAGAAGAGTTATCAGTATCTAATCCTTCCTACAAAAGCTGAATGCTTATCAAGAAATGAAATCAAAGGTACCCTGGCAGTTGGTAGGAAGAAATACCTGCTAAGCAGAATTTCAGGACCAATATGAGAGTCACATGATATGATCTATCACTAGGCTTGCAGCATATAAAAATTCACTTCATCATTAAATTACTGTTTTGACACATGCATACCAAATCCATAAGAGTCAAACGTCTTAAACTTGACTGGTCAGCTCTGAAGGCTGTCTACCTTTCAAATGGGCTCTTTTCTTGAGTAAGTGCTCTTGCCAGTAACTCCACCAAAGGGTAGTTGCAGTAGATTCAACTCCTTCTCCATCAACTTGAGCATTTTCATTGATCTTGGACTGGAGGTAGAGAGTCGAGAGTCCTCCTCTTAGAGGGTTTGCAAAATTGGCATTACTGGTTCATGAGATTAGCATTGAAAATTGTCTACAAGGGTGATGGAGGGAAAGAGGGGTGTGATCCTCTCTGGTAAGACAGCTGGTGCTATCTCTAGAGCAGCCTGCATGTAGAAACTGAGTACAGGTCCTAGTGTCTCCTTCCCAGAGGGGAATATCTTAACCCTGCAGTCCTGTGTCAGCAAGGATACGCACAAAACACTCCCTCTCCTCAGTGTGGAAGAGATTCAAACATCTCATTGACTGCTGGAAAGGAACAATGTTTTCTTGTAGTAACGATGTTTCCAGACGGACTCCAAGTCTGCAGGGGCTATCACCAGATGCAAGACAGATACCCTGAGCTGAGGTGTTTCCAGCTGCTCTCTCTGTAAACATTACCCTTTCTGGGCAGGCACCACCTCTGTCTTGCCAAAGTTTGTCTGTACTGCCTGTAACTTATTCAGTATAATACTCTTCCCCCATGGGGGTGGTGCTCAGAGAGCTGCCCTGATTGCACCCATATGAAAACAAAATCCTGAATACACAAATGTATACTGGTGTCAAGTGGAAGGAAGACTCAGCCCTCCAGAACTTCATCTGAAGGCATCACAGATGCCTGGAGGCAGAAAGAAGTGAATAACTGCTAAGATCCTTTTGGTTTTATCTGAGATACTAGATCCCAAAAATAGTGTCTCCCAGAAGAGTGGAGTTGCTTAGGCCAAGGGAGGTTGAACTACTTACCTACAAACTCTTCTGATTGGCCCCTTGCCTCCCAAAGGCAGCCATCAGTTCTGTCAGCAATGCCACCAGGATAAATCTGCATGCTGCTTCCCTTTTGAAATCAATTGTAAACAGTCTAGGCTATTGGCAGAGGTCAGATAGCTGGGTGTGGACTCAATTATCTGCTTGATTCTTTTGACCTTGAAGAGGAGTTTGGAAACAGAGCGGTTGTTGCCAGAGTAATTGGGATCAAGTGCTGGTTTCTGCTACGTACTTCAAATGGCTCGTAGATTGCCTCACTTAAACAAAGCACCAGGAACAAACTGTTCCAGCTTCTTCTAGGTTGTGCTGCAGACAGTTTTCCTTTAGAGAAGAGACATTTTTGGTGCTTCACTGGAAAATTAAAATACCCTTGCAGATGTGATACAAGAAGCTGGAAGTCAAAGTCTGTGCCATTTCCTGGTGACCTGAAAGGAGCCTGAAGTGCTCTGTTGCTCCAGAGAGGTGTTTACCCTGAGTTCAGTGACTGAAGTCTAAGCTTCTGTATTTCTCATGAGTGGTGACCAGATTTCACATGAATGACTAGAGGTGGGCAATGATACTTTGAAGATTTGCAGTTTCCTAAGAGTAGCACATAGTTTTCTTATGAACAGAAAATTACATGTTCCTTGAACTTGCCACAGCACTTCAATGTTTTTCCTCAGCTGTCTTGGTGCTCTGGATATGGATGGGAAAGGAAATCACATTTCCTAAATCATACTTTTGTCCACATTAGAAAAAAGGGTTGGATTTTACCACTAGATCTTGAAACTGTTTTATCCTGGAGGAAGACCGAGGCTAAAGTTTTATCTCTAACTTTCTGACTGCTCAGTTTGTATGTATGTAAAGGGAAGTAAAGTATTATTCTGAGTAGTTCTAGATCTACCATTAATACCAATGATTCTTATAATTTGAGGCAAACTTATTAAAAAAGTCCTTCTCTATAATTTGCTAACCTTAACCAAAATTTCCTTTCATTCTTCACTTTTTCTGCCATACGGTACATACTTTCCCCCTTAAATCTATTGCTGTAATTATCTTCTTTTTTTTTATGTGCTCTGTGAGCTGTATCCCAAAGAACTACAAAGCAGTCTTTATGTTTCCTCTACAACCCAGCAACCTGGCACGCAATAGGTTTTGAGTCTCATTTGGGCCTTTTAAAGGTTTTACCAGCATATTCATAATTTGATAATTGGCCAAGGGCTCTAGAGAGAAAAAAAGGCAGCTACACTCTGCGAAGAGAGAAATGGCTCTAATTCCCATAAAATGGGAAGTTTTCATTCCTAAAAATAGGGAAGGACTGAAGACAGAGTCCATCATGTCACAGGCCAGGTGGCCCTGCCCTTTCTTGGTGAGAAGACAAGGGAACAGGCATCAAAACCATTTAGTTTTCCAAGGTGGTGAAGAGGGAACTCAGAGGGGTAGTAATGAAGAGGGGTGATGAAGAATCTTTCAGTCCTTCTGAAGGTTTTAGGTTTGAATTTTGGAAAGCTAAGAATGGAAGCAGAGACCTTGGGCTGGCATTATACTTGCAAGGGAAAAGTTGCCATGATAAGTGAGAGCAGGAGTGACACCTGATATTGTGGCATTTAGATGTTTGAAGGTATCAAGCAGGACTGAGGCATGTGCTGCTTAAAGCAGAAATGGATCCAGGTTTGTGCTATGCCTGGCTCCAAAAGGGCATGAGATCAGATAGTTACAGTGGCACACTCTGGCCTCATAATCTATCAGTCAGATTGCCACCTGGCAATCTGCACAAACCCTCCCTCCTGACCTCATTACTCCCTCAGATTCCCACCCTTGGGCAATTAACAAATTTAATTTTTGTTCTGTGACCAAAGGTGAAGTAACTTGGAAGGGAGAGAGTAAATTTCATGTGCCATAATTAGTGTGCATGTGTGTACAAGTGCACAGAATGGGAGTAGGATTTACCTTTTTGTTCAAATTCGTTTTCCTGCATGCATATCATTACATTTATTTACTGTTGCGTCCAAGGATAGAACACTGCAAAACACTGGTAAGGGTTGCTCTTTTCCTGTGCTTTAGAAAGACCCTGTACATATGTGTCCAAGATTTTAGAGTCCTCACAAAAAACAGATCTTTCAGAAATGACGTGGAGTACATCTTCATGGAGAGGCTCCTTGCTGGCCAGACACATGCCAGCTCCTGGCCAGCTCCATTTGGAAAGCTGGAGAGTTGCATTATCATGGCTCTGTGCCCAAGTGAATATAAACTACTTCTCAGGAGGGCTTATTTACTCAAGTTAAGTGCCAGGAGGAGAGTTGTGAGCCAGGTGAATGACTAGTGGTCATAGTCCCTTTTCTCTGCACCCCCAGGTGCTTGGACACATGCCTATCATGTGATGAAGGTGCAAACGTCTTGGGCAGGTGTCGGAAGAGGGGCTGTGGCTCCTCCAGGAGATGGATAGGTGAGGTTGTGTGCCTTTCAACCCAGGCATCAGGTCCTGCTCACATATGAAGGTGGAAGGAGATGGCCTGGCTGAGACTGTGGGCTGGACACTGTCCTGTGGGCTCCACATAGCCTGCAGGCCATGGGCTGGCCACGCTGACCCTGCCATGCTGGCCACAAGCTAAACTAGCTTATAGGTGGGAGTGGGCTCTCTGAGAAGCACTTGCACTCCAAGAATAACTTTGTGCTGCCTGACCCATTAAAACATAAAATCTTAAGACAAACCACCTTGCTGTTCCCATCTTTGTTAGAAATTAAGGCACAAACTCTGAAGACACACAGCCACATCTGTTTGCAGTGTGACAGTGAATACCAGGTCACCCCTGTGAGAGACCAGCCATGCTGAGGACTGCAGGCTGTGACCAAGTTGTTCAAACTTCTCCAAAGCTCTTGTCTGACTGGCGAGACTCTTCCATTGCACAGGGTATGGCATTCCTGGTCAGGTGTGCTGATGGCAGTTCTGCACTGAGCAAGGACTTCAAGGACCAAGAGGTTTGTATGGAGACTCTGCAGGTGATGGTAGCATCCAATGCCTGGAAACATTAGCAAGGAAAATATGCTGCAGTGGAGTCCAAAGTTTAATTTATGTGCACCTTTCAAATAAAGGATGTCGGGATAAGTTGCAGGTCAAGTGAATAGTATGGTGTCATTCCTGAGAGAGATCCCAGAAAATTTTCCATGCACAATTGCTTCAGAGTCCCTTGGCACTGGTGCTCTCCCCACTATCTTGCTGTTGCCAGAAACCTCCTTTGGCGAACACTGGCTGCTGGCAGATGCGTTTTCCATCTACACTTCAGTGTTAGGAGTTCTTTACGTGACCTGCCTTCTGTGGAAGAGGTCCCTGTAGCATTTGAGATGCCCTGAGTGTTTCCAGAATACTCCAAACCCTCATTTTAAGGCAAATCATACCTATGGACTATGTATGTTTGGGCTGCAGTTTGCCCTGAAATTGTCCTTAACACAAGATCAGTCTAGGTAAAATCAAAAGCAAGGGTTTGTTTGGAATATACTGAAAGACAGCACTATTACTGAGGCTTGGATGGACACGCATGACAGGAAGGAAATACCAGTCATAAACTACTTGAGATGATATTTTAATGGCACTTCTTTTTGATATCCAGAATAAAACTGTAATTTCTTCCCTAAGCCTTGTGGGCATGTATCTGTCCCTGGTACACAGACAGCATTTCTATTTGGTGTCACAAGAGGAAACACTGATGAGGAGAGGAAATCCCATCCTTTCCGCATGATCTCTCTGACTTCAACCATCATTTCACTCTTCTTTTTCCCTACTTCTCAGTCCCAGTTTGCAGATTTAGACTTCTCTTGCGCTTGATCCTTCTCCAGTTCCCCTCATTGAAAATGCTTCTGTCCTTTCATAAGGTCAACTTAGTTATCCCTTGTATGCCCAGAGAACAAGCTCCTTTCAGGATGACAGCTTGGCTAAGCCCTGGACAGAATAGCAGGACACTGTGAGGACAGACCCTTTCACCTGCCATGTGGGGCAAGGTTCAGATACAAATTGAAGTTCTGAACTTTCTATTTTATACAAACGTGACTCGATAACCACACATATGTGGGATCAATGTCTGCAGAGCCAAAAAATGATCTTCTGGGGGCTGCTCAAAATAGTAATTAATCACTCTGGAATCATGGTAAGTGTGGAGGTGAGAGATACTGTGAAATTGCTGGTAAATGCTTTTGGTGTTGGCCACTATTTCCAGGGGAAATGGTGGGTAAAGAAAAGGAACAGAAGACAACCATCGAGGGATTAATTTTATTCTTGCTTAAATGTGGTTTCAGTTGACTTAAACCAGACCTAACATAGTTTTGTGTATCAGTTTAACTAGATTGGTTTGTATCCATGCCTTCCATTAAAATGACACACACGTCTGTTTTTCCAAGACTGTGGTGTGGTATGGTATGGATATATTTTCTGGGCTTGCTGCCATCTCTAGGGGTACTTGGCTGACTTTGTAATGACTACAGACCAAGTTATAACCTCACAAAAGTCCAGGTTGTGTTTGGCCTGCACTTAAGGCTGCCAGCAAAGATGGCTAAGAAATATCCTTCAGAGCAGAGCAGAGTTGGTCCAAAGAGAAGGAGCTGAGACAGGCCTTACTTTGTATTATTTCCCGTTCCACTTAAAGGTGTAAAGATTACTCTGCAAATGATCAGGGAATTCCTGCATCTGCATTATGCTCTGTTGTTGCAGAACTGTGTTGTGTCCTGTGTTTGTGGTTCGCATTGGTAGCAAAGCATTCTTGAAAGAGAGTTGTCAGGTTTGGTATTTGCTCCCATTGACGGATCTCTTACCTCCTCATCATTTTGAAGTTACAGAGGAAAAGAAAAATCTTTTTTTACTCTGTTTCCTAGCTGTTGTGTTGTCACTCCAGGGTTTTCCTGTTGGCCAGCAAATAGGGATTATTCAAAGCAGAATCACTCAATCGCTCTTTGGAGGTGACCTGAAATGTGCAATTCTCAGTTTTGGAACATTAAGCAATCCTTGAAACTAATAACAAGCAAAACTTACCCTGTGTAGCCAAAGTTTCCATTATTAGTACAACTGCATTGTAGCTTCTCAGCAGATTAATACAGTCTAATGCTTGAGGTGTGTGCACTTTTCTCCTACTAAGTTGATAAAGTTTAGATCTGGGGCAAAGGAAGACTGAAATTAAGACATTGTATTTAATAACTTATTCTATGTATTTTATTTCAAACAGATCATTAAATACTCATACATATATACATATGCATTTTTAATTATCCTCCAGACACTGTCAGCAAGGGAGTCACTTTCTGCAGTTTGATCATGAAAAAAATGGTGTAAAGAGTCAAAAGCAGGATTACTGTGGGTTAAATACATCTCACTTTGTGCTGTATTTGTTTTGTGATTTTTTGACCTCTGTATCTTGGGTTTGGATAACTAGAGGATGATACATTAATTCAACTATCTGCCTGATCTCCCCGTTAGAGGTTGTGCTCTTCTAACAGCAGGTCTAACAAAAAAATGGTGTGTGTAGTTGTGTTCAATCTCACCTTTATTAGCAATTTCAACTAAAACAGACTGCAGTGGAACTACTTGTGCAGAGGCCAACCTTCCCTTCTGCTGACCCTACTGCATTATTGACAATCTGTAAAAGAGAGACGGGGAGAAAGGCTGGAGGAGGTACCATCTTTACTTACCACAACCAAAATAGCCTGAGGTTGTCTGACAGAGACATTAGATGAAGCAGGGAAGTATAGCCTTTAAAATAAATGCTAAATTAGAAACTTACTCAATGAGCCTTTGAACTCTGGAGCTAAAATATGTGAGCAAGTTTGAGCATTTCAGTATTGTCAAGAAGTGAATGCAGAGTTCGTGGTGGCATTTGAAAATTCAATTTCTCTCATTTGCTTTAATGGAAATTTGATGCAATGCTTCTCTTTTATGCTTCTGAATGAATGACAAAAGGAGTCAGTGGCTCAGCAATAACTGGTAAACATCCTCCCCTTGACTGGTAAAGGGAATGACTTCTTTGACTTAGCAACACAGAAATTTGCCGTTTGTTAGTGTTGCCTGGGTCAACAGGAATCACTCCAGTCTGTGCTTACTCAGTGCAGTTTTTCTTCTTTTTTTCTGAATCTGGATTTAAAAAAAAAAATTAAATTAAAAAATTGCAAATATTATTAATGTCTCAAGGTTACATTTTCACTCCCCATTATGTTTCACCCTAGATGTGTCAGAAACAGTCAGATATAACCTAACTTTCATACTCACCATCATATACTGTCACAGAACATGACTTTCTAGTGCATCTCTTAACCACTAGTATCACCTATTCTCTTTTCATCAAGCAACGCTGCATTAAGTTTTTTGGTTTTTTTTTTTTTTTTTTTGGTTTGGTTTGGTTTGGTTTTGTTTTTGTTTTTGTTTTTTCAGCAGACCTACACTGGTCTCAAAATCCTGCTGGATTTTTTTCCATAAGGTGATAGAAGATAAAGTTGTCCCTTATTTTTGATCCTCAAATCCTCAGTGTGAAATCACTGCCTTGGTTTTTCATCTGCCCATTCAAACACTGTTTTTCAAGTCCCTTTACCTCTCATCTGAAATGTTCTACCTTGTTGGAAATTCTGCCTCCCAGTTTCTTTGGGTCTGTTTATTCCCTGGTCAAATTTTTTCACCAGCACTTCTTTGGTTCTTTTACAAGAGTCTCCAGTGTTGGTTTCCGTAATGCAGAAAGGGAATCTTAAAACAAAGAGAATAATCAAATGAAAATAAAAGGTTTTACTCAGAAAACTGAATTCATTTAAGCACAGAACTGGTTTTCCTGTTTGTTCAAGGAAGCTTCCTCCAATTTAGAATGTTGCCTATAAATAAACACTTCTTAAGCTCAAAATTGTGCCAACATCTTTTTCATAACACTTACTTTCAGTTTTCTCCATTCTTGGTAGTATTACACAGTATTATTTTCCCAGGTCAGAACATGTGAGCATCCCTACTGTGCAGAATGGTCAATGCCATCATTCGTAACATAAATATTGTATAATGCACTGATACTACTGAGATGCATATATATCAATATTTTGTTAACATCAATGGTACAACATCTGGAATCCCTTGTAAAATTTCAGCACATGATTGAAAATCCTGACACATCCCCTTTCTGCGCTCTGTGGAGCAGGATATAGCTTGAAACTGCGTCCCTTCATTTTAGTGTTACTTCTGGCTTGAATCAGCATGGCTGCACTGTGAGCTAGCTGACAAAAATGCTGAATGGTGCAGAAGTCCAACATGCTTTTAGCCACTTCCCACCACAAGCCCCTGAGCAGATGATAAAGCGTGTTTGCAGTGGGACCATATGGTTCACTGGTTGGTGGTTGTCCTGCAGACCAGGAGAAAGGAGAAACTATGTTGTTTTTTGTTTTGTTTTGGGTTGGTTTTTTTTTGTTTGTTTTTGGTTGCTTGGTTGGTTGGGGTTTTTTTGGGGGTTTTTTTGGTTGGTTTTTGTTCATTTGTTTTTTTGTGTTTTTTTGTTTGTTTGTTTGTTTTTCTCTGGTTTGGTTTTTTTGGTTCATTTTGGTTTTGTTTTTTTTTCCCTAAAAAGAACTAGATGAACATGCCTGGAAATGGCAGATCTCTTGACTGATGGAGCTGTCTTTCTTCACAGACTTTTCCCAATGCCTTGGGTTACTCTGTGGCAGGCTTACTTCCCTCTCCCATTTTAAAAGGGAATAAAACATCTGTTGAAAAACAAAGTCATAACAAAAATGCAAAAGGAAAGACCAAGGGGTGCTATTAATAAAGTGAGGGCTCTTGCCAAAAAAGGCTGAGTTTTCCAGTGGCCATTTTACCACCCTTGCTTCTTTGTTGAACTAAGCTGTTTTCCAACGAGGCTGTCTCATTTTGCAGATGTGGTTCTGGGTGCTGAACATCCTCCCATGTGTTTTTGTTTTGCAGGGGGCAGCACAGGAACGTCCCCGACCACCTCCAGCACGGGGACCCCATCACCATCTGCTTCTTCTCACCTTCTCTCTCCATCCTGCTCTCCTCCAGCCTTCCATCTGGCCCCCAACACTTTCAATGTCGGCTGCCGGGAGAGCCAGCTCTGCAACCTCAACCTATCCGATTATCCTCCTTGTGCCAGAAGCAACATGGCAGCGCTGCAGAGCTACCCAGGGCTGAGTGACGGGGGCTACAACCGGCTGCAGAGCAGCACCGCTTCTGCCTCGCAGCCCTCCGAAACCTTCATGCCTCAGAGGACTCCCTCCTTGATCTCAGGAATGCCGGCTCCTTCCTCCCTGCCCAGCAACAGCAAGATGGAGGCGTACAGTGGCCAGCTGGGATCTTTCCCCAGCTCCCAGTTTCAGTATGTCATGCAAGCAGGCAACCCTGCCTCCACCTCCTCCTCCTCACACATGTTTGGTGGTGGCCACATGCAGCAGAGCTCCTACAATGCCTTCTCCCTGCACAATCCCTACAACCTCTATGGATACAATTTCCCTGCTTCCCCCAGGCTGGCAGCGAGCCCAGAGAAACTCGCCACCTCCCAAAGCACTTTACTCTGCTCTTCCCCGTCCAGTGGGGCCTTTGGAGAGAGGCAATACCTTTCCACAGGGATGGATCACGGGATGCACATGATCAGCCCTGCCTCCAGCAACCAGCAGACGGCTGCTGCCTGTGACAACAGGCAGTACGGAGCGGTTCAGGGCTCCTCCTCACAGATGTCTGTGCACATGGTCTAACAAGCCATGCCTCTCCTTGGCATGGAAGGCAGCCGGACCTTCATCCTTCCCAGGAGTGGACCCATCCCAGTACTCTTTTGCCTTCAAATTTATAGTGGAACTAGTATTGTAATGATAAACTAGAGCATAAGCCATCTAGGTGTGTGCCCCAGAACCTTCTGGAGAGCCTCGACTGACAGCCATCACAGCTTGTTGTAGCTCAGGGCCTCCAGGTTGACATGGAGCATCTGCTTTTTCTGGACATTGCAGAGAAAGGGCATGACTTCAACGAGAAGCTGGAGAGAAGCAGCTGAATTTACTGTTCATGCATTAACTTTAGGCAGTGTGAGCTTTCAGCGTGGAGGGACCCATTCTCTGTGCTGTCTCCTCCGAGTGTTGAAGAAGGGCAGTCACCCAGGGCTTCATCCTCTGAAGCTGCACTGCCCATGGCTCTAAAGACCTCCCCCTTCCCAGACAGTTCCTCACTGCCAGAGGGCTCAGCCCATTTCTGAAACCAGCAAGGCCTGTGGGGTCTTTCTCCCACTGTAGCACAGGAATGGCGCTGCTGGACTGGAGCTTCTTTTGAGGAGGTTTCTCATTTTCACCATGGCTCTGCCCAACTGGCTGTTTCTTTATGAAAGTTGAGCTCACCAGCACCAACCTGCAGATGGAGATGGGAGAGAGAGGAGAGAGAAAAGTGTTAGCTCACAAATGAGCCTCAGACAGAAATGGGGATGGAACTTTGGAAAGATGAATGGGGGGAGGGGGCTCAGCTCCTGATGACTTGACTGGAAGTAATGCAGCGAAGCCGAATGGATGACAGCCTTAGTGGGGAATGTGTGTCTCCCACAGCACTCATCCCAGTGGGAAGAAACTGTCCAGACTGAGCTCATGGGGAAGAGCTATGAGCAAAGAGAGCTCTACAGGAGTGCAGCTGACCTTGCATGCGAGAGTTGCCGTAGAAAACCATTAGCGTTTCAGAAACAGTGAGGTTGAGTATTTGCCAGCCTCCCACCTGCCACATGGTCTCTGTTTAACCAAATAGATCATTGCCTTTTAAAATCTTTCTTTTCTGTTTTTTTTCCCTTGTTCTTTTATTTTTTTTTCTTTATTTCTCTTCAAATCCTTTAAAAATAAGAAAACAATTGTAGCTTGGTTCAAGCTATGCATTTAAGTTGTGTGAAAATGCAAATACCAAGTAACAGAATACAGATATTATTGAGAGTTGTTGTGAGGTGTTGTAGATAAATGTATTTATATGCCTAGTGGGGTATTCAATATTATGAATATAAAAGAGGGCAATAAAAATGGTATGTAAAATATGTATGAAGAAAAAGCTGTATAAAGATTTGCCCTATGCACGGAACTCTGTTTCTAAGTGCCAAGCACAGAAAGCGCTAAATAAATCTTTGCAATTGTTCCCTCTGTGTTCTTCTCTGTCTGTGAGGCTTCCTCAGTGGTTTTCTAGAGACAGACATTTTTAAAATACTGTCACATGTGTTTGCACAACAGAGGGCGTAAAGATATGGTGCTAGATTGTGAAGTCCAGGCAATATTGCAATAAAAATAAAAATTCTGACTTCTCAAGAAATTTTAAAAATGGAGTCATTGGAATTTGTAAATTGCTTTCTTCACAGGAAGTGTATCTTAAAAACAGCTAGAGTTGTTATTTTGTTTATTAAAGAAGCTCTTCAGAACAATTTTTCACAGTCAGTACAGTCAATGATACTTAAAAATAACAATATAATTTATTTATAGTTTAAAAATAATTTTTAAATGTAATTTGGGGTATGTGTCAGGGTTTTTTTATTTGCACTTTATTTCTAATATAAGATTGAGACATTAATGCTGAAAGCTGTGGGGAAGCTGAAGCCCCCTCAAACTCGACTGTAAGTTATGACTGCAGAGCTTACAGCTTTCCTGTGTCAATAAACTTTTTTTCCCCTGAATTGAAAAAAGCACCAGAAAGGTAGAAAGACCTCTAAAGATCAATTCTGCAAGCATTTATTTTTGTTTTTACAAGGGAAGATAAATATACCAGTGCCATTCCCAGTTCTGTGCCTAGTCTGTCTGACTGTATTCAGGCTTTTACTGTGTCTAGCCTTGGATGCTGCTGAAATGGATAGGGGAGATTATGGATGGGGACAATCTGTCCTTAGCCTTGTTGTCTTTTGTTTACCCCTAATAATGAATTATTTGTTTAATCTTGACCAGGGGCTTTAAGAGACTTTCTAAAATCCTTTCCAAATCTTTCAGAAATGCTCTTCAACCTGTGCCTTGATGTTTGCTTTTGGGTTTAATTCCATTTTATGGCAACAATTTTTGCAGGTTAATAGTATTTTGTGTGAACCAGTATTTCCTTCTGCTGGCTCCTTGCATTAGATTGCTCTTTCTTATTTAATCAATTTAATTCTTTGTGAGTCTGTCTGTATTTCAGCTAGAAGAAGAGACTCCACAAAATCAAAATAATTGTTTGTATCAAAATACATGTGTATGATCTGGATTAAACAAAAAAAAAATAGAATAAAAAATTATCACTGGAAGCAATAGCTCAAAGAAGCAAAATACATATGCAGGACACAATTTCAATATTAGTGTGAAGAACTGGTATCTAAGTTTCCATACCTTTTAGTAGGAATCCTTGGGTAAGAGCTTTGGAATGGTCACCCAGACTCTTCAGCAATGAGATTTTATGTGTTATTGAGTACTTTTCCCCTGATCCAACCATATTCTTCAGGAAATCTTACTGCATTAATATGAATTGAAATTGCTTTTGCTATGAACCATATTGACCTCAGGGTGAGCATTCATGGACCATATTCATAGACATATTTATTTAACTCTTATGGGGCACATATATGAAATGAGAGAGCTTAGTTAGCTAGACAGTAGTTATTCCTTAGTTTTTTGTTGCTGATAGAGGCTTCCGTGTTCCAAGACGTAAAGCTGTAAGTACACAAATAGTGCTTGGTGTGAAAGTTACACTGACAGTTTATGAGGATTAAAAACAAGCTAATACTGAAATGGGCAAAAAATATTACACTTTTTCCTTGGAAGTTGCTGTGCAAAGTGAAAGCAGAACAGTGTTTGGAGGGTAGTATCAGAAACAAGAGGATAAACTTGTTAAAATTATTGATTTAGTGCTTGCTTAGGTGCACAAGGGTAACATTGCCCTGAGCAGACAACCTGCTTATGGTCTTGACACCACCCCAGAAAGTCGAGGTGAGCATTGAATTTGAAGCAGACCCAGGTGTGACAGGAATCTTCTGTACAGCAGTGGCTCTTCTCCCCTGCCATCCATGTATGGACACAGGGCCCTGAGCCATTTGCCACTTTTTCCTGGGGCTTCCCAGAGAGAGATGATAGCAGTGGAGAATGGGAGAGACGCATTGGGATCAGCAAGCGATCAGCCTGGTGGGCATCTGGGTTGCAGAACACAGAGCAGCCACCCCTGGCAGACTTGGGTGACTGCCCTAACCACAGGGCTTGAGAGCCCTCCTGGCACAGTCCTGCTCTGATCCAGGAGCCCTTTGATTGCTCATTTGCAAAGCATGTGTGTGTGGGTGGCAGAGGCAGCAGTGCTGTGGTTCCTGTCCCCTTCCTTCCTTCCCTACTTTACCATGAACATTTGGATGCTTTGGCCGGCTCTAAGCAGCTTCAGGATGGAAGTTCTCACATGTTTCTTTAGAAGAGACTGTGGAGGAGGGCAGGGACCCTATTAATTTTCCTAGTGCAGGGAAGGCCACCATGTAACATCTCATTCAAAGAAGCCACAAAAGGAACAGGTGTCCTGCATGCAAGCCCCAACCACAAGTTTCATCTGGCATATGGATGTTATTAAACACCAGAAGATCTACCCAGAGCTGCAGAAGCCAGAGGGTCTCAATTGCACCTCTCCTGAGCTGGCCCATTTGGCCTTACCCCATGCAGGCTTCTGGTTTCCAGTGCAGGAGAGAAGGCGGCTCTTTATCTCCCAGTCCAATTCTATAGAATTTATTTAGCTTCATTCCTTAGCAACCTGACAGGCATAGGACATGAATATTACCAGAGTCAGTGCAGCTTAGCAATACCATGGCACTGTGAACCAGTGCAACATAGTGTTTCCAGAGGTCATGTAGGCATTACATGCTAAAGAAAAATGTTCAGGACACAAACATAAATACAAATTAAGTTTCACAGGCTGTGACATTCTCTGAAGTATGTGAGAGGCTGGAAGCATTGCTGGTTTGAAGCATTCTGTGTGCATGTGTGAGGGGTAAGGGCAGGTTGGGCCTTGCCCTAGTGAGGGGATGCCCTGCCCTGCACACCCCATTCCCATAGCCTGTATCCCAGCCTGGCAGTGGCTGCCAATCCCTGGCACACCAGAGGCAATGCATTCATCTCTGCAGCCCCTAATGCAGCTCCTGACATGACCAGAAGTCCCACATGGGAGAAGGGCTCAGGAAAGCCAAAGGGTGTTTAACCCAGAACATGCAGCAAGCACATGTCTTGACATTACATCCTCTTGTAATTTCTGTCAGCTGAACACAGCAGGAATCAGGAATGCTGGCTATATTTGTCCTTTTCTATGTCTTTTCTGTCTTTCTCTTTCTTTTCTTCTAATTCCCTCTTATGGGAATTTCGAGTAACTTAAAATTGAATGGGCTTAAAGTTTTCTGAGTCAAGTGGGCCAAGCTAATGCTTTGGAAAGTGTTTTGTGTTTTGGAGGCCTTACAATAAACAACAGAAAAATTGCAGAAGATGATCTGCTAGAGTGCCTGGTTTGCTGCATACTGGGTGAAGCTTTACTGAGGTGGGTGAGGGCTGGCAGATAGTGTCTGCCATTAAAAAAAATTAAAAAGTCTTCAGATTATTTTTTCCCCAACTCGAATAGGTGCATTGACCTAGAGCACACATCCCATGTGTGATCAGCACTAGCAGATCAGTTTTGCTGGATGTTGCTTGTTAGGCATCGTTCTAAATGAAACAACAACATGAAAATGCAGCCAAGGGCTGGGCAGAGGATTGCCTGAACATGCCCATTGTATGCTACAGATGTAGTAGAAATGCAGCTATAAAAGCAATGACAGGACTTCATGAGGAGGGTGCTGGTGTGGCTAAGAGAGTTTGCTATAAATAAACCAGTTCCTGCCCAGGGAACATTTGACTCCTTCAGCACTTTTTCTTCTATGGAGAGACAGAATGCAGGAGCAGACTTTCTGGCCAAGTCTGTAGCCCAGCATTTTGAATCCACAGATGGGATCATTTCTGAGACCTTCTCTGTGGGTCATCTGGGAGGGGCTTCTGTTGCCTAATCCTGTCCCACAAAACTTCTTCTGGAAAAGTGGATCACTCAGTTTTCTGACTGCTTCTTATAGTTTGTGTGTAGTTGCTATCTTAGAAGCTGTACAGAATACAAATCCATGTAACTCCTTTCAAGGGTTTCTTCTCCATGTCAGTCACTGTTGATTTCCAGTGGTGTAACATGGCCACAAATTACAGGAGCAGTGTATGGCTCTTCAAGTATCAGCTCCTTTCTGCTAAAAAAACCTTCAACAATTCTAGCCTGTCTGAACAGAGGATGAGGCTGGAAAAGAACAGCTCCCATGGCTGCACACTGCTGTGTTCTGGCAGCACGTTGGTGAGCATGGCTTCTGTGCTGGGTAATGGTCAGCACCAGCTGATTTTGGGAGGAGTGATAAACCACCACAGTGGGGATAGTTGGGCAATAGCCCATCTCTGGAGCGCTGAGCTCGTTCCTTTTCTGACTCAATGTGGAACTCATTGCGTGCTGTGGGGGAGAAGGATTAGGAGCATGTAATCTTACACTGGATGAAGTTCCTACAGATGCTGTTCTTATTCCAGTAATGTTCTGAATTTGTTGAGCATTTTGGAAGCTCTGACACTGAGGTGGTGTCCTGGTTTAGGGCTGGATAATACCCTTCTCTGCTGGGATAGAGTGACTTCTAACCTAATCCTTCTGTGGGCTAACCTCAGAAGCTTCCAGGAGCATTCCAGGCTCTTTCTAGCTGGGTCTGTCCTTGAGCATCCAGCCCTGTGCACAGCTCAGGGCACTGCTTTCCAGCTGACAGGGTGCAGCTGTACTGCAGAGACACAAAGCTGGCCCAAGTGGCACTGCAAGCAGAGACCATTGCCTTTCTTAGGATGATGGAGAGGGTGGTGCTGCTTCAGCCAAAAGCTGGTTCAGCTCTTAATAAACCTGGAGCTTTACTCACATAGTTATTCTCAGTGAAGGGGCCTGTGTCTGGGACCTTTCCCTCCAGACTACACTGATGGCAGCTCTGGGGATATTCTGCAGCACCCAGAGTCTTCCCAGTGTCTTTTGTAAGAATTAGGGGTGACCAGAGACTTGCAGGGCTGTTGACACAGCCTTGGGTTCTTTTCCTACCTGAGCTGGTTTGTAACATTTCCCTTAATGTGCAGCCAGGTAATTGTACATGAATACAGTTGCATTAAGTTGGTGTAACCAACCCAGGAACAGGCACAAAGGAAAACTGCAGTCACTGAGCTACATTAAATAGGTGATGTGGTTTAGTGGTCGGAGACATGATGTAATCACCTGCATCTGTCTCTCTCAGTAAAGCTGGAACAAGTTGCAGTACAATAAACCCTGCATAAAACCAATTTATTCTGCTAGCCATCCAAGCCAGGGTCAGCATTGTACTCTGTGCTTTATATTACCATTTACTTTGCCATGCAAAAATCCGTATACAGAAATACAAAGATTTGTTAGACAGAGGCATGAATGCAGAGGGGTGTGTAAAAGCACTAGAGGAACAAGAGAGCGAGGATGCAAAGAATGAATGGCCTGTACTGGTAGCCAGAGACATGATCAATGGCAGTGAAACTGGTAAGCTCTGAGGAATGTGTTGCTTTCACCAAAATCACAGCACAGGTGACTTACCAGCAGAAACCCTGCAAGCAGCAACACAAGAGTGGCAGTGAGACTGCAGTGCACTGCTGTGGCATTTCTTACTGTAACCCAAACAAGAAGTCTAGATTTGCTAGAAAGCTACCCAAAATGGGGAAGAAGACAAGTGCAGCAATGTCACACAAGATTTACAGTGGGTAATTAATCAAAATTCAAAGGTTATAGCTCAATACCTGTGACTCCTGAAATATATACAAGATTTGTCCAAATGCCAATACATTATTACCAGTGAAAAGAAAGCCAGAAGATGGAGAAGTTTCAATGGCAATCACTCCAGGATAATTGGAGACATACAGTTTGGAGCTTGTGAATTCCATGTGGGAGTTGGCAGTGTCATATTTTTTTAGAAGACTAAATAAAAATCACTTCCACTTCTATACAGTAGAAGTACTTTTTTTACGTGAGTTCCTACAGCTGTAGTATTATCCATAAAATACTCCAACTCCTAACTCTATAAACATTACTAAGTCAAGTTTTACAGAAGACCAGAGGAAACCAACACAAAAAATGTGGTGAACTGTGGAAAGAAAAAAAAAAAGCTAAAGATTGTGTAAATGAAGGTTGATCTAACATGAAGAAACCTGTATAAAATAAAAGATAAATATAAAGTATATGCATCCAAAACAAGAGAGAATTGGCTATGGTCACATAGCAAAAGGAACAACATAGTCTGAAAAGATATTCTGTGAATAGCTCAGTTACTTTTAGATAATGGATAATAAGCTGCTTTCCTTCTTGAATGGATAATTTCAACATATCCAAAGGAGCTTGAGATGCTTTAGCTTCTGACCACACAGATAAAAATCGTATCAACAGAAAAATGAACCTTTGAAAAGAAACACATTCACTTCTTCAATGTGAAACATGCTGTATTGAATTTGTTGTTTACACTGTATACACTATTTCAGGCACTATTTATTGTAACTAATCGTTAAACACAATTGAAAGCATATAAAACTGGTTACATTGCCTCTACACCAACATAAATGGTTTTAGGCAAAGCTTAATTGTTCTTTCTTTATTTAGAGTGACAAAAACACCATGAAATGTTAGGAGTTATCTCAGCTGTCTGCCCCTGTCACTTGGAGAGATTTTTCCATCACTGCCATGATCTGGGAAGGAAACAATCTGATCCAAAGAACTTGTGGAGATCAAAGTCTATTTCATAGTCATTCTTGATTTATCATGCTTGGTTTCTGTCAAGAAAATGAAGACCCTGGCTCTTGTCGCAGGTCTATTCATGCAAAAATTCAAACTGGGGATCTAAAATCTGGAACCTATGTTTTCCACCACACAGGAAATGGTGGGGAGGTTCTGTAATGTCATAAGAGAAATGAAAGGCTGGAAATATCTGCCTAACATGACCATAGCTCAAGCTGTCACATTATAAATAGTACAAAGTAAAAGAGGCAGCGAGGTGGAGCAAGGCTTGGCTGTCATATGGCCTTAGTTCTTTGGCTTCTCCTTTCTAATATCCAGACTATATTCACCCTGTGAGTATCTGAGTGTGCCATGATACCTGATGTGAAGGGATCCTTTCATATCCATCTCTTTCAGGTCTAAGCTGGTAGATTTTTTTCCACATTGGCACCAATGAGAAATACAGTCACAGCCTCATACAAATCCATGTCATCCACGTTCAGGACATTCCTTAATACTCCGTTTCAGCAGTGATTTACTTTTCATCTTATACCTGTTGTGAAAAGAAGATAGAAAAATAGAAGGGAAATGCAAGGGGAATAAAAATAAAAGTGGCTTTTGAAGCTGAATTTAGCTGTAAACCTTGGGGAAGTCTGTGGGGTCAGTCTGTCCTGGGTGAGCTGTGAACCTGGGTAGACTGGATGCCCAGTGTTAATGCTATTTTCCATTTCTAAGCCCAGCCAGTTCTACAACAGGAGTGACAGCAAACATGAGTTGCCCTTACAAGGCAAGCAGGCAAGCTCAATTTCAATTGAGCTTCAATCCAAACCTAAAAAATTCTCTGTGTTCATCCATCCATAATATCTATGTTTTTTTCTCCCTTCATCTGCTGCCACAATTGTGCCACTGGGGGGTTCCTTAACTCAGTTCTCTACTTTTATCCATGTTTCCCAGAATGCTGGCAGCTGCAATATAATGAGAGTATTTATGATTTCTAAATATCATCTTCTAATGTGTCTCCAAGGCCAGCAAAGCAACAACCCAGCAAATCTCACTGAACCAGAGCTGCATGTAGCAATCCCAAAGTGTACAGCCATCCATTTCCTGGTTTCACTGGTTTCTCACTGCACCTTTTCAGATTTCCTTCTGGACATTTTTTTTTAAATTATTTTCATAGCAATAATGGAAAGAAAAATGTTATTGGCTGCTGGTGTTCCGTCCCAAAAAGTCATTGCAGATGGAGCCTTTTACCCAGGAATATTTTGGTAGTGTGCAGAGTAAAATGGAAATTCTGTACTCAACATTGTCCTGAGACATGGACAAGGTGTCCTTGACCCAGCAGCTCCTGAGAGAGAGAATGAAGTGACATGAGTGGATGTGCTCCCAAAAGTGTCATGTCTCAGCAGCTGAAACGTCTTCTATTCCTGCATTTCCTTCACCCACTAGGGGCTTTGCCTTTTCAGACATGTACATACTTTAGAGTGAACAGGTCTCTAATGCAGCAAGTGGAAACTCATCTCCTTCAGTGTGAGAATGAGTTGTCTGATTTTCAGCAAATTTGTTGGGCATTTATGTCTAAACACAGACTTGTATATAACTACAAAATAAAATCTCAAAATTTTTATTAAATTCTATTTTATGTTGATTCATTTTAAACACCTTTTTATTGCTCTGTATAGTCAGAAAAAAACAACCCTGTAACCTTGTCTTTGTGGCAGTTCTTCAAAATTTATCTTCAGCTTTCCATGGCCAAAGCAGTTGGAGAATAACTGAAATCCCTGTAGCTGCCTTGCTGGTCAAGACATTGTAACCCCATATTACAAATGGCAAACTGAAAAAAGGACTTGCCCTTGGTCATGTGTGCCAATCTCTGCTGCATTATTGCAAAACTAGTATCACTGGCAGAAGTGATGACAAAGTCCCCATCTTTGCCAATTTGGCACTGTATGAAGATAATGTAGCTTGATTTATACTTAAATATTAAAATCTGATGGGGGAAAGAGCGTGCTGTATGATGGCTGACACCACCAAGCACAGGTGTCAAGTCTGAGCTGTATTTCTCCCCTCACTGTTGCAACACAGCCCAGACGTGCAGACTTAGTGGGGCTGAGCTTAGTATTTTATCACCGACCCATGGCAGGGTGGAGGTGGAAGAATTTCCAGCTGAGGCTGCAATGCACAGGCAGGAAAACTTCATCATTGCAGTCCTGCTGCTGGCCAGCAGAAACCTCCTGGACACAAGTCCTGGCTCCTTATGGGACTGTGGAGCTGGGAGGCGCACCCTGGAAACACAGCACTTGTGCTGGTGGTGCTCTGCAGCTTGGGTCGGTTCTCCCCTGTGTGCCGACAAACACGGCCCCATGCCAGCAGCCACGTGTAGGGGCACTGAGAAAAAGAGGCGGCTGCTCCAACAATGTGGAATGGAGGGCTGAGGAAAGGCACGTTGAAAATGTAAAGATCATTTATGTTAAAGGAAGGTGTGAGAGCTGCAGGAAGAGCCAAATTACAAAAAAAAAAAAAAAAAAAAAAAAAAAAAAGAAAAATTTTAAAAAAAAATGAGTACTTCGAGCAGCCAAATTAAACAAGACACAATGGGGGCCAAGTTTGCCTCCCAGGCATTTCACAAGCCCACACCCCAGTGTTCAGAGGGTGCTGGGGGGAGAACCATGTATCCCTCCAGGTCTTATTTAACTTGGCCACGTGTAACTCTTTTGTGACTTTCTGATTTCTACAGCACTTGATTATTACCCTTTTATTCTTCTTTATTTCTGGGTATTTTTTATTGGATAAGTTTTAAATCCTTCAGAAAACAAATAATTTCTTTTGGTTTAAAAAAATAATCATTGGAGGCAAAGCATAAAGTCCTTTCAGTCATAGTGTCTTGGAAGAAAATAGATACAGTATTTTGGAAAGAATTTGAAATGAAAACACAAAGCCTGATGGGATTTAAATGTAGAAAACCAAAAATTCAGTCTTGCCTCCTCTTTTCCCTTCCCCTATCCATGAGGTCACCATTTCTCATCTCACAGACTATGGCAACTTGCCGGGATCCTGAGGCAGCCACCAGAAAAAATAATATTCTTGCTCCTGTGAGCACAATGCAGGATCAAACCAGCCAAGTGAAAACAATCAGAATGGCTTATTTGAAGCTACAAAGAGAAAAACTTCATAGAGCTAGCAAGCAAAAGACATCCAGAAAAGGCAGGCAACCTCTTTTGTTCCTCAAAAATTTGTTGCCTAAGCATTTGAGATTAGGGGAAAATGTGTGAAATAGAGAATGTATACTGAAATTCAGCATTGCAAACAGCTTGATTGTAAAGGACCTGCATGTGTCCATGTGTGCAGGGGGCATACAAAGAGTGAGTGTGCATATCCCTGAGACGTGGCAGACCTCAGTCCAACAAGTTTAACTTAAATGTTGCTTGGAAGCACTTCCTGTGGCAGGCTGAGTCTATGAAGAGCAGGGGTTGACACTGCTGACATGCCAGCTCTACTGCTTCAGGGGAAAATGACTTTTCTCACAGCATTACTAGTTCTGTCTGTGCTCAGACCTGAGGAGGTTCTCCTTCACTCAGCCCTGGCATAGTACAAACAGGAGCTAAACTTTGGACCCCGTGTAACTCTCAGCCCACATGAAGAAGAAGTGTTCACTCTCTGACACTCCAGGGGCCTCATTCAGCTAGAGGTATGTACCTTTTTTAATGAACTGTGATGCCTTTGGGGGTAAAGCAAGAGCATGAGGGGAGTAGGGATTATGAATGTTCTTCTCCCTGTGTAGATTTCTCTGCAGCAAGACCCTGCAAACTCAAAGGACCTCCTGGCAGTATTGATGGTTCCTACTTGCTCTGCCACAACCCAGAACTGTAGAACATCTCAATTTGGAAGGGACTCATCAAAATCATCGAGTCCAACACCTGGCTTCTCTCAGGAATACCTAAAACTAAACGACATTACTGAGAACATCATCCAGGAGCTCTTTATAGATGATTGGTGCTGTGATCACCTCCCTGGGGAGCCTCTTCTAGTGACTGACCACCTTCTCAGTGAAGAACTTTTTCCTGATGTCCGACTGAAATTTTGCCCTGTGCAGCTTTATTCCATTCCAATAAGAGTAGTGAACAAATATGTCAACAGTCATGGCTCACATTAAAACCTCTCCATGAAACCAGCGATCTGCTTGTCCCTGGTGTTTATTTCAGATTCCAAAAATTGTCCCGCTATACTTGTCATAGAATCATAGAGTGGTTTGAGATGGGAAGGGACCTTAAAATTCATCTAGTGCAATCTCTTGTAATAAGCAGGGACATCTTCAACTAGACCAGGGTGCTCAGAAACTTCTCAGACCTGACCTTGAATATTTCCAGGCATGGGGCATCCACCACTTCTCTGGGCAACCTCTTCTAGTGTTTCACTACCCTTATTGTAAAAAACCACAAACAATGGATCTGCCATATATCTAGTCCATATCTACCCTCTTTTAGTTTAAAACCATTACCCCTTTTCATATCACAACAGACTCTACCAAATGTCTGTCTCTACCTTTCTCTCTTTAGGTACTGGAAGGCTGCTATAAGTTCTCTCTAGAGCCTTCTCTTCTCTTCTCTAGGATCCACAGCTCCAATTCTTTCCACCTTTCCTCACAGGAGAGTTATTCCATGTCTCTGAAAACAACTCAGCTTTTGGGACAACAGTAGCAAAATGAATGCTTTAATTCTTACCACAGTCAGGCATAGTTATTTTCAGTGTATGTTTCTGAGTTATTTTGTTGTTACTTAAATACAATGTGGACTTGAGTTGAAGATCCAGTTCAGAAATGTGTCCTCAAGAAAGAAGGAGAACTTAGTACAAAGAAAAGATTGTGCCCATTAGAAAGACAGATTTGTTGAATTTTGGATCTGAATTATCTCCAAGGAAAACTAACAGCATTAAGGGCATGCAGTTGGTTTGGCTAGATGGGATAGTCCTCTGGAATAGGGGAAATGTGTTCATCAAGAACATTCCTAGTATTCTACCCTATTATGGATGTCCAATTCCAAAGGCAGCAGCCAACGTCAAAGCACACAAGGTGCCCAAGGGCGTGAGGCAGCAGGGAGGAGCACAGCTCCTGCCTGGACACACCTGCAGAGCTCTGTCTGAACACCACGTTCACTTTGCTGCTCAGGTGAGACAAGCTCCAGCTGTACCTCACAAATCCTCCAGCCTACCCCAGACCTAGAGTTAATCACATCATTCAGAATAATGTTGAGGGAAACTGCTCTGAATTTTTCATGAAATCCTCCACCAACCTCATTCTTCTCAGCTCCTTGAGAGCGAACAAATGTTCGCTCTTCTGCAATGCTGTGCAGCACCTTGGCTTGAAGCTGTCCTGTACACGCCCTGGACTGCACACTGGGACTTTCACCCAGGCCTGCAGTTCTCCAGTATCTCTGCAAGACAAATAATTTGTGTTTTATTCTTTTCTGATCCTCTGTTGCTACTTGTATTCTGGGTCAGATGGAGCTCCTCAGGCTTGTAGTGATAGTTATTCCCCTTATACCACTTGTGGGAATGCATGGATGAGCACAGAGAGTCTGGCTCTGACACTGACAGATCTCATACTGCTCCCAGGGAGTTGCTCAAATGCTACAAAGATGAACCATATGGGCAGCCCCAGCACTTGAGGCCATTAATAGGAATTTTTAAGCAACTGTGATTGATGAGGCAGCTCTTACAAGTCTGAGATCAATGAAAATGCAACTTGATCTTTTGAACTCAACTCCTTAATTTTTTTGTTCCTTTTTCTGCAGAGAATCCCATAAAATCATTTCTGTGCAGACAAAAGCTGTCTGGGACACTTTATGTGGATTTGTCATGCATTTTCCTTTTTCTTCCCCCTCCACCCTGTTTGCAGATTCATATGCAGTTTGTTTTTGAGTCTTTCTCCAAGATTCATACAGCTCAAGATCTGCTTTTTCTATAATTGTAAAAAGACATTGTCTTGAGGGTATTTTTTGAGACTCGTTACTTTTTTTTTGTTTTCAATTTAGACAATTTACTCCTCATTGTTATCTGAACATCAGGGAGAAAATAGTGGTAAAGAAAAAGAAAAGCAAAAGTCATTAAGGAGAGAGGAAAGGCTGAGCAACCTTCAGGAGAAAGCAGGGAGCCCAAGCAAAGAGCAAGAGAGAGAACCATGTCTAATGAGTCTTGAATTATCCAATGTTGATATTTTTCCCTCAGGATTGGCTGACACAAAATAACAGTAACTGAAACAGCTCTGTCTTCCAACATTTGCTACGAGACTCTTGACCAACAGAGCAGCTGTTCCCAGTAACTTTGGGTTGAGACAGTCCTTGGCCAAGGTGTCAATAGTTTTCCACTGGCTGGACGCTCATGGAAATGAAGGCCTCTAAGAGGCAGCAAGTCATTTAGAACTAGAGGAGAATAAGCCTCAAAAGGCAGAGGCCCCTTCCAGGGCAGCTTCTTAGAAATCCAGACAGGGAATTTCGGGAACCTGAGGAGTAGGGGCAGGGAGAGAGGGCAACATGGGGAGTTGTATTTAGCTAAGATCATAGCTTGGAGGCACACAAGAGGGTCCAGAGTGCAGGAGGGAAGAGGCCGGAATCAGTGCAATGACGTGGGTGAGTTTGATAGAGCATAGAGAAACATGATGCAAGAATGACGATGTGAATGACAAAGAGCTGCAGAGGAGATGAGGGGTGCACGTCATTGAGGAAAATTGTGAGAAATGTGAGGGAAGAGCTTTGGAGGGGTTGGGGCTGCTTCCCTGCTCTTGGTCACCATTATCAAGGAACAAGGAACTTGACACAGCACACAACCAACTCAGGAAAAGAGTCACTGACAGCACTGATGGGATTGGAAGCACCCAGTTCATCACCTTTCAAAAGCACAAGAAAAATTGAAGATGTTCCCAGAACCCAGCAACACAGCTTGGCTCTGGTAGACAGCTGGTCACCAACATAACCTGTGAATTTACACACAAAAATTCCAATACTCTCTGTTTCTCTTTTGCTAGGGAAAAAGTTAAACCTTTCCCTGAACACCTGGGATTCTCCCTTACATTATCAGGTTTCCAAAACTAATCCCTGCAGGATATGATCTTTGACAGGCAGAGGGATGGGTGGTTACAGCTGCAGGTTAGGAATGACGGGTCCAGCCCACTTCTCTGGAGCTTGCAGCACTTCCTGGAAGAGAGATAAGCAACTGCTAAGCAATGGGAAGTGCTTGTGCCCTCTCCAGACCTCAAGCACCCCAAAGTGTTCAAGCACTTTGATACATTCTAGCAGTGGACATAGATCTGCAGCTGTACACAACCTGGAGATTTATATCTTCAGATGAGTCCTTTGACAGTGTCACGACGTGGGTGACTTCCAGGGCCTCTCCAGGGTCTTCTATTTAGCCCTTATCTCTGGCTTCCACTCCATACTTGACAATGTGGTATCCATAGAGGTGCACTCCCATTAGAGGAGATCTTCCATTAAAAACTTAATATTTGCAAAATTCAGTGCTCTCTCAACAGAAACATTACTCTCATTTATCTGATTGCAGTGACTCAGACGTGCTTCAAGCTCGGGAGTGTGCCAGTAGCAACGCTGCAAACCTGAGTGGTTTGGGCTTCACAGTCTTTTCTTTGTAACTAATCCCCGTGATTAACATTTTCCTTAGAAGCCGTCAGTGGAGCAGCGAGGAGCACCAGCCTGGCAGCATTAGAAACTGGAGCTGGGTCCCCAGGGAGCAGATGTAGGCTGACAAAGGCAGGGCCAGCTTCTCACACCCACACAGGGCTCTGGCCACACAGCTTGGTGTCACATCCAACTCGGAGTGACAGCTTCGAGAAGGGAACAGCGAGTTCAGTTGCCACTTCTTTCTCAGATGCTGCCTGCAATTACTGAGGCTGCCAAAAGCCACAGGAAGGCAGCCAGATGCCCTCTCTGCATGCTGGCAGGGTTGTCTCATGAGCACCTAGACAAGTGCCCACTTCTCTAGGTTAGCTGCAGGGCAGGGCTGAGCTTTACCAGGAGACCGAAAACAACCACCCATTGACCTGTCTCACCTCCCCTTGTAGACAGTTCCTCATCTGGGCACTGCTTGAGCCCAGATGAGTGTTTGCTTCGTTGGAACAGCAACAGTGTCTTACACAGTCTCTACAACTCCTTACATTTATCCTTTCTCCATCCCAAGCATCAAGGCATGCCCAAATGTTTACAGGGAATTGCCTTTCCGTCTTGCTCTCTCTGAACCTGTATTTATTTCTTTTGTTTCTATCTTTTATTCCACTTTTAAAGCTTCCTTGAAAATGACACTAACTCTCCTACTTATAGCCATGGCTCTGGAGCTCAGTCAGCCTTGTTGATCCCAGCTGCAAGTGACAACACTTCTCACTCTTTTATATATCAGCTTAACAGCCTGATAACAACTGGGCAGGAGAGGATATTCCTGGCATTCTGAGCATAGTGTGCAAGGCTTGTAGTGTGGCACCAGCTCTGTTTTGCTGTCTCTTGCTCCTGCGCTGTTGCCTTCTGACTGCTTGAAAATGACTTATGAGGTTCATATGGCCCAAATTAGGTGAATGACCGAACACTGGTGATGCTGTAGGTTACTTAAAGGACTTTAGGCAGAATTGTAATATTTCATTGTACGCCTGCAAACTCCTGAGATTTCTTAGGAAACAAAATGCAAGTTTTGCAAACTACAGGAATGTTTCGTCAGCTGACGATCCGAACTCTACTTCCAAGATCTTTTAATAGCTTCTGTAGCACATCGTTGTTCATACAGATATAAAGAAAAATTAATTTTTTTACCAAAACATTGTTCAGTTCTCAAGGGCATTTCTCCATTTTCATGTGATAGTTTAAGACTAGAATTGTTCTTCAGCCAGTGAACATTTTCACTAGGTGTTCCTTTAAAACACATGCTAAGCATCTATGGGACATTTCCATTGTGCTGGGTTGCAGAAGATGTTATGTGCATAAAAATATCCATTTTGATATTCTGGCAGTCATCTCTATTGTCAGTAGTTCTTTTCCAATCCATCTGAAGAGCTTCTCTCCAGCCACTGTCCCTGCTCTTAGCCTACTCACTTCTGCGGCCCTGGCCCTGCCTTCCTGCTCCTGTGTACCATTTTGGGGAGCTGTATTTTTTGTCCTGGAAGTCATCCTTGCAGCCCAGAGTTTTCTGTGCAAAAAAAAATATTCACTCTTCTCTAGGTCTTCACTCTTTGAGTCCCCAGCCCTCCCAAAGGGAATGCCTTTTCAAAATGCCTTTAACACTTGGACAGTCCTTTTTAAATTTTAGCAAAGGCTGGAGGGTTTGCCAGTGGTTTTGCTTTCCCAGCATAAGCCAAACGTGCCTGCCAGATTTCTCAAGAGGGGATGTAAGATTTTCCAATTTCTAAATAGGCCAATGAAGCATTAAAATATCGAAATGTAAAATAAATGTGTTTTATGAAAGGATTCTCTGTTGTCAAGGAAGGAGGGCTGGCTAACACCTGAGGGTGCCGGGAACTTCTCCGATCTGTGACCCGAGGCCTGCGGGAAATGACCTTTACCAGCCTGGAGGCACAGGAATGAGGTGGGGCCAAACTTCCCCTCCATGTGTTGTGGGCAGCTTAATGGAAAGACCTGTAAATACTGCAGAATGCCACTAATTGTTATTAGAATCACTGTGCCTTTAGGTAGAGGCATGTGCTGTGCATTTTATCCTCTGTAACTCACTTTCTGTAACAGTTAACCTCTGTCTAACAAGGAAAGAAAAGTCAGAGGTTTCATGCTTCCAGGAAGTATATGGTGTTGATGGATTTGCATAGTATTTAGAAGAGCTAGAGTTACACGGCAGTGACGCAGTTCTACAACACTTGCTAATTCCCTCTTCTCCCTAAATACTTCCTCCTGCCTCCCACCTTTGGCCCTTTGGACCTACCCACCCTGTTATTTGCCACTCCCTGTGCTGTGTCTGGAGTTGCCAAACAGCTGCACCAGGTATGGTCACCCAGGCTCTCTGGATGAGAACCCCAGACATTTGTCTCGCGATGTGTCTTGCCATCTTCCTTTCCATATCAACCCTTTGCTCTCCATTCTCACACCTATTCCAGCAACTGCAGCAAACCAGGTCTTAAAATCCCACTTGACTGCCTAGCAAAGCAGAGCACAATCTTCCCAGAAAAGTTTGTGCAGTGGTGATCTCTATATCAGACAGGATTTATATTTGTCATATTTCTATCCAGAGTTCAGGTTTCACACAGATACTACCCCATCCTTACACACACGGGACAGCTTCTTACTCTGCAAAGTGCCTGACAGAAGCAGTGCAGCTGTTGTACCATCTTCACCTCTGATTCTGGTGAAAGGGCAAAAGCCTCCCATGAACTGTCCAACAGTTTTGCAAGGGTGACCCTGGAAAGCTCCCTGGAAATGCCCTTTCCTCTTTCCACCTTGAGAACTGGTTTCAATTGCTCTCCTTTTGTGGCAAATGGGGGTAGAGGTGGTGACATCAAGCCCTCTTGGCAGCTCCCTTTTCACAAGGAAGCATGCATTCAATTAGAGGATTTTAATTAAAATACTTTTCTGTAGCATCCTGTTTCCAGGCCCTGCTGTAAATTTAACTTGACGTTCTCTCATTTAACAGGTGGGTGAGATTATTGTGAGAGCTGCCAGATGGAAGAAAGCAGAAACAGGGCTGGCTGTTGAGGCAGAAGAATGAAGAGAGGAAGAGAGAGAGAGAGCAAAAGAAAGGAGTGGGACAGATATCTGCTGCATATCTGTCAATATTTACTATGCAACATGCGATCCTTTTCTGTGATGGTTCTTCACTGCCATATGCGTGTGACTTCTTAAATGCTTTTTGAAGGATAAAAGCAGCATACCCGGGATCAAGACAGTTGTATTTGATTTCCTTTCCTTTTGTATCAGAGCAGTTCAGGAATAACCAATGAATTGCAATTGATGCAATATTCAAAATACTCTCACAGCTATCCCCAAAAAAGGAAAAAAAGCCCACCCTTTGACTTGGCAGTTGAGAGGCAGAGCTTGTGAGGCTGCAGTGGCATCCCTGGAAGAGGGCATTTTGTTAGAGGTCCCTTCTGCCACTGCAGCTGTGTCCCCAGCAACTTCCAGATGCAACAGGTTAAAGGGTATGAGAGAGTAAGAGATTGTTTTCAAGAGGTTAAAGCTCAGAAGCTAGCAGGAGCAAGGATGAGGAATGTGGAAACCTGCCACAGTTGGGAATCTCAGAGGTAGAAACGGTGGGAACAATGGGTGGTCAGGAAGGAAAATGAAAGGGACCAAAGAAAGAGGGGAAAAAAGGGTAAAGACAGTTCGGGATGGAGGAACCTTAGGGAATGGGGAGGGAAGAACCACTCAGGGTTTCTGAGGATAGGGAGAAGACTGAGAAAGCCACAGAGGTAATGAGGAGACAATGGGGGTGAGAAGGAACAAGGATGAAGAGGAAAAAGGACCCTTACACGCTCATTTTCCCCCTTGAAAGCAACTTAAAGACTGAACCTAAAGACCAAGCCTGAAGCTAACGTGGATGGGGAGCAGCACTGATGTTCTTCCACTGTGCTGTGTTGGGCTGTTGTACTCCAACCCAGCCACCACACAGTGTGTGCTGCCAGGGGTGCCGCCTCTGTGACACCGCAGGGTGCAGGCTGCCTGTGGCAGCACCGAGCTGGGGTGCCAGCAAAGGGGGTGCCATTAATCCTCAAGAGCATTGAACACTGCTCTCAGAAGTCAGAGCACTACTGCAAATAGTCTCATGTTTGCATTGGTTGCCTGAAACTGCTGTTTTCAAAGGAGACCTTTGCAGTAGAAGGCTTAGCAGATAAGGTGCTACTGGGGAAAGTTCCTGGTAAACTCTGTCTTTCCCCTTTCCATTTGGTATAGATTGGTTTAGGCTCCAGCTTCAGAAGCCTGGAGCTTTCAAAGCTATTGACTTCTTCTTTAGATTTGCTATTTTAACACCAGAGGCCTGCTGAGTAAATCCTCTGTCAGAATGATTTGGATGCAGATTGATAAAATCATTCAAGTAAGCACTGAGAGTCCTCATGATTTCCTCAAAAAGAATGGGATTTCAGACATAGCTATGGTCAGGCTTTGCCTCCATTTAGCAAACTGAAATGTTTCAATATACACCAAAACTGAAACATATGGTTTTGATTCTCCAAATGGGGAAAATCCTGTACAAAACAAGCTCACACTAAAAAAAGAGAGAGACGGAGAGAGAGAAATCCCCACAGTTTCAGAGGAAGATTCTTTACCAATATTTGTAGACATTTGTACAAGTTAAAGCTTACGTCAGAAAGCTATCACACAAACTCAAGTGCTTTGGCTAGCAAACATGCTCTTATTAGCCACTTCGTAATCACTGTCTAAAAAGAGATGTTAATTTTTTCCAACAGGATTTGCTCTCCATATTATGATACCAGTGGTATTTAATTGCATCAGTATTCTTTAATTACTTACCAGCCGTGTCTCCTACGTGTCTCTGCATAATTTTCCCTGGGATTGATGCCAGGTTAATGTGCCTGTGTTTGCTTGAGTGATCCCATTTATCCCCTTGAACATAGGAACAACAATGAGTTATCTGGAACTGTCTCACCCTTCCAGGACCCATGAAATAGCAAGAGGAATAACTCAGAGACCTCTTCAGCATGTATTTTTTAAGCTCTTTGATAAAATCCACCTGGTCTGCGGACCTTAAAATGTTTAATTTTAGTAATTGTTCAGAACCTCCTCAAGTTACTCTTGAGAGTATTTTCCCATTGTCAGGGAAGAAGGGCCTACCAGGCTGTCTGCTGAGATCTGTGTATCACTGACCTGTGGTACACATTGTCTACATCATTTCACATTAAGTTCCAAGGCCAAAGCCTGAACAAAACCAAGGACAGGGCATGGCAGAATCTTCTGACAATCTCTGTGCCCCATCCCAGCAGGAGCAGGGAAGCCTTCCTGAACACAAGTGGCAACCCTGCAAACAAAATGTGCCCTGTACTGCAGGAGGTGAAACCAAGACTGTGCCAGTGTGAGCCTGGGGAAGCCTTACTGGTACCTCAAGCAAGGCAGGGACTGTAAGCCTGAACAAAGGGGCACAGGGTATCAACCCCAGGCACCTGCAGCAGAAATGCTTTGGAGCTCCCACTCCAAGAGCTGCCTTTTATTTTCTGTGGTTTCTCAGCCCTCAGGAAAAAGCAAAGCAAGAAAACAAATATTAGTTCTTACCCCAAAAGCCTGAGAGCACACTAGAACATGTCTGGTCAGCAGAACACTAAAGAGAAACACCTTTCTGATACCTGCAAAGAACTAGGCAAAATCCAGATAGACTGAATTTGCTTTCATTCTCTTGCTCATTTAGAGAGTTATACAGAACTGAGGGCATTTGCAGCATACTGAAGGCAAAGGGAGGTAAGTTTTTACAGAGAAATTCAATACAAATGACTTTCTCTGAGCCCTTGATTTACAAACTGTGGGTTCTCATCCTGGAAACTAAATGGGTGTTTGCAAGTTTCAAAATTTTCTCATGGCTCTATCCTTTCCGAAACCCCTGAGCAAATGAATCCTCCAAAACTTTCAAGTTTTCCCAGATTCACATGATTTGTGAAAAGAATATGATTCAGGAAATTTTAAAAAAATTGTTTAATTAAGGCAGCTTCTGTCTCATGCCTTCCTTTGCCACAGACTGCAAACTTTTTACTCCATCTGTAATATCATACTTTATTTTGTCTGTATAGCAGGAATACAACATGCACTGAACACTTCAGACTTTACAGTTGTGCTGTTAAAGAAACCCATATTCAAGCAAGGCTTTGTGGGGGGAATATTGGATATTGGGTTTTTTAATTAGCTTTTATTGTTCTGTTGTTGTTGTTATTGTTATTATTGTTGTTATTACTGTCATTATTATTACTGCATTTATTTATTAACATTGACCTTTGGGTTATTTATTAAGTCTTGTCCAGCACAAGAGTTGGTACTGAACTATCTCATCCCGGATGCAGGGTACTGCATGTAAAGAAATTAGCACATATTATTTTTAGAAACTCTTAGAAGTTTTGTCACTAGTAACATGAGAAGTCCAGCAAATTCTCTCCATGTTCTCCTAGGCCAGATGGCTGTCATTCCCCATCCTTAGTGAAACCATCTGACCTTTATCCCACACGCATTCAAATTTTGTGATTCTGGAACAGCCCCTCTGCTGCCTGGAGACACAGCCCTTCTGCTGCCCTCCCTGCTGGACAAGTTTGGGCTGTGAATTTTACCAACTGTGCTTGGTTATCATGAACAGCTGGGATAGAGAAACTTTGATTCAGGCACTCAGAGGCATCTCAGACCTTGGACCACATCAAATGGTTTGAGAAAAGTTCCTCAATATCTCTGCTCTTGCACTTTGCCACTGCAGGGTGTACAGTCACCTCAGGACAACCACAGTTCCCATGGTCTGACTTGATGCTCACCCATCTCCTTTGGAGACAGAGATCTGTCTATGGACAAAGCTCAAAGGAGCACAGATGGGAAGATGTTTTGTAGCTTCATATGTACAAATGTCAGATAAAGTTGTTTTTTGAAGTTTACAGGTTATATTTCTGAAGTTGTTGCTGTAGTAATGTCGCCTACATGATTAGTTACTCCAGATACTGCTAAGTTTCAAACATTTGGACTGCTTTGTGCCACAGACCACTGGTCAGACCTCTTCATCACCCATAGTCTTGTTTTTTCTGAGGAAAAAAAAAAGGGATAAAGTGATTTAGGAAGAGTTAATACTCCCGAACAGATGCACCAGCAAGAGATGTGACAAAATGTCAAGTGGAATGTGCCTGAGGGCTTGGAATTTGGCCATGGAAGCAGCAGATGAGTCCCCAGGATGGCATGTCCCCCAGAGGCCCGGCATGCTTTGGTGACAGCTGTGATTTTTATGACCCGGCTTCGATGACAGTTTGGGAGGGGTCAGCTCTGCTCTTTTCTGACAAGAATTTGGTTTGTCATCAGATTCTAAAATCCCTCTGATTTATGGTATCAGCCACTGCTAGCATTTTACTGAGATGCAGGCCCTCTCCTCACTCCCTGCAGACTGGGAGGTTAAGGTGCAAACCCTGATGTTCAAATTAAATTAATTCTAAGGAAAAATGAAGTGGTAGGTCATGAAGTGGCAGGAGACACTGAGGAGCGAGCTCCAAAAATCTCACATTAAGAGTGCTTCATCGGAAAACAGGCGGCTCTTCCACCTCCATCTGAGCACCAGCTCTTCCATTCACCTGCACAGTCCACAGCCTGACAGACACCTTGGTACCATATTGCCTCCTATTTGCCAGTGACAAAGCAACTTCCCAGAAAGGTGATCTGCTTGGATCAAACCCGATTAGGTGTGAAATGCCTCCAGCCACACAGGGGAAGAGCCATGTCAGCACAGCGCTCCTCAGCTTCTCAGCTCCCACTCCGTGCGGCCATGGTGTGCATTTCCATGGTCACTTAGCACCCAGCAGGGGACCCACGTGGCAATTACAGTCAGGCATTAAGGACAAAGGTAGTTTCTGATTTCCTCCTGGGTTTTCTGGACACTATATTCTCTTTTTTTTCCCCCCAGGTCTGGTAAAACACAGTAGCACAATCAGCTCTCCTGCAAGCCAAGAGCCCAACTCCTACCTCCACCACCATTTAATTCACATCTTAAAGGAAGATGTTATAGAAAAAGGAGAGAAGGCAGGTCCATTCTGAAGACTCTCTCAGCTCCCTCCCAATGGGAGGTTTCTTCTTCCAAACAACACCTTCTCACTCTTTGCTTACCTTACAGGTAATGCCTCTGTTGCCAGCCAGAGGCATTGATCTTTTCCTGCTGGAAAACCCAGTTCCATTGAGGCTTCCCAGCTGCTGGATGATCCAAAGGGGTGGGATATTCTTTGTGGAAGTGAACAGAGGAAGCTGAAGACCATTCAAATACCTGAAACAAGGAGAAAGGACTGGCTGTGAAGCAACCTCCCTGCAGGGGTGAGAAATGCTGGCCTCTGGTGAATGCAGTTGTGATCACAGAATTGTTATAAAGTCCTAAAAAGGCTACAAGGAGCCACGGGTACATCCCCACATAAAGGAATGAGGGTCTGCTCCAATAATTCTCACAAAATCTGCTATAAATGTGGCTGCATAGCCCTGGGACAGAGGATGGAAACTTCAGGGATCACTTTTTGTGGGGATGACAGCAAAACATTCTAAAGCACTGGGTACCCTGTGGCCAAAATGCATGTGCTCCATGGGATCAAGAAACACGAATTCTCAGCATGGAATATTACTCTCTTCTAGCAAAATATATGTATTTTCCATTTGGATGCACCACCATTTTTGCTTGGTACCCCCCTGCTTTTGAGTCCTGAACATTTTCCTTTCTCTTTCCTCCTTATATTCTGCTACATAGCATTATTAGCTGTCCAATCAGACATTCCTTCCATTTCCAGTTTTTTGCATATTTTTAAAGGCAGAGTCTTACTAACTCTCCATTGGTCCACTGGATTATTATAAAAGATCTCATTTTCTACTGTAAATTTTTAATGAAATGTGTGTTTAAAGTTAAGAAACAAAAATTATATATTTAACTCTATCAAGGACAATTCAAAGGAATGTCAGGCTCAAATTTTGTCATTGAAAGTTATCTGACCACAAAGTTTTACTGGGAAGATCCATTCATTTCTACACAACTGATTGAAGGGATTTTACACTAACATTCCCACAAAATTTGCTTGAGATGTTTCTCTTTGCCTAGGCAGGGGAGAAAATAGGAATATTCCCCAAAGTAAGAGAAGCAATTCAAATCAATCAAGTATTTTTTCACCAAAATGAAAGTGCCTGGGAGAATCATAGTAGAGCAACGGCAAGAGGAAATTCAACTCAGATCCTTGCCCACAAAGGATGCAGGGGACACAGAGGGTCCCAAGAGGTCTGCTACAAATCATGAGGCCTTGCAAAAAAAGATGAACTGGCCCTTGCTGTGGAAACATTCCAGTTCATTTTTTTTTAATAAAACAGCTACAGTTTTGATCTGTGGAAAAACATTCATCTCAGTAAGAAATGTCAGGCAGAAGTCAGTCAAGATGTCTCAATACTTCTGGTGCAGTGGCAAACTGTATTTTGTCATCCATTCAACAGCATGAAAAATATTTTGAAATATCAGACCTTTCTGGTGAAAGGGTGCTACAGATCCCAACTGTGTTTATCGAGAGAGTTTTTTTCTCTGCTTGCCATCGCAGGACTCTAGTAGTCCTGTTACAGCACTTTGCACAACTAGCTCTGTGTGAGAGATGGATATGAATGGCAATGGAAATCTATTCCAGAGGGATAGTTCTGTTTCTTTTATGGCTATTTTGGTTTATGTTCCAGTTGTCATCCTAATGTGCAACTGCCTAATCAGATGGCAAATGCTCCCTGGAGACCTCAAGATGTTGCATGCAGTTTGGGGACAGCACTGAGACAGGATAGGCCAGTACCACATGACATAGAATAATACATTTTTTTATTAATAGTCTAAGTATTTCCACTGTGGTTTTCAAGCAGCTGAATTCAGTAGGCACAATTCTCCTGTCTCCTCAGTTGGAAAGACAGCAATGCTGAAGCACAGGCTTTGGGACAGAAGTGTTTGAAAAATTTCAGGGAAAATAAAGACCAAGACCAAGCGATTGTAATTTCTAACATGATCAGAAAGTGAGAAATATTGTTCTGGGGCCCCAAAAAACTCCCAAGCTCTACAGCCATTTGAATAAGGAAACAGAGTTTCAGTACCATCTTAGACTCCACAGCACTTCACAGATTTTTTTCTCTTTGCCTGAGAAATGTTTTCCAGATTTCCTCTGTTTCTGGTTCCTGCCAGTGATACAAATACCACAAGAACAGTCTATCTCAAAAGTGTTCTGGCAAACAATTCAAGTGTTGGCAAAGACTCCAATGTGCATTGGCTACATTAGGTTTTTATAATGTGTCAGCTAGTTTCTGATAGCTACCATGTGGTGATAACGATTATTCAGTCCAAGCCCTAAATGAGATGGAGAAAGAGCATGTGTAAAGTGGGAATCCATCTCTGCAACCATGCTCTCATTTCTACACTTGATATATTTCCTGGGAAAGGAGTCAATCCAGAGTCCTGGGCTGTTACCACTGAGAAAGGACCTGCTCTTCCCAGCCTTGTATTTATGGGTTCATCACTATTATTTGTCACCACTATGTCCTCACCTTTTTATTTTTCCCAGCTTAGTGATGCAGAGGTTGTGGACAGCCTAATGCAACTCACATCTCTCTGTAAAGCAGGTAATGGTCCCAGAGACTGCTGGAAAAAATGGATTGTGTCAGGGCAAATGAGCCACTGCTGGGATGATGAACATCCCTGAAGCCAAGGTTTGCACGCAAGTGCCAATATTTTGGCGTTGCACATCAGGCATAATTTAATACTGGGAACCCAGAAGTGTCTGACTGGGCTTCAGAGAGAGCCTACCCACTCTGTTTGGCATGTCAAATTAACTACCCAGTAGTGAGCTACCCCAGCTAAATGATCACCCCTTGGCCAGGTGCCACACCACAAAGCTCCCCATACAACTGTCTCAAAAAATGGAAACTTGTTATTCTGGAGCTGCCCTGTGAATACCCGTTCTGTCAAGGCTGGAGGGAAATATTTGAGGCAGGCAGGCTGAGAAAACAGAGAGGTGTTAGGTGTCAGAATTGATTTAAATGGGCTGCAGCTTTGCATGGGAGCAGTGGGGCTCAGCAGCCAGAGGATGGGAGGCAGTCAGGGTGGGGGGCTCAAGGGCAGAAGAAAATGGGCTAGATATAAGACTCAGATGCTTGAGAGGGTCCTTTGGAGCCATAGACAGAGTATTGCCTATTCCCACTTGGCTTCCTAATCTTCACCAGCACTCAGAGGTAGCAATTGCCTGCTGGTGAACCAATGGAAGAAACTCTTGGAGCCTTTGCAGGCAGAACTGCCAGCAGACCTGGTGAGTGTGAGAGTGACAAATTCAGCCTCAGCAAATGTTACTGACCCTTATTTGAGTCAGTGTTGAAGTTCACAGTGTTCAGGAGGCCTTTTTGAAATCTTTTGAGGTGCTGAGCACTTCTGGCTGCTTCTCCCTGCAAAAGGCTCTGGTGTCCCTAAAACCCCTGCATTATTCAGACCAGGAGAACTCCTGAGGCACATCACATCTCCCTTGTTCTAAAGAAATCAGGCTTGGATGGGGGTTGGTGAATACCAGCTACCATCTAGACAAGCAATCAGGTTATAATCAGCGTGTGCCCAGGAGCTGAAACCTGGAAAGTTGTAAATCAGTGTTCCTTGATAAAGACGTGACCATGAACTCAAATCACAGAATCCTGACAACTTGAAAGTTTTAGCCCAAGCCTCTGCTTAAACAGGGATGTCTGTGAGAACAAATCGGATTGCTCAGGGTTTGCTGTAGCTGTGCTGTGTCACCCCTTCTCCCTTCTTGGGAAAAATCTCTTTCCTGCTCTAGGTTAATTACCAAGGAATAACACTCCTCCCTCTCTTCCAGAAGTCATGTGTTTCACTAACCCTACAGGTACAAGTGGCCAAACACTACAAGTGCCACCAAGATGCCCTACGAGGACCTACAACAACAACAAAAGCTATCCAGGTCCACAAGACATCTAGAGAGGTTGGCATGCACACACACCTACATGGCAACACACACAATCCTGAAAAAAGTTTACAGGAGTGAAACTGAACATGAGGAACTCCTCTGTCCCTCATGGTGTGTGGTGTGACAAACTGCAGTCAGATAGCACAGATCTTCCCAGAGACAGATGCACGTGCCTGCCTTTCAATTCATGGGGACATATTCTACACAGCTATTTTCTTGGTCATCAGAAGGTACTAGTTCTTCCCATTTATTTTCTACTCCAATTTTTAATGTCCACAGACTATCACCTCCAATCTATGATACCTAAACAGATTTGAGACAAGTGGCAGGCACTTTAGATAAATGCTTGTCAGAAATGTCATTCACTCTTCTGAAACTCTTTCAAAATTGTTTCCACATTTGGCTGTTACCTATAATAAATTGTTTCCTTTCTACCTTGAAGTGAGCCATTTTCTTCCTAGTTTTATGCTAGTTTTCCTCTCTGTCCCAGAGCTGGCTGCTTTGAGTTCTGAGCATTTTCAGGTGACTGATTTACTCTATCTCACAGTAAAACACTCTTTACCATATTCTCTTCCTCTTTTTAATATCCAATAGCAACACATACAAGAAATTTTATAACCTACATTTTATATCAAGGTAGTGTAAGTCTAGTTATACACTATGCTACGTAAGGTACATTGTACTACGTATCACTGCTACATATTTGCATTTACATTAAGTAATTTGTTTATAATAATAAAAAAAAGTTTATCCTATTTTATTTTAATTTTCCAAATATAAAGATGTTCAATTCTGTGACAATAACTTTGCTGACCACAACCTATTGTGCAACAGTCTGATCTGTCACCCCATGAACATTTGGGTTGGTTTTATATTTTTTGTTACACCACTCTGTTAGCAGTCCTGATGGGGTTGGTTCCTCTTTTTTCAAACATGTCACTCTGCAGGGCCTGTGAGTCTACAGTAATAGTGCCATAACTTATCAGATCTTCTGCTTTAGAGACACCCATCATTGCAGGCATGATGTGACATCTCTGATAGTTTGCTCAAAGCTCTTTTCTGAGCTTCCATATAGCACATGTATGTATCAGTACTGGCAGCATTTTAATCTGGCAGGCTACACAGAAAAGATGCCCACATATGTTTTGCTGTCTTCCCAGGCTTCCAGAGAATGTGCATGGTCAACAGACTTGATAAGGCCACTGCATTAAGCAGACATTGCACTGGTATGTATCATGCAATGGGTTTAAATCACACCAGAAGTTTATTTGTCTCAGAATTTCTATGTATTGCTCTTTCAACATCTAGAAGTCTACTTTAATAGACAATTCTGAGGTATTTGGAGAATTATATATGTTTTTAGCTACTGTTTATATGAAGAGATTGCTTTCCAGTAAAAGCTTTGTTAAATGCTATAAAATCAAAGGCATAGCTGACTATTTGATGAGGTGTTGTGTGCACTGTGTCTGTTTTGGAAAAACAAGAACTCCATCCTAAGGGAAGGCCTGAGGAACTTAGGCAACTATATTAACATATGCATCTATGCCACAAAAATGCTCTGAAAGGGAAGAAGGTTGTAGGGTCTAATATGGAAAGACAAAAATGTTGCTATTTTGATCATATTTGGGTTTTGAAAGTTTTGGATAAGACTACCATATGACAATACAACTAAAGCAGAAGCAGCAAGAATTTCTGCTTGTTTTTGAATGGGTATTTCAGATAGAAGTATCCTGAGGACCCATAAAATGATGCTTGGCTCCTGATTGTTAAAATTCTTGCTTTTGTAGTTGCTTCTGGAAGCACATGACAATTTTCACTCCTGACCAAATGGGAATGACACATGCCTGATGCCCTTTCTGCAGACAGGCTGGTGAAATGCAATAATGGGAAAAGCTCCTTCCTAGTTTCTACCAGTAGAAAAGGAGTTCATACTATTGTTTTTAAAAACATTATTTCCTACCATAACTTCACAGAATCACAGAGTATGCACATTTGGAAGGAACCCAGAAGGATCCTCTAGTGCAGCTCCAGGCCCTGCATCTAACCATCCCCAAGAATCCCACGTCCCTGGGAGTATTGTCCTTCAGCACACCCATTTCTGAATTTCATTTAACTATTCACAGTCTCAGATGTTTTTTGTGACCACTACAAATTCATTAAAAACTACATGACAAAAAAACCTCCTTAGATTAATCTTCAAATCTGAAGCTGATATTCAAATTCAGGGGCTCCTTTTGTTCTTGTTATCACTTCACATACTCCATCTTTCCTTTCTAAACTGAACCGATTTGGTTTCTTCACTCATCTGGAAGTCTGTCTTGCTTACAACCATTCACACAAACCCTTCACCAGAAGTTAACCAGAGTTGTTGTGACCTGGATATTTCTATCCATGTGATCACAGAGCAGTCTAGCAGTATGAAAATCAAAGTATCCCACCAGATATGGATTTACCAGCAAATTCTTGTATGGCTCATTTGACAGAATGAAATGCAAACATTGGAAAAACAGCTTGTGAATTTTCACATGCCCATGTGAAAGTATGGGGTATAAATTACTTTGAAATCAAAAGCTAAAGTGCCATAAAATTCAAACACAGTAAGCTCATGTGAGGACAAGAAGCATAATCTCTGTGTTTGTGAACTTTTTATTGGCTTGCATTAAGGGCCTGGCTGTATCTCTGCCTGCAAAATCAAATTGTAGAAATGGAAGAGAGTAAATCTCTGCCCAGCAACTCTGTGCTTGCAGAACAGCAGGTGCAAGTTTCAAGGGCAGGTCAAGGTCATTTTCAAAATACAGCCCTTAGTGTAAGGCTATCGGCCAAAGATAATATTTTTCTTCCTAAGAGCTTATAACAACACAGGCTCCCATCAGAAATGGAATCACCTTGCCTTTGCCAGCAAAGAACCTTTCTGTTTCATGAACCTGGTGCCTACTGGGACACAAACCTAACTCCAGGTCCAAGGGCCTTCAACAACTTTGCTCTAGATGAGGAGACAGCTTCACACAAGGAAACAATTGCTCAGATGTCTTTCCCCATAGTCTGCCTGCCTGTTTCTTTTTGTCCTTTTAGTGGCTATCACTAGGATGAGCAAGGTGGCTTATGGCTGACACAACAAATTTTCACCTCCCTACTCCACAGCTTTCCAGGGAACATCATATATATATATAAAATAGGTCCAACAAAGATCTTTTCTATGCTGATGCTCTATGAGGCACAAATTAAGTCTTTCCAGGCTTTCTTGCTAAAAACATGAGCTACATCCAAAGGCCACTTTTCTCCTAAAGAAGGTAGAAGATGTCTGGCAATGTTATCACACTGCATGTGCTCTCTCAAGGAAGGCATTCTCACAGCTTCCTCTGCAGCTAACCTGAGCAGAGCCTTTGCCTGCCTGCCAGGAGGCTCTCAGTAGGCAAATTGTACAGCTGATTTCGGGGACATGAGATTTCTGTGTGACCTTGTACAACACAGGAACTTTCCCAGCTTAGCAGTTTCCCAGAGGTGTAATTCCAAAACACTCCCTGCAATGGTCCCACTACAGCTGCTCTGAGAGCACTTCCCAGCCCCCACCACGGATATTCTTCTTAGGATTCACAGTGGCACTACCCCAAACTGTGTAATCATGTACACTTTTCTTTCGTTGCTGTATATGTATCTGGATGTACTCATGTATGTTCAACTGTTTTCATCCTAACAAGTTACCCAGTTTTCTTTGCATCAGAAGCTTTCATCCTTATTTACTATGCCATAAATCTTGTGCAATTAGCTGCCTCAACTACAAATGTTTTTTATACTTTGAGACTATCAGCAAAAATACTCAACAGTGGTAGACCAAACCCAGACCTCTGTGGGACCACATTAGAAGCATGCACCCCTTTACTGAAGATTCCCCACTAGTAAATGCAGTTTTCAGTCACTTCACTCATTTATGATTTCTTTAATACGTGGAATAGCTCTTTGGCAGGTTACTAGTTTTTAATCAGAATTCAAAATATTTCAAAGTCACATTTGGAAGGAATTGAACCCTACCTTAACAGAATTAGCTTTGTCAGTCAGGAACACAATCTTTTCAATTGACAAAGTGAATTTATTTTAGTAGAATCCCTTTTCCATGCAGCCTCACAGACTAACACTCATTGACTTCCTGTACTTAAACTGTTTTTTGATTGTGTCCCACTGCCATTTTTTCCCAGCATCAATATCACCCTAACTGACCTATAATTCCCCCTGTTAAGCCATTTATCTCTTTAAAATGTCAGCAGACTAGCTTCTTAATATTTCATTGGAATCCATCCAATTCTTCAAAACTTGAGAAATTAAATCCAGTATTCAGAAAGCTCCCTGATTTGCTTCAAAAAAACCTTGACTGCCAAGTAGTCAGATAATTTAATTTTAAGATATTTAGACTTTCATAGTTACTGTTTGACTAAGCTACCATCGGATTGTGTCCCATATACCAGTACATTACACCAATGCAATAGATCTTTTTTTGGGCTACTTTCCAAGTTTTGTTCTCTAGGAACTGCACAGACTCTTGGCTTCCTTTCTGAGGAAGATGTTGTTTTTAGTTTTTGGATTTCTTCACATCATGGTGCCTGGTATGATTGTTATGACCACTTTGACCAAGATTCTTCTCATAATAGTCGGTTTTGGGCACAAATCACAGCTAGAAGCCCAAACATGCCACATCCTGAGAGGCACAGCTTTGGCAGCACGTCAGGGTGTGACCTACATCTTATCTTTTGCTAATCAAAGGTAATTTTATTTAAATTTCTGTGCTTTATTTTTATTTATGTTTGCTTACAGTCAGGTAATAGCATATGGGTTTTTGGCATTAGCAGGCACAAATACTGAGTAAGTATTACTGGATATCTTAGATCCATCAGAACAACCTGATTAACTGAAATCTGTCTTAGTTTGCATAAAATCCAGTATGTGTGTGTATTTTCTGTATGTGCTATGTGCATCCACATAAATTGTGTATGACATCAATGTGTTACTCCTGTATTACACAACCAATTCAATTTTCTCATTTTCCTTTGCCTTTTCCTTTCTTTTTTCCAGTACTAAGACACTCTTCATGAGCCTAGGATATCAATTCTGCACACCAGTCAATCTAAAACCAATGATAATTACCTTCCTCTAACTTAAATCACCTATTTTAACCAGGAAGGTGCTGTTCACCAGGCATGGCACTACCTCATGTGCTCCCCCCATCTGTGCTCTCCAGGCCTCTTCCTCTCTTCACACAGTGGTCAGTGCTCTGTAACAGGACTCTGCTGAGTCCATGCAGCTCTTCGTGTGCTCCCCAGCTGCCTTATGGACATGCTCTGCTGGCTCAGCTAACCCCTGTCTCGCTCAAGAATGGAGGTCACGTCCTGGGAGAGGACTGGAGGGGCATTCCTCCTCCTCCTCTTTGGAGATGCCAAACAGCATGGAGCTGAACACATTAGTGCGAGTTCACAAACATGCTGTGGCACATAAAAAAGGATCCCTCTAGAAGATGTCCTCCTTTCGATGTATCCAAGTCTATAAAACACAAAAACACTCTTAAAATGAAAAATCCATACCTATTTCATTCTGTGACTGCTACAGGCTGGTAGCAAGCCGAGAAGGAGGAGGGAGTTTTCCCTGTACTCACTTCTGATTCCAGAACTGGAGATCTTCCTGTTTGTTTTGGAATTATGTGGTACAAAGTGCAAAGAACTGGTGTCCACTTAGTCTAGGAATACACACCTGACTTACTGGGTCTCTGTGCTAGCATGCTTCGTGATCCTCTTCTTCAGTGACAGTGTTTTGGGGATACATACAGGGTAATTTTCCGACATTCCTCATCGACATGCTTTGGGCATCAATGCCAATGCCAGAACAGTCTTTTAAGTAAACATGGACACAGACCTTCAAAGCGTTTGAGATGGAAGTCAAAGGATTGGGTGAGAGGGTCTGTGTGGCATGCACATCTGGGTTGCTCTGGACACATCAGCAGATAAAGTGGCTTCAACTGACTTGAATCTCATGTTCTCATGACCTTGAAAAGTTAAAGAGAAGGGGAAGGCAGCACCCTTTTATTTATGTGAAGGTCACAAGCATCCAGAGGAAGGCGGCACCCAGAATTCACACTAATTTTGATACAGCACACCTCATCACTTCTGCTGGCAAAATAAGTCCCCTATGAGGTCTTCTAAACGTAGGCCTGCTGCCTCAGAGTCCTCAGGGAGACCTTACAGGGGCATTAGATCTGGCACAATTCTCAGTTACATGTAGCTAACTTATTCAACTGGGATAGTTCCCTCAAGGACAGAGAGAACCAGACACTGGACCAAGGTATTCTCAGGCTGGGATGTCAACACTTCCCCCTGGAAAGGGCAGTCAGGTGCTGTGCATAATCCTATACCTGGTGTCGTCTGAAGCCTGGATCTCCATATTACAGTGACACAGCTGTTCTGTCCCTTGACAGCCTAATGAAAAACGAAAGGCATGTAAGTGGGAAGTCACTTAATCCTAAACCCAGACAAAATCACTGTTCTGTTTTTTCCCTGTGATTCAATATGGCCTCTGCAAACACTGTCCACACCTCTTATGTCCTAAGTGGTACTGGCAGTGATGACTGCTCTTGTCTTTTCTCTCTTGAAGCACCAGCCTTGGCAGAAGCCATCCAGAAAATCTTACCTTAAATCTGCCTTATTGTTTCTAATAAAAGAAAAGGTCTTAGTTATGTTGTCCTGTCTGAAGGACAACCTATGTAATTCCATACTGGATTCCTGGAATTTCATGCAAAGGCAGCTAGAGTCAAAATCCTTTGTGCTGTGTCCAGGCTTTATGCAACACACTCCTGACACTCAGCTCATAACAAACTGTATGATCCATCATCACCTGAGCACCCATCCCACAACAATCTCTGCCTTCTTTCAGCATCGCTCCAAGATATGTCACATTTTTATGTCTGAATATATTAAATCCAGAGCTGTAATGTAAATATTTTCTAAGCTTTATGTCCTGTGTCATGTGCTGATGTAATTAAAGATCTTACCAGAATGCAGGCACAGACTCACCAAGGCAATTGTGACCCTGAATTCCCAATATTTTGAAACTAAAGTCTTAACTTTCATGGTTTATAATTATTTTTCAGTGTTAGAAACATCCTTTACAATTTATCTGTTTCTGTGCTCTGGTTCCTCTGAGCTAACATTTCTCATGTCCATGGGGAGATGAGGAAGTATCAAGCTTTTTTAAAAAATTCAACAGATTCCCCTCATACTCCTGGCCCAAGTCAAATAATTCTGCCTAGATGGCAGGTCACTGAAGATTTGCTACATCAAAAACTACAGTTCATGCTCCTGTGTAACAGAGAGGGAAAAGAGCTTAAAGACTTGAAGGTAGAACTTATTTATTAGACAGAGAAGTTGTCAGAATTTATATGTTTTGTTCTACAGAAAGTTCTGATATCAACATTTATTTTGGATACACATCTGGAAGAAATGTTGAAACAGTAATGTTTTTACTGAAAGCAAATGTGTCCTTTCTCAGAAAAAGTTTAGCTTCAGCCTGGTTTGATATAACTGTGGGTCCCCTGGAACTGCTGTGGTGCCCCACGAGGGTGATACATCATGTTGCTCGGTCGATGAAGTTCCCAGCCAGCGTCCTGTGATGTTTTGTGGCCATCTGACTCTCAGAATACATTGCAAAAATATAATGAGAGAGACGATTATGATGCATTATGGGAGTATGATGGATATAAATTAAAATGTCCACAAGGCACAAAGTAACTCTTGTGGACATAAATTAAAGCTGAACTGCCCCTTCATGAAATGTTTTAATTCAGTTTGACAAACCAAAGTATTTCAATTTAGGTTGAGCTAATTCAAAACAAAGCATTTTATTTTTCCCAATGGGGAGTAAAAATCTCCAGCAAAAGTGCCATAGGGAAATTCAGAGCTCTTGAAGACTAAATTTCCATTCAGAAAATTATATTCATGGGAAATATCTGACCCCCTATAATACATACTCCATATCCATGTTTATAAAAATATATAGACAAATATATTAGCACAAGCAAACATATATAAGACAGGATGGTTAAATATAGCTTAATATGCTTAATATACTGTTGGTGATATTTAAATTACAGTTAGTTGTATAATATCCAATACAAGCTGGACAGACGAAGTCATAGAGCATTTATTTCAAATGTCTATATGGATAACTCTATAAGTTGCTCAGCTCAGCTCGCTAGAAGCTCCTTTTTTTTAGTTTCTTGGGGGAGAGGGAGCTGAGAGGAAAAGGTGGCACATTTCATGTCAGCCTTGATGAATTCACAGAACTGGCAGGCCTTCTACTGCTTCATGACAATCCTGTAATACTCTAGCAACTGGGAACATCTCATTACATCCACAGAGTTTTCTGGCTTCCCATTTTAAAGGAGGGAATCTGCTTCCCTGAGACAGAACTCTGCTATTGCATTGTGGCAGAAATCTAATGTTTATGTATTGCTGACAGAGGCCTGTGTACACCTTCTGCATTATACCACTGCTCATAGGGAAAGATTTCACTTATTTTGGGCCCTAAGAAAAAAAATACTTAATACTTTTTGTCAAAAGGATTTTGTTTCCCAGAAACCAAAGTTCTGTTTAGTCCCCAGAGAAGAGTTCTATCCCCAGGAACCTGTGCCATTAGAGGCGGAAAGGTGCAAACAGCATCAAATCCAAACACCTCATCGTTTTTAATGAGGTTTCGCCATGGCAAAAAGTATGAAATTACATTCTTGTTATTCTTATTTCAGAAACATGAGTCATTCTAGACCATTTCAGACACAAAATAATGGCAAAGCAACTTTAGAAATTGCTGGTAAGTATTCTCACAGCGACACAGTTTGTCACTCACAGCTGCAATGGCGTTTCTGTAAGAAACACACTGCTAAGCTGGCCCATGACTCTGGAGAGCCCACAGCCACGTCAGCTCTGCCAGCTGCATCCTGCTCCCAGCAGCAGCCGGGAATCCTGTAGGAGGGGATATTTCTGGGATGCAGCTGAGCCCCGGGATCGCAGCAGCAAAGGTGCTTCAAGGCCGTGCAGACTCACACGGGGAGAGCCGTGTCCCACGCTCCCCTCTGCTGCCTGATCCCACCTGTCTGCCAGGCCATGTGACTGTGTTGTAACAGCTTGTGACTGTGACCTGCTTCTTTATGAAAAACTGGACCGCTCATTTTCCATTCCTCATTTTCCTCGCTGAGCTGTAGGGCCTGACTCGCTTCCCCGCCTCAGCCATCTGCCTGGAGTCATCCATCCTCGTGACCTTCCCAGAGTCGCTGCTTTCCAGGATGTGTGCCCACCTCTCCACACTGAAGAGAGCTTTCTGTTCTGTCCCAATAGATGCATGTCCTGGCATTTGTGCTTATTCAAGCTGAGTTTTGCTCAAAGGTTCTGGACAGGAGCTCAAGCCTGAATCAGTAGTCTGAATGAGTGTCCCCTCGTCCCCACCCTTCACCACACCTCCAGCATTGTCTCCCCTGCAAACTTCCCCTACAAACTCACCAGCTGGGAGTTTGTACTTCTCAGAGCTCACTGAAGGGACACACTTATCCCCATTCACTAAAACCGTGTGTCTGGCATTTCCACTCAAAATTTATCGCTGTACAATATGAGCCGAATATGAATATGAACAACAGCTGACAAAAGAAGCTGGAAAATATTGCTTGTGGAAGAAGGGTAACAGAATATGTTGTACAGTAAAACACTGGGCAAAAACACTCCAGGAGATATGGATAAAGCTTCAGTGAAGCTTTTATATACTGGGGCAGTGAGGTCCTGTGTACCTTTCTGAGAGACAGAAGCCTTCAGGGAGACACAAGTCTGTGCAACACAGGTTGCATTTTCTCCATGTCCTGAGCCCTCGCTACATGACAGCCTCACCATCTGTAGCTGTAATTTTGAGCTATAAATAGCATGAAACATTTTTTCCTTCCTCTGTGCCCGCTATGCCATTCATGCCACTGATGTCCTGCAACAGACCCATCCAGTCCTCATCCCATTTACCCTTTTCCTTCCCTATATTTGTGCCAGACTTATTTTGAGCCTATTTATCTGAGCCATTAATCATAGCATGGTTAGTCATATAAAAATAAAAAGAATTTCTAGTCTGTGGACGTGACAAGCCATTTCCAACTACTGAACAACTTGGCAAGAGATTTTTATTTCTTTGGTTGAAAATATTCAAGACACAACAGGGAGGGGTTTTTTATCTGTGTGTTTTTATAAAAAGAACATGTAAATGTGTCAGAGGGGATGAGATGGGAAACAGCCAACTCTTGAGCAGTTGCTAAAAGATGACACTTTGTAAACTATGTTGATAACCCTCTGTGGGAGGAATAGCAAAAACTTAATTAGTCCTGCTATATATTATGAGAAGTCTTATTTTTAGAGTTCTGAATGGAGCCTGCAGGAACTTCTTTTCCATATCCTCTTGTGCAGAAGTATGGTGCCTTGACTCCGTGGGAAGGTGAAAGGCTTACAGAAAAGAAGGTGACCCACAGTTTCCTGTGACTTAGCATTTTTCCGTCCAAACAAAATGCTTGCTGACTTCTAGGAAGGGAAAAACTCCTTCCCTTGTAATTTCTGGGATATAAACTGAAATAAAGAAGTCTATAGTTCTGACATCTGGAAAAGAACCCGAACAATGAGGTGTCCCAGATCAGCTTGCTGCTGACCCCTTGAGTAATATAGAGAAAGCCATTGAATCTCTTTGTACTTCACCTCTGTCCTGGAAAATGGCCATAATAGGAGCTTTTGAGACACAGATGGATTTTCCACCTTGTCCATGTTTTTTGCTTTTAACCAATTTTGTGGGTTTTGCACTAAGGTATGCCTAAAACCTGTTAAAATTGCCCACATAAAAGACAGAGATTGTAGATGAAATTGCTGGTAACAGCATGCTAAAGTCATTCACCTCAGCATGTGAAGGGTTCAAAACTAAATCAAAGTTCTAACTCAGACACATGAACACAACTCTTCTGTAAACATTAATACCTTAGCTGCCAAGCTCTTGGCCATTCTAGGTCAGTGCAGTCTCATTATAGTGTGGAAAGGACCCTTCTTCTTTCAGATAAAGAACTTTTCATTAAAAGTAACTCTAGGCCTGCAAAAATTAGTAGTTTCCTGATAAGAAGCTATTCTATTCAAATAGTCTTCTCTATTCCAGACAACATTTTGCATCTTTCACTTTGGGCCAGTCTCATCTGGTTGCTGAGCTTCAGTTGAAGTGCATGGGAAACATACTGTAAACTCTGTTTTCAGTGTCATTTGAGTACTGCACTTATCTCAGATAACCAAAGTCTTGTGGGATGCCCCTCCTTTCTAATGCAGAACACAAGAATAAATCAGTAAAAACAAAACTGAACAGCGAAAGACACTGAGAGCCACTTGGGACCACTGTTGTAGATGCCTCTTCCACTGGGTGAAAAGTCAGAGACAGCACAGCTGAACAGAGAAACATGGTGAGAAAATCTTTGTATAGCATCAAAGAAAGACACCTAAAAATAGCTCAAATCTTCTTTCTCTACTTGTTTAAATAAATCATCTTTCTAAGTAGAACTGACACTTTGCAACCTCACAGCCATATTTATAGGAGGTGGCAATAATTTTCAAGAATGGTCTAAGCTGGGAGGGAAGTATTTGATCTGGAAGGCCACAACAGATTGGTGATGACTGATTTAAACTTCAATGGGTTATCTGAGATTAAATAGCAGGAAACTTTATAAAAATGTCAGTTGAGAAAGAGAAAAGGCTTTGAGGAGGTGTGAAGGATTCAGAGAGCTTTAGATGCATCAAGTCAAGGCTTGTGATTGCTTCTGACATAAGGCTTCTCCAGCATTGTTTGCAGCCCTGACAGATACCAAGGATGTGTCCAGGCTTCCCTCAATGATGCTTTAGCTCTGCCTCCCTGCACAAGGGGATGCAGTGTTATAACACCATGGAAAAATTGTGACATCCAAGCATTTGAGGATCTGTCCTTCTCCTACCCAAGGTAAGAATTTGGAGCTGCTGGTGTGGTCCAGACGATTGTCAGCTGTAGGAAGAGTTGAGCAAATGTCCCAGGTGCAGCCATCCAGTGTCCCTGCTTTATGGACAAGACAAGAAAGAGATTTGTTGTTACCTTCAGGAGGCTCCAACTCATGTCCACCCTGTACAGCTCCACACAGATCTGGGCTGGGATCCTAACTCTACAGCAAAACCACTTCAGTAAATCCAACGAAAAGCTGTCCTGCATGACACATCTCCATTGGGGATCCTGTTCCTGGAGCTTCAGTAGCTCCAAACACTTTCCATCATAACAGCTCCCATGTTTCCACTACAGCTTGAAAGATAACCCAGGAAAACCCAGCTTGTACCTAGTGAAAGGGAGCCCACAAGATGTTTGAATATAAGTGAAATATAGATGTCAGTGTCCTGTACTGTCACAGAAAGCACTGCTCTAATCCATCTACACCTGTCCCCTTTCTGTATTTTAGGGTCCCCCCTAGGCCAGCAGACCATGTTGTGTTTTAAGGGCTGTCATTCATTGTGAGGCACTCACTGTCCAAGGAAGGATACTGAAGAACTCAACAATTCCAGTGAGCAAGACAATATTTTTGTGTGATGGGAATCATTTATTCAAGACTATTTCTAAGATGGGGATGATTCTACAGACAAATTTGACTTTAGCTGTTAAAAATATTCAGATTTATTAGCTATTCTTGTCAGAGTAATATTTTACAGCCTGTAAAGTCATTCCTCCTGGAGATTTTCAAAAGTGAGAGTTTTATTCTACATGCTTTCAAGCTCTACACACTGAAGGGAGGAGGAAGTCATCAGAGATCAGGGCATATTGAAACAGGCATAAGAAAATATGTGCACTTCTCCTCTTCCTCTCCTTATAGTACTGTGTAAATGCTGCCTCCTAGAGACTCTCGGCATCTCCCAGGTTTCATGGCTATCTCTGTTTGTGAAATTAACCTGCTGCTGCAGCTGCTACCTCCTCCTTCTTCATTTTCACTTCCAGTTCAGGCTCGGTGGTGGGGATGAACAGGAGGGAATAGAAACGTTCATCATCACAGTCATAAGAACTTTTGAAGACATACAAAAATTCCATACCTCAGATGCTCCATTTCTCCTCCTGCCAACAAGCCCACCAAACAGAAGGGCCGGGTTGTCTTGTGCAGAAGGATGGAGGGATGCAGCAGGTCATTTGACAGCAGTGGCTAAGGTGGCATTTCTGTTTGCGTGGCTGGTCCCTCAGAAGACCATTGCCAGGCACACTGCATTTAGGGGTTTCCTGCAACATAGTGGTGGGAAGACAACAGGCTAGAAGAGGTGACTCCATCTGCTTAATCGGACCCTACAGAAGGACAGTAGAAATTCAGTTACGGAAAGCAGAAGCAAACTGCCATGGACTTCTGCTATCAGACAACTATTCATGTGTCTGGAGACACAGCCCAAGCTCATGCATAGCAGATGGGTGTCCAGCTGCTTCTTGGACTTGTAAGCACCCACTCTGTTGCGGCAAGCACAGGCCATGATTAGTGCTACCCGTACCATGAAGTGGTTGCAAATGGAATTAAAACATATCATATGTATAGCCACTGCTGTCATTGCTATGGCTTTTGGGGAAGAGAGTGAAGAAAAGGCCAAATACAGCATAAGAGAATCCCTGAGAGACACGAAATCTCAGGCATTTGTAACTCCCAGCTGGAAAGTTGAGTTGTTGAAAGGAGACTGTGGTTTTAAGGAAGCTCACTGGATAAATCTGACAGGGTGATAAAAACAGTTTGTGTTTTTGCTCCATCTCCAGCAGCACCCATGTTATTCTCAGCATGGTCATGACTTAGGTCTCAGCCTCCATCTGCCTGCTTAGGGGAGATCATTTCATTGTGTCAGCTGTCAAAGATGTGCACGGCACTGCTAACCTGCTGCAGCAATGTTTCATGGCATCGGTCAAACTCAGCAATATTCCTTTACCTACACTTATCTGACTGGCAACCTTTGCCCTGCCTTCCACATCAAATCCCTTTAAAGACCAATAAAACACCCAGTGATATTGCCTGAGGCTAACCTCAAAGGCAGTTGGATCAAATTGTTAGAGTATTATTCAACATGTCTAATTTCAGGTGTCTGCAAGGAAGCATTTTATGACTCAGTGGGTTGCTCTGGGTCCTCTTGAAAGTCACAAAGGGAAATAAATACTTTTAGGATCTGATCGTTTCATTGTTTTAGACATTTACATAACCATGACGTAACTAGCACTGTGTGAAGGGAGGCTGCACATCCAGACGTCCAACTCCGAAGAATATGTCCACATCTGGTCAGCTGCATCCCACCCGCTGTGACTAAAGGGAGAGAGTGCATCATACTTGCTCACATTCAAAATTTATACCATCCAAAGCCTCCTGCCAAAACCAGCAAACCTCTTCCTTCGCACAAAGGGACAGTTCTCCGTGTTTTGTGGTTCTCATTTACTCCTTGAAACCTGAAGAAATAGGGAATTCTAACTGCAAGGAAGTCTGGAGTGCAACATCAAACTTATCGCACGAGACCATTTCGGTACATGAAATCCCAGCTTCCACTCACAGCTTCTGGCTGATGGTTCTGGGCCCTTAATTCACTGATTAGCTAAAAATTTCATAAAAAGTTCCATGTAACAACAAGGGATAGAATAAGGGAAAAAAAGAAAAAGGCAGGCTTTGATCAGAAACATGGTTTGAATTTTTCTTCCTAAAGCACAGTCAAAAATGTTTTGTCAAAGCAAGGTGGAATAAACCTACAGCTAGTATTTAAAATACTCCTAGTGACTAAACAGCACTTGACCCAGCAGGACTGCAGCTTGAGGTTACTGGCAGTTCATTGCCTAGAAACTATTTAGGTGTAAATATAAGATAAATAACTTATTTTCACTGCAAAGAGCAAAAACGATTTTTGTGAATTAGTTGAATTTACAAAAATTCTTTAATTTAATTCAGTATGAAGTGATATATGTAACAACAACGTGTAGTATTTGTAACATATTTCTGCTGTGAATTTGCCTAGAAAGTTTCCTAGAAGGAAAAGCAAGGAAAATATATCCATATTGAATTTGACAGGCAGGGATTTTTCCATGCTCCATGACTCCAATTATTTCACTTGCATTTGAGCAGAATAAAAAAGCTGCAGAAGACTTAAAATTGACTAAAAACGTATATCTTCCAACAGTTTTTTGGAGTGTCTTTGGACACTAATATATCTGAGCTTCACTTCAGTGTTTCGCTGGGGGATTTTGATAGTAACATGTAATTGTTGGTTCATTCTGGCTTGTGGCACCAGATCATTGTGGTCCACCCTGATCTAACTAACAGTGCCTTTTCCACATCCTGATTTTTTTGCTGTTGTAGTTCTTACACTACTGGTTGCTACAGATGTTGTACCTGCCATATTTTAAGCCCTGCAGAGAATTATAGAATATCTTGAGTTGGAAGAAACCCATAAGGATCAACTCCATAAGTGCAACACCATACAGACCATTAATTTATATAATGGATAAATTGATTCTGTGCCATCTCTCACCTGGATGCAGTCCCTTTGCAATGGAACAGACCTGTAGATAACAGGATTGCCTGGGCTGGCTCCCTAAACAGTGCGTGCCACTCTCTCACGTGCACACACACAATGATGGCACCATGGAAAGAGCAGATAAGCAATCCGCATATGCTGCACACTGGCTTTTGATCTGATCGTACGGGAGAGAGCACTGAATGGGACAGTAACTTAGAGCTGAGTTTAAGTTTTTGGGGATGATGGTGATGTGACACTGCGCTGGATGGAGCCTCGTAGTCAGGAGAGCAGCAGCAGGCTGCACATGACACCCCAAACTCAGCCCTGAGAGATAACTGTGCTCTTCTCCTGCTCTGCTCCAACTCAGTGATGCAGCGCTGGCATGGACCTTGCTGACTGTGCTGGGTTTGCTGCTGAGGTGCTGAGCACAGAGTTCCAGGGCTACCATGCCCTCCTTCAGCCCCAGACAGGGGGAACTTCGTACATCACTGAGACAGCCACTCGCTCTGGCTATTAGCTTAGGGCCCACAAAATTAAAAGTCTCTCCACTGTGTTGACAGCTGGAATCGTTTTGGTTGTGACTACCCTCCAGCATCACACTGCTTTTCTGACTGTTCTGACTAGAGGACACTAAACAAAACTCAGCTGAGTGCTTCAGACTACAAACAGCTTTGTGAAACCAGAGTGCCCCTGACATGCAGCCCTGGGTAACTGCCATCATTTGTTCTCAAAAGCCCGCTTCAAACAGCACCATCTATGTTTGATATGCCCTTTCCAAACATCAGGATTTATTCTTGGGAGCGCACAATACTCTCGGTCTGTATTAAAGAGCTCATTGTTTGGGTTCACAGAACTTAATAAATATGTCCCAATCTTCAGCTTGCCATTTTAAAGGAAATATTGACAATTATATAGATAAAACTAGGAAAAAATTGCCTCACACTTCATCTGCCCATGATTAACAAACTACACCCTGCACTGAACAAGAGAAAGGGCACCATCCAGCCTGGATGTTTTGGGATCTCCTGGAAAGGCCATGTGTCTTGGAACTTCTGCATAACACTTGGCAGTGCACACCATTGCTCCAAGTGCTTCTCTGTGTGGGGACAAATGGCACAGCCACCCCTTCCCCACATGCACGGATCCATGTGGAGCTCCATGCTGGAGCTATTTCCCCATTTTGTGCCTCCATGGGAAGCCAGTGTGGGAGGTGCTGCTGTGCTGCAGTCCAACACACCTGCTGTCTGCAGTGAGCTCTACCCAGCCTTTATTTCCTGAACTACCTCTGGCATTATTCAGTTAGATCCCTGCCTGGTGGAGACAAGTGTGTGGACATGAGGGAAAGGGCTGGAAATCAATTGCAGTGAAGTTTTTCTGGTGAGAGAAGTGCCACAGACAAAAAAAAGGGAAAACACACCAGAGACATAGGTTGCTGAGAGAACACCATGCTTTGCTGAAAGAAGACTAAGCCAGTTTCAGGGTTTCAGCTCTAATTTTAGAGAAATTCTGTAACACCACTGAAAAGGGTGTACTGTGAGAACTGCAGTCTGCTACTGCATCTCTGCAGCACTGTCTGCCTCCAAGGTCAAGTAGGCAAAAGCAGCTTACACTCCAGGCAGCAAGGCACAGGTTCTGTAGAAGATGAGAATGAACCCACACTCACACATTCATGTAGTAATCTCCAAACCAAAACTTTTCTTGAACCTGTGTGGGTGAAAGGAAGGGGGGAAAAGGCAGGCAGGCAGGCAGGCAGGAAGGCAGGCAGGAAGGCCTGTAAGCATAGTTACAGAAGTATAAATAACCTTATTCTTTGTGCAGAGGTCTGGATAAATGGGTAATCTGATTAAAAGACTAGGGAGAGAGATAACACTCCTCCAGAAGGGAGAAAAAAAAAACCAGAAGTTTTCCTTGCTCATTGGCAATCTTATGCTGATTCTACTTTTCCTCAACTATTTCAAATCCTTGCTTTATGGTCATTGTTTCTATTAATTTGTGTTCCTTTGCATTGAAAACCAAGAGAATGACTTCACCATAGAGACAAGGGGACAACTCTGGGCCACCTGGAAATTTTGCTGTCTCTAGTGGAGAAGGTTTAAATAGTGAGAGAAGCTTTACAGCACAACACAGGCAGAGAAACAAGACACTCCATCTTGGGGAGATGACATTTGCCAAGTTCTAGGCTTGTTATTGATGTCCTATCAGATACAACCACACTCATTATCCTGGCAGGAATGGTAACATGCAGCACAGAAGGTGCAAACAGTTATTTTAACTCACTGCAGGAACACATGCACTCACACACTACACATTTTGAGGATGTTATCCTGCGGAAGGGACACCTATCAGCTAAAGATAGGCATAAAGCATTTGGAGCCTTCTCAACACATGCCTGCCCCAGTCATTTTTATACACAAACAAGCTACTTCATGAAAACAAAGGTCTGAAGCTCAGACGAGTATTTATTGACCACACACCTAACTAAAATGCCTATTTTGATGCTGAAGCAATTAACTTATGAAAAGAGAAGAAGGAATAAAAGTCAATGACTTTTGAACTGAAGGGTTAGAAAAGCAAAAACTTGTGAAATCACAGTAGCTCTGAGTAAATGTCCTGTCTGAATGCTAATTCTTCCCACTGAAAAAGTAAATATAACAACAACTATAGCAACAAGCTAAAACATGCATGCTTTAAACTTATAAACAAACAAAACCCCTCCAAAACCACCCTCAATCCTATACAGTGCTGGAATACTTAGTTATATATTCCTAAGGAATTTTTTTTTATGACACAGTAGCTGTGTTACATGTTCTCAAACAAATAAACCACGTCTTTCTACTGCTGCATGAAAACAAAGTTACGTAAAAGCCTGTTATTTGCAGCATAACCTTTCTGAAGAAGCCTCAGCTGATGTCACGTAGTTATTTGTCACCCGAATCTAATACTTTCTGCCCTGTGCCAAGTCATTTTCATGGGATCTGCAGGTGTGATGCGGATCAGAAATACCTTTGCCATCCGTCACTGCTGAAAATCACTGGAGCTGGATCCATCTGCCTGTGTTTACCAGGCAACCAGAGTCGCGTTGCTAATGCGAAGGTCGCCCCATGTGAACCCATCAATCAGCAGCCTGGAGGTTTCAACCCTCTACCAATATCAGGAATAAATTCAAGGGAACAGTTTTTAACCCCTCACTGTTTCTAAAGGGCCAGCTACATCTCTCCTTCATGGAAGCAGTTTTCAAAATCACATCCTTAGTGACATTCTGTGTGGGACTTCAATACCATTTGTATGAGATACACCTGTGATCTGCCCACTCAAAACTGCAATTTACCTGCTGAATTCAGCCCAAAATAGGTAGGGTAGCTAAATGAGCTGTAATTGCTGGATTTAAATGCCAAGAAAACTCCTACAATATATGTTCTAAACTGATCACCAGCTATACTAAAAATACAGTTTAAACTATTCAACTCAAAACATGATATTACATTTAATGAAAAGTAGCATTTAATTTTGTATAAGGATTAAATGTTTCCTGTGTTTGTTTATTCCTAATTTGGCTTTTTGGGGATGTGTATGTCAAGATTACAAATTTAGTCAGCTGCTCAGTCATGCTTTAAGTTAATGTGCTATGTGCCTTTCTGCTCTGTACAGATCCATGCCTTCATGCTCTTTTGTGATTGAAGCTAGTCAAACTAATTAGTTCAAAAAATTATTTCTATTTCTAAATTGTCTGCAAGCAGACTGGGATTTCCACTTATTTTGTCCTCATCTGAAATTGTTCAATGGATTCTTTGTCCAAGCATAACTCAGACCATAAACTCCTTGTCGTTGACCTGCAGTGACTTATCCAACCATCTCATGTTCCCACTACTGGGCCTGGGAGAGTTGTGCATCTGTGTGTGGGTTGGAGCCCTTGACAGAGAAGGAAAGGTTTTGAAAAAGGTATGTGCTACTAAGATACACAACTGCAAAACCTGAAGACGCTTATCTTAGAGCTGGTGGAAAATAAACATAGCTAAAAAAAGACAAGATCTTCATGTACCACTGAAGTGTATTCACCTCTGGGCAATAGTTCATAATAATAGCTTAAATTTCCCAAGTAGCTGATGTGAAAAATATAAACTGAAACAGCAGGAGTTAATTTAGACTGGGGGCTGTCTACCTCCACTAGGTGGGCCCTGGCTCAAATGCTAACTTTATAAAATTTTAACCCTATTAAAATGCCCTGTATCAATCAGTTAAACAGTTGAGATGACCTATATTATAGCTAGAGCTAATGAAGGCTGGTCTTTTAAGTTCAAACCTGTTGTGTTCTCAGTCAATTTGTGGGACTTATTATTTGTGTGCTATTATTTCATGGTTAACCATGAAATAATGCATAGCTTTTCCCTATGTGTTCTATATTATTTCAGTACTTGTTTTTTATTTATTTGTTTTTTGGTTAAAACCATTTAAAGAGTTTGCTCTTAAGATTTATAATAAAAAATGGAGTAATCAATTAAAAGTCACCTTGTTTTGAGAAGAGCAGCACTGTCTTTAGGTGTTGGCAATTTTGTGAAAACTTCTGAGAAATAAGTGCTTTACACCTTGGTTTTTGTAGTGTCTGTCACTCAAGCTCAAGACTGTTAGCTTACATCAATTCTCGCCTGTATCATTCCTCTAAAGCATTGCCATGGGAAGTGATTTTGGCTTCTTAGCTGTTTTGTTGCTCCCACAAAATCCAGTGACAAGTCATCAGAATGCCTGTGATGAGATGGTGGTCTCAGCAGCTTTCTGCAGTGGCAGGGATGACAGTGTGAGGTGCTAATACAAGTCAGTGATTAATGGGATATAAGAACCCAGATAGATTAGAATGGATTAGGCATGCATATGCTTCATTTGAAATTAAACCTTCACCCAAAAAAAAAAAAATCCTGTGTTTTTTTTTTGCCTTGCCAGACACACCAAGCTCTTCTGAGTCTCTGGCTTTCCAGTGTCAGGGAGCTTTATCTATAGCCTGACAAAGCAGAATCTCTAGAACTGAATTCCATTTGTCTACTACCTGTTTTATACCTGTCATGGCAGCAGCAAAGACAGATAAAGGAACCAGCAGCAGATTCCTGAGTGGATCTATTGCATTTTACACTGGTGTAGGCAAAGGTGGGATTTAAATCAACCAACCCATGTAAGCATTCACTCCTGACCCAGTATTAACCAGCTGGGAATCATCCATGCTGCAGCAGCAGCAGTAGTAGCTCAGTGCTGTACTATGAAAATCGATGAAAATTCAAGCTGTATCACAGATGTTCTCCCTGTGCCTCATTTTTCCACAATTGAAATGGGGCTGCAATGCTTAGAAGTTTGCAGTTTGTAGGAACCTGTGGTTAGAATTGTAGGAATCTGTGGCTCTGTGTTATCATACACTTGGACATAAGTGATCTTCTCCTTATAGACTCTTCCAAAGTTTTTCTTTTCCTGTAGAATCACTTAGACAGTCCTTTTATGAGCTAGAATTTCCTATTTCTCTACTAGTTCAAACATCAATCTCAGCAAAGCTGGGTCCGTGGAAGCTCAGTTTAAGATGCCTCTTCCTTCGTTAAACAAAATATTTGAGTATCTTTCTATTATTTTTGTGGACATTTTAATTTGAAATACCCTGGGATTTTATTTTTTAAAAAGTCCCATGCATTTTCTCTTTTTTTGGCCAAAACATGCTCTCTTTTCCCTCTCAGTGCTTGAATACCAAGTGGCTTTAATGGAATTGCTGAGATAAGGAATATGGAAGATTAGTGTGTTGCCTCAAACACAGCTCCTCACATGAGTAAGAGAAGCGTGCTTTGGCCTTTAGACGTTTTTCCCTTACCTGCTTCAAGGTCTTGGCAAACCACTGCTGAGCCAGAACTCTTCATCTCCAGCTCTAATCGGGCATTGTTTGATGCCAGGAAAATGCTGAGGGACCTCTCTGAGAAATGTGGCTCAGTCAGAGATAGAAGCACATCAATAAGCACTTTGGCTGGGTATCCTACCATGGCTAATGCAAAGGAGTTCATGGATGTGTGCTGGGGTGACTGCTGACAGTTATGTGTGGAGATGTGGTTCCAGTATCACGATGCCCTTTGCAGCCTGGAGGGAAGAGGAAAGTAAAGGGAAGACAGAGCAACAGGAGCATTTAGAAGTGAATTAGTTAAAAAGTTCCTCTCCATGTGAACCTGTCAATCTTCAGTAGAGGATTATGCCCACTGGGGTGAGTAAGCCCAGGCGTGCACACACACACACACAAACATACACACACACACAGACTTTCACATAGTATCACTAAGACCTTGTGGTTAATTATAGCTCTGAATCTGACAGAGAAAAATTAGAGGGGAGAGGGACAGCTGCGGGATCCTGGGGTGTAGGGTCTGATTTCCAAAGTAATCTGCAGCCCACCAAGGATCTTCACTTTGGAAAAATAAAGTTCAGCCATTTCTAGTCCCTGCCTGCTGCTTTTCCATTGCCTCATGCGTGCCGTGAGCCTCTGAGCTCCTAGCAGGGTCCCCATAGCAGCAGCCTGGCCCATGCTAAGCAAAGGTGGCTTGTGCCAATGAAAAATGTACATAAGCTGGGACTTCTCAGACCTTCTTTTCTTTTTATCCTGCATTTTTTTTCCCTAGCTCGTTGCAGGAGATGAGGCTGTGAGACTAGTGCCAGTGTCTTTCTTCCTAGGTCTGCAAATTTCTCCTAAACCTGTAAATGAAATGAGGTGGCAAGTTTTTAACCTTTTCTGATCACATGTCATTTGACTCTTCTGGTGTCCAGAGCCAGAAACAATCCTGTTGATCCCACATTTTAAGGATAAGGATAATTCAAGGTCTGTGTATCGCAGCTGTTTTCCTTTGGAAAATGGGAGACTTCAGAGAGCCTTTCTGCTTGTCTTGAACCTGCTTGCATGTAATGAAGTCATATTAAAAAAACCCCACCAAAACCAAAACCAAATTAAAAATCTCAAAACAAACGAACACACAAACAAGCAAACCCATAAATTTGTTACAGCATGAGCTGAAAGGGTGAGTTCAAAGATTGCATAAAACGAGGATCACTGTGTTTAAGATTTGTACCTCTGGTCTGGGTTCCAAGTCTTTGAGAGACATTTTAATGTACACAGGCAAATAACAACCCCTCAGGGTTACTAAAGTACAGTACAGTCAGGAGCTGGGATCAGGTCTCCACTACAGGGTCAACAGCACTGTTGGATGCAAGCATAGCTTTTAATGCATCAAACTCCAATGAACTGGAAATATTAGTGATGTGCCAATGCTTGAAGAGTATATATGGCAGGGAATTATAGGCTGCTTAGCTTGACAACAACCTGAGGCTGATGTACTGGCTGATCAGAAGATGGAAAATCCTACACCGCTTAAATAACTTCTTTAACTTAAGAATTTCTCACAGCAGATCCTTTTTTAGTATTACCATTGTTTACTAGTATTTTCCAAGGAAGATTAATTAAAAACATCCATACCAGCTTAATGTGCTGTTGTTCTTCCAGATGCATATTATCTTCAACATTAAGTACAAACCTCACACAAATGCAGACACCAGACTCTGCCAGAGCTTATTAGACGTTAAGCACAATGCATCTTATACCTTTTGAAATCTATAGAAAATTATTTTAAAGTTTTGCAATTGTGTTTATCCAAATTGTGATTTCCCTATTCACAGCCACTCATTCAAACTGTACTATAAGTTTCTTGACTTTCTTTAGGTAGAAGATTCTAGGAGGCATAGAAGCACAGAATTTTTCAGGTTGAGAAAGACCTTTAAGATCATTAAGTCCAACCATAAACCTGACACTGCCAAGTCTACCATTAAATGATGACCCTAAGTGCCACATCTACACAGCTCTTAAGTGAGCATAGGGATGGTCATTCAGCCAGTGGTTGGCCAAGTGGACAGATATCCCTAGGACACAGCTGAAGCAGTTGAACACTTCATTATCAACGCTGTTTCTTTCAACTAAAATTGCAATGGAGCTCAGCTGACCTAACACTAACTGGATCTAACTCAATGCAATGTTAAACAGGCAGATTAGTTAAAATTACCTTTACCAGTCACTTGAGCTATAACAGTCTGAATTTGTCCTCACAAAAAGACCCAAAGAGTTGTTTAGCCAGCTCTCTGGAGTAGACAATAAACAGCCGCGTGGGTACAAAGGTAGATCAGATTGCTCAAAACCTCTTCCAGCTGTGTTTTGAAAATCTCCAAGGGTAGAGATCTTAGAAAAGCCTAAAATGACATTTTTCCCTTCACAAATACCCATTCCCCTTTGGAGAGAACATTTCCCCTTTGCTGGGCTCTTAAGAATAAAATCCTCTGTATCCATGTACTGATTTATAGCCTCTTCTGTATTCTGCCGGCTTTGCAAAACAATCCCTTTCCTGTTAACCCATGCATGGGGGCATGCCCCAGGGGGCACAGGTACAATAACCTAACATCACCACCCACATGGGCTTTGCAGGTCCCACTTGAAGCATATAATCACTCCAGGTCAAAAGTTTTCCTTGCAGCTGGTAATGGCAGGAGGAGAAGCCCTGTTCCAGTTTGGAGTGCACAGCTAGGTGTTGGTGGGCAGCGGACGTCACCAATCCCTACAGCTACAACTGCAGTCCAGTCACCGTGACAACCAGCCAGCGAGGTGGTTTCACCTCTCAGGAATGCTCTGGGAGTGCCAGATGGAGGCTCTAGTGAAAGGCTCCAGTGAGCCTGAATCTCCACTAACTTACCCCTTTGTGCTTTGGACAGAAAAACTGCTGAAGGTGTAAGGACAGCTTGAGCAGAGCAGGGAATCTAGAGCTGTAGGGCTGCTTTGAGCACTGCTGAGCTCTCCACAGGGACAGAGGGTTACCAGAAAGGCAAGCCTGTGGTGTGTCCCAGGGCAAGTCAGGGCTGTGCACCTCTTCATAGCTAATGCTGCACTGAGACATTACTTTGGAGGCCTGAGCTAGCAGTCAATGCTGAGACTAGGTCCAGGGCGCTGACAGGCTCTGTAGCCAAAAAATCCTTAAGTACTTGCTGTTTTCTCCATCAGGGCAGAAATTGCTCCCTGTTTAACTGTTTACACCAAAGCCTAGAAAGAATGTAGTCTGAGAAATTACGGAGTGTTACAACACTGTAGTTACCCTGCAGCTCACCTGCTCTCATTTCTGCTTGCCCTTGTTTCCTTGTCTTCCCCTCAACCCCTTCATTCTCCTGGCTTACCCACCATCCATTCATTTTCTCTACTTGGTGGGGGTTTTCTCCTATGCCTCCTTTTTACTCTTTCTCTGAACCACTTCTTCTCCCCTCCCCCTGCCCTACATTTTCTGGCAGAGGTTTGGTCTCTGAGTTCAGTGTTATTCTTCCCTGGAGAAATGACTTAATGCCTTGGCTCTAATGAGCAGTTTGCTAACTGTGAGCCCTTGCTGCTTGGTCTATATGGAGATGTGCATGCCAGTAATTGGGAACCCCATTTTTCTTCTGCTTTGCTTTTCTTCTCCCCCGCTCCCTTCTTTTACCCAATCTCATTTAGCCATAGGATGGCTGAAGAGAGCAGAGTCAGGCAATTGGGTTAAGACCTCTTGTGCCAGATCACTGTTGTTCATGCACTCAGGAGAACAAGCTCCACGGCTCAACAGTCACAAAAACAAGGCTCATGAGTATACATAAGGGGTTTACCCCATGAGGATGTTTTCCCACTTATTTTGCAAGCAACTTGACATGACCTTGAATTGTATATGCTCTGTAGTGTGGACACTGCTCTGGGTTGCCATCTGCAGAGACGTGTCAGCTGAGCCCTGCTTTCCCAGAGCTGTGGTTGGCTGAAGGCAGTCCGTTCACCAACTTTCCAATGTTCCTAGCTCTGACCAATTCCCCTCTACCTCATAAACACAGGATTTCTCCAAGTTTTAAAGGCCCTCGGGTACCCTAACTTGATCTGTTCCATTCAACCACTTCCTGTAAACAGACATTTATGGTAATTTTAGAGTACACCAGGGCCCCTTTTATATTCAAAGTGAACCTTTGCTCCCAAAAGTCTAGACTTTGACCTCCCCTCTCCCCAGCTTTCATGGTCAAACTCCTCTGGGCTTCCCACTCCATTCTTTGCCTCTGAAGTTCCTGGCCCAGCCTCTCTGCTTCTTTCTTGTGGTCTTTGCAGCTGCTGAACACCCTGCTTGCAAAGCATGAGAAGACACTAGCAATGGTAGTCAGCAGCACTTTCTTGAGCAAAGCACCCCACCAGCAAGAGGCCAAGCCTCAGTGCACTGCAGCTTCCCATAAAACAGAGGCTGAGAGCACAGGAGGGACCATGGCTGCAGCTGGCAGAAGGTGTCAGACTTTAAAAGTCATTTTAGTGCCTGAAAAAGCTCAAGAACACAAAGTTTCCTGATGAAAATTACACTGGAGTCTTCTAAAGTGTATCAAACCACAGAATTAGCCACAACCTAGGGGTGTCACATTTCTCTTGGATGGCCCTTTCAAAGTCACCTAGTGACTGCTATCCTGCATTGAAGGGCTTCCTGCTGATTACTTTCTTGGGATCCACCAGGACCTAATCCTTGATGAAACTGCATGTGCACCACCCACATGGTTGGCCACTGTGGCAATGCCAGTGCCAGCAGCTATCCATAAAATCTTGCTAGCCTTTGTGCACAGCTACGTTCCATGCTGCGGTTGCATCCGAGTCCCTGATTCATTGCTTAGCCTGGGAACCACATGCAAGAACTTTATTCTGAGTGCATTCCCAAGAACTTACATGACAGTGATCAGTATTATTTTAGTGCACAGCCTGGACTCTCTGTCTTGAAAGCACAGTTTTTCCTTGTGTCATTCATTACCACATCCTGCCTTCCAAGTCATAAGCTGATAACAAGACCTAAAGCCCACCGTTAACAGAATGTATAATTAAAAACCTTATGATTTGACCTGTTGGCTAAGCTGACTAACAGTGGTCAGTTAGGGCTACAAAGTCTCTTGCACTCCAACTTGACTCTCTGAATTGAAGCAGGAGGTTGGTGATGTTGATCTCGGGAGACAGTCAGCCCTGTTCTTCCAGTGATTTCACATCTGAGGACTACTGCTGCTGCTGTTCCCTGGGGCTCAATATCTCAGCCTCTTTGGGAACCAGAAAGGAGGACTTGTGTCCTCTCACAGATATGGCCCATTGCAGGTAATGCCCTCATATCATCATGGATTAATGCACCATTTTCAAGAAGTGGAGGCAGTTTCCAACACCATGAATCTTGTCTTTCTTTTTCTCTGCCCTTTGATTTTTATTTTTCCACTTTGACAGGTCGTTAATATCTCTGACATCAGTTTCTAATTGTTTGGACCATTCTTGGCTTTCGTTTTCTGCTCAGCAAAGCCTCAGAGAGTGACAAGCCATGCTGACAATCTGCAATTTAACAGAGCTAAACAGGGATCAGAGTCTGACTAAGCATTCTTCTTTAGATATTTTTACACTGTTTCCCACCCATCTGTTATATTTGGAATAATAGCAATTAGTAGTTCATGTCCAAACCCCCAAGTTCACCCTGCAAATGCTTGGACTCGTGACCACAGTTTGGCATTAATTTATCAGACCTCACCGTATCAGTAATACCATGTAAAAGAAAATTAGACTTGACAGCTGCTTAAGTTGCAATAGCATAAACTGAGGGTATCTTGTATTGTTTAGAACAGGAGTGCAGAACAAATATACAGTGTTTTTGCAGATAGCACAGATAAACATGTGCTTACTTTTCTCAGTGGAACAATTATTCTTTTGCTGGGGGAAATGTTTCTCTGCTCTTTTACACATTTTAACAGTATGGATTTTTTTTCCCCTGTAGTACATTAGGAATCAACACCCTCACACCTTTAAAAATCATTTCACCTTGTAAAGCGATCTTACCCTCAAACTGAGGTAGGGGCTGTTCTAACCATTCTCAACTAGCAGTTCAAAGAGTATCTCTAACTGTAGCTCAGAGTCCATATTTTATCTGAGACCTACCATGGTTCAGATTTTATTTTATTTATTTCATTTTATCTCAAATGTCATCCATGCCATCTAGTTCTGAGCTTTGCTCCATTGTTCTTTTATTTAATGCTCTGAAACAACTCTAAAACCACCAAATCTTTCCCAGATTTGTCTTCAAATTGTACTTAAAAGAAAAAAGCATGCATGTATTGAACAGCATGAGAGTTACCAGGCCCCTCTTGGCAATGTTAGGAAGGCTTTATGGTCAGTTCAGCTAACACTGGCCTCCCATAAATAAAGAAGTGAAATTTTACACCTGTGGACTGGGGCCAAAGCTGCCTTCTCTATTTGAACATGCTGACGCTCTGTTTTTGTTGGTGTGTGTGACATACAAGCCACTGGTTTCCAACTCTGACCACACTGGTACAGGAAAGGCACACTGACACCCTCCTCAGAGGCATCTGTGGACAACTTGCTTTTGCATTTACTGTTCCAGTCACCCAGAAGAGCTTTCAGCTCTTCCATGAACTCCTTCTGCCTCCAAGACTGTTCAAAGCTTGCACTCCGTGTCTTCCAGACCCCTCTCAGTGGGCACTTCCCACGTCCCTTTCTGAGCTTCATGAGCACATCAGCCTTTACTTTCTCGGAGCCTTCTTCCATTGCAAGCCTTTTTAATGTGTCACACTCTGTGCCTGAGACCTACTGGTGCCACTTAAAGTAAACGAGGGAGTTGCAAACTTTCCTATGCACTGCACTGGTCCAAGGAAACTCTCTGTCCAAGGCTTCCTTGTCTCTTGGGGCAGGAAAACTGGTGGTGTTCTGACCACCTTAAGACCTGTCATCACATCTTACCACTTTAAGACCTTTCCTCACTTTTTTTTATGCTACAAAAATTAATATTTGCAATTTTTTTCAGTTTTACTCTAGCAACATGGCTCTTAAGATGGCTAAGGACTTCATAATGCTCTTCTGCTGCTTTTTCCCAGGTCAAAATGATGTGCAGGACCAACTACCTCCATACTATCCCAAATTCACCTCACTGTCCTAGTGAAAGACCTGGAATACTAAACTCAGTCCATGTCACAAACTGCAGAAATTTTGTCTCCTGAAGAGTGTGTTGAATGTGCACAAATATGTGCTTTGTATTTTGAGGTGCTCTTGTCAGAATCCTGCTGTGGCATCTAGCATACAAAATACTTGGCATCACCTATATCCCTCAATACTTTTCTCCTTTCAGATATTGGAAAACTTGCCTTTTTGCATTTTCAGTACTTTTGAGGAACTACAGTTCCTCAGAAGTACTAACAATTTCACTTGTCACCTCCAATGCAATTCTCAGCATGACTAGCAAGAATTATTCAAGGTCTCTGTTTTACGGCAGAATGAGTTTTCCCATTACAGTGAATCCTGTAACACTGGATACTTGCAGCCCTACTCTTTACTGGGCTGACAGCTTCCCTATCATCTTGAAGATGTTCTCAAACTCTTCCTCAGGGTTTTGCTCTCTTCCTCCTCCAATGGAGGTAGTTTTCTGAGAAGACTGAAGGTTCAATCTGTCTTTAATTCAACAAGAGCTGCTCTTACCCATTGCACTTTTCAAGACTTAGATTTGTAACACAAAAATATAGTTCATATATACGCTTTTCAGAGGAGATACAATAACTACATTTCAAGCATCACCAATGTGGGGGGAATCTTTAAGAGTGAGTGTCCAGTACAAAACATGTCTTATTTCTTGGCTGGAAGGTCCATTCATCTTGAGTTACTGCAAGAACAGCCACTGATCCTATGAAACTGCAATCTCTGTAGCACTGCTGTTAACTTCTCAGTGCTGTGGATGCTCTGTTGGAATATGCAACCTTTAGCATATGATCAGAGATGTTCCTTTTGTATTTTTGCCTCAAAAAAATATCGCAGTGAGCCCTTTGATGTGTTGGTTTACTTAGCTCTGGCTGGACAATGCACACCTTTCTGCTTCCACTCATTTTTCCCTCAGTGTAGTTGAAGTCTCTGCCATGTCTGAAAACCATTTGCTTTGCTGTCTCACTTTCAGTAGCTTTTTCTTGCTCACTTAACAAGAGTATTTCCAATCTCTGAATGGTTGTCTGAACTTTTTACAACCAGGAAGGATAGCAAAACAATTTCAAGGCAGAGACAAAAATGCTTCTACAAAACACTTTGGAACTAATTTCATGACATGTTGATCTTCCCTGGACTTGGTAATTTATCTCTGGGGAGCTCCAGACTGAACTATGCGTAGTCCTTTGTGCAGTGTTCATTGTATTTCCTTATTTCCTGTCATTTTCTGTAACTGAAATCCATTACAGTCTTAATTATATTAGCCACTGTTAAGCATATCAAACCATGGAACTTGGTTTTTTTTTTCCTTAATAATTCGGAAAATTTAATTTAGCTTTTAACATGACAACATCAGCTACAGGATTAGTAACTGTGATTCAGTAATTCAGATAAAGCTGCTACAGAGCTATTGCTCATTTAGGCTATCCTTGAAGAATAATGAGAAACTTATTTTGTTCACATAGTAGATTTTTTGCAATCTGCTTGAACTTTATAGCGGTTAATCAGTGACCTCAACCATATCATGTTTGATCTGCTTCATGGCTACATCGAGGCATGAAAGTTTTAAAGATGGTATAAAACAACAAGAAAAAATGTCCCCAAACCCAGAAATAATAGGGGTTTTTTTAACCTACATTTCATAATTTTTAAGAAATGAGCATTTACTTGAGTGTCTAGAAATTACTCTTGTGTACAAATCCATGTGAGTTAGCAGAAACCATAATCATAACTTAAACTGAACTGAGCTCCTGTTTTTAGATTTTCTAATAGGATTTTTCAGTGCTCTGCTTATTTCTAATTATTTTTCAATCATTACCAGGTAGCAAAGGTAAGTATAAAAGTCTCTGATGCCATTTGTTCTCAGGCATCTTTTGTATTGCAATGTCACAGACATTTGTGCTCTTTCACGGGGTGTACTCATGTCTGAGCAGATCAAAGTAAAACTTTATGGTGTCTAACACATCTCAAAGAAACATTTGGGACTCCTCTAATTCCCATAAACTCAGGCATGAAATTCCAACTTTTGAGGACCAATGGAGAAATTGAATTACCTTTGATTGTCCCTCCCAGACTGCCCAGCCTAACATAGGATGGGTGGAGCATTCCTGCCTTGTGTCCTGGTGGCTCAGAGTTTTCTCCAGCAAGCCCTCTATCGTGTCTGCAGTCTAGTCACAGCTTCCTCTCCAATCTAGCAGCAGATTTCATCATCAGCCACATTTCACTTTGAGACAATGGGAAACCTTTTACAGACTTTTTTATAAACCATGGCTCTCAAATTCCCCAGAATTCATGGAGCACCTGAGCAGGATTATAGTCTTAAAATTGGTACAGGCTTGTAGCGGCTGCAAGCAGCAATATGAGAGACAGAAATTGTAAAATAATTTCTACTGTAATGCTCTTTTAACATATATATAAATCTCTGAGATTTTCATTCAGTGGACCAAGGCACATTATATTCAGTGGGATTCACACTGAAAGTTTTAAATTCTTGTAGTATTTTTGTAGGAAAGGGATGTCTCCTCTACAGTGCTGGAGAGGCTAACATGGAAATCAGCCTTAATCTTGAAAATGGCATAAAAATGAGTCTGTTAATGAGGATTATGAGTTTGACTAACTTTCAGGGAAACAAGAATATTATTTCTGTTTGAAAATGTACTTGTGCTTAAGGGCTTAGGAATCAAGTGAGACTGTGAACTCTTAGGTCTGTGCACCTTTGTTCAGCTACGTTTAAACATCAGGTACATTTGAAAACAGTGCTACAGCTGAGGATCAAAATTGCATCCACAAAACCACAACTCTACTTTATAATACTATAAAAATCATGCTTTTAAATGCATATTAAAAATATCCAAGTGCTGAAAGTCCAGGACACAAAACTGGGAGCTGCTTATGCAAAATTAATGTGTGATTGAAAATTCAGTTTGCCATGGTTCACCTACATCCAACAGCTTCCAGAAAGCCCCAAGACCCCAAATCAGGAGGTGTCCAGGGTGAGCCATGAGGAGAACTTTCTTATGCAGGATGTACACAACATCTGCCCAGGAGCTGAGAAGCATGAAGCAAAAGAAGAGAAATATAACAATAAACCCTTTATACATTGTGGATTTTCATAAGTCACAAGAAATAATGTGGGAATTCTTAAAAAAGGAGAACAATTTGGGGTTGTCTACCAGATTAGGATGACCGGGCTCACAATTTGTCGTTTGAACTGTGGGCTTATATCCCCAGCTGTTCCTCCCCATTCCCACTCCACAGCCTGTGTCCTGCTCTATTCTTTCTGCACAGCAGGGCCGAGCCCACGCACACCTTGAGGGCCACCTCTAGCCTAACTGAACAGGTGCCTAGTCCCTGTTGTACCCTGGGACTGGGGACACAAGAAAAGAAGCTGGAAGCAGGTGAGAGGAGAGAAAATGTAAGGGAGGGGAAAAAAATGAGGAAAGCTCTGTCAATCTGCAGCACTGGAGCTATGGGGCCAGGGCAGTGCACAGAAAACATTGGGTATTCAGGAGACAAAGCTTCAATGTCTGCAAAAACTCCTGTTCAGGAAGCAGAGAATTACTGATTTAGAGTCTAGCATGTTGGTCAAAGTTAGAAAAATTTGCACAGGGACACAGAAAAAAGCTCATACCATATATAAAGGTACCCAGCCCTATGCTGAATTTCACGTCCTTACTTCAAAGTTCAAACTTTCTTAATGAAATATCTCTCTCTCTAATCTCACATTTGGAAACTGTTGTTTCAGTTTGGCTGAAAGACTTGAACCATGCTCCCAAAGCTGTCATTAGGTAGATATTTGGCATGAAAATCTTCCATCTGTACCGTTTGTATTCGGTAGAGCATTTCATGGGGAAGTAAAAGAGTATAGCTTTGGAAAGGGTGAGATGTGCCATACCCTGAGCTGTGAAAATTATTCGAGGAGCTTCACAGGACTTCATGGAATAATTTGCAAAGCAGGGGGGGAACGATCCTGAAAGCACAAACTTACTTGCTAAGGACTATAAAGAGAACTAACAAAAGCACTTTGAATTGAATTGCTGAGAATGGTTTCCCAAGCTTTTTCTCCCCCAAGTCTTAATACTAAAGCCTTCTCATCTTGCCTCTTTTCTTGGACTCTAATGCACATTGACATTGACAGTGGCACATCTTAATGTGGTTGCTATGATTCCTGCATCTTGTATTTGCACATCTAGAGGAGAGGGATTTCCACCAAATGCAGGAATTTAATACTGTAGTGGGATGCCCTCAAGCCCACCTATATCCATCAGATCTCCAGTTCTCTTGGGACTCCATACAAATTCCTACCTTCTATAATTCTTCCCTTCCTTGCCCTGCTGTGCCTGTAGCTACTGGGCAGATGTAGTCCTGTTCTTTTATTTGAGTCAGTGATGCTGGGACTCCCAGAGTAACAGGTGCCTCCCTAAACCATGTGTTGGTTCAGGGACGGCAGCAGAGAAGACTAATGCATTATGCAAAGAGAGCAAAGAAGGGCAAGCTGTCCTTCCCCAGCAAGTGGAGAAAAGCAGAAATACACAGAGTAGTTTCCTCGAGCAGAGCTAAAATTCCAATGGATGTTTCACCAGAAGAGTAGCTCTGGCAGGAGCTAAAAAGAGGAATTGTAAGAGTTTGCTAATCCTTCCTTGGTGAGCAGAGAAAGGGATGAGCAATTGTGTGGTCCTGAGAGTATATCTTAAATTACCTCACCACAGTGAGAGCTTTCTCTCTTTAAGAGAAAAGAAAGGCACCAGAAAGTGGCCATAAAAAAGATCCTAAAATCTAATCCTAGATTATAGGATCTTCACCTTTTGCTTTGTGAGCTGAAAGTGTCCTGGGGAGATTTCTCATCCAGCTTGGGGCTGGGACAGATGAAGGCTGCCTCACAGAGAAATGATGGAAAGTACACTACCAGTCTTTTCTTCCACAACTTCTGGCTCTTCCTAGGCTATGAAATAACATTATTTAAAGAAAGAAAAATCATGAAGCACGAAAAAACTATCCAGACTGACTTTCCAGACACAAACAGGTCAACACAAACCAACTGGCATGGCCACTGCGCAGCTCACCATTGCTCTGATTATCTACTCCTCTTTTGCGATTTGCTCAAGTGATTTAATTGCCCCCTTTGCAAAAGGCAATTCAGGGAATGCCTTTCCCTGTGTAGTTATTTATAAAATGTCAAGCCAAGCTCAACAGTTAATGAACCTCAGCCTGCACTGAATGAAGGGAGGGTGATTTCATCTTGCCCCAAGCTTCTTTCCCTATCCATGCTCACTGGACATTAGGAGTTTGTTTACACTACTCATGCCTTTTCTCTCTGAAGCTGAAACTCTTCTAAATGTGTCAGGAGCATGGGAAAACACAAAAGGAATTTATCTGGCCTGCAAAAAGTGCTAAGCTTAACACAATGGTATCTAATAACAGCCATGCCAGTGTGACTGGCAGCTGGCCAGCATCCATACTGACTCCAGTGCTAAGCACAGCAACACATGCTGGGGCCTCTCTCCTTGGCTAAGCCTGAAGGCTTTGCCTCACACCCAGCCCACATTGCACTTGGCATGAATGAGTGGGGAGACACTGTGAGGTCTGGACATAATGGGATCTCCATATGCAGGCCACTCTTTCTCCAGAGTGACCCCTTCCCCCTCCACCATTCTTCTTCTCTGCAGATTTAATTTTCTGTAAAGTTCACACTTTCCATCTCAACAGCCAGGAATACAAACATGAGCTCAGCTTCCACCCTTGACCAAAGTAGAAAGGAGATCTTCTGTTATTGTTGTCATTGTGGAGGAAAGCTTCTCAGCTGGGGAGGTGTCAGACCAGGGGGCACAGGCATTAATTACTCCTGTGCACCAATGTCTCCAAGCTGAACAGACTGCCTGAACATGGGAAATGGGAGGAAGTGAGGGGAACAGTAGGAAGATGAGGGCAATCTGATGCAGTTTGAGAAAAGCTAGAAATTGTTATTCGGCACTTCTCAGCTTCAGACAGACCAACACCCCCACCTGTCCAAAGGTCAGACCCTCCACCCAGAAAAGCCCTTGGCATTCTCTCATTTCCTGCTCTTGGAGGATGGGAGAGGAAAAGTTTTCCTCCTATCCTCTGGATTCTTTCCAGTCAATGAACCACTGCACACTACATGGAGTGCAGCAACAGTGGAAAAATACCACTGGTGTTTGGAAAGCAGCAAAATGCTCCCTCACTTTTGCCAGGACCAATGGAGAAAAGATGGGCTGGAGTTGCAAAACTTGTGACCCAATCCTCTCAAATGCACCAGCAAACATGAGACATCCCTCTCCACACTAAGGGAGGTTCCTGTTATTTGCTCAGTGGGGAACGCTCCATAAGCAGACAAACAGGGGGCTCTCCAGGACTGCTGGGGGTGGTTTAGCAATATAAGGAGCTGGACTGAGGCAGGGAGACGTCAAGGAACTGGTTTCAAATCCCAGCAGAACCCATTAAACAGTTCATCCCTGGACAGATAAAGCGCCTATCAAGTGGTTACTGCACTCAGACTTTTTCAATGAGACTTCAGAGACTGAGCTCATTGCTGGGCTTAGCGGAAAGTAAAACCCTCATGATGCCAGTGGTAAGAGCAGAAGTTTTCCTCGGTTACTCTGGTTAAGTTTTTTTCCAGGCTCCCTTCTGTGCAGGTCTGTGCTACCCTGCACAGGCTTTTTTTTTATGGCAGCCTAGCCTACAGAATATTTCAATACATATGCTGTGCTCTCTGTCATTGTCCTTGGAGAGGAGCCCACTCCAGAAATATACAATATATTTATAATCAATCAAACAGAGCAGGAGTTGTATTAAGATTCAGAAAGCTCAATAGAGAAAAGGTTTTCTGAAAAAACGCCCCAGATTCCTTTCTTTATAGATCAAAGGAGCAGAAATGTATACATTTTTCCTGGTGGAAAATATACTTCTGTCAAAAAAGTCTCTGCCTGAGAACAATCTTTATTTTTCAGATATATCTTTAATGTACAACTTCGTGGATTTACCCAATCTGGCAATTTTTGCTGACTATTTTTATTTGTTTTCTGTTGTTATGTAATTCTCAGGTATTAGATAGTTAGTCTGTGACTTCCTCCTTACCTCTTCTTTCCAAATTTTCTTCTTGTCTCCCCACCCAGAAAGAATTTTTCATAGATCAGAGACCTGAGAAATTGGAGTATTTTGAGATATTTATTTCTTCTCCTGGAAGACAGATGCAAGGAAAAGAAAAGGTTTCTTTTTGGTTTTGCTTTTGACAAAACCAAAATCATAAGAAAAATATCTCTAGTGCTTTCTTGCATTTTTCATGTATGTGTGTTTCTCATTTTCCCTATTTTTTCTCTTTTTTTTTTTTTCTACGTAGGGAAAAAGAAGAGAAAATGAGCAAGGATCAAAATTAAAATGTGCTTCTTTACAGGAATCAAATTTAAATGAAAATTTCAACATGAAGTGAAATAAAGCAATAATTTTGATTTGATTAGAATTGTTCTTCAGAAGAAATCATATGGGAACATTGAATAATTTTAAAACAGATTTTCACTGTATAATGTGGCTTTTTGAGCTAATGTTCCAGAGAAGTACAGCTGGCAACAGGCAGTCTCCAGTACACATTTCACCCACACATCTACAGTAGGAACATACTTTATGAAAGCAATTACCAGACATATAACTCTAACATGAAATCACTGCAAATCACAGCACAGCCATTAATTTATGCCAATCAATAATAAGTAACTGTTTAAAGCACAGCAGGAATTTACCTCAAATAGGAGAGACAGTGTGAGGAAGGAGTCCTTTTATTCAAGGAGAGATGACAGATTTACTCATCATATTTTCTGAGTGCAAACAGGATGGCAAGATTACAGCTCCTCACATTTAAGGGATTGTAATAAAGACTGAAACATTGTCTATAGGAAGGAGATGAAATATTACCAGTAGGTCTTAATAAGGTTGCTCTGAAAAAGAACAGATGGTTTTACACAACTAGACTTGCAGCAAAGCTCAGCAAAAGCTGAAAAAAATAATTTTGGCTAGAATTTGTGTAACTTTCCAAATTAATTCACTGTGGCCATGCTTATACTGCTTCTTCACTCATTTCCCATGAACATCAGAGTGATCAAATTTTACCCACACAAATTCCTGCAGAAAGCACATTTTCGACTTGCTTCCTCACATACTCAGCAGTGATGTATTTTAAAGTTGTCTCCAGAGTTTACAGTCTGATATGAAACTGGCCTTGACTTAAGAAAAGCAGACAAAGGCTTCCAAAGCCAATTACCAGAGCTGTGGTGTTGCAGCTTTTCAGCTTATAGGATCTTAAGTTACCCCTTGAAATAAGGATCCACAACAATTTTTACACTGTGTGACTGTGATCACAGAGAAGTAAGAGAAACCCTGCACTTGTCTGCTAAATTTCACAGGAAGCAAGGTTGCTAGAGAATCATACTTTAGGTTTCATCTGGCTCACGGAGAAAAGCTTTTTGTTTTGTTCAGCTTGGTTTTAAGATATTGTTCAGCAGGCTAGTCTGAGTTTTCTGCTGCCTTTTGTTGAGCTGCAGTAGCTTCAAGCCCTTCTATTGATGAAGGCATGCTAATTAGCACAACATACAACAAAGTGTAGCATAAACAATGAAACTGAGCTAACTAACAATATTTCAACTGCAAAATAATCCATAAGCATACAATTCCTTAGAGAGAGAGAGATTGATAAAAGAACAGAATAATTTTCAGTGAGGTGTGCCCTGCAAGGAGACTGCAGTTGTTGAAGAAATGACCAAGAGGTGGAGCAAGAAGCAGGGATAAGTCACTGACTAAGGTCTCATTTGTAACTTTATGAGCAAAATCTCATTTGCATGACCTAACCTGGCCAGTCTTCAGGGTGAATCACCTTTCTCTTTATATATATATATATATATATTTTATAACAGGGGCCAGAAGGTTGTTCTGGCATCTGAGACAGAGACAGCAGCCACCATTTTTCATTCCAGAGGAACTGCAGAACAAAGCTGTTCCAGAAGTTTCATTGATTTGGCAGAGAGAGGGAGGGAGGGAGGGAGGGAGGAAGAAGAGCAGATGTTAACATTACTATTGTGAGACTTTCATCTACACAATCAACTATTTGTTGAGGATGAGGCACCAGTGAGTAAGAGAGCAGAGTAGAGGTAGAGCTACCAGCTCTTCCAGACCATGAGGGATAAGAGTGACGAAGAGCCCTCTGGTGTATCCTCATCCTATGTGGTGTGAGAAATGGAGAATGAAACCTTCATTATACTGAGAAGACACTGACACATCCCACCAGAATGAGCCACTGCTGCTACTCCAAGGGTGATGCAGGCTTTCCAACATGATGGAAACCACGTGATGAAAGAAGAGTCACCAAACTAACATGTCTGGAATGCCCAGCCTGACCCCAAGGGCTCTTTGTGAACATCACTGGCACATCAGCATGGGCATCTGCCAGTGACCATTTTGAACCCTGGAGTGCTGCCCTGATCCTGTCTTCTCTTGCTCTTGTGCTCTCTTTTTCCCCTTCCCTTTAGGGGAAAGGTAGTGGTTGGGTAAATGTCCCCCTCCACCACCTGAAGAAAACAAGACAGTTAGATTTTTCTTCCATCCACCCTCTGGAGACACGTCTGACATTTTCAATGTTGTACTGTGCCAGAAGCATGTCAAATGCAGTGTTTGAGCATGCTGCAGTCTCACATGCTGTGACTGAGCTAGACTTTACAAATGTCACACTGGTTTGACACTGGGGCTGGTTCTTAGCCCTGTGGTCAGCTGCACTGAGCTCCTGTTCTCCCTCAGCATAAGCAATACCTTGGGCAACCCTCTGACCCTAATAAATTCAAGCCCCATCCAAATTGGCCTAAAATTAAGTTGGAGCTGGTGCTGCTGAAACACTGTTCCCCCTCAGAGCACACAGAGCCCAGCAGTGCCCTTCCTCCTGGCTGTCCCAAGAGGTGCAGCCTGGGGCTCTGACTCAGCTTGGCACTGCTGCCATGGCTAAACAGCTCCAGGTCTCCACGCCATCACATGGCAGAAGCCATTTGTCTCTATCACTGCCCATGATTTTCCTCATCCACCTGCAGAGCACCAGGTGTCCTGTAAAGGTGAACATCAGTCCAATGAATCCATGCTTTCATTTCAGCCATCCTCCCACATGGCTCTCCACCTCTGATTTCTGTTGCAACCAAAGGTGCTAAACACTTTAGTAATGAGGAAGTCATTCAGTTATGTATCTTGGATCTTAAAAGAAAACCCTACACTCAGATATCCTTTCTAAGTGGAAAAAGACCCCAGTTCTGCCAAAATCACTATGCCTTACTTTTCTACTTTGTGTGAGAGGTGCCCGAGGGTAAAGAAGAGTGGTAGTCAAAGAGTTATAGAATGGTTTAGGTTGGAAGGAACCTTAAAGATCTTCTAGTTCCAACCTCCCACACCATTGGCAGGGACACCTTCCACTAGACCAGGTAGCTCAAAGTACTTTGATACACCCAATGCAACAGAAAGCCCCACCCCCCCGCCCCTGCCCCCGTCTGTGCTCAGACACTTTTTTCTTCTGTCTACTCTGTCTCCAATTCTCAAAAGGATTTTTTTATCTCCCACCAGCATGTGACTCAGCAATGGACAATGATGGAGCAGCTCTGTGCCCTTGTTTTTGTGGCATACCTTCAGGACAGGACTACACACCTCGACCTGTTTCACACAGACCTGTGGGACTGTGTGCTTCAGCCACAGCTTCCATCCACTGTGACCCTAGGGCAGATTTCAAACCATAATCTGGGGGTGAAAAGACATACATTCCAACAAGCATTCCAGATCTCACAGAGCTGAGTTCACTGGGAAAAAATCTTGGACCAAGCCAGCATTAAAGGGATCACTTCAAAAAAGAAGGAAAATGCAGGCTTCGTATCAGGAAATATTTGCTAGCAGGAGGCTTTGCTCAAATGCACAGCTTTGTCCCCAAGGAAGATACGGAGCTTCCATCACTGCAGTCAGTTAAAACTAAACCTGACAAAGTTCTGAAGAATAATTCACTTGTACTAGCTGGAGGGATGTATGGGATAGGATAAGAAGTCTTTTTTTCCACTTCTAAATTTCAATTATTCCTCTTTAACTTTCTTTTCCTGTATGCTTGCTCTCCTTAGCTGCTTATTGCAGGAATGGATTTCAGCTAAATGAACACAGAGGACTGGAAGAGGCACTGAGCTAAGTCTGAATTTCTGTGTGGGCCTGAGTCCAGGAAGAAAACAGCTTCCCAAGGCTGGATAATTAAATTCTAATTTAATTATCAGCTTAGTATCAAACACTTAAATACAACAGCTATCTGTGCATAGTGCAGCCTTCTATTTTCAGGTACTATCTGCTTTAAAACTGCAGCTCTAATGCTGTTAGCAGATGGATGTGTGTTATTGCAGTATAGGGAACTGGAAATTCTCCATATACCAAGCTATAAATATTTCTTTGACATTTATTATCCTCACTTGAGTTCAGGTGCTAAAATACTTGGACCGAAGTCATGTTTGTAGCAGAAAAAGTCAGTCTTGGATCTTACCTTGTTGCTGGCTAAATTATTAAGAACAGACAAAGGCAGCAAGGAAAGGGAGACCCTCACTTAGCAGAGGTCATGCAACCTTTGAATCAAATTAGCTGGAATTTCGACTCATTTAATGATACCACTTTCTGAACACTCCTGCTCAGACAATATAGCAGATCACTTCAGGGGGGCTTTTCGTATTCTCTCTCTCTCTCACACTCTCTCTCTCTCTCTCTCTCTCTCTCTCTCTCTCTCTCTCTCTCTTTTTTTTTTTTTTTTTTTTTTTTTTTTGTCTTTCTTAGTGTGTGTGCACTAGGATTGCCTTTGCGGTCATGAATCTGAATCCCAGTTTTCCAGCTGCACTGGATTGTAAACTCCAAGTCATATGAATCTCAATTTTGATTGCCCTAAGGGAAGTGTTGGATTATGTAAACCAGGAGATAATAGCCCTTATAAAATCCCTCCAATAAAATAAAATCAAGGTGTATGTGTCATGGTGGATTAACAGACTTGCCTTTTCCCTTTTTTTTTTCCTATTTCAGGCTCCTGGTTGCAGTTGAGTAGAAACACATACTACCACAGGGGGAAGGAGAGCATACTGCTATTTGTGAATCACACAGAAATGTCTGATAGCACTTAGGATGCTACGTCAGTTCCCTGCGGTGAAGATTAAACTGGAAAGAAGTGGTGAATTGTCTTTGTGACAGCACTTAGAAAGTGCTGAGGTAGCAAAGAGTGGCTGTTTGAAACAGGATATTAATGTAGTGCCACCAAACTGAGTGACCTGGCTTGGCATTTGTCTGGGACAAAATAATGTCTGTCTGGCCATTCCCAGCATTCTTCCCCACCAAAACCTGTGGTGCATCTATGGATGGCTGTAACCTTTCTGCTGAGGTGGTTCCTTTTTATGGTAGAACAAAGAATCATCTCTGACAACCAAAGATTTTTCACCAGAAAACTCCAGCTTGGAGAAAGTCCTTGATTTTTACTTGATAAATCCAGGATCTGGTGGTTAAGCTTTCTTCCCAGACAATTAGAAATTGTGGGACCTAGATCACCAGTATTTACCAAATTACCCCTGTAGCCTGTATGATCTGTATTGCCTGTGGTACCCCAATAGGACAAGAAGGAGCTCCTATCTCCAGGAGGACCATGACAGATTTCATAAGGTGAGTCACAGATGGGCTTTTCAGCTCTTCTAATGGGGACCAGACAAATCAAACAGCAGCATTAGGGAAAGTGTACCAAGCAGCCTAAAGAGCTGGAGCCATGGTCTCCAAAAACAGCATGCCTGATCAACAGGTGCCTCTGTAGGCTCAGGTCTAGGCTGTAGTGCAGACATCTCTGTCTGATAAAAGTCCAAGTCTGCCAGTCCTGGGCCATGGGCTGCAGAAGACAGCAGTGAGGAGGTCCAGCTCCATGACAGCCTGCAAGAGCAGGTCAGTGTTAAGCCAAAAGAAAAGGACACATTTTTATTCATCCAAAAGGAAAAAAACCTGGCAGAATGTTTTTTCCCCACACAATATTTCAGTTTCTCAAATGCTGTTAGTATTTTTCCTCCCTCTTTTGGGGCTGAAGGATAGATGTCAACATCCACAGCAACAGTTCTGTCTGTCCATTCTTGGGTTACTTTCAAGAAACTTCTGCCAATACCAAGTCATCCAGACAGTAATTTGCTGACAGCATGGTTCAATTGATGGTCAGGCTGCATTTGCCTCATCTCATAAAGCAGACAAATCATGGGGTCACTGGCACCACAAATAAAATCTGAAGAACTAAATAACTCTGCCTCCTGCCACTGTCAAGCACTGGAAGCTCAGGTTTTGGTGAAGGAGCTACCAAATTTGGCTCTCCATGGTGACATAGTTGTGCTGCAGGAATGGGATGGGAACATGTTGGTGTAGGAGGAACACAGACAGGGTAAAGTATCCCTAAAACACATATTCAGATGTCAGTGCTTTAAAGTGAGACTATGTTTATAAATCTGATACAAAGTAAAAAAAAGTTATTCACAGGGGAGTTGATAATATTTCTGACATGAGGACACTGTTGTTGATTCTAGTTAACAAAGGAAAAATAAGATCAAGACCAAAATATCAAGTAAGAAATGCCATGCCTCTTTAAAGTCCTGCAAATAATTAGCCTTGGCAAGAAAATACCACAGGATATGGTAAATTCTGCATGACTTGGGTCTTAAAAATCAAGAATAAACTTTTTTTTTTTTTTTTTTTTTTTTTAAGTAAGATGCTTTTTTGTTCCGCTACAAGTTGTTGAAGTTAAGGCAGGATTTGATGACATTATTTGGCATGTGTTATGTGGGAGGCCAGGCCAGACCAGATGATCATTAAAGTCCTTTATGGCTTTACAATCTATGAAATTACTAACCTGAGAACAGAGCCCTTGAGCTTGACCACATTGCTAGTGGTTGAAACAACTTCTCAAGGTGTGGACAGACCCCCTCCAAAGCAGTGAGCACCCTGTTCTACAAGGTTCAGGTTAAGTGGGGCTATTCCCCCATAAGGAATGCATGTTGCATTTGGCAGTCAGAGAACGTTTACTGGTCTTGAGGGGTGAGGAGCTTCTGAAGGTTAAAAACTCGTGTTTGCACACTCATGTGTTATTTATGGCTACTGACATGCCAGCATTCATTCTGAGCAGTGTTTTCTCAGCTCTAGGAATAGTTTGATAATTTCTATTGCCAGGTTCCTGCTGGCCATCTAAGCTTCATAAATAAAGGCTGAAAGCTGTTTTGTGGGACATATTGCTTGGGAAAACGGGACACCCTTGGAAAGAGTTGGAAAGAGTCTTGGCTTTTGGATCACTGGCAAAGGTGGGCCCTTCCTACTAAAACATCACCATGAAACTTCAGAGAAATATCCATCATTAACTGCTCATTCTTCTCTTAAGAGTCCCCAGTTCCTGGTTTGGACTCATTCTAATCTTCCTGAGGGACTACTCCTCCTGTAAGAACCTCTGATTCTCTCAATTGAGTCTTTCCAGTATGTGACTCCATCCCTTGGTGGTGACAAGTTGTCTCCAGTCTCACCCTGGGCTGCATCCAAAGCTGCCAGCAGGGCAAGGGAGGGGATTCTGCCCCTCTGCTCTGCTTTGTGAGACCCAGCCTGGAGTCCTGCATCCACCTCTGGGCCCCCAGCACAGGAAGGACATGGACCTGTTGGAGTGAGTCCAGAGGAGGCCAACAAGATGATTAGAGGGATGGAGCACCTCTCCTATGAGAAAAAGCTGAGAAAATTTGGTTTGTTCAGCCTGGAAAAGAAAAGGCTTTGAGGTGACCTAATTGTGGCCTTCCAGTACCTGAAGGGAGCCTGCAAGAAAGATGGAGATTTTTTACAAGAGCATGTAGTGACAGGACCAAGAGGAATGGATTTAAGCTAGAAGAGATTAAATTTAGACTAGACATTAGGAAAAAATCCTATACTGTGAGAGTGGTGGAATAGGTCCCCCAGAGAAGCTGTGGATGCCCAATCCTTGGAGGTGTTCAAGGCCAGGCTGGACAGAGCTCTGAGCACCCTGGTCTAGTGGAAGGTGTCCCTGCCTATGGCAGGGAAGTTGGAACTAAATGATCTTTAAGGTCCTTTCCAACCCAAAAGCATTTATGATTCCATTATCTAAGATTCCATGATTTCATAAGATACTTGCTCCTAACCCCATCCCCACATCACTGCAGCACAGGGGGGGCAGGAGGGAGAGCACCTCTTCTACAGGGCCATTCCAAAACTAGACATTTGGAACAAGGAGAGCTTGTTCCAAACATGGGTCCCAAACTTCTTTCTTGGTCAGGAAATTGCCTTTAACTTGCAAGTAGCTGGAACTCAGTTCTCAACACAGACCACATTTGAAGGTACGTCAGTCTTGGTCCTGTACTGGTGCTAGAACTTTAACAGTATCTGCTGCTATCCTGGGAAAGAAGTGTTTTATTTCTCTTGACATTCATCCAAATTAAAAAAGGCTAGGAGGTTAAATAATCCTAAAGAAGAAGGAGTTTAGGTCTGGGGTGAAATGAATAGCTGGAGAATGACGCAAAATGATTTTACTGGTCCAACACGTTTCTTTTGAACTTTCTCAATGTCTTCATTATTCCCACCGTTGTCTCCAGCACCGTGTGGCCACCTTCTAACTACATCTACTGTCTGAACAGGAGCTCCTGGCAGTTCACAGAAGGCTCAGCTGAAGCAAGGAAGTGGGCAGTGATTTTGTCAACAAAGGCTCCAATTTATTAACAGCTACAGATGACCAAAAGAATAGCAGACAGTGAAGCAGAGACTTTATCATACAAGTTAACAAGTCATTTTCACTTGATTTACATATTTAACACTGTCACGGCAGGAGCACAGCCTGAAGACTACTGTGATTGTACAGCATGTACAGGGACTGGTAAGAAAGCAAATGCAACAAGGTTCAGAGAAATAAATAGAAGGGGACAAAAAAAATCATGTGCTCTCCTATTTCTGACCTCTGTAAATACGAGATTTAAGAAAAAATATGACATTTTTTGCTTTGAGCTAACCATATAAAAAATGTGGAAACTCTCACTGAGATCATCCTTTTGAAACCTGAGAAATCTTCTTTCTGGCCATAATACTGTCCAACTGTATCAGGGCTGCTTCTTTCTGAACATATTCAGAAAGTATGACTTGACTCAGTAAAGTGTGGGGCTTTAAAAATCCCTCCTATGGGGAGAGCTGCAGCTACACAGCCTCTCTGGCTACAGGGAACTACTGGGGGAAAGTATCAGAGAAACCATGTGCACAATCCAAACGATTCAGCACTGACCTTCTAGTGTAGTGTTTATTAGCTCTTAACTATTAGCATTTGCTCAGTGTGCTTCATTGGGTGAGACTGACATAATCCAAGAGCGTGGTGTGGCATCTGGATGATGTTATCACACATACTCCTGCGTGCGCAATCGCATTCACCCGCGGCTGCGTGCGCGCACACACAGAGATATACGAGAGCAGCTCAAAACGGGCAGCTTTTCTTTCCCTAACCTTGTGGGTGACAAGCTGGACAGGAGGAGCGGAGTCAAAGCCTGTCTTTCCTCTCTTGTTGGGAAGGGCAACTTACTTGCAACACTATCAATGGGGTTCGAAAATCCACAGAAAGATGCAGGAGTAAGCAAGGAATATAGAGGGAAGCGATTTTGTGGAGCTGGAGGGTAACAACTATACTGTGTGTTTCTGGTCAGGCTTCAAAGGCAGCAACCTTTGACTTTGCACACTGAGATGGAAGAAGCCCTTTTATGCTCATCTTTATTCGACAGTGAACAGACTAGTGATTACCCCTGGGAATGACTACTTTTCTCCAGATACAGCCCTTCATCCCTTAGGTTAGGGCACCACAAACTGAGATGATAATCTACTACATTGCCTTTTTATCATTTCACTGACTTTGGGAAGCTAATGGTACATGGGAATATTGCAGCCAGAGCCAGAAAGAACACCTATATTAAATGTTGCTCTGATCTTCCTATGACACCTTTCTCCTCTCTCTTTTAATGAACTGTGCTGAACCTGGGTCACTGTTGGAGTTGTTGGAACATTTCTGCCCCCCTGAGGGTGCTGTTCAGGTTCATTTGTCCCAGGAAACTCAATAGGCAGAAAAATACTGTTTCTTCCCTGGTGTGAATATATGATGGGATTTTTGCACCAAGAATTTGGTGCTTCAAAACTTAGAAATCAGAAGCAGCGGACACTGAGATGGAGGAGTAGACACAGGCCTGGGGGAGAGGGAAAGGCTGAGAGAGGATACTAGAGATGGAAGTGGAGGCTGGGACTGAATGAAGCAGCTGGTGACTGGAAACTGAGATGAGGAGGTGGAGATAAGGAGTTGAAAACAGGGGAGGATGGGAGCAGGACAAGGCCAGGCTGCAGTGTCACAGAAAACCTGGAAGGGGAGGAGAGAATAAGTGCTTGCAATCATTTGATCCAGTGCTTCCATATCAGGAAAATGGTGTTCCCTGTAGAGACACAGGCACCGCTGCAGGCAGAGTCCTGAGCCCTGCCAGACTCCCAGCTGCTTCTGTGAGGGGCTGGATGGACAACTCTGCACCACTTTCCTCGAAGTGGGACTAAGTGGCACCTCAGGGCAAGTCAGGGGGACCCTGAGCACTTGGGGACCCAAATTTCTCAGGTGAGGTCCAGGCAGGATTCCTGGGTCATCTGCTGTTAGCAAATTGATGCAGCCCTCCTGGGCCAGTTTGCCTCCTTGTCCCGCAGCCCATATATAAAAATGACAACTTTTGGGGCCATTTTTGTGCTGCTTCCTCAAGAGGCGGAGACAGGGAGGGATATGGAGACTTGTGCTTTTCTAAGGAAAAAGCACCACCACTGACTCCAGCGTGTGTTGATATTACCCAACCATATGAAAATCTTGAAAAACCTAAATGCTTCATTCAATCCCTTTGCAAAGGAAGAATTTTGATTTTTACATGTGGACTTACATCTTTAGTTTGAATCAGAATTATTAATATGTCACATGAAAAACAAAATCCAGAAGGAAACCACTTTGCTTGACCCCTGTGATTCTTCTACATTTCTGAGAGCCAGGAGCAAAGGAACCAGTCATCCTGATAGTCCATGTGAGAGTAATTATTGCCTCCATAAAGAAATTCCCAAGTTGTTTTTTTAAAGTTCAGTCTTTAAAAAACTGAGGAAATTTGCTTCAAAATTACATTTAAAGATCATTAGGGTTGTAAAACCAAACACTTAAAATTTAGAAGAGACCAAAATGAAGATACCCATGAAATTTTAGTTCAGTCCTCTTGCACATGCACACTGTAAAGATGAATTATGAACATAACCATTTATCTCCAGGATCCCTATCTCATGCAATATGCAAAGGGATGATGTCTTGGCCATGAAAGGGGGTTGAACTACGAAAAAAGCTGTTTTCTACCAGACTTTGCAGAACTGCCGAAGAAGACAGAACCTTCAAAGTAAGTATGACACTCAGTGAAAAAAGAGAGAGGATGAGAGAGGGAGAGAGGATCATGCCATGGCTTAGAAAACTGAAAGCCATACTGAGTGAGCTGGAACCCAGCCTTGCTTTTGCCTCAGAGCTCCAGAGCAGTGCCTGTCAAACCACCCCACCTGGGGTTTTTGGGTAGTGGTCAGTAGCACTGCTCCTCCCTCTACGTGCCAAGGATGGGAGGCCAAGCCCCAGCGCAGAGCCGAGCACTGGGTCAGTGGGGGCTCTACTCTGAAGATGAGGGCATGACAGGAAAGCAGCCACTTATTTATTTTGTTATTTATTTAACATTAGGCTTTCTAAGGCATCCTTTGCACTTTCAGGAAGTGTGTTGCACAAAAAGCCTACTTGTGGTCTGATAGCTTTGTCTTCGGACTCAGGGCTGAGGAGTGATTGGTGACACAGGGCCAGGGACCTCACACTGAACAGTGAGGAGGATTAAAACAAAACACTGAAAACATTGTCAGCCACTGAACACCCTTTTCTGAGTGAGGGGCATCTGTGGAAAGAAGATGATGTGATCTCACAATAAAAGACTGCAGCACCTTAATTGAAGAATTTCTTAACTTTTGGTGCCAGACTCTGCAGTTTCAATATTTTTATAATCAATTTAACTTATGGTTGTAAATCAGTGTAGCTCATTTCTAAAGCATGATAAGAATGTCCACATGTTCAGCTGAATCAGTGACAAATCATATGTCTTTATGTATGGAGAGCCCCTTGGATTAAATTCCTTATGGCCATCAGTTTTGTTGAGCTGCAAAATAGTCACACAAGGGTTTATAATAGTTTGGATTAATTATTGTTTTAAATCAGTTTATTCTAAGCTGATGCAAACTTCTCACAAGCATGTCTCTGGGGAGATTCTGTGGGAGATTTCCAAAGGCACAGATAGCAGATTCAAACATTTAACTCTGAGTGAATCAGCAACACACAAACTTCATAAGCAGGCTGACATTTTCTTGCCTCTTCTGCCCACAGCAGATCCATCTGTAATTGCTCAGCTGCTCTCAAACTATGTTAGATCTACTTGCTTCATCACATTATCTTCAGGAGGAAAGCATTTGGGGAGCCATTTATTAACACAAAATTGCATTTACAGTAGAAAGGTTTCACCTTAGACACATTTCTCAAACATGAAGGAATCCCTGCCATCATGAACCTATTTTAGCTGTCTCTTCTCTAATTGCTGCTCTGTATATCTTCCTTTTCCTCTCTTTCATTTCCCTAATGTTCTCTTTGTTTTTAATTGGTGACACCAGCCCAGCCATCTGGAAAGAGAAACGGGAGGGAGGGTTTTCAGAGGAACAAACTTTGGGTGCTTCTTCCCATGCAGTTCTCACTGTAGTGCTCAAATTGCAGATGGATGTCTGAGACCCAGAGGAGGCAGCACAGACCCGAGTAGTGGCATATTACCTGTCTTCCAGATACCCACTCCCAGCTACATATCAGGCAGCAGTGGGTGCCTCAGTTCATATCTTTGGAAATTAATTTCCTTTTACTTCCAGCATTATTTATTTCCCAGTTTGGGCATATGCACAGTGCATGCCCAAACATGCGTGGGTGCATACCCACACACACACAGGCGCACACACACACACACTCACTTTCCTTTGTCAGTTTAATGATACCCAAAGAGTTTCCTTACTATATGTTGTCATTCCCTAGTGCTGGCATTACCAGATCTTGCCTCTGATAAGGGGTTTTCCATATCATGGTTTTAATCTCCGTGTTCCTTACTGACCAAGACACTGCTAGTCCTGTGTTTTCCCACCTCCCCTCAGATGAATATTCATTGTCTACTAAGAACACCCACGTAGCCTCTTCTGCTCTTGTCACTGCTTGAGGCTGAAACTGCCCAGGCAGTGCACTGCAGGTACTCTGACACCTGCCAGTCCCACTGAGCTGCTGGCATCTGGTGGCATTCTGGGGTTTGGGGGGAAGGCTGCTCCATTCTCATTTCCCATTCCTCAGTTCACAATGAACACCATGCTGAGCATGGTGGGTGCACAGGGCAGAGCACTCTAGATGAGAAAAATGAGCTGTATCCACACTTCTTAATGCAAAAGCTTCCAAATCCAGGTATTACTGAGGGACTGGCACAACTATGGGAAGACTTTTAGTGGGTTGAGCTCAAGGGTTTGGTCTGGAAGAATACAGTCCCATGTGTCATCTTTTCAGGTACTTTTATGGTGCAGTGGATTACAAGGAGGGAGGCTGTATCTGTGAAAACATTCACAGACAATACTCTCCAAGGAGAAAAAACAATTTGTAATTGCTAAATTATGTGCTCTTCAAAGGCAACAATACTCTCTGCAGCTAGGAAAAAGACTCAGCTGCACTGTGGACAGTGTACTCGGTATCCAGACATAAGGATGAAATTTGCTAATGACAGGAAAATGGCTCTCCTGAGTCTACAGTTCCCTTTTTGTATTGCACTGTGGGGGATGATTTAGTTACAATGCATGACAGGTCCCACACAGGGAATGATGCTATTAACTTCTGAACCAAAATTAATATAATCATATAAATAAAACGCAGTTTCCTGTCTGCACAGTGCATAAAGCTGAAAATTTAAGAAGTCTCACTCATTTTCTATTTTACATTTTAAAGACCCTGCAACCTACATGCATTCTTCTTCTATCTTCTCTCTTTATACCCATCTCTGCACACAGAGTCACACAGAGTCAGCAGATCTGTTTAGAAATTTAGAGCTATGTTTTTTATAGCTAAATGTAAGGAGCCCTTGCATAGAGTTAGTGAAATCAGTGATAAATCCAGGCAAATTAAATGAACAGAAGTTACTTTTCGACCTTTCCAATTGCTTCCTGAGTTGATTATCCTGATGTAAATTTTGAGTGTAGAGGAGGTCCATGTACCAGCATTTCACTTGCTCTTCCAGGTCAGAGGAGCAGAGCTGCTGCTCAGTCTTAAGCAGATTTGCCTGCAGATAAAGAGAAAGAGATCTTCCAGAGTCCTTATTCCTATTACAAAGTAATTTAAAAAATTAAAATCAAGCAATCACTTCAGAGAAAATCTGATGTCTTAATGTCTCCAAAATTGGCTCTGGAGATGCATGTTCAAAACTTTTACTTCTCATATCGATTGCAAATATTCACCAGTTATTTTTCTTTCTCAGTCTGTTTCTTTAAAAAAAGTATATGCAAATTGCATACATCCTGGCTGTACAATTCACTTTAAATATTTGAGTTTTCTGTTTAAATCTCTACTGACATATCCTGGAAAAAAAAGCATGAACTCATTGACTAGTGGCATTCTTCAAGTTGCACAACCTATTCACCTTTCAGCTGGGCATTGAAGTTTGCTATCTGGAGGCAAAGAAGTTTTTATTTTCTGATAAAAGGACTCTGGCACCTTGCCCTTCCTCATGCTCTGGGGAATAGCACACAGAGGAAATTATTCCCATACTGTAGAGCTCAAATACTGCACCTGGGGCCTTAACATGTTACACTTGGATGTTTCCCTTTCAAACCATCCTCCTGCAGATAGATGAAAACATTTGGACAATTTAAAGGTTCCTGGGAAGCCCTCTTTAAAACAATCAGATAATGCAGGAAACTGAATTTGCAGTTTTCCACAAATTGGCCAAATTGAAATCTGTTAACCTTTTGAAAGGTACATGGAGAAATATGAAGACCTAAACACATCAGACTGCACTGAAAAGCTTTCCTTCAAGCACAGACTCAGGGAGATCTCAGGGACCTATTTCCACTGTTCAGATGCCACAGCCTAAAACAAATTAGGAAAGCAGAACATCCAGACAAGTGGTTTTAGTCTCTTTGAGGCTATTGTTATTCACCTTTTAAAGAATTTTCTTTCAATTTGCTGCAATTATTTTATTTCATTATTATCTCAATTTTCTACACAAACAGAGATGCTGCTTTGCATTGTAAGTGACATCATGAGTGCACAGTAATCCTCTGGTTGGTGTGGAGTAGTTCTGTGAAGAACTTAGAGTCTAACTTTCAAGTGTATTTTTTGGTAGGCTCAAGAACAACTATGAAAAATCTTTTAACTTCTTTTCATGGAAGTTTTTGTTTTGTTTTGTTTTTCTAATAATGGAGTTCTGATTTACAGTGGAATGAGCAGAGAATCTTTACACTGTGCCTAATTAAAGCCAAAATGAAGGATCTTGCGCAAAGCTTGCTCTACTTTCCTTGGGCAGATATGCCAGTTTTAATGCCTTTGGTGCAACCCTCGGTGTTACTAGCAGCAAATGCACTTGGAATAGCAGAGGGGAGAATTTTCCTTCCTGGATCAGGAAATAGTCATGGGTCACTGCTGAAAACATGTAATAAGCCATTTTGGTATCATTGACTGGTTTCTGCTTATCACCATCTCAAATATCTATCATAAAGTGTGCCAATCCAGGAACACAACCCTTTTAGCCCACTCTACAGAGTGACAAGATCACCATCACCAAGTGCTGCTTTACCAGTCTTTAGGGGGAAGAAGTATTTACCTTAACAAATCTTCATTATCTCTGTCCATACCCATGTAAGGAATAGGATAATGAGATTTCCTGGTTTAGGGCAAATTTAGGAGAAAACCACAAAAAGGGAACCCCTTCAGAAAGCAAACCCACACAGCCCCTCCCCCAACCAGTTTGGGAATGATTCCTCAGAGAGAAGTGGAAAGAACCTGTTTATTTAACAGGCACAGCACCCCCAGCACACAAAATGAACAATACCAGATGACAACACTCTTTTACCACTCTGAAAAAGATGACAAATTCAGAAAGTCTCTCTTGGGAGTGGTCACTCTGTTATCAGTCCCTCCGGCGCTGGAGATGGCTACTGCAGGACGCAAGGTGCAAACTCTTGGTGTTTCCCAGATCCCAGTCCAGAGCAGGTTCAAGTAGTTCCAAAAAAAGGAAAAGAAAAAAAAAAAAACAGTCCAGGGAAAAATTCGGACTGCTTAGCCAAACTGACTAATGAGCAGAAGCAAAGAAAGCAAGAGCAAAGCAGAAGCAAAAGCAGGAGCAAAGCAGGAGCCAGAACAAGAGCAAAAGCAGAAAAAGCCAAGCAAAAAAATCCCCCAAAAGTCACACTATGTACTGCCCCGTCTCTGTGTCCCGCCAGCCGTGGGGGGAGCAGGCTGATAACAGAACCAAAACAAAACATTCACCCTTCAGAGCCAGTCTCAAAGGCACAGAACATAATATCCAGCATAAACAGAACACATGAATGGGGATACAAACATCACCCTAGGACAAGAGACTAAAACACTCACCAATGGACTCTTGACCAAAGTAAATCTCAGTGAAACTGTAACCTCCTTTGGTCCTGCTTTTCTTTTTTTATCTTTCTTTTTCCCCCAGGGCATCTTCCGTGCAATTTCCACTGTCAAGTATTTAAGTCTAAAATGCAAGCCACAGGTTCAAAGGCTCACTGGCTATTTTTTTCAGCTCTACATGCAGAAATCACCACCAAAATTCGCTGTAAGTGAAAAAAGCCAAATCAGTTTTTTCCTCACCTAGACTGACTGTGTTGGTCAGCAGTTACTGAGACTAGCCAGATTGTTTTAAGTTAAGCTACTCTAAATTAGGAGCTGTTTTAAGAACCAGCTTGGCTTATTTTCTGTTATATTAACGCTTCAACATACTCCATATGCTTACAAGATGGGTGTGGGAGAAGAAGAGAAACACAGCTGGGCTAGAGTGGGAAGAATTTAAATTTAAACAACCTCACCCCTTCCCAAATGTCTTTCTGGCGGCACTTTGTGACTTTCTGGATATTTTCAGTTCTCGCTTTCCTTTACAAAAGCTCATCATACCCAATTTAATTTTTTATAATAAAAAAATGAACTGAGAATTGTTGCCAGCCTCCTTTACTGCTGCTGAAAGTGCTCTGGTATTCAAGATTAAAAAGAGAAAGAAAGGGCCTGTAAGAAGCCCTAAGAAGGGAAATATTATCCATTATATTTAAATGTGAAGATGCTAAAAGTTGCAAAGTAAAGACGTTCTCCTCTATCTCCTGTTTTAACAGCTCATTTTGATCATTTTTCTTGCAGCTATTTATTTGAAGACAAATGTTTTATTACTTAAAACTTTGGACTTTTTCTTTTGTAAAGGATATAAAGAGCCAAATTTAGGGATATATTCCAGAAGTCATTGCAATAGTTTGCACAATTTCTTTCCATATGATCTTAAATTACATGCCCCAGAAAGCATATCCTTCCATGGCTCATTTCTAATTTCTTCCTTGGTCTGAGACAGGCCAGCTTGCAGTTTCTTATGATGCTTTAATCTACCCAGCCCATGAAGCTGGAGGCACAACGGGTGCCACGCTCAGGCAGGGTCAGCCTTGGTAACCTGGAGCCAGATTACAGCCAACATTTTTTGCCATGCAACTTAGGTTGTTCCCAGTGGTGTCCCAGGAACCAGAGGAGAAGGGGATGTGGTGTCCTTCCAAGCTCCACCTATTGAAATAAATCCTAAGCATGCACCTCAAAAAGAGCAGCTCACAGCAGATTTTATAGAGATTTAGGGTATGACGTGTGCTCTCTGGGATCCCATTAGCTCAGCTTTCACTGGATATGCCCAGGGGCTCTTGACCTTGGCTCCTTTTTAACTAAGGGTAGAAACATAAGATGCAGTACCTCCCAAAACCCACCAATTAATGGCTCAGTAAACTGTGCAGTTCTGCAACTCTCCATCTTCTTTTCACATGAATAATGATATCACTATCATGATGCTTAAATACACATATTTAATGTAAGGTATTGTTTTGCTGGACTGAAGGAGGTAGTTTACCTTTCCAAGTTGGCTGCTGATTCCTATGGGTGTCTCCTACTCAGATATGGTGGAGTCCTGCTTTTGTGTTTTCTTTACAATTGTGCAAATGGAGGAGTCTTGCCTTCCTGTCACAAGATGAGATGGTGTGGAGCAGAACAAGACAGATGCAATGCACTGAAATCTGTTTCTTGAAAAAACATTAAAGCACCCTTCCCTCACCTTGCTTTTGTCTCTGCTGGCTGACCCTTTCCATGCTGTATGCAGCAAAAGCAGTGCAGGTTTCAATCACAGGCTGCAGCCTGTCCTCCCATATCTTGGTAAATAGTCAGACTTCTTGTCTCCAGTTCTGCTGCCCCCTTCTACATGTGCAGGTTAGAAGGTGCTAATTCAGGATTCCTTCAAGCTTTGTTCAACCAAGGAGACTGCAAAACAAGTGTGAAATATTTTTTATATATCCTGAATGGAGCAAAATTTCGCCAGAGATGAATTTCACCAGGCTCACTTGAAGTTTAAAACAAAGATCAGCTCTCTGGGCTTGGGTCCAGCCTAGAGGCATCCCCTTTTTGAAGGAGCAAGGAATACAAAGAGTCTGGCATGCACCTGAAACCTGGTACTTTCTATCAAGATGGGGTTTCAGGAAATAACTCTGGAGACCACTTCTTGTCCTCAGTAATTCCCTATGCTTGTTACAGGGTTTCATGTTTGGGTGAAGGCTACGAAGGATTATGGACAACTTGAAACACTGAAGTCAGGAGTGCCTTAGGCACCAATTTTCCCCTCCAACTAATCCATCATTCCTGCTGTGATTTCAGGAAAGTGATATAGTAACCTGTCTCCTTAGAAGAAAGGATGGCTCACTGCTGTCTTTTATATTCTGTTGAATTATAACACTTTCCTTTTTCATCTGGCCTTTCATCACAGACGTAAGTGTTTTTCTTTCTGTATATACAACTGTGCCAGTTTCTCATTCATTATCTACACAGGGATGGACAGACTGATCCCATAAGCAATCCTTCCTCTCTGCTCCCATAGGACTTTCTGGGGAGTGAAGTTTTTCTAATTTGGAACAGATTCTCAATTCCTTACCAGAACCTTATCAACGAATGCATCTGATCTCACCACAGACAGGAATTTAATGCAAAAAAAATGCTGCCTTCCCCCTCATTTCCAGCCACCCACAGCAGCAGGCATCACACTGTCTTTCAGCAGTGTACTCAAGAGTTAGACAGCTCAGTGAAGCATGAGAAGTCAGTTTTTCTGGTCATTCACTTTGTATGTGGTCAAAAAACCCTATCAAAATCTAGGTATGAGTGCAATTTCAGTAGTTTTAATGTGTGGTTTATACTGTGCAGGGGTAATTTTCTATCCTGATCATGAGGTACCAAATATCTCACATTCTGAGACCACGTTTAAAGATATTATCAGAGGTATATGATAAGATTTATGAATAATTCATTAAAGATTTGATTTAAATGTGTCCTACTCCTTGGTCAAGCAATTACTGAATCTTTGCTCATGCATGATCATATTGTGTAGTCTCAGAAGGAAAGAAAAGGCATTGAGAGTGAAGCATTTTTTCCTTCAGAATGTACTAAACAGATTTACTTGTTAGGCAACAGGATTACAGTAAACTTGCAGGTATGTCAGATGGATTTTCTGAGTTCTGGAAGTTTTTGGCAAGGTGCCTTGCAGTCAGCTGCCCCCTGTCTCTCATTAAATCTATAGTTTTGCTGTTGATCCTTTGAAGCTCCTTTAAATTCAGAGAAGTGCCTGTCCCAGCTCCTGTGTGAAAGTGCTCAGTGAGAGTTCCTCGGTAGGGTGAGATCTACTGAAGTCACAGAGTCACAATGAAAACAGAGCCACAGTCATGAAAAACCATACAGAAGAAAGCATCACCAAGAACTTCTCTCTCAGTTTGTGTCCCTCTTCACTCAGTTTCCCTCTCGGAGGATGCTGCCTCCAGCCTGTCATGTAAAGCACCCATAGAAATGGATCAGGAAGTTAAAATATGGAGGTATGGGAATATGTATATGTGATGCTTCAGTAGTTGTTCTGAGGTGTGCATCTATTCCCCAACTTATTTAATCAACCCTGCCAATAAATAGGCCTAATGAGGTCTTCATGCCTGAATTTTATTTATTTGAGTTACAGGTATCAGTAAAAGAGTGTGGTTTAATTTGGAAGTGTCCCTCTGTTCTTCTCAGTTTCAGTTGCTTAACAGTAGAAACCTGTCATGGATTGAGCTTCACCTAACTCATATAATGCAGCTGCCTCCACATGGGCTGAATACCATCAACTCTGGTGCTGTTCATGACTTATATTGGATAAATTTTTTCTTCCTTATACAACAAAAGGAGTCCATATTATCACAGTTGAAGAAACCTGTATTCTTCACTTCTCAGCTTAGCAGGTGACAGACTCCACACCTTCAGCCTGGAACCCAAGTCCTAATTTTCATTGCCCAGGGCAAAAGAATTTTGCAGGAATAGGAGCAGGCCATGGTCTTTTGAATCAGCATCTTCACATACTGGATAAACCCTTCTTCTAATACTGGCACTCAATTCTTTTGGTTGAACACAAAGACATTTTCTTCTCCTGGGTAGTCTCTCCCTTTGCAACTGTTGATACATAACACTGCAATAACCTCTTCTGTTCCCTTCTCACTATCTCATTCCCAGATGCTTATATCATGCATTGAATCTCTGGTTTTTACAGACCATTTTATGTCCTACGATTTATTTGCATTCCTTAAGTTCTCTTGCAGAATAGGTTTGTGTCTTTTGCACAATTTTGGGTACTTTTCTTACTCCTCTCTTCAGTAAAAACTCTTGAAAGTTTTTCTTGTCCAACGGTTTTGCTGATAACTCTGGGATTTTATAAATCGAACTCCCATACTCTCAGTAAAGACTCACATATCATGTCTAGAGCTGCGTGTCTGTGGCATATTCTTTAATGCTTTCCTGCACCTGTTAGACTCTCATGAGAAAAATGAATTTTTCATAAGATGCATTCTTCTGGTGGATACAATAGGTTTCAGTTTGTGAAATGATCCTATCAATTTCTGTGCAGCTGTGAGCAAGATCTAGACGTAACTGAAGATATACAGGACATTTGCAACAATGACAGTAAAAATAAGAATTATTTTTCAATTAAGAATATTTGCAAGCAAAAATTCCTTGGCACTGTTCAGCACCTCTGTTGTTCTTCCAAATATACAAGGGAAAATAAATCCTATTGAAAATGGTACAAGGATCCCACAAAACAAAAAGCTCAATTCGGGATTCAATTTCATGCTGTCTGGGCTCATTAGCTGTGCTCTGTATGTTGTCCTGATCAGACACAGGGCAGGTACATTTCATGGGAAAACAAAAGTCCCTTGTATCTGCACTTTAAATGATTTTCATTTTTAGGCAGCTTTAAGGAACAGAAATGAGACCCTGCTGTTAAAATGTGTAATCCAGATCTCTATCCAAGACCACTGGCCTTTCTGTGCTCTGGCAGGTAAAGGTGCAGCCACCAAGCTTACGGAAGCTGCAGAGGTTCTCCTCCAAGACTCCTGACTGACTGAGAGGATGCGAACAGAGAGGAGCAGGGGGCAGGGTGTTTATTTATTGCATCCCAGTATACTATCTGCATCACTGCTTTCTCCCAAAGCAGTGAGTTCAGCCGCATGTGGCAGGTCTGGATTTGGAGCCCCAAAGAATGGAGATTTCCATTCATCTACAGTACAGGAGTATCTGCCAAGGTTTCTCACAATGGTCTGCAAACCAGACTTGCTTCTGGCTGACAGAAACCCCCCTCCCCCTCTCCCCTGAGGACATCTCACAGAAGTCTGGCCAGCCAGTGCAGCAGCAGCAGCACCAGGAACATTTTGACATCTGCTGTGCTTTGCCAGCAGAGCTGCTCAGACTGTTTCTGGAAACAGGTGCCTTTTGCCAACCCTATCTGCTGCTTCCATCCTCAGCTTGCCCTGGCAGGATGATGAGCAGAGAGGTACAGACCTGCTGAGACCTCTTCTTCTTCCCTTGAGGACCAGAAGTGTGTGCACTCCTGACATCCTCCAGGTGTGGACCACATGGTCCCAGCCTATGCGTTTCATCTTCGGTGGCCCCAGTCTCATCTTCCTGAAGAAATACAGCTATTCTCAAAAGAGAGTGGACTCCTCCTGTGGACCTGGTCCAATATTAATCAGCCAATAGATGGAGATTTTCAAAATAGGTATACAGACAAGCTAACCACACCATTTTGCCCCATACAGGGATGTGAATCCTCTTTGCTCTTTTCTGTTACCTTCCATTTACTGTCTCATCTCTTTAGTCTCTTAAATTTATGCAAGAACGATTAAAAATCATGTCAGAGGGCCGTGAAATGAATTTCCTCATGCAGCAGATTTCAGGATTTTTACCAATGACATCAGAGGCCATCTGGAAAGGCCAGAAGCAGCCACATATCATCCCAGAACACACACATACCCAACACCTCCTTCCTATGTGGAAAAACGCAATCAAGTCCTCCTGGCTCAATGGAGTTGTAAATGTCCTTTAAATCTGTCACTTTAATGTCCTCCTTGGAAGATGCAGAATGAGGAGGTAGTTTTTTTTCCTTATGGCTCTTTATATTATAAACCAGAGGAATTCAAAGTACTCCATGGATTTGTTACAGGAGTTCTTTGAAAATACTGTGTTCTGGCAGGAACAGCAATAAAGTCTTGAACTGTGTTTCCTTCTGACATTCAGGAGAGTCAGAAGTCAACCTGGCTGTGAGCAGCTGAGACAAGATAAATCTTTTGTGGCAGTAGACTAGCAAAGTCAGGCATGCTCAGTAGGGAAGGCTTTATTCTCTCAAAGCACATGTAGGAAAGGTGTAAAAATCAGATTTTCCATCCCAGGGCAAAACTTCACACTGGGAGGACAGGAATACAGTGCCTGCTGCCTGTGCAATATTGTTAAATCTGTAAAAAAAATTACTGCATAATTGTAGAGCGGTTAGCCATCCTCACAATCACATAATACATCTCCAAAATTGTGTCAGCAAAACCAAGGGTAGTCAAACACAGTGTTGCTGTACCCCAGGGCACCAGTATTTTAAGCCCCTCTCCTGACCATTAGAACTACAATGGTTTATTATACTGAGTTAAACAGAAAACTGGATGGAATGAAAAGAACAGCACAATGGGACAAATAGCAAACATAACACATGGAACAACCAGCAAGCACAACGTGGAAATCATCAAATAAGAAAGGTGCTGTAATGGGAAAACCAGGTATTTTGATGTTGAAAACTTCAGACAAGCATTCTTTTCTGTTCAATTATTGCCTCCATACATAAGGAAGTTACACTGCAGTAATTTCTGGGGGTTTTTTGTAATTTTTTGTACTTTAATACTTTTTCCCCTGCTGGATATTTATTTTTCGGTCCAGCTTTTCCTTTCTTTTTTTTCATTTAATATCTTTTTCTTTCCTCTGCAGTTCATTTTAGCATAGTAGCATGCTTGACTGCTGTACCTGGCAGGCATGAAACATTCCAGGTCTGTAGTTATGAAAGCAATAGATGAACTGGTTTCCCTGCTCAATAGTTTCCTTGCAATTTTTTTAAATTCTTGAGAACGCAGTAAAAGACATAACCAGCTTTTACATTTTGATTTTCATGATTTTTGATTTCATTTTGATTTGATTTTTGATTTGTCTTTTGTAAACCTTTTTGCCTAGAAGTTTCTCACTCCTTCTTTTCTTGGTTTGACCTGCAGTCAGCTCCATCGTCTTCTCTTCCAAGTCTGCAGTAGCCATCATATGACTTCTCCTATTCTTGTTTCTTGTTTGGATTTTGCTTTCTTATTCATCCTGAATTTGAGTTTCACCCTTGGACTTACAATCCCAGCAAAAGACTTCGACCTAAAGGACCCTGAAAATAATGTCTCCACTTGAAGAACACATCACAGCAAGTGCTCAGAGGACCCGATCCCAAGCATACATGTGGTGTTTTCTGTACATGCGTAACTCTTTGGTTTGCTTCTGATTACTGCACTTATTTTTCTTAAAATAGTTTTGCATCTCAGCCACTGGAACCTCCCTTCTGCATCAATTAGAATTCTATTACTGGGTTTTTCCCTCAGTTATTGCAATTTTCCCTTCTCTTTTTTTTTTTTTTTTTTGTGGTCAGTCACTGCTTCACTTTTGTGTGGGCAGGAAAAGAGGTTTCGTGCTGACAGTGTTGATTAATCAGAATGGCCACATGTTGGGATATATTTAGAGAGAAAAAAACCCCAAGTTTTGAAACAGTTTATACATGGAAAATGAACAAATGAAAGCATTGCAACTCTAATCAATATTTAGATGACCATTCTTAAAACCAAATAATTATGCAGTGTAAAGGACTGATGAAATTATTTTAATTTTGAAATTTTCCTCAGCCCTTATAAAACTTTGGTTCTGGCTGTTTTAAAATGGTTATGGTAAAGCAGACTGTAAAGTGAAGGAATGTATACAGACCATGTAATTATCTGTGAAAATGGAGAACAGTGAGACTGCTATTTCCACAGACTGATTTTTTTCAGAAACCTTCCTTAGAAGAAATTGGAAATGAGTTTTCAGGACTCAGTCAACTTAAAAATTTTAAGCAAACACAATGAAGATCCCAGAATGCAGAACCTATTTAGGCAAGTAGCCCCATGAATGCTAGACAGAAAGGGCAAGTGAGACTTTTAAACTTTTTTGAAACATAAAGTTTGCCTCCAATTCAAGTGAGACTTTTTAACGTTTATGGGGGAATTATATATATTATATTATATATATTATAACCTATATATTTAGGTTTGGCTATTGCAGGTCCACCAAAATGTGGACCACTTTGATTTGCACATACTTCTGTGGCTTCTGCCATTGTTAAATTGAACTGCTACATAAAGGGGAATGGTTTGGAAGCAAAAAGATGCTTGTGAGTCCTCCTGATAGACTTTTTCCACAAGGATGGTGTCCTAGGGTGATGTTTGTATCCCCATTTATGTGTGTTCTGCTATGTTGGATGTTATGTTCTGTGCCTGTGAGACAGGCTCTGAAGGACAAATGTTTTGTTTTGGTTTTGTTATCAGCCTGCTTCCCCCCCACGACTGGCGGGACACAGAGACGGGGCAGTACATAGTGTGGCTGTTGTTTTTTGCTGCTCTCTTTTCTCCTTGACTCTAGCTCTGGCTGCTGCTTTTGCTCCTGCTCCTGCTTCGCTTCGCTCTTGCTTTGTTTTTTTCTTTTTTTTTCTTTTTTTCTTGTAACTACTGGGACCTGCTCCGGACTGGGACCTGAGAACACCTTGTGGCCGGCAACAGCCATCCCCAGCGCCGGAGGGAGTGACAGCACAGCGACCACCCCCAAGAGAGACTCGCTGCATTTGTCATCTCTTTTTCAGAGCTGTGAAAAAGTGTTGTCATCTGGTATTGTTCATTTTGTGTACGGGGGGGGGGGGAGGCTGTGCCTGTTAAATAAACAGGTTCTTTCCACTTCTCTCCGAGGAATCATTCCCGAACCGGCTGGGGGGAGGGGCCGTGTGGGTTTGATCTCCGGGGGGAGCTTCCTTTGGAGGTTTTCTCCCAGATTTGCCCTAAACTAGGACAAAATTTGGCGCCCAACGTGGGGCTCGAGAGAGAGTGGAAAAACCCTGTTTTGAGTATATTGTGGTTGTTACTACTTGGTGGTGGTATAAAGCATTTAATAGTCATGTGCTTTCAATTTATAATGTCTCTTGGGGTGAAGGCTTGCCTGTATTTCTGGTCCCTAGGGTTTTTTGAGATCATAATACTTCTATGGTCCCTAGGTTTATTTGCTTATCCTCAAATAGTTCTACTATTGTCCCTAATACGTAGTTTTTACAGCAGAGGGGCAGTGACCAGAATAGCCATACTGCTGGGCTTGGTGGTGGTGATTTGTAAGAAGTTTATAAATCTGCTGGGGGCTGTTCCAGGTATGGATGGTTCATGGCTATGGTTATTTACCCAGATTGTTATGGGAGGAGTAGGGGATGAGGCTTTTCAGTCTTTGCTTTCCTTTTTCTCCTCTGAGTTTGTCACATCACTGTTTGAGAATATTCAGTTTCCCCTGAATGTTAAAGAGACTATCTTTCTGGTCTTTAATCTAGTAAGCTTCCATTATACAGTCCGCAGCTTCTCTAGAATGAGGGCTGAGATTTCTAGACGGGCTGATGAGACCCCTGACCCAGGAGTAGACCCAGGTGTGGAAAATCCTGAGTGGTGTGGGAAATGGGAGGATATGGGCCAAATCCTGAAGGAATTCTCTGACCCTATAGCCTGGGACTTTCCCCATGAACAAATTCAGAACCCAGCTGAGGTAGGGAAATACCTGAAAGAGAAGTACCATGATGATCCTAAGGAGAAAAAGATCATTGCAGTGAGCTGGGCCCTGGCATATGCTTATCGCACACTGCTAGATACTGTAGGACAGCAGACAGAGGAAGGGGGGCAGGGAGATACATCAGCAGTTATCCGGTCACTCAGGCTACGGCAAACACCCTGGGCTCAAAGCCAGCAGCCAAACCAGATAGTGAGCCTAAGGCAGCAGCTACAGCAGATAATAAGCCTCAACCAATGGCTGTTGCTACTAGCACTCGAAGTGGGAAGTGCACAGACAAGACCGATCGACCAGTGGATGATGATGATGATGATGCAGGAGAAGGACCCTCAACACCTCCTGACATAAAATCAGGAGTCAAAACAACAGGTACCAGATCAGAAGCCAATATTGAGTCCTTTTCCCTGAAGGACCTTCGTGGCCTACGGAAGGACTACACTCGACGACCTGATGAATCCATAATTAGTTGGTTAGTCCGTCTTTGGGATGCTGCAGGTGAGGCTACAATTCTGGATGGCACTGAAGCGAGGCATTTGGGATCCCTGTCACATGATCCTGTCATCGACCAAGGAATGATGAGAGGGGTTAACCCTCACAGCCTCTGGGCACGGGTCTTGGAAAGTGTAGCACAAAGATACCTCTGTGCAGACGATCTTTATATGCAGCAAACACAGTGGAAAACCATAGAACAAGGGATACAACGCCTGAGAGAAATGGCAGTGGCAGAGATTATCTTCTCAGATGACATAACAACTAGGAATCCAGACATGGTACCATGCACGTCTGTGATGTGGCGAAAACTGGTACGACTTGGGCCACAAGAATATGCCTCTGCTTTAGCCATAATGAAGAGGGATGACAGGAATGAGACTGTGCTGGATATGGCAAAGAAGCTCCGAGCTTACGCAGATGCTGTGCATGGCCCAACACATGCCAGAATTGCAGCGGTGGAAACACGTCTGCAAAAATTAGAGGACAAGATAGAAGAAAATCATAAGAAGCTCAGAGAAGAGATTAAAGAAGACCTTCTCCAAATCTCAGCAGTACAGATCAGAGGCTCTGGTACCCAACGCAGACGTTCCCCATATGGAGAGAGAAAATACACCCCACGAGCTGAGCTGTGGTTCTTCCTGCGTGATTGTGGAGAAAACATGAGGAGATGGGATGGAAAACCAACTGCTGCTCTGGCCCAACGGGTGCGTGAATTGAAGGAAGACAAGGATCAGAGAGGAAGTTCCACCAAAAGGAAAGCAGCTCCAGTTGCCCGTAGCCAAACTGCCAAGTATGATGATAATGATGACATGTCCGATCCCCTTGAAGGAACCTCCAAAACATATACCCAAGGAAAGAAGGATAACCAGGCTTAGAGGGGCCCTGCCTCTAGCCAGGTAGAGGCTAGGGAAAACCGTGTTTTCTGGACCGTGTGGATTCGTTGGCCTGGCACATCGGAACCACGAGAGTATACAGCTTTAGTTGACACTGGTGCGCAGTGCACATTAATCCCATCAAGACATGTGGGGACAGAATCTGTTTCTATTGCTGGTGTGACAGGGGGATCGCAGGATTTCACTTTGGTGGAAGCTGATGTGAGCTTGACTGGAAATGAGTGGAAGAAACACCCTATTGTGACTGGCCCAGAGGCCCCATGTATTTTGGGCATAGATTATCTTCGAAGTGGGTATTTCAAAGACCCAAAAGGACTCAGGTGGGCATTTGGGATAGCGGCTGTAGTGACAGAGAGCATCCAGCAACTGAACACTTTGCCTGGACTGTCCGAAAATCCATCTACAGTAGGACTTCTGAAGGGAGAAGAGCAACAGGTACCAATTGCTACTTCCATAGTGCATCGTCGACAGTACAGAACAACTCGAGATGCTGTGATTCCCATCCATAAGATGATCCGAGAGCTGGAGAGCCAAGGGGTGGTCAGCAAAACCCACTCACCCTTCAACAGCCCCATCTGGCCTGTGCGCAAATCTGAAGGAGAATGGAGATTGACGGTGGACTACCGTGCATTAAATGAAGTGACTCCACCGCTGAGTGCTGCTGTGCCAGACATATTAGAGCTCCAGTACGAGCTGGAGTCCAAGGCAGCGAAGTGGTATGCCACTATTGACATTGCAAATGCATTTTTCTCCATTCCTCTGGCAGCAGAATGCAGGCCTCAGTTTGCTTTCACGTGGAGGGGAGTGCAGTATACTTGGAATCGACTGCCCCAGGGGTGGAAGCACAGTCCCACCATCTGCCATGGACTGATCCAGACTGCACTAGAAAAGGGTGAGGCTCCAGAACATCTACAGTATATTGATGACATCATTGTGTGGGGGAACACGGCAGTAGAAGTGTTTGAGAAAGGAGAGAAAATTATCCAAATCCTCCTGAAAGCTGGTTTCGCCATCAAAAAGAGTAAAGTCAAGGGACCAGCTCGTGAGATTCAGTTCCTAGGAGTAAAGTGGCAAGATGGACGGCGTCAGATTCCTACGGATGTCATCAATAAGATTACAGCTATGTCTCCACCAACCAATAAGAAGGAGACACAAGCTTTCCTAGGCGCCATAGGTTTTTGGAGAATGCACATTCCTGAGTACAGTCAGATCGTAAGCCCTCTTTACCTGGTCACCCGCAAGAAGAACGATTTCCACTGGGGCCCTGAGCAGCAACAAGCTTTTGCCCAGATTAAGCAGGAGATCGCTCATGCGGTGGCCCTTGGCCCAGTCAGGACAGGACCAGAGGTAAAGAATGTGCTCTACTCTGCAGCCGGGAGCCATGGTCTGTCCTGGAGCCTTTGGCAGAAGGTGCCTGGGGAGACTCGGGGTCGACCATTGGGATTTTGGAGTCGAGGCTACAGGGGGTCTGAATCCAACTACACTCCAACAGAAAAAGAAATCTTAGCTGCTTACGAAGGAGTCCAAGCTGCCTCAGAAGTGATTGGTACAGAAGTGCAACTCCTTCTGGCACCCCGACTACCGGTACTGGGGTGGATGTTCAAAGACAAGGTTCCTTCTACCCACCATGCCACCAGTGCTACATGGAGCAAGTGGATTGCTCTTCTCACACAGCGCGCCCGTATAGGTAAACTAAATCGCCCTGGGATTCTGGAGGCAATTACAAATTGGCCCGAAGGTGAGAATTTTGATGTCAGAGATGAAGAAGAAGAGCCAGTGACACGGGCTCAAGAAGCTCCTCCATATAACCAACTGCCCCCAGAGGAAACACGCTATGCTCTTTTCACTGACGGTTCCTGTCGTATTGTAGGGATGAACCGGAAGTGGAAAGCAGCTGTCTGGAGCCCCACACGACAGGTCGCAGAGGCCATTGAGGGAGAAGGTGGGTCAAGCCAACTTGCAGAGCTCAAAGCCGTTCAACTGGCCCTGGACATTGCTGAAAGAGAGAGGTGGCCAAAGCTCTACCTCTACACTGATTCATGGATGGTAGCCAATGCTCTGTGGGGATGGCTGGAGAGGTGGAAAAAGGCTCACTGGCAACGTAGAGGAAAACCAATTTGGGCTGCTGAAGAGTGGAAAGACATCGCTACCAGAGTAGGGAGGCTACCTATGAAGGTCCGCCATGTAGATGCCCATGTCCCCAAAGGTAGAGCTAATGAGGAGCACCAAAACAACAATCAGGTAGATCAGGCTGCAAAGATAGGGGTGTCCAAGATAGATCTAGACTGGGAACACAAGGGAGAGTTGTTCCTAGCTCGATGGGCCCATGATGCCTCAGGCCATCAGGGTAGAGATGCCACCTATAAGTGGGCTCGAGACCGAGGGGTGGATTTAACCATGGATAGCATTTCTCAGGTTATCCACGACTGTGAGACGTGTGCTGCCATCAAGCAGGCCAAAAGGGTGAAGCCCCTCTGGTATGGGGGGCGATGGTCCAAATACAAGTATGGGGAGGCCTGGCAGGTTGACTACATCACACTGCCCCAAACACGTCAAGGCAAGCGCTACGTGCTCACAATGGTAGAAGCCACCACAGGATGGTTGGAGACCTACCCTACGTCTCATGCCACTGCCCGGAACACCATCCTGGGCCTTGAAAAGCAGGTCCTTTGGAGGCATGGTACCCTGAGAGAATTGAGTCGGACAATGGGACTCATTTTAAGAACAGTCTTATAAAACACTGGGCTAGGGAACATGGCATCGAGTGGGTGTATCATATTCCCTACCATGCACCAGCTGCAGGTAAAGTAGAAAGGTACAACGGATTACTAAAAACCCAGCTGAAGGCCTTGGGTGGGGGATCATTCAAAAATTGGGAGCAGCATCTAGCAAAGGCCACTTGGTTAGTTAACACTCGGGGTTCCACCAACCGAGCAGGTCCTGCCCAGTCTGAGTCCTTGAATACAGCAGATGGAGATAAAGTCCCAGTAGTGCATGTCAGAGGTTTGTTAGGGAAGACGGTGTGGATCAAGTCTGCCTCGAGTACAGACAAACCCATCCGTGGGGTTGTCTTTGCTCAGGGACCAGGTTGCACCTGGTGGGTAATGCAAAGAGATGGATCAACACGATGTGTACCTCAGGGAGATCTGATTGTGGGGTGAAGATGATCAATATTTGTTGGAAAATGTGTAAGTGTCGAAGGTCTGGGCAAGTGAAAAATGGAGAAGGAAATATGTAAGTGTCGAAGGTCTGAGCAAGTGACAGATGGAAGTTTTAAAATGTATGATGTGTGGTAGTATAATATGGGGATAAGGGGTGGAATGTCCTAGGGTGATGTTTGTATCCCCATTTATGTGTGTTCTGCTATGTTGGATGTTATGTTCTGTGCCTGTGAGACAGGCTCTGAAGGACAAATGTTTTGTTTTGGTTTTGTTATCAGCCTGCTTCCCCCCCACGACTGGCGGGACACAGAGACGGGGCAGTACATAGTGTGGCTGTTGTTTTTTGCTGCTCTCTTTTCTCCTTGACTCTAGCTCTGGCTGCTGCTTTTGCTCCTGCTCCTGCTTCGCTTCGCTCTTGCTTTGTTTTTTTCTTTTTTTTTCTTTTTTTCTTGTAACTACTGGGACCTGCTCCGGACTGGGACCTGAGAACACCTTGTGGCCGGCAACAGCCATCCCCAGCGCCGGAGGGAGTGACAGCACAGCGACCACCCCCAAGAGAGACTCGCTGCATTTGTCATCTCTTTTTCAGAGCTGTGAAAAAGTGTTGTCATCTGGTATTGTTCATTTTGTGTACGGGGGGGGGGGGAGGCTGTGCCTGTTAAATAAACAGGTTCTTTCCACTTCTCTCCGAGGAATCATTCCCGAACCGGCTGGGGGGAGGGGCCGTGTGGGTTTGATCTCCGGGGGGAGCTTCCTTTGGAGGTTTTCTCCCAGATTTGCCCTAAACTAGGACAGATGGTTTATGGTCCTTTTCTTGTAATACCTCTCACTCTGATAAATCCAAAAGTACAGTTAAGAGCTGTGTGTCAGCATCAAGCGCAGAAAAGCTGAAGGACAGCAACATACTTTCAGTCTTTCTTACATGCAACATCCAGGAAAGGATTAGGAGACTCACAAAAGAGCAGATGTGCTGGTACTCTTTTTCTACCTTTTCTATTTCGTTGCATGATTCCCTAGGTGCCAGTGGGAGTATAAGCCCCAGGAGGGGAATAAGTGAGCAGGGGAATGCATGAATTATAATGTGCAAAGACGATTTCTATGCATGTTTTTATCATGGAAAACGATGGGAAAAATCTTATTGTGAAGGTCCTTCTATGGGAAATGAATGTAAAGACAAGAAGTGCAATCAGCAGGGCAGAAGTTTCAGAGCAATATGAAAAACTCCAGTGGTTTAAGTCACTGCCAGCTGATGGCTTTGTCAAAGGGTTTAGAGGGAGAGAAAATATAAAATTTCACAGGTATTTCTAAGAATGCAGAGACTGTGCAGAACTGTTTGTGGAATCTAGAAATCCTCGTCTATGTTAATTTGTTCAGCTTTTGAAAGGGGGGCAAGAAAGATCTGGGGAAGTGGAGATGACTGACTTACCTCTGTACTAAAGAAAGATAAAGACTTTCTCCTTAGAAGCAGGTAGGCTAGTCTGTATCACAACACTGAGCACCCCTCCTTTATTTTCCTTAGGGAAAGGTGGGTTCCAGTAAGCAGGATATTTCTTTTGCAGCATTCCCATGATATTTGAGAATGTCAGCATTTGCTTTTCAGCACCTTGTTTCTAGTTGCAGTCCTTCAGTGAAAATGATCCTTACATATGCCAGGATAAACCACAAATTTTTTCACCATAGGCAAGAACAAACCATAATCAGATTTTAACAGGAAAAAGCTCTATAAACACACATCTTCACAACATCACATATGTTCAAAACACAGGTTGTAGAAGACAATTCCCCGCTGGCTTTTCATCTATTTTGCCTCTCCAGATAGGAATTCCACAGATGCTTATATAAAGGGCAGACAGACTGTCCATGTTACTTTAGTGGTGCTGCAGGCAACAATTCATATCCAGAGACGTAGTGAGCTATCAAACCTTATGTAGTGTCAAATAAGCGAGCAAACATGAAACCTCTACACTAGCATTTCCTAGCTTACTGTTTAATGCTTAATTAATGATGCTTTAGTAGTCACAAAACCTAAATTGCTACCTCAGAGAGTGTTGTGGTTTATCAAAACCTTGACACTGTTATCAACGATACATTGATAACGAATTTTTTTTTTTTTTTTTTTTTTTTATTTCAAGTACTAAAGTTTTTCAGGGAAGTATATAAAGGAAATAAATATAACTATGTACCACAGCCTTTTAAAATAAAAATTCTTTAAATAAAACGTAAATATATAAATAAAAGTCACCTTTTAATACAATGTCTTTTAAAGCAAGTGGGGTGAATGATGCAGGAAACCCAAAGGGGAGAGGGTGCCTGGGCACTGTGTGCCAGAATGTTGTCATAGTGTGTATTACCTGCCAGGAGTACAAGCAACTGAATTTCATCAAATATTTCTTGTTAAAGAGTGGAATTTACAAAAACATATTTTGGTACAACTCACAGGATGTTATTTTACATACACACAAACATGTTCATACCAAAACTTTCTTTTGTGGAGTTATTGAGAATAACTGTTAAGGGAGAGATAAAAGTGGCCCTTACATTCTGCAACTACTGGTTTCTGCCATTGTCCTGCTCTTATTTTTGCCATAATTTTTAGCATCCTAGATCAATTTGTGTTCCTAAGCCTTATTAAGCACTCACACTTTTCTGTAAGACTTGTATTTCTTATCCATACCCTTCTGAAAACCTTTCTTCGTGTTTGCACTACAAGTGGTACCCACAGGTAGAGAACAGAAATACCAGGTACAGCCACCTGCCCTCTCCAGTCACATACCAGTCATCAGGTTGATGCAGCTGCCTCACACCTTCCTCTTCTGAGCTCAGAGAAGGTCCCTGCAAGAGCTATTCCTTGGTCCTGGAGATCTGTGACTTTTATGGGCTTTTTTGCTCCAACACAGAGTGGAAGCACAAAAAAGGCCTTAAACTCAAAATTTGTGGTAACATTAAGATGCTCAAGTGAATAAGCTAAAGAATTTCCGCAAAAAATGAGTGAAAGTGGTTTTATTCCAGCTTTGGGGGTATCTCTGAACACCCTGAACTGTAGAGCTGACCTCTATTTCCTAGAGTGTCTGCACACAAAAAAAAAATTGATTGAGGAAAAAAAGACTTTCTTTAAAAAATCAACTCCTTTGCAACTTAATAGGACTCTGATCACCCATGTAAAATGAGTCATGTTTTATTGCAATCTTCTCTAACCCTGACCTCCTTCACTCAGACACACCTCAAGGAAAGAGAGGTGGAAGCACAATTTCAAGGGCAAGAAGCAGGTAATAATATTAAATGGCCACGGTGGGACTGCAGCAATGGATTGAGCAGATTGGATTTGCCCAGTGCACCAAAATGCCCATTCAGTCCTCACTTCTTTACAGGCTGCCTTTCCAGTCCCTCTGTGCTATATTTCATGGTCAAATTCAGGTGATGACATGGACAATTTAGTGTCTGAGTTCTTTCTAACCCAGGACATGGTGTTGTAATTACACGCTCCAGCGCAGGCCTGCATTCCGAGATAACAAACAACCTTGTAAAAGAGGGGGAAAAAATCCTTTAATAGAGTGCAGTTCCCTTCTCCACGGGCTGAGAGAGCCGAACAGCAGAGGAAATTCCTCTGCATCGCTGTGTACCTGGAAGCGCCAACCGGAATGAGCCCGAGTCATGCCAGAAATTATCCCCCAGGAATGGCCACTAATGGCCACTAAAAACACTTTTTCTCCCTTGGTCCTAAGTGCTTTGCTACAGGCTTGATGCAAACACAATTTTCATCAGTGGCTCTTTCCCAGATAAATCACCTCTGACAACACTACTTCAGTCTCTGGTCTTGCTCGAAACACTCCTCATTGAGCATCAGAGGCTCATTCCATAAAGCAGTTTTCACACTGGCAAAATATCTCCCAGCACACACTCAATAAATCTGCATCCAAATCATCTGCATTTCTGTGCTTTGGCCTCAAGACAGTCGTGAAGGACTGCAGGTTAGGTCTGCAAAGTACTGTGGGATGCAAATGACAGGACAAAATACCTGTGTATCAGAAGGCAGAAGAAACAGGAACATAGACGATCACACAGAGGTTTTTTTAAAGATAAAATTAATAGGGGCAAGATGAGACTTGTAGGTAGCAATACAATTACATAGCTGCTTGGAAAAGTTGACATTTTTTTGCCAGGATCAGCTTTAGCATTCATTAAAAAGGTAAAAGTTATTGCCTGGTGTATTTGTTAAAAAACTTACAGTTACCACTGCCTCAGACACAGGTTAGATCTCTTTTTGGGTCCTTCAGCTCTTAGTCCTTTGTCCAAGCATGAAACAGCAAAACATTTCTGGACTGGGTTGTCAAAGTTCATCTTTCCGCCATTAGTCTTTTAACAGCCCTTAGGTATTTGTACACTTTAATTTGAGCCTCTTCCTACTTGCCTGTTTTGTTTTGTTTTTTTTTTTTTTCTTCCTTATAGTCTATTTGTACGTATGAATGGATCCACAGCAAACATCTCAAAAATCAAGAATCAGTATTCATGTATGGAGAAGACACTTCCTTTACCCTTATACTTTTTCAAGCTCTGTCATGAACAGATGTTATTTATTCTTCAGGCCAACTGGAACAACAGTTCTAAGAAGTATGAACCATATCATTCATCTCAGCATGGTGTTAATTCAGGGTTGATCTGTACATAGGCTGGAACTAAGAAAAGACCAGTCCTATAAATCATACCTGCAGTTCAAGTGTGTAGATGGATATTTTCGAGGTTCATCCACAAACTAACCTGATTTCCTTAGTAAATCATGACCAGAATAAGTAACAGACAAACCCCTATGTTAGCCCCAGTGTTTCCGCAGCAAATCTGATGGAGATTTTTTTAACAGAGAAAGGTCACTCTGAATGTAGAATCACAACATTGTCACACCGAGATTCACTGGCAATCTCAGATTTAAACCCAAACTGCCATTTTGATTCCAGTTTAGATGCACTCATGTCCTCCAACATCTGGAGATAGCAGTTTTGATGTCACTAAAATTAACCTTTTCATTCCTGCTACCTGGCCCCCATTACTGATTTACTGTGTATCACTCCACTGCCACATATAAGCAGGCACAGGAAACACAATGCCTTACGTCTCTCCTTGTGCTTCTCCGTGAAGAACCAAACTCACCAGAACTCTGGGGCCTTCTGGAATAGGTCCTCTGGCATCACCCTGATGAGCTGGAAGGGATGCTCTGGTACTCCAAATAATTCCTGGAGCCACCTCTTCTCCCCAGGCTTTTTCCAGAGAGAAACAAAGATCTTGGATGTTTCTCATTCTCCCCCCATAAATATGACACACTTTCTGCTGCACAGAAAATGATGGGAGAGGCAGAATGTATTTGGGGTGCAGGGAGGATCAAGGTAGTTGTGGGCAGAGACTGGAAAGGGAAAAAGGGGGGATCTGAAATAAGGCAACAGAGCAGCTGGACTACTCTGTTGTGGGACAGGATGAAAGAAGCAGAAGAGACCAGATAAGAAGGAAGGGAGTTTGGGAATGCATAGCCCACAGGAAGGTGAGGGTGGGGATGAACAGAAAATTAAGTTCCAGGTGAAGATTGAATAGAGAGGGAATGAAGATGAAGCAGGGAAAGAATTAAACTTGTGATGGCAAAATGCTGGTCCTAGCAGAGAGCTGGCAGTGCACAAGTTAATTAATTAATTACATTGCCTCTTTTTCATCACAGGCTTGTTCCTTTTGGAATACATGGTTTCATTATATGCAGGGTCTGAGAACAATTTTTTAAAAATGTGGACGCTCCTCATCCACATTACTGCAAATATGGCTTCAGCACTCTGTGCAAGACCCGTTGTGTTTTATGGGTGCTGAGCCTAAAAAGCTGGCTTGATACATAGTAGGATGTTTTTTAAAGGCCTGCAGAGTGAAACTGCTAGTGATGTAAACAACAATGTTTACAATATTTATTATGTGATTGAGCATGTTGCATAAACACAGCAAGCTCTGTGCACAAGCAATCATTGACATGTTTACACCATGGCTCTGGAGCACAAATGCAAATGTGTACAATAAAGCAGCAGACTGAGACTTTCAGGCACAAGGGAACAATCAAGCACCGTGTGATGAAACAAAGTTGGAAGCCATTACATCTTCTGGATTCTGAAAGCAGATTTTTTTTTTTTTAAAGAATATTTTAGACCTAAATGCTACTTTGAAAGACACCATAAAAATTTGTTTTCAAATGAAAGAGGGGGGAAAAATGGTTCCTTTCCTTTTGAAATGGCAGACATTCCAAGGAACTGAACTCCACTACAGAAGTTTCCAGTGACAGGAAATAATATTGTATTGGCAAGCTCTTAAGTGGCAGGCTGCACTGCACATCCAGAACTGCTATCTGATGGTGATTTCACAGGGGGAATGAGCATCTCTTCTGCCAAACCATTATCTTAAGCCTATGATAACAAAACTGAAATGACTGGATACAAAATGCATGCTAAACAGTAGGGATAAAGTTAAAGAATTCACTTGGATGATGACCTTGCAATTCAGCTAGCAGAGGATTTAGATAAATGTGACTGTTTTTTCATTTGTTTCAATGAGCTCATTGATATAAGGTCTGTAACACAGCTACACACACGCACAGAGTACCATAGCAATCTACATATAGCTACATCTACATATAGCTACCAGATGCTGAAATAAAAAATGCACTAGTGAAGTTGCCTAACTTCAAGAGCCAGCTGAACGTTGTGTGTACAGACCAGGAGTGAAGTAGATATTGATGTATCAGAAATTTGCAGCATTGTTATGGATGCTCATGAGATGCGATTAATACAAAAAATTGGTTTGATACTAACTTGTGGCATTACATATTACAGTGTATAAAGAAGCATTCTAGATGAACAAGAATTTAAAAAAAGGAGACATGATAGTGAGATCTTTACCAAAGTTGTGTTGATTCACATTGATTGACTCTTCACTTAGGGTGAAGAGGATGGGTAACATGTTAACCTAGGAGCATTTATGTGAAGATGTTACCACAAAAAGAAAGCACTTAACTAGTAAGGTGTTGGGGGTTGGGTCCTCTTGTAGAATTTTTTTCCCATAAGTTGCCAGGGAACTCATCTCTGGGCACTTATGGATAGTTAAGAAAGACAAAAGAAGTGGCTGAGGTGGAGGGAGGGGAGGAGCACGTGGACTTCACTTCTTTTTTGAGGGGTGTGCTTGTTGGGAGAAGGAAACAGCAGGCTGTGGTTTCCAGACTTCGGGGGTAGATTTTTCTTTCACTGGCACCACTGGAGCGGAGTTCAGGTTTCCTGCCACGGTCTCTCCGTGTGTGTCCCGGCAATCCTGACCCTGCCCCTGTCTGCCTGGCTGGGAGCCGCTGCAGTTCCTGCCCCCCTCGCTGTTCCTTCGCTCCTGCTCCGAGTGTTCTCCACGCCTCAGCCCGCACCCCCTGCCTGCCGGGACTCGTGCTGCAGCTCCAGCCACCGCCGGGGAGCTCCTGATCCATCTCCAGCACCCCGGGACTCTGCACCACAGCTGCCTGTGTCGGGAACTGCCCACAGGGGAAGGGTGCCAGCGGCAGAGAAAACTGGGACTGTTTCCCTGGTTCTGTCTGTTGTTCATATCATAGCTATTGTTCTGTTTTGCCTTGCTAAACACAAATAAAGAACTGTTATCCCTATCCTCACATCTTTGCCTAAGAGCCCCTTAATTCTAAAATTATAACAAGTCAGAGAGAGGAGTTTTTGCATTCTCCTTTTCTGGAGAGGATCCTGTTTGTCCTTAGCAGATACCTGTCTTCCAAACTAAGACATAAGGTAATTTATTTGCAACAGCAAGCAGTAACTTTGCTAAGGATTTGAAACAAACAAGCCCATTTCTGGATGAAGAGGTGAATAAGGGATACTGATCCAAGAAAAACAAAAAAAAGTATTATCAAGATCTATCCTATCTTCCCTCTTCCATAGGCTCTTTTTGCTTCTTCTCAGAGTTTGTGTCCTTTGCTTATCCAGCTAAATTATCTGAGGCAAAAGAAAGAGGAAGAAGTTTCTGCCTTTCTTCTTTCTCTATACCAGAAAACTTCCTCATCTTTAATTTGAACCACAGTAGACTCTTTTTTTACTGGCCTAGCTTCCCCAAACTTCTCACCACTAAAAACATCACTAAAGATAAGTTCCAGGTCCATAGTTTTGGCCACTAACCAGTGCAGCCTAAATCTTGTGAAGGGCCCTCCCACTCCTCCCGAATGTTCTCCATTTCAGCTGTGGGTATGTGACGTGCAGGCTAATCCCAAATCATGAGCCTCACCCCATCAAGTAACTCATTTTTAATCCCTTGTAACTCTCACAGACACTGTAAATCTCCCACCCCCAGCATCTGTATCTTGGCTGTAGGAAAAGCCAGCACCAGCCTCCCTCTAACATGCCCATGCTGAGGGAGCAACACAGCTGGTGCAACAATTGAAGGGTCTGTTTGCCACCTTAGAGGACAGAAAAAAAGTCAAGTACAAGAAACCTGTTACAAGAATTGATAAAAAGCTGTGGCAACCAAGGGACAACAAACCCCACTCCTCTTCTTCCTTGGCATGTTCCCACATTTCCCAAATGCCTGCTAGTTCCTAAAATGCAAGTCCTCTTAAGTGCACTCAAACTTTCCTTCTCTGACTTGGCAACTTTTTTAGTTAAGCTTATAATTAATTAATGGCCTTAGCATCTTTTTCTAGATTCATCAGTGTTTATTACCCCATAAGAAACTCTGTCAGATCGAGACTCATTACTCCCTTATCCCAGGGGAAAAACATTCTCTGAAATACAAAACCAAAACAACCCCATTGAAAATTCTCTCTCAAGAAACCTTTCTTCAGTGAATATGTTCTCAGGAAGCAGGTAGAGAGTAGCCCAAAGGCAGTATCAACAGGCCCTTCTGCAATTTTACAGGGCCATTTTCTTGAATAGCACATTTCCACCTGCCATAAAACTTTCCCTCTCCTCCTTTGTCTCACCCTGCATCCACTCTGTAGTGACATCAGAGGGGACAGGCATTTGTCCCTGCACTAGGGCAAATCAAGGTCACAAAGCAGTCAGATTACCAGGAAGAAGCCAGAATGGGGCTGCCATGCAAGTGGAGATCCAAGGGTGATCCCAGCCCACGCAGGGCTGTGGAGATGGAGGGCAGTGCCAGGGGCTGATAGCCACTGCTGTTGAGACCCCCAGGCAAGGCAGGGTGATGGATCCTGCCCAGGGTCCACTGAGGAGTTCAGTGAGGAACACCTGGAGAAGGGGGACAGAGATGAGACTGGATATGAGGCTACAGCACAGGTCAGCACACCCCTGAGCTGGACAGAACCCAGGGCCCATGCAATGTGTTGGTGGGTGGAGTGGCCTTGCTGCTCAGGACTGGCAGGGCACAAATCATAAGAGGAGCAGCTGAGGAAACTGGGGGTGTCCAGCCTGGAGAGAAGGAGGCTCAAGGGGGACATTACTGTTCTCTACAACTCCCTGAAAGAAGGTTGCTGCAGCAAAGTGGGGGTCAGTCTCTTCTCCCAAGTAACCAGAGGACAAACAGAAATGTCCTCAAGTTGTACCAGGGACAGTTAGGCTGGATATTAGAAAAAATTCTTCATAGAAAGGCTTATCAAACACTAGAACAGGCTCCCTAGGGAAGTGGTTGAGCTGCCTCAAATACCTGAAGGTATTTGAAAGATGTAGATGTGGCACTTGGGGACTTGGCACTGCTGGGTTGAACTTGATGGTCTCAAAGGTCTCTTTCAATCTAAATTCTGTGTTTCTGTAAGTAGTGCATTAAGGACCCTGACCAAATATATCCTGATAAATTAAGGTGAATAACTTAAAATTAAATCTCGAGAGAAACTTCTCAGCAGTGAGCTCTAGTCCCCAGGCTGCAGTTTTTGTGCTTCCCACACAAAGCATCAATGAATTATTGCAGAACCAGCACACAACCTTAGTAATAATAATAATAATAACATTGATGTATAGTCTCTTGTGTGTTGGACTGAAAGAGGCTCATGACTCCTCAGCAGAGGCTTGTGGAAGCCTGATACTGCCAGTGGAGTGGAGAGAGATGATCCCCTGCCATGCCAAGACACCATGAAGATGAACAGAGAATATTTCTCTACAATTTTTGTTGGGTTTTTTTCCCTTTCTAAAAAAATTCTTATCTGAGCTGAACTATTCCTTTGCCTGCAAGATCTGTCAACATTCTTCAGTTTTCTGGGGCTTTAATGAACCTGATGTTTTGTAGGTATCTTAAATTGTGGTGTCTTCTGCATCTCTGGCCTGGTATACTACACAGCTCTTAACTTTAATGTTTAATCACTGTGAAGCATCTGGGCTGGAAATCAACAGTCTCTGGTCTCCCCGGATAAGGAATTGTTTTGCATTAAGATGAATTGTCTCTCACTGACTTCTCTAAGAAATTTCCCTGCCCCCTCTCCTGCATCTCTTCTCTGCAGGGTTAAAAGGCAAGAGACTGACCCTGACTTACCTCCACTCCTACCACTGACCAACCTTTCTGTGGATCCACACCTCCCTTCATCTGCAATCCCACTCATGTGGGATCACTACTCGCCCTTTGTCTGAAAAAGGATGCACCTCCATCATCTGAACTTCTCACCAAACCAGCTGCAGGCCAAGGCACCACCCCACAAAGGGGTAGGCAGGTAACACTGCATGTTGTCATCACTTTTTTGTCACCTATATAAAGGTCCTAATATAAATAATATAAATAATAAAAATAATAAAGTTCCTAATCAACCTTTATTTTTTGCTTGGATTCTCTCTCTGCATATTTTGCTCTACATAACTTTGCTATATATATATATATATTTTTTTTAATTTTACTTTCATACAGTCTTAATAAATCATTTTTTTCCTCTTTTGCACAACATGATGAAACTTTCCCCAGGAAAGATTGTTGTTCTGAAGAGACATTTATTCTACACTTTGTCTTCCCCTTAAGGAACTTATTAACACAGATCACTTTTTTCCCTTTTTTTTTTCCTTTTCTTTCTCTATTTTCTCATTGCAATTTGCATATTTGTTTTGTAATACTGCTTTGTGAGCTGCTTTGCTTATTTAAGGATGGTTCCATATTTTAACTTAGATTCTCCCTGCTTCCCCTTAGCTGCCTTGTTTATGGCACATGTGTTTCTCATAAAAAGCCATATTGGCAGTGCTTTGTTCGTTTGGTTCTAGCTGGTTCCTGTGTGTTGAGAAATGAAAAAATAAAGGTGAAGAACCAGGATTGTGATGGAAGAAGGTATGGTGTTTGGAGAAGCACTTTCCCAACATCCTTACTGTTACACAGTTACCCTGGCATCCTACCAAAACTTTTTGTGTTCAAATTTGTCAAATTTTGTGTCCAGGTTTGAAAACCTGGCCAGCCTGCTAGGGGTGGTGAGAAAGATGGAGGTGTGGTGGGGAGGGCCAGCCTCTTCCATTAGTTTCTGCCACCAGTCATGCAAGATGAAAGACCCTGGTGTTTAGGACACAGTTTGATGTATCTGCAGGGAGAACTGAAATTCAAGCAAAGGAAGACACTTCCAGAGGCAGACAGGCGCAGGTCTGCATACTGGAAACAGAAAACAGGTGTCAGATGATATTGACTCCTTGATGTCCCTCTCTTGCCCGTGTACTCTCTCCATCTGAGCTCCATTCACATTAGGACAGGGCTGTGTAATCTGTCTTCCATATGTTCTAAGGGGAAACTGTCTCTTCAATGGCAAAACCATATCAATTGTTCCCTGCCAGACCCCTCCCCGTGGCTTGTGATGAATGGCCCCAGCATGCAGCCTGCTCTGGGAGAGATGCACTTTGCTCACTGGAGATTGCAGCCTTTCCCCAAACCTTTCAGCAAGGTTTAACAAGTTCATATTTCTTAACCAGACCTTGTTCACAGAGCTCTGTCAGAAGTGGATAAATCAGACTGGAGAGTTACAAAGAGGCATTATCTTGTCACGTGGGCTAAGTTCCTGGTAGGTACTTGGGATCCTGACTACCCCTCCCACAGCATTCCAGAGCAGAGGGCTAGTAAGTGCTTTTGGACCCTGGGTGTTGGTGGCCAAAGTAGATTTTTATGCATTTTAGGACGTTGCTGTTGCATTTTTACTCTGCCTACTGACCTCAATAACAGTTCAGTGGTTGTGGAGTGGTCCTATGCATTAGGGAGCAGGAAAATATTTTTACTCATCAATATTTCTAGTGAAATCACTTTGTGCCTTTATCACTATATTTTTGATTGATAATGTTACTCAGTTTTCTATTCAAAAACATGGCTTTAAAGATGAATGATTTGAGGTACCACAGTTTGGATCCCACAAAAAGCTCAGCAAAATCAGAAATCTTGTACCTTGTGGAACCATAGACACAAGTTGCCACAATAAGAGGAAAATGTATGTCAGGTCCAAGCTGCTGAGCAGCATCCCTGACAGAGTAGAACCAGACCTCATTGTGCTCATTGTCTGAATGTCTATAACATTATCTGACCCAAAGATGGTGTGACTGACCCTAATCCACAGTGGAGATAAGGTTTGTGAATGTTAGAGTGAACATGGGAGGCACAGTGTGGCACAGAGAGGGATGGAAGAGTCAAGTGCTCCTCTTCACAGGAGAATCATGACCTTGCGTCTTCTAACAAGCAGTCCTTCTTCTCTACCTGTGTTACTTTCCCTTGTTGTTCTGCCCACCTCCTAGAAACCCTTGTTTCTTCGATTACTCCTTGTTTTAATGTTTTTCTGTGCTCACTCACTGCATCTGAGAGTTTTGCACCTGCTGCCGACTGCCCATGTCCCACCAGAGGACCCTGTCTGCCCCCTCCCATCAGAGCCCTTGTGGGATCAGAACCCTAAATAAACCAGGTGAAGCAGTTGCATAAGGAAAGGCTCACAGAAAGTCAGATCCAAGATCCAGGGTAATGGTTTAGCAGCCCAAGCTGCCTCCTTACTCACTTGAAGCAGTGCAGGCAGGCTCAAGTCAGGGAAAAAAAAAAGCTGAGGTGGGTGCTCTGTGCTCAGCTCCATCACTGTGACATGAAGTTACAGCTGCCAACAGGAGCATCTGAAGGCCTCTGCTCTCAGCATTTATGTGGCCAGGTGCAAATATTCTAAAGGAAGGCAGTGGGGGGCAAAAGGAGCAGGGCCATTGTTGCTGCAGGCCGTTAACACCTCCTGGAGCTGTGCACGTACTTCAGGTCATCTAAAATGGGTCTGGCTGGGCTGCACAAGCCTCCATTCCTCCCAGCACCAGATCCTCCCATGATCCATGTGCAGAGTGTGTAGAATACAATAAATTTGACATGCCCACCTACCCACTCCTTAGGGAACAAGGGGCACTGACTACACCCATAAAATTATTAGTTTAAGACTGAGGAAGTAGGGGGAAAAGATAGGGGGTTGGTTGGTTTCCTTCTATATAAGTAGGAATGCTGAACCTGTGGGATTCACTGTACCACTGAGGTCAACAGTTTGTTGCTGTTCAGAAAGGGATTAGGGATTTATATGGATAATGAGAGCATATACAGTTTTATTGGACAGACTCAGAAAAAATGCTTTGAGACAAGATCTAAGTCCTTCTCATGTTTCAGGGCATAAGCTAAACATTAAGTGATAGAGGCTGGAAAGAAAAATGCTGTATTCAGTAATCACCTACTTCATCACTCCTTTCTGCCTCCTCTGATACAGCAGACACCAAAAAGAGACTGTGAACTTAAGATTGCTGGTCCCTCCCAGTCCACGTCAGGGCTGTTTCTAAGGTAGGACAGAATCAAGGTTCTTGAGATTTCCAACATAGCAGCGCATGTGCACCTACCTACCCAAACAGGGGCAAGCAAGTATTCATCCCTACCCAGGCACAAATGCAGGTCTCTTGAAAAATAGGCACAGCGTTTCCTCATTTTTTTACAGCAGGATGTTGTTCAGTTTGTGGCACGTTAATTACTATTTACGGGGCTGCTATAAAAATTAGTTACCTTTTTATAACAAAAGGCCCACAGCCAATATTTTATAGACAACACACGAAGAAGTTTGGAATTGATGATTTACAGATCAGGAAATAACACTTAATCAGCTTCCCTACCTTCCCAAGCGCGACTGTGCAGTTTTACGCCACCTTGCTGTTTTCAACTCATTATTTATTGATGTTGATTGCTTGACATTTCACGACAGGATATGCTTGTTCTGAGAGGTGCACTCTGGGATTTATCCCGACGTGGCAGAGAGGTGTGGGTTATATTATTTTGCCCGCAAGTCAGCTGTATCATGTGTCCCAGCACATAGAGTGGTCCCCAGCGTTTATGTCACACAACATAAAACCTACTTTCACGGAGGGTGACTGCCTTCCCTACACCACACACGAAGGGAGCCCAAGAATGCAAAGCAAATACCTCATTTACACCATCCCCACGGCATGGAACACACTGCCAAAACACTGCTTCTGCTTGCCACCACTGACTTCTGTAACATCTTTCATCAGGTGGTCTGAAAACTCTTTACCCCCATGAATCAATTAACTGCACACCGTCACCGTGATGTGGAAAGACAGGGGATAGCTGTAGGTAATTTATAGAAAAGTAAATGGAGGCACTTTTCATGATCATATTCTGTCTTAAGTGCCACAAATCACAGTCAGTTGATTAATGTCTCTGCAGACCCTTTGTGCATCACCGATGAAACACTGCTACAGCAGTTTGTGCCAGTATGCAGTGAGGGATAGTCTGACATGCTGCCAGCAGGAGAAGGTGAGAAACCTGCTCAGTGTCACACCTGATGGCTCTGTGGAGCTGTCAATTACAGCATGCAGGAGGGAGGGTGCATTGCCAGGGTTCTGCCCTCACCACTTTGCAACCCTCCCTTGCTGGAGGAGACATGGAAGAAGAAGGATTAAATAAAAGCCTACAGTCTCCAACACTGCAGCCTGCCACATGCATGGAACACGGGTTTACAGTGTGAGCATCCACACCCAGAGCTCAGCGCTCCTAACAGAGGCAGTTTTACCTGGGGAGCTTCCAAGCCACTGCTGTCAGCATCTCCTGGGGAACAGTGATTGTAAAAGTATGCATGCGGTCCAAGTTAAATCAAAATAAAACAAAAAGGTGCTCCTAATGGTTCTAGACTCTAGCATAGACTTGCATTTGGTTCTGAAGCCACATGCTGTCCTCTAGAAAGAGCGTGATTACTCTTGAAATAGGCACAGCTTTACATTCATACATACTGACAAACAAAAAGATGGGACCACTACCCATTCCTTTCCCTGGAATTAATTTTTAAAGTAATAGAATTTCATGCCAAGTCAAAAGGTAAAGATCCCAAAGATAGTTTGTTGATGTACTTTGCTAGCTATGTTTTTGAAGAGGAAGTTGTTCAAATTTGTAAAATTTTACTTCAGTGACTTTTCATTTTACTAAGTGGGTTAGGAGGCTTTTTTCTATTTCCCTCTTTTCTTTATATTTTTATTTAAAATTACACACAAAACTATTTAGTATTTGTTCACAAGCATTGCTTTAAGACAAATGAGTCAACACACTTTTTTATCAAACATCATGAAACATATACCAGCAGTATTTACATTACAGCTGGCTGAACTGGAATAAAAGCATCTGCAAACATTCCAGCAAGCCCCTTCCTATGATGCAGTCCCACAGTCTGTTGAACCTTTCCAGTCATTTTCCATCATTCAGTAGTACAGCAACTTTTCCTTTCTTTAAGTGCTTAACCCTGGGCACACACACGAACAGGCATTTGTTACAGATTTAGTTCGAAAGTACTTAGCACCTATTTAAGCTCCACTTCACATGCTTGCATGAAGTAATTGCCCAGAGTTCATCTTGAAAAGGAGACAATATGGACAAAACAAACAAAATATATCATATTCCACAAATCCATGAATGTGCCTGAGCTCGAAGAGAACACAAAAGAGAAAACCTTTAGGATCTTTAAGTCATGAAGACAAAATGTATGGCCCACTGAGTTTGGATTTTTTGAGAGCTTTGCAGTGAATGACATCCTGACTTTTAACAAATGTCATTCATTTCATTAGGAAAGATTTTCAGTGACACTGAGGTGAGAGCACAAGCCCAAAAACCTAGTGAGGCTTTATAAGCAGACAGAAAAATAATGCTAATGAGAAATTAAAATTAGCAATTAATATATATGTAACATTTAGTGGACAAGAGGAAGTGATTACAAGGCTTCATACAGAATGATATACCAGTGCGTTACACAGAGGCATGGAATGTTTCTGGTGTCCCTGCTTCAAAAGACCCCCAGAAAACCTAAGAACATCCACATGGCATCTGTACTGGTACAATGCATGTGTCTGAACTCACTAATCTTATAGAAATTGAGAGCAGCAATTTGCACATAAGGTATTCCAATATATTGGAATCTGTCTATTCCAATATGCATTACTGGAGAAAACTATAGTAAATGCAGTTTATCAAAATAAAGTTAAGAGGTGCCACAGACCCAGAAAACGTTAGAGAATCTAATCAGTTCTCATGGTTACCACAAGACAGAGTGAAAAAATCACAGAATCATCAAGATTGGGAAACCAAGGAAGTTATCTAGACCAACCCAGCACCACCGTAATCACCTCTAAACCATATTCCCAAGTGCCACATCCAGACACCTCTTAAACACTTCCAGAGGTGGTGACTCTACCACCTCCTTGGGAATCACATTCCAATGCCTACCTGCTCTTTCAGTGAATTTTTTTTCCCTAGATCTGAATCTCCCTTGGCACAACTTAAGGATATTTTCTCTCATTCTTTCACTTGAGACATGCTGGGAGACCTCAAAATTCAACCCTATGTGTTTTTATTAATACATATCTGAAGATAGGAAGAGATAGAGACTCTCAACCTTGTTCCTGGTAATTTCCAGTGATTATCTTTATTATCAAAATATGTTTCTATTTTCAGTTTGCATTTATCTGGATTTACCTTTCTGTCATCAGTACTAATTAAGCCTTCTTATGATGAAGGAAAACCCTAAGGCATTTATTTTTTGTTTAATTTCCATGAAAATATTCCCACAGTGTGTCACACTCACCTCCGACTAGTCTATTCAACAGAAAAGAGCAATGGACTCAAAAAGTTTCTCCACCTTTCCTATAGCTGAACTTTCCATGGCACCCAGACAATTGTTATGACTCTTCTCTGCTTTCTTGTCAATTTTGAAGATACTTTAAATTAGGCAAGCTGGAATTGAATAAATTATCCTCAACCCCTTTTCACCAGTGCTCCTTACAGGGGTGAAGTCTCTGTTATTCCACACACTTCCACACCCACCTAATGACTGTGCCAGCTTTGTCTGCCACCTGAACCAGGTGGAGAGATGGGGAGATCACATCTTGAAGATGGAACTTCATATTTGAGCTGTGTCTGTCTGGGATGGAGTTAATTTCCTTCACAGCAGTCAGGAGTCAGTGAGTGGCTGCGGGGTCACTTGTGTGGTGTCCATCCTTGGCAATATTTGATAATACATTTTATCATGAAAATAAATAATAAATACTTATTTTGAAATGGTATTGACATGCAACTGCTGGCCGTGTGAAACCTTAAATGCTTATCCCAAATCAAGGTCTCCATAACATTTTGCTGTTAAACTCTACTGTGTCAACCCTGTTAATTGCATTGATTGGACCACTGAAGGGTTTCTTGTATAACTGATCCATACACTTCAAATCTTCCCTGTTAAATTCGACCTTTGTCCATGACAGGGAGGAATTAATCTTTCCAGGGCTTCAGTGCATATCTGGGAGAAGATGTCTGATATTAATTAACCAAGCAAATGAAAAAAATCCTGTGAATGTAACTTGAATTTAAGCTAGGGGGAACATAAAATATTTAACCTTTGGAATGAGCAGAAGATGCTCAGCTGCCAAAGTTTTAAGGTTACTGCTGTGTTTCTTTCAAAAATGTATGACACAGATCAGAGGTGATCCATGGACCACCTGAACAATTTGACCTGCTCAGAGCCTGCCTTGGATGGTTCTGTCTCCTGAGTATGGGGTAAGCTGGTGGTAGCTGCTTACTCCAGAAGGGTATGCCAGAATGACCCCTCCATCATGAACCTCATGACACACACTTCTGTCTCACTGAGAGGCTGATGTGAGAGAATCCAATGGTGTTAATGGAAGAGGTCACCTGGGAGAAAACCTGAATCATTTCCTCTTGAGGCAGAAGTCTGTTTCCAGCCTGCATCCTTACTAGCGGCCATTTAAACTCTAGAAACAGGCAAATGAGCATGAAAGGTATGCATAATCTGGACCACTGAACTATAGGAAATGTTATACCTGTAAGGCCTGCCCAGCCCAGCGCTGCATGATTCCCTACTCCTGGAATAATGTTCGTGATTTCTTTGTTCAGAATATGATAGGCATCTTTGGCCTAGTTGAGGCTCAGGTTATACAGCTCAGTGAAGAAGTTAGGGCTGGCATTCTCTGGCTAGTGCTGTGCAGTGTTATGTTTAGGACTGGTTTTAAAACTGATGAATCAGCTGAAGGAAGACTAAAAGAAGAAACATGCCTGGCTTCATTCTGCCAAGATGACACAAGTAATCCCTCCAGGGCTTCAAAGACTATAGCAGAAAGTATCATTGCTAAGGGGGCTTATGTGGGCATTAGCAAAAGCAAGGGGATATATTGAAGCAAATGAAAGATATTTCCCATCCTGCCATGAAGGTGTGTCAGGTAGCAATCTACACCTCTATGAGGAGAGTAGGAACTCCACTGCTGTCATCTTGCTAACTGACAAAAGACTGGAAATCCCCTGAGAACCTTCTCCTTAGAGTACTGTCATCAGGACTCTTGCCCTATCCCAAGTCTAACCTCCTTGCTGCTTGCCATGGTGTTAGGAATACCCTTTCCCTGAGACCATGCTCCTTTTGCTCCCAGCCAGTGAGTGGGGTCCCTCTTCAGTCACCCTTGCACATGTGCACTTCATTGTACTAAAGCTATGTAACAGTGCTGGCTTGATTTATGAGGGCTGCATTTCTTCCAGTGATCCCTGCTGATACAGGACTCACTACTTCCCTTTTATGTGTCTGTGTCAGAGGGCAACTGGCAACCAGCTGTTGGAAACTGATGTAAAAAAAAGCCCAACACAACAAAACCCTTTATTATCATCGTGATATTATTTCAAGTCCCAGTACCTGCCTATAGTCTCCTGTAAGGAGGGCAATGGAGACTGTGGCTGCAGGCTGACTTTATCACTGCTGTGAAGAAGTTAAAATGATATCATTGAATTTCCAGCTTGGACAAGTGACTAGGGTTGGTGGACCAAAACACATCCCCACTACAAAGTAACACTGATTCAGACTGAGGATGTGTTTTCTCAGTAGTCTTTATACTCAGAAACCATATGATAGACATATTTCCTCCTCCTAGGTGTCTGTTAATAAGGGGATATCAAAAGCTCAGTAACAATAATTACAAAAGCATCTTTTTGTTAAGGCAATTTCTTCTGATATATCAAATCCAGTTGACCTATTGTGCTGTTGTACATTGTACAGATACAGAGAGATAAGGGTGGTGCTCCATAATCGTTCTGCCTTCTCCCCTTGCCAGGCAAACACAAGGGTCCTGACATTCCTTAGCTGGCTCTGCTCTCTTTGTGTGCACACATCCCAGGGGTGGCTTCCAATTCAAAGAGTCTCAATTTCCAGCTGTGCCAGGATTACTGGGATGACAGGCCCGGAATGCACAGTGAGACATCAGCAAATGGTCCAAAAGTTACAGGCATGTATTGGAGAGAGGTGGCCAAAATCATCAGTTTGAATGTTCTGGGCCTCATATGAATTGTGCAGAAACGTGTATTTACAAAGCCACACATGGTGTTTGCAGAACACCCTTCAGTCTCCTTTGCAAAGTGAAAAGCATTTATAATTGCAAAATCCATCCTCTTGAACACGACAGTCCCTTCTCCCCAAGACCTGCTGAACCTTAAGGACAGTATCAAGCAAATCTGAGGGAAGTTGAATGGCTCTGAGATAAATTCCTTATAGTCTTATGTGAATGGGCAGCTGAAGAATGCAGAAAGGGACATATGAGTGTTTTCAGTAATCAAAAGGCATATGAAGGAACTGGGAATATGGTTATAAGATGGAGGGAATAGAGGAAGGTCTACAAGAAGCCAGGAGGATTGGAGGTACCGACAAGGGAGATGGCTTCGGGCAACAGCAGAATAAGAGAAGAACTGTAGGAACATAGGATACAAATCCACAGAAAACTAGGCTTGGGGAGTTGGATGGTTTATGGATCTAACTAGAATTCTGAAAAATCAGTTTGCAAAAAAAAAAAAAATCTAAAAAACCTACTTTATCTGATGCTCTGATACTCTTTACCTCTTGGTAAAGAGCCAGGGAATCTCACAAACTCCTTTAGACCCCAGTGAGGTAAATCAAGCTAGAGCTGGTGAAACACTCTGTTGTCTTTCTCCTGCTGTTATCTTCCCCATGGATGGAAGGTGTCCCAAACCAAAGAGAAAGCCAAGCCCCTTCATGCAGCCCAGCACCCTGTGCCTCCCAAGCTGTTCCTGTCCCTCCCCCGTCACCTCCTCCTGCCTCTGCACATGCCAGGTGACAGCCTGTCTCAGGAAGGTATTTATTTTTGCGTTATTGGTTAGCTTTGTTTTACCTCCTAAGTAAACCTTCCAGTATTTATAGCCTCCCCTCCGCACTTGTAGTATATATTAGCCTTTTATGCCTTCTCTGTCACCTGTTGAAATGAGAACTCGGGGTCTTCGGGCCTCTGCGGCCCTTCCCTTACATTAACTTAAATCACACCAGATGTGGGCCCTTACTGCGGAGGAAGACTAATTGATTTCGCCAGTCACAATATGCCTATTGTTTTTTAACACAAATAAACACTGTGGTGTGGGGGGCTTGGGGTTGATTTTTTTTTTTTCCTTTTCTTTTTTTTCCTTTGCCACAAGTGCCAAAGGTTATTCAATTAAAGGACTCCAGAAAGTGTGACTAATAATCCATGGGCAGGGTATTTCTACAGTAAAAAAAAAAAAAAAAAAAGGAAAAAAGAAAAAAAAAAGAGGGAAAAAAAATAATCTCCACGTTACCCTGAGAACAGCAGCCTCACCAGGGCTGGCCATAACTGTGATGGATGGCTGGTGTGTGTAAGACGTTATTATTTGTTATGTGAGTGGGGGGACATGGCAGGCACATTGGGCAGTACACCTGCTGGGCTCCAAGAAGCAAGAACAGCTGTGTGCATTGATTTAGACGCTTGCTACTTGGGGCTCCAGGAACGAATCAAGCGACAGCTCATAAAAAAAGAGGGTTTTATGATTTTTTCCCCCTTCTTTCTGCAAACAAACGGCCACATCATATGTTTTCCTAACGCTGCTATAACTCAAAATTAAATCCCAGCCCAAGGTGTCAGGCTGGTACCATGTCAGAATTGTAACGGCTTATTTTAAAGGTCGTTATGGATGTACCGGGGAAACACTGGGGGTTTCTGCACAAAGGTGCCATTTCGTTTTGCTGGAGCTCAGGCACTTAAGGGCAATTAGCTCCACTGTTAAAAAATGAGCTGAGAGTGTTTTAACTGGTGATTTTATGCTAATAACAACTACTAATTCATATTGTTAAAAAAGAAACTGCAAGCTGCCAAAGCAATACTGTATGGCCCCAAAGCTTCCCCTTGTCCCAGGTCCTGCCTCCAGCAGAAGCTGTCTGATACACTGTGCTGCATGTCACAGGGTCAGTAAACCTCTTACAGAGGACAGGAGACCACAGCCTGAGCACACACCCTGCAGCAGGGACACCCAGGACCCTTTTCTCCATCCTGCCCCCTGCACACCTCCGTGGCACTACAGAGCTGTAGATACTGCTGGGTTCCTGTCACATCACCAGGAAAATGCCACTGTCCTTCCAGAGCATCCTTCAAGGCTTCAAGCAGTGTAGGCTTTACTAGTCCTGCTCGATGGTTCTGGGCACCAGGGTGCCTGAGAGAGCACAGCAGCTGTGCCCTCGGGGACACACCTGCAGTCCTATGAGCAGCTGGGGCAGATGGGGCAGATGAGGTGCCACCAAAAAGATCTCAGCTGCTGCACTTGGAGCAGCCAGCTCCAAGCACTGCTCTCTTGGCTGTCCTGGCACTGCTTGGAACCAAGGGTGAAACCTCACCACAAAAGGTGCAATATGAACTGAGTGCATACAGATCTGACACACAGAGAAAGAAGATCTGTACGAGCACTCTGTACACAGGTGCTCTTCAGGACAAAAGCATACTTTAAGTGCTGCCCTAACATATATTCCTCCAAGTGGGTGCAGAAGAAGTCATCAGAGAACAGCTTCTGTTCCTTACCCTTCAGATATTCCTCCTTAAATCTGTTACTGATGCAAAAGATCCCAGGCCTGCAATCATAGATTTTACTCATAGCATTATGCTTGTGATAAAGAACTAAGATTTCGCCACTTGTGCAAAAGCATGTACAACAAATAGGCATAAACACTTAAACAAGGAGAGTCTTATAGAAAGACAAGACCACTTGGCCGTGTTATCCAAGAAAATGCAATTGGTTTTGCTTTTCTTGAAGAGGAAAGGAGATTATCAGCTTTCAGAATTGGTAGAAAGTTGATCTATTTCCACTAACTGACAAACAATATGGTGCAAAGTCATAAAAATTATAAAAATGAAATTAATCTGAGCATTGTAATGTTATCCAGTCTTTTAGACTTTCAGACTTGCCTTTCACTTATGAGAATAACAGTGAAAAAGAAAAAAGGTCTTTGCAAACATGAATTTGCATTATGGGAGCTGTTTGTGATGTTCCTTCTCTGACCTGCTTCTCAGCTTTGACATAACAGCGAGCAGACAGAAAATTTAAAAAAGAATAGGAGTAGAATAGAAAACACTCTAACAAATGTAAATTTTTATCACTTCCAGAATGAGATTCTGAAAACAAATCCATTGTATGCCTTTCTTTCATAGACATGGACATGTAAGCCACAGCTGACACAGAGCAGCAAAAAGCTTCAGAGACCTTTGCAAGCAGCACAGAGACCTTTGCTTCTCCTCCTTGCTCCAACTTGACACAGTCTTAGGTCTTTTAGCTGTACTACTTCCACAGTCAGCAGACATCCTTGGGAGCCCTGGCTCTTCTCTGTGTCTTCTATATATCTTCTCCATCCTGACAGCAGACAGATCTTAGGCTCCCCTTACCTTTTTCTGAAAACACAAAATATTGAGCTGTTCACAGTAACACACACACACAAAAAAATATCCAGGAGAAAATTTCTGTTTTCCATATTAAAGGTTGGATGAAATAAATTCCATCCAGTCCACAGACTGGATGGAGAAAATTCTTGCCTGTGAGGCCAGAGCTGAGGTCCATCTAGCCCTCAGCAAACCTGATTTTGTAGCTGGCTGCTGGCAGTGGCAACAGGATATGCAGTTTTGAGGTAAGACACAAACCTAGCCACTATCTGAGGTCCTCAGAACACACTATCATTGAATTAAGGATGTTAATTAGTACATCCCTTACTAGCCCTGTTAGTCCATTTTATGGACTCACTATCCACAAATTTGCCTAAATCTTGAATTCTGTCTGTCCCTACAACCTCCTATGGCAATGCATGCCTGAAGTTTGTGTTTAAACTTAGGTACTTTCATTTGTTTTAAAACTGTGTGCTACTGATTTCATTATATGCCCCCACAATTTTTAGAGTAACAGTTATCAAATCACCTTATCTACCACTATTAAGTTTTTTGTGGGGTGATGAGCAAGGGAAAATACTACAACAGCTTTCATGGAAATACAGAAATATACCTGGTTACCTTTTAGAAACAGATTTCAAACATTGGCCAACAGTCAGGGGGTGGGATGGGGGGAATGGTGTCATTTGGGTAATGAGTGCAACTCAACATAACAAACCCATGTATTTGACTGATGGTGAAATCTTGGAGGGACATTGAGCCACAAGAGAAGGTGATAAATGTCTTAATCTTGGGCACTCAGAAATCTCTTTTTCCTTCAAACAGAACAATAGTCACTGTACCCAGGCATAATACATCACTTGCTGTGTTGTAAATAACCAAAACAACCATGGAGCAAAACCTCAACTGGTTAAAAATGCCATAACTTCACTGTCATCAATTAAATAATGACACTTTCCAAAATATTTTTGTTTTAATAAAAAAATAAGAAAGAAATAAAAAAATTTAAGGTCCAAAGACTGCTGTGGTCTTGTGAATCTGAGTGTCTTCTCATAGACTCAACAGTTGTAATTCTAATTCCCCTAAGAACAGAAATCAGAATAAAATATGAAATCATTTCCTCAGCCTCTTTTGTAATTGATAAACTACTTTTTGTGTAACTTTTTATGCATAAAAATGCTAAGATGATAAATGTTGGGTTTTTTCCCTGAAAAGTTCCACCAGATAGAGAGTACCTGTGAAATGTGATAAGCTCACAGAGTCCTTATTTCTTCTGATGCTCCATGGAAACGAATAGCTGGCTTAGAGATGCTTAGGAGCATTTTAATTTTTTTTTAATGTGTGTTAAATGAATATGCTTATGTATCTGAAGTTATTTGCTAGAACAGAGTCCCACTTCTCAAATTTATACATTAAAATTCTGTATATGCATTGCCTCTTAGACATCTTTAGACTTTTAAGGTTGTTGTAAATCCTGGTGAAGAAATTGAATTGCAGCAGCAAGGAAAAACAAGGCAAGTCAAGCAACTAAAAAAAAAATAAATAAACACATTGAAGCACTTTTTCTTCCACTACCAAGATGAAGCAAGGCACAAAAGGTAAAAAACTGCTATCTTAGAGTCCTCTAAGTCCTGAACTTACCCATTACTGAATCAATGAAGCTGTCATTTCCAATATGATTTTGTACATGAGATAAACCTACAGGCTTCTATTAAGCAGAAGAGGACTTACAGAACTAATGTACAACAGCCACAATGCAAATTTTATACTGCATATAAATAAAAATTACAGTATACACATTAAATGAAACAGGTACTACCTGCATCTCCTGAAGGACATGTTTCTCTTTTGTTAGAAGATCTAGGTGGTGTTTAATGAAACAGCATAGCCCGTTAAAACAGCATGAGAAAGACAGTGAAAAATCCCCAGTCCTATAAAGTTATAACATAAGATGGAACCAGGGGTAAAATTTGAGAATTTGGGTTAATATTTTAATATATATTATATATATTAAAATATATTAATATTTTAATTGAGGTTAGTATTTTCATTTTAGCAAATAGCTCTGTAAAATCTTCAACAATCAATCTTCTCGTTTGTCTAGGGCTAAATAATTTCAAGCAATAGGAATAAAATTCTTCACAATTTCTTTAATTACCTGACGTGAAAAATTACATCATTCATGAATAACTTTTGCCCAGAAGTAGGCAGGAGAAGTGTTATATGTCTAAATTGAGAGAGGATGTCTCCTATAACGCTAATGCATTTGTTCTTTGCCTTGTGAAGACCACATTACCTTCTCAGCTTCTCATGTCTTCTTCTGACACTCTTCAAACAATTCAAGGTTTCTTGGGAGCTCCCTAGTTATGTGCTGAACGCAGCCTGTCTCTTTGTAGAATGCAAATTCTGATAGGATCATAGTCCACAGGAGAATTTTTTGTTTTAAAAATACATAGGAGTTACCTCCTTCCCTTCTCAGGGTTTTGCATAGGGGCGGGCTGCCAAGGCTTGACATGTTCCAGATGGATACACAGAACGGCAGTGTTGCCTTGTTCTGTGGTTAGACCTCAACACAGGAGGGTAAGAAACAATGGGGGAAAAGGAAATATTTCAGGCAAAGTGTCCTAGTTTTGGAAAGGGCCACGGGCTTTTTGTTCATTTGCAAGCACTTTCTCACATTACGAGCTGATGGGTTTCTACTGAAGCCCTTGTCAGTCAATCTCTCTGTGTATTTCTCCCTGGTGCTCCGTTAAAGCCAAATAAAACCTATTTGCCTCTGCTTTCCCTCCTTATTGATGTATGTAGAGTTATCAGGTTCTTGCAGGTGTCTGCTTCTTGCATTTGTAATGACAGTTTAACAAAAAAATCAACCAAACTTGAGGCCACAGAAAAGCTTTCACAAGAGGGGTCAAAAGGGTTTCCTCTTTTGCTAAAGGTCTGCTACATTATTAGCAGTGCCGTGATAGAGATATTTACCTGTTGGTTGCTTTTCAATTGATTCAACATGTGGCTACAGGGAAGTTGGAGTCCTTAGATTAAACCCACTTGAAGTTAAAATCCTGGGATAATTCCAGGGGAGGGAAAAAGAAAAAAAGAGTGCTCATCCTGCTTTGGCTCCGTTGTGACTTTTTGCTCTGTTTGGCTCCATTGTGAATTTTCACTCTGTTTTTAAGTTTAGCCTCAATTAAAAGAAAAGAAGTAAACAACAAATAGAGAACAACAATCTCAAACAATTAGTGTTTTGACATCTAAGGAAGGCAATGTTGGATGAGGTCATCTCATCACAGCCCATAAAGCTATCTCTTCCTCCCTTTGTAATACCCATGTTCCAGTCCAAGTTCCCCCTTAGTTTTTTTGTGGCTAAAGTGAACTAAACATCCCAAACAAAATATGTGTCTGATTTATTGGTTGTCTGGGAGAATTAATGCTACAAATGCAATCATGTCTAATTTCAATTCAATAGGAAAAGCAAAGCCCAAAAGAACAGACCTCCCTGTCTGTTCCTGAAAGAATTAAGGAACAGATTCAAGGTTTATAAAGCCAGATGGGAGCAGCCTGCACATCGATCCTGACCTCTAGGAGACCACAGGCCAGACCTTCCTTCTGGAAGTAAGGCATATCTCTTTAAGAGAAACAGTCAATCTTTATTTTTCAAATTGCTGGTGATAGAGAACCTTGTATAGCCACAGCTATTCCTCTGGTGATTAGCTGTCCCTCTTTGGCAAAAATGTGTGTGTCTTATTTTTGATCTGAAGTTACCATATTTGTATGTCCAGACAGTGGATGCTCTGATGTCTCTATCCAATAGATAAGAAACTCCAAACCCAAACAAAACAAAACAAAAAAAATTCCCAATATGGAGACATATGGACAGTCATCTTTATAAAGTTCTTCAAGAAACCAAGCTGTTTTATAATCTTCTGCTCTGGTGCAAATTTTCCAGACTTTTAACTATCCTCTAGATTATTCTAAAAGATTTTTTCTGCTCTTCAATGTCCCCAGCTCGGATTGTGGACACCAGGGCATATAGATGTTATGGCTGCATTGTCACCAAAATACCATATCTGTATTCTATTTTCTCATTTCTACTTAATCTCTGGAATCCTTTCTGGAGGTCTTCAGGGAATTTCTAGTGGACTTTGTTCCCACTGTGGTCCCAAGTACCATCCAGGGTACATATTAAGTATATTCTGTCTGAATGGCTTTTTTCTTTTTTTTTTTTTTTTTTTTTTTCTTTTTCAGAAGATTGCCTTTACTTCCTAATATGTTGCTAGCATCTGTTTCACCAGGCAATCTGGTCTGCATCACTATTTTATCTTCCTGCCTTTTTTTTTTTTCTCCCACTCCATAATATTTTTGTCATATCCAGTCTTTGTCAGTGGTTAGTGCAATTTTTTTCCCTTTGACATTGATACTAATGCTAAATAGTTTAATTCTGAAAACTGAACCGTGCAGACCTCCAGATAAAACTCAATAATTTAACAAAGAGTACAGATTTATAGTATTTCCTATTTATCATTTAATTTTTTAAAATACTTAACATAAGTTGCATTCAGTTTTTATTATACTAGTTTCTGAATGAAAACATGTAGTGACACCAAATGAAATTCCATACGGAAGGTTATTTTATTGACATACTAAGCTCTATGCACTATATTTAGAACGTCATCTCTCTTGTATCCAAGGCTGCTTGAATAAGATCTATTTTACATAAATCCACTTTGAACATACTAATTTTTCATTCCAGAAGCTCCATCTCAGCCTCCACTATTTAACCTATCAGTTTTAGACAGTCTGCTTATTTCAGTCCCTCCTCTTTCCCCTTTGTAAGCAGTATTGTCAGAAAGCTTTTATACAGATACGTACATATTTTACATTTTTCAAGATTGCCAGAACTTACAGCCCTGTTTTCAAAGTCCAAAATCCTCCCTTTCATCTTTAAGGATTTTACTGTGGTCCTTTGGTCATGAAGGGGCTTTTTTGCATAATTTCCATCTTTCATGCAGAGCCAAAGCTTCAACAGTCTGGAACATCTGCAGTGGAGCTTAAGGAGCAGCATGTCTGGTGAGGGCAGTGACCAGAGGCACAACCACCCCACCCCTCTCCCCTCCTCTGCAAAGTGCATTTCACAGATATTAATGAATGGCGAGCAAAAACACCAAAAGCGGGGCCTAGGGGAAAAAATAAAAAAATTAAAAGAACAAGTAGAAATACGGGAAGACAGCAACCAGCAAAGCATCCAACTACATCTTTAGCTGTCCTTCTCCTCTTCTCAGAAGTGGAAGGACAAGAAAGGGAGGCCATACTGACAGCTTTGTGAATGGAGTGAAGATACAAGTTTTGATGAAGCTGTGTGTATTTTACCATGAACACATGATAGACAGACCTTGTTTGGGCTGCATACAAGGCTTTTGTGCCAAGTGTCTTACCTCCAACATCCATGCTTTGTCCTCAGGGTACCAAAGAACAAATGTCCACTGCAGTCAGGAGTTTTAAAAGAATTGGCTAAGAGGTTTTCTAATCCAATGGCATAGCTTTTAAACAAATCTCAGGCTCCTGAGGACATTGCACAGGAAAAAAAAAAAAAAAAAAAAAAAAAAAAAAAGGCAGTCTCATGCCAGTAATTATAAATGATCAACAGGAAGGCTCAGGAAACTGTAATCCCCATGAAACTTGGCTTAGCAGCCCAGGATCTGAGGAAGGTGGAAAAGAAAGATTGGAAGGGATACTCGTAGAGAGAGATAAGAAGATGTACATTTCCCAGTGGAACATCTAACATCTCCCTGCAGTATTTTGTTTTCTCTTTGACTGAAAAGTGGAAAATATCCTTAGCTAATCATTTCTGGAAGAAATGGGAGACTCAGAGTTCAACATATGGAGAAACCCTTTGGTTCCAACAGTCTACTTTTCATGTGCATGTCTGAAGCTGCCAGACACATGCTTCCTTCACAATAAAGTATTTCATCTGACCGCTGGTCTTCCTTTTCTTTTTATTCCCTTGAGAGTGGGTGGTGGAGGGAACGTTTCATTACTGAGAGGGGAGGTTTTGTTTGTCTCGCACTTTTTATTTACTCCAATCTGTTGTGTATAATAAGGACTCGTATTCAACTTGCCCTGGAGAGTATTTACCAGATATCAAATATCACAGTTAATTTGATATGGGACTTTAATCTAAAACCACCTGCTTTGACCCTGTTTTGGCTAAACTGTAACAGGCATTAGTCTCGGTGTAGAAGTGGATATTTTTGGAAGCCACAAGAAAAATGTCAGTTTTCATGTTACACAACATATGGCTTTTCTAAATTTTTTATATGCTTGTTCTAAAAGGATGTTATTTTTGTGCCTTCATAACCGAAGAACATCTGAACTTTTCCAGTTGAAACTTCCCAGGTGTTTACTTCATGCTGTTCTCATGTTGCAAATAAACAAGTTAAAATAATGGAAGCATAATCCATTTAACACACTTCTGTGCACATCCATATTCCAGAACCTCTTTAAGAAGAAAAGAGGAGACTCCAGACTCCTGGGGCTATCAACCTCCAAGTTATCAAAGACAATTCATTCCAGCATTCAGACCTTGCATAGCAGGGATGAAAATATGGGGAGATACGTTACGAAATCAGCATAGTCTGGGAGTTTTTTGCTGTTGCCATTTGGTTGAGGCTGGCCCCACTGCTGTTCTAAGCAGACTGTGACACTTTTTGGCATAGAGTTTCAGACTGGTTAATGGAAAGCTGATAGCTAGTAGGTCCCACAGATTTAATCATGAATCATGTGCTTGGTTTTGTTCAGCAATTTCTGTCTAGCATGACTGAATAGTGGGAAAATTTTAGCATTCATAGTTCAAACTGAAAAAGGTTTTAAAACCCCTTGTGTTTGCCTGTAAGTTTTCAATAAATATTTAAACTGCATCAGGAAAGTCAGTACATTAAGCTTCACTCCAGGGATCCACCTGTTTCATCTTTCCATCTATGCAGCACTCAATATACAGGCTTATTAGGCAAAACTTGCCAAATACATAAAAAAACAACTTAATGGAAACTCTTTCCTATATATGTTGATTAAGAAATGAGCTTACATGTTCAAAGTGCAAGGTACATGCCTATTATCAACTTTGATTTAATTATATATTACATTTGGCACACAATTTTACCTATGTAGCCTGGCATCATAGCCATTCAGCACTAAGCAATGCCTGTGATGGAACTAGCTGCACTGGTAACTTCATTTTTTTGTTTTGTGGATAAAAAGGACTTACAGCTACTAATAAGGATGCCAGATGATTTCTTCTTTCTAGCTTTTTCCCAGCATTGTCTGCTTCTCATTCACTGAGAATTCAATGGGGAGAAAAGCCTCCATTGTACCAGGTTTGTTGGTAGGACCTGGACCCCAAGGGGAACCTACGCTTGAACGTTCTGTGCCTGAAGGTACTGCACCCTGTGGAAAGCACCCATGCTGGAGCACTTCTTGAGGAAGGACTCACACTGAAGAAGCTCACGGACAACTGTCTCCCATGATTGGAGCAGGGGGAGAGTGCAAGGAGTCGTCCCCCTGAGGAGGAAGGAGCAGCAGAGAACAATGTGTGATGGACTGACCTGCCCACAGAGGCTGAGAACTCCCCATCCCTGGATGAGAAGTTGTGGCTGCCCCACCCCTCAAAGTGTTCAGGATCATGCCAGACGGAGCTCTGAGCAGCCTAGTGTCGTGAAAGGTGTCCCAGGTCATGGTAGCAGGGTTGAAACTAAATGATCTTTCAGGTCCCTTTCATCTCCCACCATTTCTATAATTCTATAACCTCACCAATTCTATAACCTCAATCTCTTCTCCCCATTTTCCTGAGCTGCTCTTAGGGAGGAGAGGGAGAAAAACAGAAGTAAAATGAAATCTGGGAAGAAGAGGTGGGGAGAAGTTATTTTTAAGATTTTGTTTTATTTCTTGTTATCCTACTCTGATTTGATTAGCAGTAAACTAAACTAACTTCCCTAAATGAAGCATGTTTTCCCTGTGATGGTAATTGGTGGGTGGTCTCTCCCTGTCCTTACCATAGTCCATGAACCTTCCATTGTATTTTCTCACCCCCATCCAAAGTGACATAGTGGCTTTGGGCAGGCATCTGATGTCCAGCTAGGGTCAATCTATCCCCCCACCTCATGGAATCAGCTAATATTTGGGGTTGGGGGGACTTCAAGGTCATCTAGTTCCAACCCCCTTGTCATAGCAGGGACACCAGACCTCTACCCATCTTTATGGCTCCTGTCTGGACTTGCTCCAGCAGGTCCATGTCTTTCCTGAGCTGATGCCCACAGCACTGGATGCACTACTCCAGTTGGGTTATCACAAGTGTCAAGCAGAGAGGCAGAATCAGCCACCTCAACCTGCTGCCCACACTGTGTTTGATGCAGCACAGGACACCTGGGGTTTCATCCATGGTGTTCTCGGGGTGCTTGTTGGAGTGTAGTGCCTGGATGTGATGCAGCAGATGTGTGGAACTTTCCCATGGGGTGGGAGTTGCATTTTGCCATGATGCTATATGGAAGCTGAGGCTGCAGCTTCCACCAGGGATGGGCTCCTCCTGAGGCAGCTGGAACAACCACCCCTCCACAGGCAAAGTCTTTTGTCCCAGCAGAGCTGAATGTGATGAAAATCTGCCAGGAATTACCCATGTGAAGACTATAAATAATTTAAAAAAAAAAAAAAAAAAAAGTGGAAATGGCAGGAATGTAAAAATCTGGCATCTCCCTTCGTGATTTGCAAAGCAACACCCGGAGTCCAGCTGATAACACAAAGAAGATCCTTAGCTTTGGCTTGCCAGAAACAGAGGCAGGAACCAGCAACCTGAATTATGTGAAGTCCATCAGGTGCTGGCACTGGTAAAGAGAAGGGAAATTTCAAATAAATAGGGTGAAATGGGAAGACTTCCTTAGAGCACATGTACAAAATTTCATTATTGTTAAACTAGGGAGCCAAGCACAGCTTTTCATTTTCAGCTCCCTGCAAGATTGATTTGACTCGTATATAGTGAGGGACCTCAGTCTTTTGTAGCCACCTGGAGCAGGGGACCAGCAAAGGCCAAGGTATTTCCCTATCCAGGTGGCCCTCATAAATATCTCGGTGGAATTTATTTTCTTTCATTTACTTTGGCATTGCTTGGGCACTGCTTGATTAAGGGGTGGTGTGTAGGAACTGATATGCCCAGAGATAGACAGCCACATCTGCTAACCATTTGGATTAATTATTACACCTGTACCATAAAACACATGTTAATAAAGGGTTGGTGAACAGGTTCAGGTTGCAGTTTTTAAAAAGCCCAAAGAAAGCACAATGCTGGTCACATATGAGTGAGTCAAACCTTTTGCTGATAAGATGCTGCAGGTTCCAATCACATCCAAGGAAGAGGCAACATCAGATACACATGAAAAATAAATCACAGTCAGGAGGAAAGTGAATATCTTGGCAAGCTATGCCTTTGTAGTCAATTGGCTAGAAGGTGAGCGACAGTACATGTTCTTTCTTTCCTTCTTTCTTTGCTGTTAGATGTAGAAGGGAAAAAATCATTAATCACTCTGCAGGATACAGCACTTAAATGGGTAAAGTTGCTGAAGGGGTCTGGTTAGCATCAGCCGATTTTTCATTTCCTTTCAGTGGGGACAGTGTGGTGCTCTGGAATCCCTGGAGCCCAGGAGCATGAATGCAGGTATTGAATTTTCAGGAGGAGACAATTAAGACCAAGCATGTGAGACACAATCATATTTAAATTAATTCAGATACCTCAGCTGAAGACCTAAACCCTCTGCCTTCTTCCTTCTTTGGGAGGCATATTTGGGAGGGCTTTACTGAGCTGGCATTAATCATTAATCATTAATCATATGAGCCTTATGTCAGTTATGATGGAACACAATGGAGCTCTGTATTTATTATTTCTTCCCCTGTAAAGGTTTACCATATTCTTTCTGCCTGTGGAAAATCACTTTCCTGAACAATCTCTGCAAATGTCTTTTGCCTGTTTTTTATAGTTGTTTATTCTGAGACAGACTGAAATCAGAATGGAGTGAATGTTGTCCCTGAGCCCGGTGCCAATTCTTTATTATTTTTCAGATATCTCCTTACTCAAACTGGCTTCCATCATGATCTGCAAATGAACAGAAGAAAGAGCACGGGACCATTGTGAGGACACCTCAGTGTAATTTCAATTGCAATCCTTCTCACTCTGGGCTTCATCTGTGACCAGTGTTGGTGTTTACCTCATATCTTTGATGGGTAGTAATACCCATCACTGCAAATACCACTAACAAAGGGGCATATCACGGGCTGCTCTGATGTCCAGCACCACTGGGCAACAGTGCATTGTTAAGGAAATCTTTCCAAAAAGAGGAAGCCAGAGCATGCACCTGTGCCTTAAACCTGTACAAATGATATTTCACTGACAAACCCAAGAGTTCAATAAATTTGGTCCTAACCTGTGGCAATTGCTCCAGCAAATGCTCGACTTCCCAAGCTGAGTTTGACTCTGAGATTGGCAAAAGATTCATAACTCAGGCAAAAAAAGCTTTCCACTGGGGAAAGACAACTTCAAAAGGAGGATGGGTCTTTCATGTCATCACAAGCCCACCTCCAGACTCTACCAGAATGCCTGCAGCAAGGACAGTTTGTAAGTAGTATAAGCCTACCTTTGGGAAGGTCCTGCAAAGACAGTCTGGCCATCCATAGTGAAGGATGCTCTTTCAATGAGATTTTTCATGAATCAGGACAAAAAGATGAAGTTAAATGTTTGCCTCATCTGCCAAAAGAAATATTTGTATAGAAATATGGCAATCTACTGGGGAAAGGAGAATGGAAATGTGAAATACACGGGGATATAATTATAAGAGATAGCCCATGATAAGTCTTTGATAACACAATTTATCTTGACATGTGTGTTTCAGTGTCTGAGATTTACTTTCCCCTGCAGCCTCAATTTAAGATTTTGTGGTCTTTACCTGTATATGCATATACTTCAACACTTTGGAAGATTGGAGTTAAAATTAGCATTTCATTTTCTTTATTTTCAAACCATAATTTCTGCAATCTTTTTTCATATTACCACTATATCATTAATGTACGCTTTTGTGGCTACTCTGATCCTTTGAGTTCCATCCAGGTAATAGGTGCCAGTTGCAGTACATGAATTGCAGTGCATGGAAACTACTGGTACATCAACAACATTAATTTCTCTGTACTGGAATAATCCTTGGAATGTATTTAATTTCAAGCTATTGTTTAGATTTACTATCCAGCTCCACCTTCTGGTAAACTTGAATTAAATCTAACTTCAAGTTTCTTTCTACTTGCAAATACTGTAAGCAAATTCTTTCCTTTGTAACTATGCTACTGATCAACACTTAAGGATGAATTACACTGACCTGTATTAACCTTGCCAGTCACTGAATTTGTACCCCGATGCCTTTTTCAGGGAGACATGAAATAAAAGCACTCTCAGAGTAAGCTTTAAAGCTTTAAGGGAGACATCTGCATTCTCAAGTCATGAAATTTGTGATTTGAAACATCTCTTCATTAATAGGTCCCAGACTCCAAAATGACAGAATTGCTTCCTTTGACTTGTTCTGACACAGCTCGCTTAATCTTAATTGCTTTTGAAAAACAATGCACAAATATGTCTAATGAGATATCCATTCAAACTCAAAGTTTTTCAAAAAAGATATGTGAATGTGTTTATACTCAAAACTGAGCATAACTGGGTTTACTTTAAAATTGCTCATTTATCCCTTTGCTTCTTATCCCTATCATAAAATGTGTAAAGTAATCAGACAGTTAGATGTCACATACAAAGGACATCCAATACTACTGATTTATGAAGCACCTAGGAGGGCTGCATTTCTGTCTTAAATAGGGCATGGGGATGCCATGAATTTCAAAATCAGGTATTTAATTAATCCATTTATCCAGACTCCTATCTACAGTGTTTGGGTTTTTACCCACACTTCTTGCCTGTGCATTTGCAGTTTCTTTTGAATCCTCACCTTTGTGTACTTCTAGCATGTAAGCTGTATCTCTACTAACAAACTAACTAGGGCTCAAGGGTTAGTCAGCAATCATATATAATGTTAACGTTTTGTACACATACTGACACAGCTTTCCTAGACCAGCTAGACCCCCATGGACAAAGCCAAGGCACAGTCTAAGGGGCAGCAGAGGCCAGTGAGATTTTCCCATAGGCATTTTGGGCAGCGGTAGGCATACCACTCCACCGCTCCTTTTATTTTTAAGGATTGACATTGTCTATCACTCTTATTTTCTGTTCCTGACAACACAAAATCTTGTGACTGACCAGGAGGTGCATCAGGACGTACAGCCCTGGCATACACTGACGTGGTGCCAGAGAAATCCCCAGCTAACCCTTACCCAGACTGTGCCGAGTGTGGCTGCTCCCTACCCACGATGGGTACAGGCAGTGGCAGAGCAGGGGCTGCTAAGCTCCGTAATAGCAAGGCTGCTCTCAGTGGCTCAAGATATAACAATGCCGAGGATTGAGGCAAAAACCAAGGAGGGGCCTTCTGCATGACTTCCAAGGGAATTTATTCCCCAGGAAAGGTCAGGGACAAAAGACCAAGAACACAACTGTGCAGGGGTTTTTATACAGGCAAGGTCTCAGGTGCTGATACAAATCATCAACCAATCGGGCAGGGAGAGGGAAGAAGCACAAGGTGGGGTTTACAGTACAATCAAACAATGAGGGAGCATATGGGAGGCACATGGGTCACATGGGACAATGGAGCATCAAGGTTTAGGGGATTTCCAAACGGGAGGAACAATCAGGGATTGGCCCAAGGTGGGAGTGACAGGGAAGGTACTGGAACAAGGGGCAGGGATACACTGACAGGCAGGGAAGGCGCTAGAACAAAGGGCAAGGAATACCATAAAAGGTAACTTCAGGGGTGGATACAATTCAAGGGCAAACCAACTGGGGAAAAAACATAGGGTTACATAGGAACGTACCAATTATAATGAAATTATCAACAACAAAATAATACAACAAGCAATGAATTAAAAGAAACACACCACAACAATACACCTTGTATAAACCACAACTGAAACAATGCAGTTTATTTCCACTTACTCCCCAAGAGCAGACCACCTCTGTGTCTGACTGTGGCCTACAATGCGCTAAGAAAGGTCTCTTCATTATGCCAGTGTGGAGAGCAAAAGCTTTTCAATATGCAGAAGGCTGAGGACAGTGTGCATTTTAATTTATTTTCTCTTGAACCAAATCCTTATCTTCTTCCTGTGTTTCTACTCACAAAGTGTTCAGCTGCAAAACAGCTAACAGAGGTTTGCCTGAGTAAGGACTTAACATTTGTTCTCTTACTGAAATAAACCACCCCATTGTTTCTTGCTTGTGTTACCATAGAGCATAAGAGGTCTGTTTTTCAATCAAAGTCCCATAGGTCTGAGGACAAAAGGAAAACACAGTTCCGCCCTTCAAAGTGATCATAAGGCAAAAAACACAATGGGCAGCTACAGGCAGATGAATGAGCACACAGACACAGAGAGACAGTGCTGGTCAGTGCGAGGGGCTGAAACCTAACCATTTTCACCGTAGGCACCACTGGAAGGAAAACAATTGGAAGGAGAACTGAGCCAAGAGAGACATTTTATTTGCAGAGGAATTTGCATCTCAGCACTTGGTGACAGTCCAGCCAGAACAAAAACCGGAACTGTTGCAACGTTGAGTGAGAAGGGACATGGAGACCCTGCTGGGGACATTCTCCTGACGGACTGGCCCTCACGGGACTTGCACAACCTTCCAGTTGCAGTGAAGTGGCACATGCCAGCAACCACAAAAACACTTCCATCACAGTTTTTCCAGCCAGTGAAGCCTGAAAGAGAGTGGTGGAACAGATTTTGTCTCCTGTTACAGGGAACGCCTCCAGGAATGAGAGGCAAAAAAGGAGAAAATGTGGTCATTAGGTCTGCAAATGTAACATACAGGCACTATGGTATGGCACCATAGTCTGGCCAATGATCCAATAACTTCCAAGTGAATGAGAGATGATGGGTAGTGTAAGAACTAACTGCAGACAGCTAGAAAGGATAGACCAGTTCCAACCCCAGGCAGCACCACAGGCTGGGGGCAGAGTGGCTGGGAAGCTGCCCAGAGGAAAAGGACCTGGGGGTGTTGGTGACAGCAGCTGAACATGAGCCAGCTGTGCCCAGGAGGTCAAGAAAGCCAATAGGACCTGGCCTGTGTCAGGAATAGCGTGGCCAGCAGGGCCAGGACAGGGATTGTCTCCCTGTACTTGGCACTGGTGAGGCCCCACCTCAAGTCCTATGTCCAGCTCTGGGCCCTCGCTGCAAAAGCATTGAGGAGGTGGAGTGAGTCTGGAGAAGGACAATGAAAATGGTGAAAGATATAGAGCACAAATCCTGTGAAGAGTGACTGAGGGAGCTGGGGTTTAGACTGGAGAAAAGAAGGCTCTGAGGGAACCTTATTGCTCTCCACAACTCCCTTAAAGGAGGTTATAGCCAGGTGGGAGTCAGTCTCTGCTCTCATCAACCAGTGGCAAGGGGAAATGGCTTCAAGCTGTGCCAGGGGAGGTTCATGTTGGACATCAGAAGAATTTCTTCACAGAGAGAGTTATAAAGCAGTGGAAAAGTCTACCTGGGAAGGTGGCAAAATCATCATCCCTGAAAGTGTTCAAGAAATGACTGGACGTAGCACTTAGCTGTGGTTTTGTTGATATGGTGGTGATTTGTCAGAAGTTGGGCTTGATGATCTTGGAGGTACTTTCCAACCTTAATGATTCCATGATTTAATGTAGGAGGTTCAGAAGAAGCAGAGCAATATCGCAAATAAAAGTGACATGATCACAGCGGCAGTCTGTGAACATAGAAATGCAAACTGACAGAACTGGGATGAGTTTGTCTGTGTACATGGAAGCTCAAATCCCCATCTCACTGTGCAAAGTGTGCACGTGGTCTGAATGGGATTCATGAGTCACAGGCTCTGCCCAGATGGACTCTGAGTAACCAGCAGAATGGTGATGCTCTCCCAAAGAATTGGAAAATAAGTTTTAGTCAACATGAATTCAAGGTATTAACTAACTGTACATAAAGAAATGTAGCTAACACAATTGGGTTTTAAATTGGAAGGGAGAGTGATTTTTCTCTGAAGTGACATGAATTGCTGACATGGAGTGATTTGTGTGGAGACACTCAATGGATTTGTGCCTTTGCCTGACTAGAAATTTGAGGGATTTTTACACTGAAAGAGGTGTCAAAAAGGATCACACTCATAAGGAAACTTGAGTCTGACTGGGCTCTGCCAGAGGAAAGAAAAGTTACCTCTGAATTCAATTATCTGCAGGATACCTTTGTCCTAGAGTGTCAAAAAGAGCACAGAATGGTCAGCCAACACCACCACCAGACTGAAATGGCTGGGACATTTCCTCTGCTTTGACAGCTCCTCTTTCCCTTGAGTGGAAGAAGAATGACCCAAAAATACCCTGAAAGATGATGAAAAGGAAACTGCTTGGCTGCAGTTTCTCCTTGCCTTTCCCTGCTTTTTGCAGTCTCTTCCTCTGACTTATCATTCCTTTTAAAAATATTTCAGTCCTGGCAAGCAATACTAAGAGGCTCCAGACAGGCAGGGACGTGTCAGACATACAGGTGAATCAGAAAATCAGGGTTGCATCTCCTCTGGTTGCTGGCACATGTTTACTTGAGAAATTGAGGTGGAGATCACAGTTGTCTTTCTAACTTCCCAACACTCTTAGATGTCCTCTGCAAAGGATTCTCTGTCGACCTCATTTTAATCTACTTCACTTCGAAGGTCAGTAGGAGAGCTGTTTTGCAGATCCAAAAATTTATTCTCATTGGTAATTCAGTGCCTTGGGTTTTGGCCTATAATGACAATAATTACCAGTCTAAATGTACTTCATCTTGCTTTTTATTGCCAGTAGAGTTCAAATGTCTTATACGCTATATGGAGACCCATTACACGTCACAATTTTTAACTCTTTTCTTCAAGCTTAAATAGAAGTTTCCACACATCTAATTAGTAACAGGATACAAAAATTATAACTGTGATTAAAAAAACACAACTTGTAGTCTGTCACAGTATTCTAAGTTTCTTTGTGTTTAGATACTCAGTTCAAAATTGTACGTGCTAGACCTCTTAGTGGTTAGAAAAAACAGTGGGGAGTTACTAGTCTGGAGCCAGAGGGTGTCTGATTTTCATTGGAAGCTGGAATATCCAAGGCAGGAGTTGGAGAAGCCAAAAGTCCTTCAGAATAATTTTTCTGTTTTGCAAAATAAACAAAGGAGGATTCAAATGAAAGCAATGCTGGGACAGATTCCCATAGGAACACACAGCATATTCTGGCAGAATCCTGGGGCTCTTTTCTGCTCTGATTTATATCAGAAGGATAAACTCACTTTATTATTTACCAGCTGCCAAGGACCAGCAGAATCTACAGGAATAATAGGATTCAGTAATCTACAATAATCTATTTCTTGGTTACCTTGTCATTTCCCCAGCTCTGTGCCCTCATGTTCTCTGTGCATATGATCTGACTGACTTCTTCAGCAGGAGAAATGAGATCCAGTACATGTCCTGCCTCTTGGTATTTTTCTGTTCTTCTGCAACAAACAGATTTTATAACAGCTGAGATATGGTCCCTATAGAGTAGATAGTTTCACCAATGCCTTACACCACTGACCAGGTGTTGTATAAGGACAAACTGTGATATAAACTATGACATGTGATATAGTTACACTGGAGTAATTTCATCCACGGTTGTAGAATGCTCCACCAATTTAACTGTGCTGAAATAATCAAATCAGTGCCAATCTCCCATTCAGGCATCTTCTTAGAAATCCTAACCTTAATCAGGGAGTTGCCTATTTCCTTAAACCCTGATCGAGATTCAGAGGAGGATCTCACCTCCAGTTCCACATCTGCTTTGCCACCCATCATAAATGGCCAGCTAGGGGAACTGCTGTTCTTCAGGATATTTTTCAGCTTACAAAAGGGATCTGGATCAGCACAAAGTCCCATTACTGCTCCCCTTATTCTCTTTCCTCCAGTCTCTTCAGCTGCATGGCAAGCTGTTAGGAACTGAGAGTTGATCGGACTCTGCTGATCTTGCATGAAAGCAAGACTCTACTGCACTGAAGCCTCTGGGCAACCTCTTAACAACATGTCTTCTCCAGTAGTCCAGTGCTTTGTACACACAGGGAAGGTACACTATACAATGCAATAATGTGTGTCCTTTAAAGAAAAAAAAAAAAACAACCTCATAATGGACAGCTTTTTTAAAAAGAGAACTGTTTTTACTACTCACATGTTACTTCATCTACTTGTAATTATTTTTGGGGATTAGAATTTACCATTCTTGGCTGTTTAAAACAACTCTTGAAGTAGGATATTTGTTAAAATTCTTTCTGCCAGACACTTTAAGCTATACAATCCACTGTTGCCAATAGGTCACTTCCCACAAATGAAAACTATTAGTGATATCATAGACATCAAACACCAGGATAGACTCAAGGTCTTCTATTTTCAGCTCATCATTTTATCCCACACAACCAGAGAATTCCAGAAAACTGCCCCAAAAGGGATCTCCAGATGTCATCTTCTCCATTGCCCTGCCTCACAAAGTATCAACTCCATCTACGTCATCCCCAACAGCTATTTTTTCTCTCTGTGCAGACACAGCAGTGGAAAAGAATGCCATCTTCATTTCCTCTGGAGACAAGAGTTGGAGACAGGCAACACTGGAAGGTGTTCAGCATATCAGTGAATGGAGAAAGACCTTATCAAAAGCAGGATTTCCTATGCAAAACACATGAGATCAGAGATTTAGGCAGCTTCATGTTATGACCAGGTCAGTCTGTCTAGCCGCTACTAAAAGACATTCATCTCCTGGGTCCTGGTTCCCTTTCCTGGCTGCTCCAGTCCCAATACCTTGTCACCTACTCCTGTCTTGGTGCTTACCTGATCCCACTGGGGGCTGATTCACACAACTAGCCCAGCTGTAATCAGTATTATGGTGTTTAAACATTATGGGATCTAACTAGCTCAAGAGAGGCGTAAAAGCAACGGCAGGAGCACAGAAGTGGGAAGATGTTTATGGCATGGAGGAGGAAGCAGGCCTCCCACAAACTCCTTTCCTGACTACTGTGTCTTAGGCTTAGCTGTTGCCTGGAATGGCACCATCAGCCTGCTCTTGGTTCTTTAGGTAAAGGCTTCTGCTGTCACTGCTGCAAAAACAGCTGCCCCATTGCCAGCTGCTAAGTCCACTCCCCATCCCACCCCTCCTTGTGCTGCTCTGTGTGTCTGTGCACCCTCACAAGCAGGCAGGCAAGGGAGCCAGGGCTAATAGTTGATGGGATATGAGGAAAAGGACAAGGTAGTTCCTGTTCTGTAGGGATGAAGTGGGGCTGGCTCAATGCCTGCTTGTAAAGCGAGTGTAGATACCCTGCCCCAGGCTGTCTGAAGGACATCTGCAGCAGAGCCATGTGCACCTGTCACACCTCCCAGGGCAGCCACCAACCCCCCTGGGCACTCCGATAATTGGATAGCTTCCTTTCCAATGAACACCACTTGTGCCTTTTTTTGCCGCACCATTAATACCTCTTTAAGCATGTTTAATATGAGATTTTAATAAGCAGTGTCAGGAAAATGTTATGTTAGCCAGCAACAGGGGAAAAATCCATCTATTTTATCTTCAGTATGGCACTGACTGCTCTCATCACTATGGCTGATGTTCTAGCTAACTACCCAGATGTGCTGGCCAAGCAACACTTCATGATTTATTTAAAAATTCACCTAAAAAGAGGAAAAGAATGGAGAGGAAAAAGCTAGAAGTTGATACACTAAAGTCATCATTGCTTGCCATGATTGCGGATTTCATGGGAGGTATTTTTGGAGGCAAACTGATCAGGGACCAGGAGTTCAGTGGTACTTTGTTAATTTCAAGTTAGGGGAATGGCATTGGGAGGGTTGATATGGAGTAACACCAGTCACCCACTGCTCACCTGTCTCAGGTGTCTTACACTGCAATACATCAACTGTACATTCACTATATTTTCTTAGCACTCCCATTGCTTCTGCCTGCAGTCAGGTGCTGTGGCTTCCTGCAGCCACAGTATGACAGCATTTGTCCAAGGTGTCCAAGACTAGTCCAAGATGCTGATGTCCAACAACAGCAACAACCAGTTTCTGTTGTTGTTGTTATCATCTGCAGGCTAATTTTGAAACACTGACAAGACCAGAGCCTCTTCCTAAGATGGCTCCAATCCACATTTATGTGCTCTAGCACCATCACCTGCTTGTGCTCCAGGGAACTGGATCATTAGAGAAAGTTTCACAGCTTATACCTCCTCAATAATACCTTGATACCTGCAGTGACTTTTCAACTACTGCTATCTCATCTGTACAGCAGAGAGCCATAAAGGAACTTGTGGCAGTAGGAAATGAGGGAATTGTGAGCAACTACAAACCTTTACTAGTAGCAGAAACTGAATTCCCCGGCCATTTCTGTTCACAGCCTGTGATATGAAAAAGCTTGGTGCAAACAAAAAAATGGCAGAGGAATGCTGTGTTCACAGAAAAACACATTTTTCTCTGCTTCTGTGAAGGCACCATGGCCTGGAAGATGAAATGCTACTGCTGAGTGAAGACTGCCTGCCTGAGCCACAGTCTAACCAAGCACTCTGCTTGGCTGTGGATTTTCCTTGAACCACAACCCTGCATGAATTCTAAATTACCCAGAGAAAGGAAAAGCATAAATGAGGTGTTTGTGGTGAGACAGTCTCCACTTAAATAGAACCAAAGCAACAAGGAGTTTTCTGCAGGGCTGGTGAAGAGAAGCCTCACAGGGCAAGGATGGGGAGGTTGGGGTGACCCGAGAAGCAGGCTGGGCAGGGTGCTCAGAGGAGCAGCAGGGACATCTGCTAACAGCCAGTGCTGCTGTCAGTGCTGCTGTCAGTGCCTTGGAGATGGGGAGATGAGCCACGGCCCCCAGCTGAAGCAGATATGGCTGTTAGACCTCCCAGGCCCTGGTCAGGCTGGCAGGAGAGTGTCCTTGGTACTGCCCCAAGGGACAGTTCAGTGTCAACCCCCTCGACCTGCAGGCAGGGGTTCTGCCAGCCGAGCAAACACCAGCCTTCTCTGACTAAGTACACAGAAACCGTAGCCTCTGCTGGAAATTATTTTCTGCAGTCCTGGGGCCTCTCTCAAAAGCCAAGTCAGCATTTTATCCCTGTCTGGGTACCAGAACTGCAGTTCAAATTGCATTGCCACTTGGTGAAGGTGCCTAGCAGAACTTATTGCTATTGGGGAATTAATTTTTTTGCAGTGGAATTGTTTTACAAGTCTGTGATGATTTCATGGAAGATTTACTTCAGAGATAAAGCTATCCTACACTATCAAAAGACCATGCTCCCCTGAATGAAGCCTTGGGGTGTGACCTTGAATCTACTTTTTGTAATGTTTTTCTTTGCTGTGTATATGTCAATATTTTTAAAAGATCGTGTCAAAATGAAATGCTTTTATTTATCAGAAATTAGCATTTTCTAGCATACTATTTCACAAGAATATCTATATTTCAGAAGCAGAGGAGTGAATTTAAAACTTAATGAATTTCTACATTCAAAAATATGACAGATGCTGCATTTTCCACATCTCCCAAAGCTATTATCTGTGTGAGCCAAAACTATTTTCTCATACGTTTTACTAGGGCAAGTGTGCAATTCACTGCAGGAATACACTTAGTAGAAGGAGTAATTCAGGAGTGCAACGATCTTCCTGGGGAAGGTGTCTGAATCTCCCCAAATGTTTGACCTCCCTATAGCCTGCAAAAATGCTAATGACTCTAATGCCTCTCAACTCTGTGCCTAATGACATCCACTTCTGTTGCCAATTAGATGAGATTAGGGGAGAGCTGTCTTGTGCATACTGTACATGACAGCCTATTCCTAGAGCCATATATTGCCTCTAAATTGGCTAATGCTGAATTCAGGATGGAAATGGAAAGCTATTTGTGGGAGGCTTGTCCTGAGTCCCCAGCAGGGTGTGAGAATTTGTACTTAGTGCTGATGGTATGCTGCATTGCTGATGGATGAAAAAGAGAGCTGCCAAATAGAGACTACAGAACCATTTCCTAAATAGCAGCGATAAAATTTACTGTTAGAGCCTAAATCTGCAGTGTTTTCCTATTTTCTAGGCAACTTAGAGCTGCCTAGGGAAGCAAGAACATAATTCGCCCTTAGAGTATCATTATGTGAGTTTTTGTACACTAAGCTTTTTCATACCCACCTCACAAGAAGGAAAATTGAAAGGGAAAACCTGGCAGGAGAGTGAGAAAGAAGAAAGTGGAGAAAGAAGAAAAACAGTGGAGCGGGCTCCCCAGGAGTGGATAATGCGAGAGCGCCGTCACGTCAGACCACATCGTATCGCTGTATGCTCAGAAGTGTCTTATGAGCCCATGAAAAGACCTGTCCTAGAGTAATCGAACCCAATTCTCATGCATTCCATTCCCTTTCTGGAGCCTAGGTGGGTACTGGCTTTAAAACACAAATTTTGGAAAGATATATCATCTTCTGGTTTGCCTTATCTATTTAAAATATAATATTAAATTCTTGTCAGTCAGAAATTTCCATTGAAAATTTGTTTTGCACAAAAAATAGCTCTTTTTTAGAAGCAGAATTTTCTTTAAAAGTGTTTTTTTCCTGATGTCTGACTAAATGTTTCAAACCAAAACATTTCAAACCAAAACATTTCAAACTCTTGGAATATGAGTTACAAGAGTGAATTCTATTTACTATTTAAAACACTGTTTTTATCTATGTTGTTCAACTTTTCTTTTTTTCTTGATGTGTATTTTTTCTTCAGTATTTCTTTCTTTTCAAATTCTTGGCAGCACTGGAAAATTTACAAGAAAAAAAATCTACAATTTAGCTTCTCTTTTTCAAAGCTGATGAGGTTGTATATTAGCAGTTTCAGTTTCAATTATTTCCCTCCTTAAACCAGTTTTTCTAATTTTACATAGTCCTGAAAAGTCATATGAATCAAAATTAGGAACTAAAAGGTGAAATAAAAGCATTGACATTTTCAATGTTGTTTGCTTTCAGTGATCTAAATTTAAAACAGAAAAAGAAATTCTTTGGGAGAAATAGAAGAAGGTGTACAAACATTAAAAAGTGTAAAATGTTCTGCTATTATTCACCTGAAGGAGAAGCAATTTTCTATTTGGGATTTTTACGTGAAATAGTTTTGCTCTTTGTGTAACGGCTTTAATCCACATTTACGTTTTTGCAGTAAGAAAAACAAACTAAAACAAAAAAAAGGTACATTCAAAGCTACTTTGAATTTCTCCAGCATGAGTGGGAATTGTCCTTCCTGATGCCTATAGCAAATATACATTTTTATTGTACAAAGAGAAAACACATCTACCCTCCACACACACTCGCTTCTTTAATAGGAGAGTATTTTTAAAAGAGGAATGTACATAATAATGTTAAGAATGTATAAGAATTAAATCTCCTTCAGTTTTATTTTCACCTATGTTGAGTGTCAAAGTCACATCACAGACAGGTCATATTAAAAAAAAAGAAAAAAAAAAGAATATATATCGCCTAGAACATTCTCATTTGTATTTTTTTATTTACACACTCTCTAACAGAGTTTTGTGCTTGGCAATCTAATCTAGTTTTAACTTGCACCTTCCAGAAACTATATTTGTCTACAGTCTGTCCCCCATGTTGGTCACAAGGAAGAATTTCTTTTGAGGCAATTTTTAGATCTCCTCTGCCCTCCTGTAGCAATTCAATTATAACCTATCAGGAGGTTCTGACTGATATTCCCAACACTGGACTCCTCTACTGGGGAAAATCTCAGGCTCTATATTCCTTCTTCTTTATCTTCAGCTAGATAAAAATTATAATTATTGCTAAGAAAGACTGTAAGATATATTTGTCTCCCTTAACATCTTAATTCTGGTTTATCCTATCATGTTAAGATCAAGAACATGTAGATTACAATCTGAGGGTTATAGAGAGCATGATAAAATAAATAAACTAAAGAATATTAATCCCTTCATTCTTCATTTTTTTGACATCTTTACTAAATTTCATACTTATCATCCTCATTTCTCAATAATGAAATCATTATTGAGAAATTTTTATCTTTTCCTTGTATCCGCACTCGACTCTTTGCCTATTTCCTGTTTATTCTCTTTCCAGCTATTAGGCTGAAAGTGTTGTACAGGACCCTCACGTAGAGACAGCTTTTGCCATCTATAGCTGGAGTCTCTAGACCCTTTCTTGTTAAGTTTTATTGGCATTTTGGTTTAGAGGAATAACTTTAGTTGATATTTATAGCTGTGTAGACTGGAAATTCATGTCATAACCACAGCTACAATCTCCATCTTAATAATTAATTAAGCAACCTGCTTCTATTTTACTCCCAAAGCTCCCAGGAATATTTTTCACAGTGTAATGTTCAGATCTGTTTCCTGTGGTATACTGAACCAGAAATAAACATGACCTGCCATCATAATATCTCTTGTTTACCTCCTGTGTCATGATTTATGGAGAAATGGGAAATGAAAATTGAAGAAATCAATATTTCTTTTGGAGGACTCCTTTGCCTTCCCACCCCACAGCTGTGAGATCCTGGGGAAAGTCACACAGCAGATCAGATGCTGGTTCATCTGGAGCCAGTAACAGAATATTTTGGGCAAGTGTATATCCCACCAGGTCAGCTGCTAATATTTCTCTTGCTTTTCAGCAAGCAGGCAGGCATGAGATACTCTGACTAAGACCCAACTTGCACATTCCCACTAAAGCTTAATTTGGCCTCATTGCAACATCCGTGTTGTGCTGAGTCCAGTATCTCTCTGTGCTACCAGGGTCAAACTCATCTATCATCACAGGCAGCAGTTTGGAAGATGGCAACTGCTGCTGCCTCTGTTCCAAACTTTCTGACAAAAAGAAAAGAATAAAAGGACTAATTCATATTTTAAAAGGTGTTCAGTAGATGAGGCTACCCTTCTAGGCAGAATCAAGCCAAGTTTCTCCCACACAAGAGGTGCATGCCCTTGAAATTTAATAAAGAGAGCAAATGACACTCCATAATTTTCATCCCAAGCACTGACTGAAAGGTGACATTACACAATAAGAGTAAATCTCCTGCTCTGCTTATACCAGCCAAGAACCCAGAGACATTTCTGCCATAACTCCCAAACCAAAATAGCAATTGGTGAAATACAACCTGCATGCTGTTGTTAAAAACAAGTGTGAGTATTGTAGTTAATGCTTGGCAGCAAGCCGGGGAGCCAAAGTTCACCAGAGGGGCCCCGCTGGGGATTCCTGGAGGCACTGCATAAATCTCTGCTCCACTCCCTGTCACTGACACGCTGTGTATGGGAGCACCCCAAAAAATATGTCCCAGGCTCCCAGCAGCAAACCCCAAGCACACGTCACAGCCAAGAATTAATAGCAAGGATGCACATGTCCCTTGTGTGCATGCATGCACACAAGGGCAAGGGGCAGCTCGTCACTTGATGCAACAGATAATCAGTTCTTCCTTTGAAGCAATAGTCTTGATCAGATGATTGTTAACCAATTACTAGGACTCATTTGGCTCTTACTGGGGTATTATGTCTGATAATAATGATCTGATCCTTTCAGTCCTCACTGGCTCAGCAACAACTACAAATCTTCTCCCAGTAATTTGGTTTCTGACTCAAAAGCTCAGTCACATCTTTTAGGGAATCATTCTGTTTTATTTTACAGGTTTAGAGGGATGCAGAATTTACCTTCTCTATCCCAAAGCTAAATACATCCACCTGAACAAAACATTATTGAAAACTGTACCTTATATTAGACTTGAATGGTTTGGCAGTCAAACCTTGTGATACCTTTGTCTGCTGGACTGAAGAGCCCTGTAATATCAGATATCTCCTCTTCATGTAAGTAATTATAGAACATGATTGAATTGTTTCTTAAGCTTTTTTACAAGTTAAAAAACCAGATCCCTTCTAATCTCTCATAGTAAGCATGTTTTCCATGCCATGATCTATCCTCACAGCAATCAAGAGAAGCTGAAGTCAGAGGACCTACACCCATCCTCATGTCCTTAGGATCTGATCCCTAAAATGCTAATGTGAATATTTACAAACTAGAAAGTGCTTAGGTCTGTAACTAGACACATTCTACTTTCATACCTTTTATTCAGGTTACAGAAAGCATTCACTGTGTTGACCAAGTGCTCCTTGCGCTCACAAGTGCTCTCATTAAATACAGAATATTCATACACCTATTCAAACACACAGACTACCCGTAATTGCAAAACTAAGCAAAATTCTGATTATTTATACAGTAGAAAATTCTGACATCTCACCTTCTTATTTCATCCCAGCTTAAAATCTGAAATGTTAATATTTATCAGAGAGAAAATTACATTTTTACACAAAATGACAGAACATTATGTTTTCATACTCTTCAGGACAGACATATCAGATCTCCATTTCCTAAACGAAAGCACTTCCATGAGGATCAATGCTGTTCTGATTCTACATTCCCTCATCATGGTAAATTGCCTGGCAGGGACTGCAGGTTGGTAGCCTAATGGACATGCTCCATGCTCTTTGAAGCCCTGCTCCCTCTCCTCAACTGGCTCATGCCTTCGGGGCCAGGGAGGAACAGGGCAGCAAGAAACCTGCAGGGCACTGTGTGAAATGGGGACTTTCTGAGAGCTTGGCTCTGGAAAAGGTTATCAGGCTATAACACTAAGTTATGACACTGGCATTCCGCCTCATGCTGTACTGAGCAGCTCTGAATATTTTAGGTAAGCAGAGCATAGCAGAATTGTCTGATCCAGGCTGAAGGATGAGTGAAATATTTCATAGTTACAGTGTGCTCTGCAGAAACTCCTGCTGGCTGCTTTTCACACAGATACGTGTGGGCACAGACATTGCACAAGTGTCTACATGCATTTTGCACATCGAAACAGAACTGCCATGTAAACTCCGACATAAATACAAATCATAAGCAAACACTCGTCCTGAACACACACAGTCAGCATACCCAAAAATCAGATGGCCAGCCCAAACACATGCACAAAATGCCTCCACCATTAAAAAGATGAGTCTTAGGAGAGGATGACTTCCTTGATTTGAGACGTTCTCTCTACTTACTATGAAGTATTTAAATGTCTGATTTAGACTAGAAGGTAAACTTTAATATAGCTAAAATTACACATTATACACACTAACATGAGGAAAAACACATAAACATTTATGTAACCTATGGATGCATGCAAGCACAAAGCATGAGTATATTGTACTGTTATTACAAGCACATACCCAGTTGTTTACTCTGCAAACAGAAACAGAAACTCTTTTTACCAGCTCCCAAAATTTAATGCAGGTCCTTCTTATCTTCTTCAAGCCTCTTCTTAAACTGATCACTGCAGAATCAGAAATCTGCTTTTACAACAAAAACGTTGCTTTTCTGTCATCAAAGCTGTAAAGATCAGATTGAAAACATGAATCCGACAGGCTAAGAAAAAAAAGGGGAAAGTGGTCAAGAGAAACCAAAATCTATCAGTTTCTCAAAACTTATGAGCTACTTACTCAGTCTTGCTCTGTTATTTTTAACACTGTTGGCAGCACTGCAACAAGCCCATGAACATTAAAAGCACATTCACAAGGAAAACCTTAAAACATAAATACAAGTAGATATTACTGGCACAGACTCAACGTCTGTGTGCATATCTTGCCACGGCTGTGCAAATGTAGATGTACAAACCCTACGGATGAGGGCACATTCTACAAAAGTATGTATGTGTAACACCTGCAAATACTCAACAGGCATCCTGCACAATAGTCACACCACCACAATTATGCACACACAAACCCTGCAAACCCGCACGCCTACAATTTTGGAAGCACAAAACAGTCTGACTTTCTGAGTAGAAGCAACGAAAATATTTTCATTTGTAAATGATACTTTGAAAGTAAATGAAAAATTTTGTTTGGGTTCAAATTAAAATGTCAATTTTTGGCTAGAAAAATAAATGAAACGCTTTTACGTCAAAATAACAATTTAAAATGACAGATTTGCTTCAGTTTCAATTTAAATTGTTGTTTTGTTTTGAAAAAAAAAAATATTTAACACAGAATGAAAACAAAAATGTGCATTGTGTTTTAACAGGCCGACCCAAGACAAAAATACAGTTTGGAGAAAATGAAAACCGACTGGAGAAATCGTAATGAAAATTTTTTCATTCACATTTTCTCTTGGGAGCCTTTATTTTTTAGACAGTGGTAACACACACATACAACTCCCTTCTTATTCTGTGTACACGTAAGATGCATAAGAATATTTCGTAAGGACACACTCTGAGCCCTTTACACAGACACAGGCACTCATGGGCACTTTGTGTTTGTGCTTTTGACATGTGTGTGAGCACCAAACACATCTTAGCCTGCACTGGACACACACATGTGGTCTCTGTTAAGAAACCCAAGAAATAAAGCCAATTTTAGATCAAGTGAGCTGTGGTCCCCTGGCTCAGGTTCTACTGCAGGTGATTCTATAAACAAAGTTTAGTGCCAATGTGAAAGAACAAATATGCTATAAATAGTTCATGACTTCCAAAAGCCCTTGTCTCATTCCAGTCCTTGTTCTAAACCAAACCAGCAGATGGGCTGAGAGCACTTCAAACCCACTCCTTGAAATAAAATGCTGGAAATAAAGAAGAACAGCATGAAGGCAGTAAAACAAAATAGGAAAAGGAGGGAGGGGGCAGCAGGGGCAGGGGGAGAAAGACTTTAATTTATTGGGGAGAGTGCTGGGAATGTAAAGAGAGCGGGAGTGGAAGGAAGAAAGGGGACATCACCCTGCCTGATTGCAATTGTCATTAAGTTGCAGCAGGGGTATTAAGTTGCAGTGTGGGTGCAAGTGCAGGCGGCCCACCTCCAACCCAAACCTCCTCGGCATCTGATTCTTCCCCACCCTGAGTGATTTAATGCCCTGGCCCACGGGGTTTATTTACTGCCTTTTGCTCCATTTAATTGAACCCAGGGGCCTTCACACCAGCACGGGTCAGTGGCGAAGCATTTGTTACCTGTGCCAGGCAGCACACCAGAGGCAGGGGAGAGGGAGGGAATCGGCCACTCGAGCACAAAAAGCAACAGTCGGAGCCTGTGCAGGGGGAACATGCTTCTCTATGGACTCTGATTAGTTTTATGAAGCAGGAGGTTGCTCTGACATCTGGAGGGAGTTTGAAAGGAACTGAGACAACATGGGCCTGATGCAGCAGACTTCACATTTAACGTGTTTTTACACCCAGCCAGAGGTGTTAGGAGAACTTGAGAAAATCCCCAAATTCTCTGGAGTAGATTAAGTGCCCTAAACACAGTTAAGGAGGCAATTGGTTTAACTATAACCTTTATAGTTGCTGAATGTCAAATAACAATTACCATGCATTTAAGAGAAAGGACTCGAGAAAATCGAGGTATTTACCTACACAAAAAATTGGGGACTACAGCAACTAAACAAGGTGAGACAAGTTACTAATAGGTTATTAAAATTAAGATCTAGTGAGATTAAACAAAACTGGAATCACATGTAATGCGATATTTCCATGTTCCGGCCGAAAAATCAGTCTTTGGTGACTGTGGAAAAGTCTCCACAGAAATGAAGCAGCAAGGGTAGAGAGATAGTGGACCTCCAGAAGAGGTCACTGTGTTATGACAGCATCTACGAATTTAAGGTACACACACAGCAGACAGTGCTTGAAAGAAAAAGAGCAGTTGGGCTGGGAGCACATAGCTCTGGAACAAAAATATGTTGGTCATGTATGCCATGCAGTGAGCAAATAGGAATACAAGTACTAGAAACACGTTGAAGAGCTATGGTCAGTGTACAAACACGGAATTCATGCAGAAAAAAAAAGAAAAGAAAACACACAGTATCATTCTGAGCACTGCAGCAAAGAAGAAATATGCTATGTGCTGCTGCTGCTTTTATTTTTTCCCCCCATAGGAATCCATGCAAACTATTTTGCTACTGCTAATGGCTATATAGATTTCTGGCAGCGAAATGGACTGCCAGATATTATTACAACAGTAGCAATGAGAACCTAAGAAAAGTGGTATTTCAGCAGGCATGGCATACCCAAAAGGCAAAATAGTTTGGTTTTCTTTCAGAAATTATCCGTGAAAATGATTATCTCCATCAAATCAAATGGGGACGCTCTTCAAATTGCTAAAATTCTTTCAAAGTTGCAAAAATTACTCACTAAGCTATTCCAGAGAAAATGAATGTCCCAGAGGTGTGATATCTGAACAAAAAATGGTCCAGATTAAACTGTTCTCTTGGGAGAAATTTCATCCTGGGAAAAAAAGAAGTCCCAGGTGTCAAACAGACAAAATTTTGCTCAGAAACATAAGAGTGGATGGTCTTTTTCCCTGGAAGAACAGAAATAACTCAAACACAGAATCAAAACAAGAGCAGAAGAAAAATGCCCATTGCATTTGTCAGTACAACATGAGAGAAATTTTGCCCCTTTTTCTTCTGTATGACAGCCACAATAGGTATTATGAGACTATTACCCAATGTTATATATGCAAACAGATTATCCTCTTTGTGTTTTATTTTTTTTCCAAATAATTGTGCCACAAACCCCCCTATAATCTGTAGCAGAACTATTTATACAAAAATTGCACTCTAATTCTGATTACTTCAATTCAATACTGAGCCTTTGAATGTTATGTGAGAATGACTGAATAAAATCTAAATATTGCAGTGTCTTAGCATGATATTGTGCTGAATCAAAACACATACCAGAAGTGTAGATTTTGCCAGTCAAATACTTTGAGAGGACAAAGAATGACATTGGAGTTGCTGGATAAAGGAGAAATTGGAGATTCAAGAATGCCTAAAATATACGTGGCTTCTTCAAGAATAAACATCTGAGAATGGGATTCTAAATCAGCATTTCATGTCCAGCTAAGAAAACATAAAATCCTATTTTGGATATTGGACAAACACTTATCCCTCAATATCATTCAGTGGTAGAAACTGAGGGGTTTAAATTATAAAAATCAAATGTGTCTTTGAGCTGCTGCTAGACAGCAGATGAGACCTTGAGAAGAAATGTTCTTTGGGGGTTAGACTAGATGATCTTTAAGGTTCCTTTCAACTCAAACCATTCTATGATTCTATAATGCTAAAACTATAACTTTTACTGGTCTCAAACTTGCCTGGGATTGTATGGACACACAATGCTTCTCAGGCCTGTGTCATGCATAAAATCAGTTTATTCTTTGCTGTCAGGCTGAACGCAAGATGAAGAAGAGAACAGCAAAACTCTGAGCCATGTCCCATAGTCTGTAAAGCTCTAAACCACAGCATGTACGTGGTTCTATCATCAAACATTTGGAAAATTTCAAAACGAATAAAATCTGCAAAATCAGATTGGTAGCTAGGCAAAATTGACAGTTTATTAGCAAAACTTTTCCAGTTCATCAAGGTCTCAGCTTTAGACTGCAATAGTACAAAGCTGCTATAGTTGAAGAAATATAGTTGAAAAAACAGGGGATAAAGATAGTTAGTAGGTAATATGGCCCTGTAGTCATCTGAAAAATATAAGAAATGTAGTTATAGTGCCTTTCCTGTAAGACATTTTCATAAAGAAAAAAAAATACACACTGACAAATGCCACTAAGAAAAAAAAAGTAAAACTGGATGAGGACAAGATGTTTAATAGTGAATGAAGTAGGAAGTTCATTTATATCACATACTTGATTGTAGGGTTAGATATTTTTTTCAGGGTGCCACACCAGAGCTGGTTTTACCAAGTGAAATATTTCCACTAAAGGCCATTTTGAACTTTAACAAATGGAAGGGGAGCTGATTGTAAAACAGAAGGCTTCAATTGCTTCAGAGAGAAAATCTGAAAGAGGGTTCAGGGATTACAGACAGTTGCCAGGAAATATTTGATAAGCAGCAGACCTAAGGAACTGTTATGTGTCCATTTTCAAAATCCCTTTCTTTCCTGCTGTGCAAAAACAAGAGCATTACTTGGCTATGTGTGAACCACAGAATCTGAAACATCTGGAGGGTAGTTAGACAAAAGGAAGGACAAAGAAGGGAGCATTTATGTATTCTTGTTCCCTCAACAAAATAAATATTTTTCTGCAGTGTGTGCTCCATAAGTACTGGGTATGCTGCAGTGTGGGGAAAGGGGCTGGAGCCTGCCTAAATGTCTCTGCTGAGGACAGACACAACTTCAGCAGAGTAAGGGGCCTTGCATATTTCTGGCAGCAGAATGAATAAATTAAAGGTGCCATAGAGAAATATGATTGACTTGGATTCACGGGTTTGCAGCAAAGACAAGAGAGATGAAAAACTGGGGAAAGCAGGTACCAGGAAATGCCCATTAAAGCTGTTTTCAATTTGCTTGAAATGGGAAATATCCGTGCAATGAAAGTTCACACCAGTCAGAGCTCCTCGGATCATGGGTCTCCACAGGCATTCAGCCTGCCCTGGAGCTGGGCATCCCGGAGGGACACTTGAGCTTCTCTGGGATGTATCAGGGTTTTGAACGTGTTCCCATGGTAAAACAGAACAGTTAAGGCTGCCATGAGAGTATGAGGGAGCACCAGGTAAATTAGTTTTAAGTGCTTACCTAGGTTTCCTTTTCCCAGACCCCATCAGTCAGGTCCCTATTGTGGTAAGAATTAAGTGATTTGTTTCCTCCTACTTCACCACAGAGAACATCCTCCTGTGAGAAATTATGAAATGTGCCACCCCATTTTTGACCTTTTTGTACCCATTCATTGGTCCTGCTAATCGAAGGGGTGGCAGTAGATAGTAGTGAGGAGCAGAGGAAAGGAAATGGCTTTAAGTGGTGAGGTTTAACCCCTGAGGGCTCCTGCAAGGAGAGAGTTAGTTTGTCTTGCACCACCCTTGCTGTGGCTCTGTTGCATCAGGACTCTGCTTGTCACTCATTCACCTCTGAGAAAAATCCTGAAGCACAGCAGGAGCAGTTTGGAGGTGGCCACCAGCACAGCAGCAGCAGCTGACGGATCAGTCAGCACAGAGCAGTAGGAAGGATTAACACTTTGTGAGAGCAATATGGAAGGATGTTCACCTTGTGCTGAGTTGAGAAAGGCATACAAGCTTCTTCAACAGAAACTTTCCTATTGGGGTGGGAACAAAGATTCAAACAAAAACTAATGAAGTCCTGCAAACCATGATTACAAGCTATGAACAAGGTACAAAGAGAGAGGAACAACAGCTTCTGTCTGGATGGAAATGCTTACCTTCCATGTTTCTGGGTGCAGGCTCAAAGTGGGGTTTCCTCACCTCCCTAAAAACTGGACCAGTAGCCCATTTTCAGCACTATGTATAATTGCCTTGAGTCTTTTACTGATGACAGAGTGACAGTAGGAAAACCAGGGACAGAAATGGTGCCCTGAACACTAGGCTGGACTACTGCTTGAAAACATCTGTCCTGCTTCACTGCTGAGGTGGAGACCTGGGATAGCTATGTCACCAGCTGCTACTGCCAATTTATGTACCATGTCATTGAACCCTGCTTGGAACAAGTCTAATTGACATGCTGCTTAAAACCTGTGGTAGCAGCAGATTTCCCCCCATTTGCGACGGGCTTTAGGGACAGCAGGAGTGCTCGTCCAACACAGGTGTCTTGTAACTCTCCCAGTGTCACAGCTTGGTGCTAGAATGAGGAGCTGTAAGCCCATTGTTCAGGGGCCTTTCCAGCTACGGGTAACGGGTCAATTACTTGTCCTACAGCCAGCGGGGCACAGTGGAAGAGATGACAGCAGACCCTCATGTCCCATGAAGTGGCTGTTGGGCTTGACAAAAGACAGCTGCCAAGCAAAGGCAGCACTTAAAATACTTGGACATAAAGGGTGAAAGGACAAGTAGTTTCTACTCAGGGTATAGAACATTATTTTTTATTTGACTTTGTCTGCAGCCACCTTGTTGAAGCGCTCTTTCTATCAGCTCCAAGAAAATAATTCAACATATCTTCACTATTATGAATTTTGAATCACCACCTCTGGGTATTTCCAGCAAGGAATTTTAGCAAGCATAAAAAGCAACGACTTGTATGAATTCCTAAGGTTTAAAATATAGCAATAAAACCCCCAAACTTGTCTGACAAGGTATCTTCAGTTGAACACACTACTACTTTATAAACATTGTAGACTGAGCTATACACAAACTAGAATTTGGGGGCATAAGATTTTACTTTTTTTTTTTTTTTTACATACTACTTCATTTAGGCTGTGTTACAATGATGTTTTCTGTGTTTTAAGAAGCCCATGAAGAGACTCAGATGCTGTCTACACAATAGTATAAGACCACAGGAGCAGGATGAAGAAATAGAAAATACTTTTTTTCTCAGCTTTTGTGACTCAAAAGCATCTTGAACAAGTGTCATGGCCATTGAAGGAAACAAAATCACACAGGGGACATCTCTTGTAGCTGTTTATGCAATAAATAAATGGAAGAACCAGACTTTGAGTCTAATATTCTTGCTTCCTCATGCCTTTCCCTATGTCATTAGCCAAGGCAACTCAGCAGGAAGGAAGTCTATAGGATTAAGTGATCATCAGTAAATACAGAAATCAATTTGCACTGCTTTTGGTGGGGGGGTTGGAGATTAAACACTGATAGACCAGACCCACACATAGCACATGGCATCTGGATGTGATGCACTGCCATGATGATGAACTTCCATTGAAGATGTTTTAGTGGATAAGCCAAAACAGAACTTCACTATAGCATTGGAAACCACATTAGTTATTTTCCTCACATCATATCTCAGAATCAGGTGAGTGCTTTAGATGTGATGAAAATATGCAGGAGTAGTACAAAGTGGGAACATTCTTTATTCCTGCTCCGCTAAATGGTTGGTGCTTACTTCCAAAATATGGTCTATGCAAAGGATTACATCTGAACAGTTACGTAAATGGAACTGGAAAAACTTAAACTTGGGCAAAATTAAATATGTATCTGTCAATTTGTTTATTGTGATACTTCATAGATGTTAACACCAAAGGACTGTTACCACTGAACCTGATGTAATGCAAATCACATCCTCTCTCAAAGGTTTGTTTCCTTACTTATGTAATATCCTCTATTGAAATGGGTGAAAAATTCTCATTTCCATGACCTGGAGAAGGCTTTCATGAAGGAATTGCCCAGGAGCCTGGGACTGGTCTGGAAAGCAACTTTAAAATAGACACTCATTCTTAATTTGAAGTCTCCAATCCATTACAAATTTAGCTTTTGAAAGCTTGATTGATAAGGTGATTAATTATACTAAAGGCTTAGAAGCTGTATGTTTTATTCGAATTTGCATTTTTTCTAACCTCAGTTTCCAGATGCCACTTTTCACTATACCACCATTGGCTAGATTAAGAGGTCTCAGAATGGAATACATTTTTGCCTTTTGTAAACTTCTACTGATGAAGATTTATTTACCCATTAATGTTCCCTTTTATGGGCTAAAAAAAGTTAGCTCTTTTAATCTTTCATTTTAAGGCATGATTTCCAGAATTCTTTCTTTCTTTTTTTTCATACTTTCTTCAATATTCTAACATTATTTTGTGAACCAACACCAAAATCAAGCATAGCACCTAAGAAGTAATCTTTGGAGTAACTGACACAGAGTTTCATCACCACCTCAGAACAAAATCATTTGAACTGCTTCTGTTTTTCTTCTTGGCTCCTTTTCTGTAGTCCCCTTGAAAGACCAGTGTCTGTAATTTTCGAATCACAGACTTAGTCACTCAGAGGATACAGGTTATGATGTTTTTTAAAATGTTTACTAGAAGAAAACACCTTAATCTAAACTTGATTTAACATTGTGTTGGTCTTACAAAATCTTACAAAAAAGAGACAAATATGTTACAATTAATCCTAAAAGTGAATGGAGATAATAATAACATGAAGATTACACAAACATACATTGAACTTAGACATTCTTACATTGCAATTCATAGATTTTTGAAAAATTGCTCCCATTTAAAAATGATTGATTCTGCTTTAGAGATGCATGGATGTACAGCTTAAAATAAATACAGGAGATTGTTTTGTAGAAAGTGTGAATGAACCTTTTTGCAAATAAGAAATATATATAGAAATGGTTGAATACAGTCACACGTGTGCAATATAAATTCAAAGAAATGGGCAGAAACAAATGTGAGGCTTTATGTGATTTACACATTGAATAGTCATTGCTACAGTCAGATGATATTTGCACTGACTTAAAGAAACTCAAAAACATACAATACCATAAAACAGTAAATTGTAAATTTTCCAGAATAAAAAGGAGAAAATAGAACAGTAACCAAGAAAAAACTTTTCACTTTAGAATGCTTCATCTCTTTTTCCCTCAAGAGTAAAAACATCCTTTTGCAGACTCACAGCAGCTCTCTCCAGGCAGGCTACAGGGCACATTTATAATGTTCATGTTTGTAAAATGCAGTCTGTCCAGTCAAATATTAAAAAAAACCAAAAAACCCCAGCATATATAAATCTTCTTTGCACTTATTTAAATCTGCAATCATTCCCTTAAGTGATGTGTTTCTGTAATTAGGAAGTTTGAGAGAAACCTTTACAGGCAAATCTGACTGATTTCTTTTTCGTTAATTAGGCTAATTCATTAATTAGGAAAGAAGTGTTTTAGGAACCATCCTGATTGTTAGAGAACATAGAGAACAATCATTTGGAAGAGGTATATATGGAGATACACTCACTGTGTCTGACTTACAGGCTCAGTGCAAAAAGCACCACTGAGATTAGCCAGGAAGGTACATGTGCACAGACAGGCAAAGCAGAACAATTCTGTTTAAAAGAATAAATTCTAGTAAACCTAGGGAGAAAATACAGATGTCATGTCAGTCTGCAAGTGAACTCTCAATGAATCATTAGATAGTACTAATTTGTTGAAGTCCGGAGTCAATGAAGATGGTGAAGTCATGGGAGAATTGTGCTCCAATGGTTACATCATTCATGATTTCATTTTAATGTCCATGAACCGAACTACCAGGCTGTCCCAGCATTCATGCAGGACTCTTTATGGAGTAATCAATAGCCAGTGCCAAGGATGCCACTGGCCTTGAGATCTGTTCTTTGGTAACTTCTACCTCTCACTCACAATTTCTGACATATTTTTTCCAAGCTGTGGCAGAAGCATAAGGATGAGAGGAATCCCCTAAAAGTAGGCTGTTGAACAAGCCAAGAAAAAAGGGATTCAGCTGCTAATAGATAACAGTTCCCTAGATATGCTTCCATCTCAAAATACCGTTTGTATAGAGAACAAACGTGCTGATGATGTGGTAAGCCATTTGGCCCAAAAGAGGAAATTACATTCAAATCCAAAATAGTCAATCGCTTGGATATGGTTTTCATACTAAAAAAAGGAAATATTTTCTTTTTTTCTTTTCTTTTCTTTTTTTTTTTTTTTTTTTCCTGCAATTGACACTAAAGAAAAGGCCTATCCTTGCCAGTTTTTGTAAACATCTGTGCCAGGTCACCCTCTGAGGGTGAGGAGGGCACTTTGGGGTAGGAAAGAGGAGAAGGCACACGCCAGTGTGAGGTTGCCAATGCAAGAATGGCCTTCATCCAACTCCATTATGTCAGCCCAGGAGTCCTGATGTTAAGGATTAGTTCTGCTTTGTATGACCTTCTGAGTTTCTGATATCACATCTGACAAAAATCACAAGATGTTACTAGGTCTCTCAGCTCTAACTGGTATTGATCTACATAAAGGTTTCTGGTACGTGTCAGTTAAGACAAAGTGCCACACAAAAACTAGTTGTGAACACGAGATGTTCCCACTTACAGTGAAATGTTAACATTTATATTGAAACACCTACACTTTTCAGGAACTGCATGGGCCAGATTTCTTACAGTTGAGGGAAGAACACTTACAGAGTGTGTCTCAAACTACAGATATTCTGTGACACGTCACCCTCTATATATACCCTATCCATTGCAACACCTCTAAAGTAAAGGAGAGTGCAGGGGGTTGTTTTATTTATTTTCACCATATTGCCTGTGGAAAGTTCACTTCTCTCTCTTGAAATAGCATTCACAAACTTTATGAAATAAGCTGAATGAAGTATGCTCTTTCATTATGGGGTAAAATTCTTTCAAGCTTGTCACATTGTCATCTGATAGCACAGCTGTCCTACAGCCATTACTTCATACAAATCATCAGAGCAATGCTAAGTTTCTTAGAAGCTTTTCTATATGTCCGTGCTACCTATATGTAAAAAAAATAATTAAAATATACTAAGTCTAGGATGGCTGATAAGTAATTTTTTTGATTTATAGACTAAAAGAAGAATGTCCAGAACTGTACGTTGGCCACTGTTATGTTATTAAATATTTTTTTCTGGTCATTCTGAGCTAATCTGCTGACACATTGCCAGGAAAACAACATGCTCTGCTCCCAGATTGCTCGGGGTTAGGATAACTGATGACATCAGATGGATTTGTAGCAAACTTGAGTTTGAAACTTGGTGATGCATGAGTGATTCTTAGAGAAATTATCAGGCCTTGCAGATCAATGCAAAAGACGCAAATTAAACAAACCCTTAGGTCATGGGGGTGACAAGAAGGTAGCCTAAAAAATGGCAGGGAGATTTGACACAGTAACAGGAGGATGTGCTGTTGGCAGCCAGTACTGCCGCTCACATATTTGACTGCATGGCGTTCTTGTGTGGTAGATTCCAGTGGATGTGATTATCTTCACCACCACAGGAGAATGACATTGTTAGCTGGCTGTTACCAAAGGCAGTGTGTGTCCATGAACTCTTGCCTTCCCAGGAAGCCCCGCTTTCCACAGTGTGCTCAAAGAACCGCCAGCAGGCAGTCCTCCATTCTGTCATGTGGAAAGCATTGGCAGAGAGCGCCCTGATGAATTACAAACTCTAAATTGCTCATGATTTGAAGCAGCTCATGATTTAAAACAGCTCACAATTTAAAAGTGTAAGGGGCTGCTCAGATTTAGGGACAATACTGGCTATTGATTGAAAAAGTAATTTTTTGTGCTGGTTATGATACACAGAATAAGTAAGAGAGAAACTTCTATGAGCACAATGGAGAAAGCATAAACCACTTATCAGAAAGTCAGACAACAACTAAATTGTTGATTCTTGCCCAAACCTTGAGGTAAACTCCTGGTTTTACTAGTGCAGTGCTTCCTTGCCTACCCACACCTGCTTTCTCCTTTTCAACAACATTCTACTGCCTGACCTGCAAGACTATGAAATCTATTGTCCACCTTCCACCATCTATAAGAAGGGAGGCCCAAGCAGCTGTATCTCCTTAATAACCTCACCCTGATCCAGTCCCTAAGCACCTTTTTTTGTGCACCGAATGAAGAAAAAAAAAAAAAAGCAAAATCACAATTAAGTTAACAAAGTTAACATTGCAACACACTTCTAAAAAAGGTTGAGCTAAGCTTTGGCAGGCAGCTTTAATCCCATGATTTCTTTAATTCATATACATAACTCCTTAGAATTTTTATTCCTTTAATATTTTCATGGAATTGGTCATACATAGGCATATCAAGTATGAACTTCTGCAAAACAGGTAGCCATGTGGCCACTCCTGCCTGCAGCTCCAGCTGCGGCCAGTACACTCAGTGAATAACCCACTCAAGTGACATGGCTCCTGAACCTCTGCCCCTCTCACTCCAGCCTGAAGCAAGTTTGCATGCGGCTACATGCCTGAAAACCCACTCAGTAATAAAATTGTGTCTATTGAATCTCCTGCACACAATCCTTGCAGAATTACTTTTCAGATTGTCCCATTCAAGTCTCAGTATTTTTCTGAACTTTACAAAAAGGCAAGCATAGGCTCACACGAGTAAATACTGGTTAGTGCTTGCTCTTAGAGCACAAGGGTGCAGCCTGTGTGCATCCATCACATCTTGACTCACACCCATGGCTATAAAATACTACTTGAAAAAATGGTAGTTCTCTGCTTTTTGAAGGATGGGCTTTAGTTTAGAGAGACAGACAGAGCCCTAGGGGTTCTGGGCATTTCCTGTTGGACTATGCAGCTGTAAAGATCAGTCACATTATAAGCCTAACCAACTTGACAGAACCCCTTTAACTAAATCTGCAAATGAGGGAAGCCCCTGGTGGGAAGGAAGGGCCACTGTGGCTTAATTAAGTGCTAATGAAAAGCCTGGGCCTTTCTAATACTAGCACAGAACAACTTAAAGTAACACAACCAGTTGAGGATCACTCTTGGAAAAAAAGTAGGCTTGAAGCCACCTTTGCAGAAATTATACTTCTCTTACTTTTAGTGATTTTGGTGTGCCCAAAAAGCCTCCAAAATTTGAGATGTAAAGTACAATTTTAGCTGACCATTGCAAATTACCCTCTTATCCTACCCTGCTGTTCCCCTCTCTCCACATCAATGTACTAGCCATGCTTACAGAGTTTTCAAACCTAGAAATTATCATCTCCTGTAAAATATATTGTAAAGTGCAGACGTCACTTGAAGTCTGCCATTTGAATCCCTTTTAACATTGCTTTGAGGGATGGCCTTGATTCAGCCAGTTAATTTCTAGCTACCAAGCAATGGTTAGATGTGGCGAGGCCCTCAGTTACAAAGGCTATGCCTGCCAATCTCAGGTGTGAGAGAGACCCGAGAGAGACTGAGAGATCGGTTTCTCTGTCTTTCCACAGTAGTCAAGTAACCAGCAGCATTCACTGATCTACTGTGGCAAAAGAAATGAGGAAGGAAAATAAACCAGTGGTGATATTATCTCCTATGCTGCTGACAGAGGTTTGCTACAGGCATAAGGTGAACATGTCCATGGATGTTCAGTCCCTAGCAGTAATTTTCCCATGAGCTAGCTCTCCATTAATATTCTCCAAATTTTCCACACTGTGGAACCATCATGGAGTAGAACTGGAAAAGTTCATTGTTTTAATAGTCTGTTAGACTATTAAAGAAGGCATACTCCTTTTGCTATATTCAGCAATTCTGTACTACTTTTAAATGCATCACTGTTTTAAATGACTCAAGAACTAGCTTTCACCATCTCTTGTAGATGGAGTTCCACAGCTAATAAATGTCACTGAAGATATTTTTTTCTTTAGTAGACCACCTATGTTTAGGTTTCTTCATTCTTATCTCATTAGTCAAACTGTAATACTTTACCCTCTTTGGTGTTTGTTGCTGGAATTACATGTGGATCGCTCACATAGATTTATAGAGTCTAGAAGGGAACTCTGTGATGATTTAGTTTGACTTCTATATAATGTAGAAAAAAAAATGTCAAGTAATCGCTTCCATCTCAGCCATTAATTTTTGGCAGAAGCAAAGCATAACTTTTAAAAAGACAATGAGTCCCCATTAAGAGACTTCAAGTGGCAAAGAATTTATGATGTCCCTGGGTAAAATGCTACAACAGATCATTAGTCTTATGGTTACAGTTTTAATTTTGAGTTTTAGTGACCTGAACACTGAGTCACCAACACTTGCTAAAACTTTTGCCAATTAAAGAATTCTCTATTTTCAACTCTGCTTGAGTAACACGTTAGTTTTCATTTAGCTTATACCAATTGTGAGTTCTATGCTGTCTGACTGTGGTGTTGCAGTTGCCAGAGAAACAGAGATCTCCACATTACTCAGAACTACCCAGCAAATGTCACTCATGACTGATGACAGGGTGACTGATGTCATTCATGACAGGGATCTTCCTCCCCATAACTTAAGAGATCAGTTTTTGTTCTCGCTGTCTTTCCAGCCTCCTGTCTTTCCATCAAAATGGCTAAAAGAAAAAAGATTAATTTTGAATGAGTAATCATTACCAATTTTTCTTTTCTACCTTTGTGACTCTTTTCATTCAGAAGATCCAAATTATCTTAGGTGAACCATTAAATGAAGAGTTAATTTTCATGAAGAGATGGAGCTGGAAGGGAAGGGTCTGACGAATTTATGCACCAGTTCAGAAAGGAGGAGAAGGCAACCCTTTTCCCCAGAACACTATTGTTACTAAGTTAAATTGTTTTTTATAGAAACTTACACATGCCTTTTTCAGACTATCACCAACTCTGAGTAAATAGGACTCTGGCTCCTAAGTATTCCTCCTCCCAAAAGCCTTTTCACACGCAGAACATAAGGGAATTCATCCTAAGCACCCAAAAAATTTTGACAATAGAAATAACAATAAGCTTTCACTGTGGTTTACACATTTGGCCTTGTTGGACATACATTTCTGTAGCAGCATAAACTGAGGCTTGACTTTATTTTCACCTTAGAATTATTGCTTCAGATGTTAATACAGTCACACTTCATGTTTATCTTGGTATAGATTATCTTCCTCTAGTAAAGAACTGTGCTACGCCAATGGAAAGATGTTTGGATTCACTCACCACAGGTGACTTCCCAAAGCACCACCTGCAGTCTGTGCTGGCCCAGATCACACTGAGCATCAATGGCCATGCAGGGGCAGAGTCACCTCCTCCACCCATCCTGTCTAACTATCAGCACCCCATCTTCCACAGGGTAGGATGGATACAAGTGAGAGACTGGATGCAAGTGGATGTTTCACTAAAGCAACAGAACAATCATCTCTAATATGGGGCTTGCATAATAAATTCACTGTTCACAAAGGGAACTGGTCAAAGTATAGAGGCTGCTTGTAACTCACCTTCTAGACTGATTTAACCTCTGTTTTAAGATAAAGTCAGAACATCAATGCAAAATCACAGAATTCAGACCAAAGAGCAATGAGGCAATTCTGACCTCCTCCACCTCCTACTGAGGATTTTGTTAGATTTCACTGTATGACCATGCTGACCTTTGGCACTGCTACCCAGTGACTCTGGCTTGACTAAGACATACCAGCTGAGAAAGGTCTGGTACAAAAGATTACTTTCAAAGGGAGCAAAAGGTTTTCTGATACTACAATACTGTGATATCTGACTAAAACTGAGATGAAACAATGAGCACCAGCCACTCTTCCATTTCTAAGTGAGCAAGAGAGGGAAAATGCTCCAGTATGGATCAACAGGACCATTTTCTGTAGTGCAACACTTCCAGCATCAGGTAGTATCACGAGCTGTGTATAGCATGCTGCCAGCTACTGACTGCCAGCACCTGCCATCTCCCTTGGACATGAGACAAAATCCAAACACGGAGCCACCTCAGTTCTACAGAGATAAGAATTAATGAGTTAGTATTCCATGATGGTGCATATCAGACAACAGGAATGACATATAAGATCTACAGAAAATCTCATCTGGTAGCTAGACTGACTAAAACAAAGCTCAGATTCTTTGCTGCAAGGTGATGTCTACTCTATGCCGTTTCAGGATTTCTGCAGGTCTTAAAGAGCTATTTAAGTGAAATAAAAATAAATTTTCATAAATAAATAGTTTATTGACCAAACTTGCCAGGGCTGCATCTCCCCAAACCTCAGGGGATGAATTTGCTGTACTGAATCAGCTGCACTGAGAAAGGTCCCTCTCTTCATGCCTTCAACACCTACAAATCTTCCAGAGCCTCCTGGGCTACCCACAAGCTGACAGCATTTCTGCAATTAAAATATACTGGCCTACAGTCAATTTAACAAAAGGAAAGTGAAGGATTTCTTTACAGCTTATGGGAAAGAGGACTGGCTTAGAGGTTTGGGGAAAGATAGAGTAGTAGATACAGTGTAGAAACAATGTAGCAGAGGAGACATTGGGTGAATTTGCAAAAAGATGTCCTGTGTTGCCCTCAGTGCCTAGAATTAATTGATCTTTGGCAGGTGACACAAATACAAGTCTTTCCACCAAACAAGAAAAGGATTTTTTTTTTTTTTTTTTTTTTTTTTTTTTTTTTTTTTTTTTTGGTGTTAAACACCTTGTTAATTTTTCAGCGATTAACAGCCGTTTAGCACATGGAGAGTGTGGTGGGCAACTTATGTAGACAAATGAATTAAGGCTAAGAATGCACACTAAGATGAAAATCAAAGCTGTCTGTTTTATTGGAAAGGCATCTGCAAATGAGAAGGGAGGAAATTGGTATCTCATTAAAAATGGGAAAGAGAGCAACAGCAAGAGGCAGGGGGAACTGAAATCTCGTTAAACTAACAGGAGAGTCTGTCCTAATTATATGTTTCCAATTGCTAACAAGAGGATATTTGTTAGAGGTTCAGAGTGGTTTTCCTCCAACCAAAACAAACAATATTAATGGCATTATTCCGTCTCCTTACTGCAGTAGCAGTGATGGAATCTTTTACAAAATAAACACTTCAGGGCTGAAGATCAGCAAAGTTAATGCAAGCTAAAAAGGTCCATTAGTTTTTCTCTTAATGACTAGTTGGAGTTTTGTGGCCTGACCTCTACCCCACTGCACGTGAAGTGGGAGGTGGGGCTTAAAAAGAGGCAGCTCAGCTTAGTAATGAACAAGTCCACTGGGCAGCAGAGGCACCCCTGCCCTGAACTACAAAGCTAAGAGCTGCTTTCAGCTTCACCAGGTGCTGGAAAACAGTGAGACTCATCACTCACCTCTGAAGTCAAAGATAAGGCATCCTGTTTAGCAACCTGTGACATTTCATCCCGTTTCTTCCACTGGCTGATTCGATTGCTTTACAAATGTAGCCTTGCCTCCACTTGCTTCTGAGCAGACTGAAAGTAAAAACACTTTCCCCTATTATTTCAGGACCACAGTAGAAATGAGATGGAAATACAAAGTTCTGGCACACTGCAGGAGGAAGCCTAGAGCCTGATATCACTACTGAACAAACTGCAACTGAGCTTGGATAAAATGCTCCAGAATGCGGCCCTCAAACAGCCACAGTCTAGTTTGGGAAACCCATTACAGGGTTGTAACAGGGCTGAGTTGCATCACTGTGTTCAGAGAAATTCTATGCATCTGTTGTGAATACCATGGAACTGGTCAAAGTGGGCAAATCTGTTTTGCCCATGCAAAGGCAGTGTGGACCTGAGTCAGACAACCTTCTTTCTGAGTTCCTTTCTTCCCTTCTCCACTTTTTTTCTTTTTCACAAGTGATTCCTCTGATAATCCTGCATGCTGGTATTACCAGCAATGCACAAGTGTGTCTAAAACCTTGACGACAGTAATTAATGTATTCCATCAGCACCCATGTCTCACAGCCAGCTGTTTTGTTGTGAAATGTGCCAAGCCCTAGAGGCTGGAGACTGTGCCCCCTGCTTCCACTCCATACAAAGTCTGGTGTGACTTTCACTTAATGATTAGTGGCTTTATTCAATCCATCAGCACAGGGCAGGGGTTACAGTGCTCTCAGGGGCATCCAGCAAAACTTGATCTGATAGAAAGCACTCTGCTAAGGAGAAGTGCCTATCAGAAGAGTAGCTGCAGGTGGAGAAATGAGACAGGAAAGAGAGGAGGCCTTTTAGGGAGAGAAATACCACTTCTGTTCTGCTTTGTTATCAGACCATACAATAGGATGCCTGAGGAAGAAAAATCTTGGCTATCAGAGTAGGCAGATAAGATAGAAGCTGTTCTCTCAGGGACCACCAGACTGTGCATCTGGGATTCCTGTCTTATTTTATTCCAAGCTTTGTCTAAGAAACCTTGTAAGAAACCTGTTTTGTACTGTCAAGCCCCCATAATTTCCCTACATGGAAAACTCCATTGTTTATGGCAGACAATATAGAAGGAAAATGTTTTTATATAACACACATATTGCCAAGCTGCAAGAAAAGGAGCTTCTGATCATCTAGAAAGCAAGCCATTTGTTTATCTAAAACACAGAGGAAGAAGAAATGGAAAACCTCCTTTGCACTTATTGATTAATAAGTCTATGAATCACTAAGATTACTCCTGTCCTTCTCTGATTCACAGCAAGAATGTGCATGCAAATGAGTTTTCCATTACTATTGTCTCAGTAAAGGCAAATAAAACTCAGGTAAAATGACAGGACTTGAATCCTGCCCTTAAAACAGGCAGGTTTATTCCCTTTCTCAAATCAGTAGTATCAAGGCAGCAGTATCAAAGCATTCTCCACCAGGAACTTTAAACTTCAAATGTGGCAGACAGAATGCTCCACAGACTGAGAACCTCCAAGTAGGTTTTGCTTTGTACCCAGTACCCAGCCAAACTTACCTGAAGGTTCTCAGTCTATGTTGGGTGCCTTAGGAGTCCTTTAAAGCTACCACTTAGTCCTTTCCCAAGCTGCACTGCAGGCTGCACTTGTCATTCCTGGTTCCTGCACTCCATGTCCCTGGTTTGCAGCACCCTTCTCTGGCTAAACTCTTGCACCTTTTGCCTCCTTTTTTTTTCCACACCAAGTCTATGTGCTTTATTTCCTCCTTCATAACTCTGCTCTTAATTCTGTCTCATTTATGGATGAGAAAGGATTCTGACTGATAAACTCTGAATTATGGGGTGGATGAAGAAACTGTCCATCCTTCCACTAGTGCTGTCTGTCTCTGTATGTAGGCTTGCAACACCTGAAGTAGTTGGCACTAATCAACCTCCCAGTTTAGGGCAGCACCATACTGCAAAACAGTGCCAACAGAAAATGCTTTCTACCCTCATTAGTTTATGTGTTTTCCTATCCTGTTGTCTTCTTCAAAATATCCTGGACTGTCCATGTTTAAGAGCTTTGCTTATTATCTCCCTGGTGGTTTTTATTTTTGCTTAAATTTCCAGGACTCTTTTACCAGACCTTGGGTCTTCCTATTCTCTTTTATATAACACAAGGCAAAGTTAAATTACTTTCATAAAGTCATGGCAGAGGAAAAGGAAAGCAATCACTTTACAATTTCCAGAAGAAAATTGAGCTTGACACTTCACTGGAAAACAATCAGCAATGCTACAACATACATGTGAAAAATTTTCCATGGGCTTTCCAAAGGTTTCCAGACTCAAATCCCAAGACATGGGCCATGTTGACCAAAGAGGAGCACCCCATTTGATCCACTACTCTTGCAGAAAAAGCACAAATCAGCCTTTACCAATCATCACTGTAGGTGTCAAACACCTTCAGTAACTAGGTGTGGTGTTTAAGTATAGGTAAAGACTCCCTCCTGTGGAGCCTATGAATTCTGCAAAATCCTATCAGAATTTGAGACTGCTCTGCAGTGGAAGTGTAAACTATTAAACAACATTTGGGACAGCCATTAGCTCTGGAGACAAATCTCTAAAATGATGCAGGCAGAGAGTTTGAGTCAGTGGTGCCTCACTCTAACTCTGTTAGCCTGAAAAAAAGATCCAGCTGTTGACACATCAGTGGGCAGCTACAGCAAGGTGGCTGTGCATCACTAAACCATTTCCAAAACAAATAATGATGGCTGTGATGTTGTCACCACATGCCTGATCTCATGCTCTTTGCACTTCTGATGTCGTGAGAGGTGTGGGGCCAGGGGCAGCTGGGGGCATTAGTAGCTTGTAGAGGAACTTGTGACTTGTGTTTGTGCTTAAAACAACTGCTTGGACATTCACAAATACTGTCTTGTTCAACAGATATGAAGAGCAAAGAAAGCACTGATGAAAGACTGTGGATGAAAACTGGGGGTCTGGATGAAGCCTGAGCCTCAGAAACAGCTCAGGTTTTCACACTTAAAAGGTGCTCAGGTATCTCAATGAGTGTGCAGATCCTGCTCCAGCACACCCACCACACTCCAAAGGCCTCGCTCTGGCACTGCCAAGAGATTTATGCTGTCCCCATGGCAAGAAGCCCAGAGGGCCTTGATCAGTTTTTGAGAAGAAACATGGAATGGCCTCAAAGGACTGGATAGTGGCTGAGGGGAGAAGCTTTTGAAATAGCCATGGCTGGAAATAAGGCAGGACATGACCATGGGAAGCCCCAAGGGGTGCTCAGTTGAGGAGAGTTCACGGCCTGTAGCACATGCATTTCAGCAGCCCTAAGGAACCATCTTCTCTAACTCCTTCCTGATCCACAGCTAACCACTGAGGCTCTCCAGAGGCAAAGGAGACCTCTGTCCATTACTTTTTTCCCAGACAACTTGCAGTCAGCTCTACCATACACTTCCCACCCCGACAAAAATAATGTAAACAAGGTCCTTCTGTTTAGTCCATAGCCAAAGAAATTCGTATTTCAAACAATTCTGGCCCTGATGATCAGGATTGTTTAAACACCTTTATTTTTTTTTCACTTGTGCTGCATTTAATGGCTGGTAGATGGTGTGTTCTCCTGTATTTGAGCGCAGACTCACTTCTGCAGATCAAACTCCTGAGCACAGTTTGAAGGACTGCAATGCTACATTTAGGGGAGTCTGAGCTTGAAAGAAAAATGTGCTGGGTACACAAACAGCCCTGCAGCAGTGTAAGTGCCCCTTGTAGATAATGTGTGCAGCTCTGTGAGCAGAGAAGGATGCTTTTACTGCTTTCTTCAGCTACCTTCTTTATATAGACAATTATGAGCAGCTGGGGGACAGAAAAGCATCCAGTTGGTAGAAGACTGAGTTTTAAAACATGGTAATTGCTTTTGCTGCAAAGAATTGTTTTAGTGTGATTTAGGATTAACTTCTATTTCAAAATGCCTTAATTTTATTGGGTTTTTAAAATTTATTTTAGCATTCCTTGATTAAAAAGCATCTAAACACATCATGTGTTGGGAAACCTTTTTCACTAGCATAACTAAGAAAAATACAATGAGATTGTGGTCAAACTTTCTAAAACATTTTACCTCCAGAGCTAAGACCACGCACTGAAATGGGAGATTATAATAAAAGTCCAGACATAACCTTGATGATAGCTTCTGTTGTTTTGAAAGCTATAATATAGGATAACTACTTGTACCAGCCCAGCAAATGGAGGATTTCTTTTGTCCCTGACAAAATACAGAAGATTCCTTTGGGCTAGGAAAACATCTTTGGGTTCCTCAACTGAATCACCAAAAGAAAAGGAAAAAAAAGGGGAATAAAATTACAAGAGAAAAAGACTGATTGACTCCATCTAGTTCAATGAGCTCCCAAAATAGCAAGAAAATTCTGCCAAACCTCTAATGCCACAAGGTTCATTCATTCCTTGATCTGATCTGGTGTTTTTCATTCCACACTGGGATAGAAAATTTCACTAACCCCTCCCAGAGCTGCACAAATTGTTGTGCATTGTCTGCTCTTTCCCTGCTGGGAACACCTCTGGTTATAGAAAAATAAGAGCAACAAAGAACACTTTGGGATGGGAAAGAAAGAGAAAAGAATGGTTATGTGCGAAAGCCCAAAGACAGGAGAAGCTGAAGGGATATACAAAACGAGAAGGAAAACACAGTGGAAGGAGAAGAGGGGAAGGTGATGAGAGGAATAGAGGTGGCCCTCAGAATGAAAAGGAGATTATCTAGAGGTATTTTATTTTCCCATCCATCTGTTAGAAGCACAGAAAGCCATACAACAGCACTCCTCATTTCATTGTGCACTCGGTTGAATTCTCCCATCTGGTTTGACATACCAGCTGAATCTACAATCCACCCTGAAGCCTCTACAAATATGTCAATCAAAATGACCTGCTGGAAAAGCTGTGAGAAGGCACTCTTTTGTGCTATCCTCACATGCATGTTAGACCCCACAGAAACCCTGCTGTATCTTAGTTTCAATCACAGGATGCTGGAAAGCTCCTGCAGATGTTATTTTTGCCATGCAAGTAAAGGAATATTGTGATGTGACTAAACCATGAAAGATGAGGAAAAGCCATGAAATGGAGTCTGGTGTGTGAGCTAGCAGAGGGGGATCAGTCACACATGGGAGGCTCTGACACAGGACAAGCTCAGCACTCTTTTACATGACTCATCCTGGAACCAGGGAGACAACAAGTTTTGCAAATATTGCTAGAGAGCCGATGATGAAATTACTGCAGTCAATCCAGATGTTCCTATAAAGAAGTCCTTCAAGAAACTCCTGAGGCATCAGTGATGGCCAAAGAAAACTTCCCCATTATACCACAGAGCAATTTAAATGAGTTTCACCATCCAGCTGCAGGAACTATCTCAGTGTAATGATCTTTCTTTCGTGCGTTTCAGATGTTCTTGGACCCATAGTCAGTTCCCTGATTCAGTAACAGGTCTAAATCCTTCACCTCACAGGAAGCTTGAGGAATAGTTTCACTGTATTGCAATTTAAATCTAGATTTAGTTAAATTCTGAGGAAGCTGTCAGACATATGAGGCCTGCTTGGTCTGTCATTGCCAAGCTGGGCTTTATCCAGATGCTCACAGTTATATTTGCCTGTCCTAAAGCTGTCTCTTACCAGTGTTCACAGTACGTGCAAAAGGTGAATGATAGTTGTTTGTGTTTGCACATCACTATTCAAATGACAAATACCTGGTCTCCAGCTGGTACTGCACATACCATGAAACTTTAATCTATAGAAAAGTAATTTGAGGAATTTTCCCAGTAAAATATCAGATTTTTTTTCTCACCTCATGATCAAACTTTCAAAGGAGAGCCTGAATAAAAACCCTCTGTTTTCTTAAGATCATTTCATACTGCTAGCTTTTCATCCTCGTATGTTTCTTCCATATTTCTATTCTCAACAGACATAGTGGGAGAGAGTCCTATTTTATTTTTTTCAAGCAAATAATGCAATTAATTGTAATCCCATGCTGTAAGTTGACCTCAAGTGAGAAATTCTGACATTTCTGTGAAAAGGACAAAGCCAGTATTTTCGCATTTCTTGTGCACACAGTTACACAATTGAAATCAGAATTACCTTGTGAGCGTGCAGAGAAGGGAGGGCTGCAGTGGGACACCCACCGTGTTATGAAATGGTGATGTCAGTAGAGTGGTAAACTAACAAACATATAACTAAGACATGATAAAGAGGCACTATTTGTAACTTCCATAGACAGGTAAACTCTGGAACATAATTTTCTCTATATCCTTCACGCTGACTTCGAGAAAAGCATAAATGCCCCATAGCTTTGCTCCCACCTCCTGATTCTGAGCATCAGATGTTGATGCCTTCTCATTAATATTGTATGCTTGATACCCAGCCTTCTGCAAAAATAAACTGGCATAGAGTTCCATTTAGGGCTCTTCTGTGATGAAGGCACCTATTTCAGAATAACCAAAACCTTAGCAGAGGATGCCTTAGGAAATATTGCTACTATTTCCTTCTGACAGGTAGTCACAACTTAAATAAATGTGTCTGGGTGGAAAACTGATACAGCAATGATCACTCATATATGACCCCTGATAGAATCCTTGGATGCTTCACTGATTAATTCATTTCAGCTTTAACCACTGGCACTGCTGAAGTTAGTTAAGTTTTCAATTGGCCTGCAATTGGATCTTAATCATCCATCTCAAAGGTATGAGGAGACAATTTGAGCCAACCTGATGACTCACTGTCATGCTAAGCAGGTCACACTTGTCCAGAAGGGTTGCATAAGGATGGGGGAAGGGAGGGAGTTCTCCAGAATGATGCTAAACTGATCTGTGCTGATCTCAATCAAGCCTCTGTCCAGCAGTAAATCAGATCCTGTGACACAAGTAATTGAAATAGAAATCTGGTGTCTTTGTGAGCTGAAGACTGTTCCTTTCTTTAGATGGCAGACTGGTAAAATGATGCCCCATGTAAACCGAAGTGGAAATAGTTTTAGTAAGGCCTACTGTATCAAACAGATTTTCTGTTCATAGTGAGAACATTGAAAGTACCACTGGAACTGATTTTTTTGTCAGGTTCTCATAATAGGACTTCCATCTCTCTCATGCATCTTCTGAGAAAACCAAGAGCCTCTGTTTTAGAAAAAATAAAGTAGAAATTGAAAAAAAGTTCACTGGGGTCCAGTTTGTGCTTTTTGCATTTATACTGGAGGTCTGAGCATTGGTCTATAGGTCTTTTAAAATCTGAATGAATTAAACAGTCTTTTGACTTTTTCTCCTAGGGGATGTTCCATCTCCTTCAGAAGACTTCCTTGCTACCTTGCTTCACAAAATTCCCCTCTCCATTCCCTATCAGATAGCCAAAGTGAAGTTTTAAATAAGTGAAGCATGGGGCCAGCTACACAGCCTCTTATGGGAGAGCTGCTCTCGCTTTTCTCCTTTCCTGTCATATGATCAGATGCACAGAGGCCATGTGCCAAAAATGCCACCACCCCACATCATGTGGAGGGTACATATGCAGTGGCATAATGGGGAATAACATTCAATCATGTGCTCATCTCTCTCCTTGTCACTTGGTGGAAGGAAGGATTGTGGGGACTTTGATGATAGCAAAGAAAAAAACTAACAGAAGAATTATTACAGCCTGCAGAACACTCCCTCTTCAGCCATCTCCACAAACAGTTTCAAGTGACACATCTTTCCACTAATGGGCAACTGGGAGGCCGTCCTAGCAGAGAATGCCTTGGCTGTGTCTTCTGTCTTCATCATCATATGGCTGAACTATACCAAGGTCACAGACTTCGTGAAGAAGCCTTTAACCCATAGGAAATTCCAGTTACATATAGAGAAAGGCTATCCTTTCGTCCATACAGGCTGGTGAGCCATGATGTCTGATGCCCCCTGAGCTCTGGGTGTGTACTCCAAAGATGTGCAAAATGTGAATCAGGATATAGGAAATTAGGGCAAATAGCTTCTTTACCATCTGCTCCTCCCATACCCACCATGCTTTTTGATACACTCTTCTCTAATAGAGACATGTAGCAGAATATTCTTTTTACATTTTAAAATAATAAAAAATTACAATCAAAAGATTTTTCCCCTTGAAGCAACCATTTGTCTTCCAGCAGCAGCTTCTTCCACTTCTGTCGCCACTGTTCAGGATCACTTCCTTCACCCACGCATCCTCTGAGCCATCTCAAGTACTGTCTGTGGTATGCCTCCTTGGATCCACATCCCTCCTGTGTAAGAAAAGATAGGCTCTTCATTTAGCTTTTTGGGGGCAATTACAGGTTCTATGTGAACAAGATGCAAGGAGATGCATACACAGTGAGTAGTATGGCTGTGCTAATAAAGGAGAGAGTACATGCCACTTGTATCAGTTCAGGTCCTTCTGCCTCCACTCTTTGTCTCCATCATAATTTTATTTGGAAGGGGATTGTTTTGTGTTCTTTTTTTATGAGATTCAGCATAGAGACATCCTCACCCCATCACAAAGGCCTCCAAGGTTACTAGTACAATGATGACAGTGATATATACTGAATGAAACCTATTGTGCTGTTCCTGTTACTTTGCATGTTCCTAGACAAACAACGGGAGATGTTTGGGAGCTTCTGTTTCCATAGATGATGCAAGGATGATTGTTCCTTCAAGGCTTTGTTCTCTACAGCTTTAGGCACCTCAGCTCAGTACATTCTTGAATTGTATTTCCTCGTCAGACCATTGCTTCTTTGAACTCTTTGAAATGTCTGTTCCGTTTGCTTCTCTGATGTGTCTGTTCTGTCAGTCAAGTTCCCTCTGACTTACCTTCCTCTTCATGTCACAGTGCTTCCCTTCTAACCAAAAACTGATCATAGGTGCAGGCTGCAATCTGACTACTAACCTATACTGAGAGCTGTTACAGAGAGGCATCAGGCAAGGAACCCCCAGACAGCATTTGCCTTAGTGGGGAGAATTCAGTATATCATGGGTTGATGTTTCACAGGACAAATCACATCAGTTCACAACAGCATCATTAGTTTTAGGGGTTTAGCTTGGGCAAGATATTAAGCAAATATATAAACATTCACTATTTCTAAATCACTTTTTTTTTTTTTTTTTTAATGGAGAAATTTTGGTTCCTTTTTTTTTTTTTTTTTTTTTTTTAAAGAGAGCATCCAAAGGAGTGCCATAAAGATGGTGAAGGGCCTTGAGGGGAACCCTTGTGAGGAGTGGCTGAGGTCACTTGGTCTGTTCAACCAAGACAAGATGAGAATGAGGGAAGACCTCGTTGCAGTCTGCAACTTCCATGAGAAGGGAAAAGGAGAGGCAGGCACTGATCTCTTCTCTATGGTGACTAGTGATGGGATCTGAGGGAGTGGGCTGAAGTTGTGTCAGAGGAGGTTTAGATTGGATATTGGAAAAGCTTCTTCATCCAGAGGGTGGTTGGGCACTGGACCAGGCTCCCCAGGGCAGTTGGTCACAGCACTGAGCCTGACAGAGTTCAAGAAGCATCTAGACAATGTTCTCGGGCACCATGGTGTGACTCTTGGGGTGTCCTGTGCACGGCCAGGAGCTGGACTCAATGATCCTTGTGGGTCTCTTCCCACTCAGGATATTCTGTGATCCTATGATTTGTGTTTTGATTTGGGAACAGAAGTGAATGCTGAAATATTAGAATTTCTCAGAATGTCATGCAATGTAAATAAATTATGTCCTGTTACAGTTCCTTCTGCTGGGAACTGTTCACTAGTAACCATCCGAGAAGCTCTGTTGAATTTTTCTGAACTGGGAGGACAGACATTATGTCTGTTCCTACCACCCATCACAAAGTGAATTTTAAGCTGTTGGGCCAAGCTGAAATGCCAGTGTGTGAGCTACAGCATCTAAGCACAGATGTACTTCCTATCCTTGCACTTCTGCTAAAACAGGTGATGCCTCCAGGAAAGGACCAAGGCAGAAATGCCAGGGGAAAGTGGTATCTTTGGCCATCTCAGCACACAAAGTTCTTGCACTTGCTCTGCTGCTGGACTTACATTCCAGGAGACGCATATGATCCCCTCTCATGAAAGCTATTGCCAAAATATTTCTGTGGTTGGCCTTTGGTTTTGCAACACAGATTTCTTAGCCCTCTCCTCACCTGGCAATGTGTGCCTTTTTGTTCCCTGACATCTGGCAGAACTCTGATATAACTTTGTGTAATATAAGTGTGATTGAACACTAATAAAAGAGGAATTTAGGTTTGAGTTTGTGTGGGCATTCCAGTATTTAGCTTTTAATTTCTGCACCAATGTTTGGAATGAGCTAAAATACTTCCAATATGAAAACAAAATACACATAAATTTTTTTTAAATAAGTACCTGATTATAAGAATATCCTTTTAATATTTATAAGCTATCATGACATGCTGAAATGGCACTGTTAATGATAATTTTCTGCGTATAAGATTAACTGAACAGTCAGAGTTTATTTCAGTGCTGAATCACTTTTCTGTAGGCCACCTTGTGAATCACATTTCTTTTCCTTAGCTCATCACTCTTCTCAATATATTTTCCTGTGACTTTTACAAAAAAAGCAGAAAAACACCTTGATTTGAATGCTCCCATATCAGCTGATCAATCAAAATGACCAAAACCAAAAATGAGATCATATGTTCCATGAAGCTGTATATTTTATCATTTCTTTCCATTACATTTTTTAAGAACTGTAATTTTTAAAAGTATTTATAAGGATAACTTTGGGGGAAAAAACCTAAAATGGGCTACTTCAATCCTATAAGCCATTTTCTATTAATATTTTCAAACCTGAGATCAGACCTATGAGAGCTAATGTAGAGCACTGAGAGATCTTAAAGGACAGTTTGACAGAACAGCAAAATAATGTTTCTTTCCTGCTGGGACCTTTAGCCACAAGGTGAGTCCAAAGTAGTGTCATTGAGCTGATTTTTGAGCTGGGATTGAAACTTCAGACTTCTGCAAATTCACCATTTGAAAATCACTGAAATAACGAATACAAATAATAAAACCAAAATTAGTGTTGTTCCTGTACCAGGCATCCAGATAATACTTGCAATTATCAAAAAAAGAGAGCATTTTAATTATATGAATATCTTCTGCATTATGAATTTCAGCCTTTGATACCTGTGTCTAAGGACAGCACTGAAAAAATTCCCTCTCTGTTTCAATGTCTGACTGAAGTGAACTCTTGAAACACTGTATTTTGTGAATTGCATTAGAGGCTGAGATTCCCAAAGAAACAATTGTGTCCAGCACTCAAAGGCCTGTGCTCCAGAGAAGGTGTCTTTTAACAAAGGTACACGCAGATCCTGAGATATGGAGATCCCGCTCTGTTTCCCACCAAGGTGGAGAGATAACCTAGATGCTGTTTCACCTGGAAATGTCACCAGCACTTGAACAGCACAAGTTTCTCAAGGGAGGGCATTAGCATTCTGAAGAATCCCATGAATGAAAGAGAACAGCACATTGCTATAAACTTTACTTAATAGCATGAGTATTCAAACCTCTATTCTTTCTGCAGTAAAATTGTTATTATCTGAACTCTCCATCTTGATTCCAAATATCTGGATTTTATCAAACTCACTCATTTTTGAGAAATTGCAAAATAACGAAATCCATTTAGAAAGAGACATGGAATAAAGTCCTCCAGGAAAGTTATAGTTCCCTTTAAAAACCTGGAATGAGGCACTGATCTCCAGTGCCAGATTGCAACAATGGCAAAGGAAAGAGTCATCAAGGGAAATGCTGACTTCATATCACACCTGATGGTAACAAACCCAGCTGCAGTTTCAAGCAGGGGAACAGCACTTCTCCCTCATCACTTTAAAGTCTGATCTGTTTTAAAGTTCCTGCTAAGTCTGACAGTTTAAAGGGGACATTTAATGGGATTGCTCCTTGTGCCTTGTGTTATGCTTTAGCTGTGGAAGGAAAAACTCGCCAGTTTTGCTGAAGTCCTGCCAGGAGTGCGGCAATGCGCGCTATGCGTGATCATCCATTTGGGACAGGAGCGAGATGGTCACTTGCACAGACCTTTTATAGCCATCTGAAGATCAAATGACCTGCTGTGGTTCTAATCAGGGCTCAGCTCAGCAGGAACTGCCAAAAGGAAAAGGCCAAAGGAGAGAGAGAATTCAAACCTCACATCATAACAGCAATCAAGTGGGGCCATAGTTACAGGCAAACCACAGAAATGAGCTGGGTAAAAGAATTATCCAACTATCACAGGCATATTAATGCTGGTCACATTCCAAAGCACTCATTACAGCACTCCAGTGTGACTCTCTGTACAGCTGGTCAAATAATGCTCATCAAATAAACAATTTGACAAATTTTGCAGAGTTTCAAAAATAAATTATCCAAAAAAGTGTGCTTTTTAAATTATTCCCACAGCTGTAGTCTTGCAAGTCTAGAAATATGTTCAAACCCTCCTCTTCCCCTGAGCTTGCTCACTCTCTACATTTTCTTAATTCATGCTCCCCAGCTGCACCTTCTGAGCAACCCTGTTAAAATCCCTGGATGCACACTGCAGCCTTCCTAAACAATTCAGCATAACTTGCTCAGTTCTCCTGTGCACCCCTAAATTTTAATAATAAATCAGTATGTCAGTACACATGACAAAGCCCAGAACCATGCCAGTTTCTCCCAGATAACTTGGGCATCCAGTGGTATTTCACCAGTGCTCCACTGCAGTAAATGGCACCATGTTGGTTTACACTGCATGAGGATCTGCTCCATCATCACCATGACTCAGGGCAAGGCACATTTTAGAAAGGATCCTGCTTATTTGCCTGCCTGAGTAAGGTTCTCTGTTGTCTGGTGCACTGGGATTTGTATTTTCCAATTTGTATTTTCCTATGATAATCTCATTTGAAAAAAAAACCCAAAAAAACAAAACCAAAAACAAACAAACAAAAAAACCAACCCAACAAACAAAAAAACCCCACAAACAAACAAACAAACAAACCCCCAGGGCTTATATTTATTGACTCTAATGTATTTCTTTATTATTATTACTGGAGCGAGGAATACAGCTTTTTATACATAACAATGCATACTGAGTGCTTGTCCCAAATAAATATAAAAGAAACCAGGTTCAGCAAACTTTTTTTAGTTCTTCTAAGTGGCTTCAAATGATAGCCATGTTAATACAGCCAAGGTGGTACAGTCATCCCTGAATGCTAGACCCAGTTCTTGATTCCATTCTCCACAGCTCTTGTTTGAAGTCCCTTCAGGTAAGAACTATGTAGGCCAAAGTTTTTCGTTTCACTATTATTAGGAAAAATATGTAGGCCAAAGTTTTTCCTTTTTCACTATCATTAGGAACAGAGGCACAACATCAGAAAGAGAATTTATTCTGTATCAACAGAAAGAATTAATTTTCCTAGTCCTGTTCGATTCATTCAACAGTATAAGCATACATTTAATCAGCAGAGAGAAGTCAGTGTAGAAAGTGTTCAAAACTATGTAGATAAAAGTATTACTTTTTTTTTATTTTGTTGACAGATTTGAAGACCATTTGCAAGAGGTTCCAGATACCTGGAAGATCAGATCCTATTCCTGCTTCTAGCCAAAGCTCCCTCCTCCTGAACAGTGAGATTATTGGTCGATAGAGGGAGGCTTCTGACCATGGGAAGCAGGAGCCTGCCCAAGACCAAGGTCAGGCTGCAGAATTTTTCTGTCTGATGAAAAGTAAGTGAATGGTCAGTCCTGCCACATTTAGAAACAAATGCAATATCTATATATTTGGAAAGGCTTGGGGCTTTGTCATTTTTTGGGAGAGGTTTTTGTTTTTGTTGCTGTTTTTAAGTAATAATATTTTTTATAATGCATTCATTTAGAAAATCAGACCAAACTTAAGATTTTCCCATAGGAAAGGAAGAGCATAAATCACTTACTCACTTCATGATAATGAAGGATGTACAAGCATCATGGTTATTAGCAGAATTACACAATATCACGTTTAGGTTCACAAGAAAATTACCATTTCACTGCTGTCCACTAAAAAATGTCTCCAACATAAGTGAAACACAGGAATACAAGTCTCTCAAAATTTCTCATTTCTTTTTGACTATTTCTTTTTCCAAACTTGACAAAATTACTGTGGCTAAGAGTTGACAATGGAGAGATGTGCACTGTTTCTTTAAATCCAGAGCAGGAGAAAGTTATATGCAATAGTAAGTCTAGGTAGTAACTTTGGAGATAGATCAATTTTCCTTAATCTAATAATGTTGAGAGGCAGCAGGAGGGTACTTGTACTGATCCATATCATTCTGGTAGTTCAAACCCTTCACAAATACTCTATCAAAATGGGTGTTAAGCAATGTTGCAGTCTCACTGGGAAATTAAGTTGTAGATTGTTCTTACGATTAGGACAGGAAGAGTAGTGTGTGCCAAAGGAGGCTGTGTTGGTGATTTTAGGCACATGACCAATTTATATTTGCTAGGATCTGGACAAAAGTGTGCCATAAAAGCTCCCAAGCAGTCAAAGAAGTAAAGTCAGTGGAAAATTAAGCATAAGAAAAAATGGTCCAGTAACAGAAACAAGTAAAAATGAAAATGTGTATCTAAAATGGAACAATGATGTCAAAAGCAGAAGAAAAAAAATAATAAAATAAAGCATTTTGACCTTTCTAATTCTGTATGTATTGCAAAAGCTCGTAAAAATCTTACACATTTAAGTTTCTTTCTCCTTCCTCAGTTGTGTGTTTTTTCACCTTTATAGGAATGGATTCCAAGGCCACTTTTATCACCCAAGAAGGAGCTTTCGATTGTACCAGAATATTCAGTCTTTAAAATATGGGAGAGGGAGGGGAGAGGAAAAAAAGGTCTAGGAGCAAGAGAGGCCAGAAAGCACCAGACTGTTATTTTCCAGATGCAGGATAACCATCTATTTTGATTTTTATAGGCTGGTCCTGAAATACAAAGGACATGCTTCCATCTTATGGGATTGCAGATCAGGACTGTTAGACCTGTAGATCCAAAGGCTGTAGCCCTTTTGGGAGGCTCTCTCATCCTGATCCACATACACGAACGAGTTGTGCGTGGGGTAATAACGTCTGGGCTCAAGTGTAGCTGTCATGAAACCTCAGGAGCCTTCCAAGAAGCTGAGAGATGATGGAGCTGGGCCTATCTGTGGCCTCCATGCAGCATCCTGCAATGTTTGTGGTGCGCTTCTCAGCTAAGTCACTGCAGGTACAGCAGCTGCTGCTGCAGCTTCATAGATGAGGAAAGATAGGGTAAGCTTTTCTTTCCTGAGTCATCTATACAAGTCCTAAGGGAAACTCAGAGAACAGGACTGAAAACACACTTAGTTGGGGCAACGAAGGAGCCAACAGGAAAACAAGGCAAAAAACATGCCAAAAAATAAACAAAGCAGAGTAGGTGTAAACACAGATGCTAGGAGATGTTGTTAGGAAAGGAGACCCACGAAGATTCTAAAAAGGTTGAGAGAAAAGTGAGGAAGAAACAAAATAAAGAGAAAGAAACTTAGAGACCTTCAAGAAGTCAGTGTGTCACAGAAAATGTGCTGTAAGAGCATCTGAATGGGTGCATAAGGGTATTGGACCAGCATCGAAGAACATGAAAGCAAAAAGAAATTGAAGTTCAAAACATCTCTAGTGCAATCAGGGATGTCATTCAACATAAGGACTGGGCATTTATGAAGGAGAAAGAGGTAGACAGATAAAAAATTCAAAGAAAGAAATTAGAGACTGGAGACAGCGCAAGGAGATTCATCAACAACAATCATTCAGGTTCCTCAATGTAGCAGCTGAGTCAGTCTTTTCATCAGGGAAAGACTTTGATATCAGTGGCTGGGAGTAGAACCATATAAAGATCACAAGGTCTAAATAAGCATTTCAACAATCAAGCAGGGATTTGAGAGGAAGCAAATAGAAAGAAGAGGGAAGAGGCATAAAGCTGGACAGAGCACAGTGAAGGAGAGGGTGTAGGGAGAGCTTGGTATTTAGAATCTGCATATTTCTTCCTTAAAGTGATGAGGTGATTTATTTTGGAGAGGTTTATACAGAGTGGAGGGCAAAGGGGCTGTAGATGATCTGTCTCATGCAGGTTAGAATTGAGCCATCATGCCAGGTGGCACAGGAAGAGTTAACTTCAAGTCCCACCAAGTGGCTGTACAGCTGCTGAAATGCATCTGTCAACAGAACTATTACTGTCATCAGATCAGCACAATGTCCTTGACCCTGGAGGTCAACTGCGAGGCATTAGCTGCTACACAGACAGAGCTGTCATGCTCCTGTGGGAAACGAAAGGTTACAAGACCAATTGGATCAGCCCCAAAAGCAAAACCGTCCCTCCTCATCCAATAATGACTTAGAGGTGCAGGTGGAGTGGTGTGACAGAGTTCGTGCAGCACCTTTTCCCTTTGGAAACCTGGATTTAAACATTCCCTTTCAAACAGGCAAGGAGAGGGACTCTGCTTATTGCCTTTCATTGTTCCCATTTTTGCACGTCACTAAACCATTGTGTAGTTCACTGGGTGCAAAGCCTGCACTAGACATTGAATGGCTGAAGGCTGGAAGTGGGTGGGAAGTAGATTTGCCCAAGGGGAATGCCAAGAGTGGAAAGGCTTGGGGAAACAGGTAGCAGGAGGTTTTAGGACTGCAAGAGTCAAGAGTTGCAGGACAGGACTAAGATGTCTGTGCTTTCAACCATAAGGTCATAAACGTGGGTTAAAAACTCCTTTTTAAAGTAACTGGTGGCATTCACATTGATTTCAGCAATGTTTTATATTTATTTTGTTTACAGTAAAATCTACTGTAGACTACTGTAAATCTACTGTAAAATTTTACTGAGTAAAATCTCAGTAAAAGTTCTCAGCTGTCATAGAGGCAGAGGGCTCTTGATGTCAAATTTCTCTGAAGGGATGTGAAGTCTTAAAGCTAAGATTTCATTAGTGAACAATTTCATTAAACCTCCTCTGCTGATATATATAGACACATAATCCAGTGCTGTTCAATTTTCAAGCCTGGCAATTTCAACCCAGCTTAACTGAAATACTATCTAAATTGCATTTTTAAACAGGTGATTGGCAGTGAAATGGCAGCATTTCCCTTAATAGTAGAATACAGAAGCATGTAATGGAGCTGAGAGAAGGCAGAGGAAGCAGGGAATGAAGACAGAAAAGATCAAAAGGAAAGGGAATATAATCAGGTAGGTTTTTGTTTGTTTTTTTTGTTGGAGGGTTTTTTGTGGTTTCTTTTTATTGTTTGGGGGTTTTTCGTAAAGTGATTGTAAACCGTTATTCTCACAGCACATTTTTTAGCTTGCAGAGGTGCCTCCCCTCATGCTCCCACCCAAGTGATTTTTTTGTTTGTTTTGAGACAGCCCACACTAGCAAGATGTGTTTGTGTTACTTAAACCAGGCACAGCCCCCCATTATGTGCCAAGCAAGGAGAGGACTCTCCCCTTTTGTTCATCTTCAGGTTCTGCAGACCCTGCAGCATTCGTGAAGCCAGCTCAGCCCTCACAGCAGTGGAAGCTCCCAGCCCCGCAGCAGCTGCGCGCAGACTTGATCTGCAGGTTTTCACACACAGTCCTCAACCTCCCCTGCCCAAGCCTTCTTTCCCTGCTGCTTTTTTTTTTTTTTTTTTTTTTTTTTGCAATGCAGAAAGTAGTAACCCTTTGGCCCAACTAGCCCCTCGCTATCAGATTCCAACAGAGGAATTCCGGCCACGAAGCTTCAGAGAGCAAACAGGTCTCCCGCCTTCTCTAAATGTCTCCCCCTCCCTCTCTCCCTCCCTCTCTGTTGCTGGGAATCCACCCTTATCCAGTGCAGTGGGGACGATATTTTTGAGTTGTGTTTATTTGTTGGCACCCTGGTGTGAAAGCGTTTCCCATCAACTGCATATTAATCTTGTCAGCAGTTTGTGAACATTTTCCTCTCTGCCCTAAGTAGTCCATGACTTTTGGGTCTCTTGATCTCTTCCATCCCTGCTTCTCATTGTAAATAAAGAGAAAATAATCTTTCTGGTTTTTGTTAGAGTGACTTCAACCACGTCAAAATAGTAAGACAGGGATTGCTTTAGCCTTAGGAAGTGAAGTCAGAAAAGTTGTAAATTGGCTGTTAGAAAAACATAGATGGGGATACAGGTACCTAGTTTTTGCATGTTCAGATGATCTTTAAAACTCCTTAGTCATTTGTCCCTATACTCATTGGAACCTATGCTAGGTTTTCCTTATCTTGAAAACTCCAGGGATGTTGCAAACACACAAAACTGTATAACCTAAAAATTTTGGGTCCATTATTTATATTCATTGATAAAGCCTTTTGTTCACTACATCCATCAATACATTCATACTTCTGTTATTTGGTTATCCAAACATGCCTGGGCATATTTTGCAATCCCAGATTAATGATCCCTATTTCTTGGGTACATTGTGATTTTTATTTCAGGGTTGTTTTGGAGAACTGAAATGAGTATATTTGCACTGAACAGTATTCCTCAGGAAAAGGCACTATTGAAATCTCTCTGACTAATGACAAGATGTTGGGAATGGATGGGGACATTGCATAGTGAGAATTATTAAAGAGGCAACTGAGAATGCACATCACACAGGGACTACACATATCAATCTCCTCCACCCCCATCAAAGAGGAAGGTGGTCTCCCCACCCCACTGAAAAATTGGAACTAGCAGAAACCCTGTACCATTTTTGCTTGTGAACATTCAGATGTCAAGATGGGTCCTGGACCCACTACCAGAACATCCAGCTATATCTAGGATGGGTAGTGCCAGCTTGAAATAAGCTCTAGCTGATTAAAAGTGGAACTGCTTGCTTATGCAGCACCCCAGGCTGTATTTACCATCTTATTTTCCCAGGACCCTTGCCAACCCAACCAAATGCAGAGCTTCAGGCAATATCTTGTGGCTCCTCTATGGTAAGAGACCCAGGTATTTGGAAAACTCAGCACATGCAGTCTCATCCTTCCAGATCTAAAACACAGATGGGCATAATTCAGAGAAGCCTTTGAACTATGCCCATCTGTGAGCTAACTAAATGTCTTCTGTAGCTGTTTGGCATTCATATGATGGTAGTAACTCTCAGCCTTTCCACCTGCATTAGGGTGTGACTTTTGTGGGAACTTTGCCATTACAATTCATGCTTTCATTACTTCACAAGCAGATCACTGTTATGTACCAGGGAGAGGCTGATACTTGAAGTAAATTCCATAAAGATGGAAGTGGGAAGTATTACTTGCCTTCTAAAGGAGAATCTTCCTGAGATAATGTGTCTCCACAGACCTGGAATTTATACCACATACCTATTAGGCTTCAGCTTTCTCTTTTTGACCCAAAATAGACAGAACCAAAATGCATAAAACATCCCCTCTTCCCAGGATTCTGTCCTCACTGAAGCTAGGGATGGCCGACAAATCCAGACCCAGAATCTCCATATCATATCATCATATCATATTATATCATATCATATCATCATGTCATGTCATGTCATGTCATGTCATTCATGTCATGTCATGTCATGTCACATCAATCATATCACATCACATCATATCTTTTCTTCTTTGTGTCCAAAATTCCCCAGATCTGTCAGCCTATTTGGTATACCATATAAATATTTCATATGATCAGTGTTTCAGGAGAAGGATCAGCTGTAGAATAGAAGGCAAAGAATGAGCTTTTATCTGTGTGAAGGAAAGTGGGCAGTGGTTTGAATGGATAGTGTTGGGCTCTCTGAGTAAGAATACTTTGTGGTGCTGGCTGACAGATGTTCTGTAAGAATTTGATATTGCTAAGTACCTTATCAATGCTGTATTCAGATTTCTATTGTTGTTACAAAGCATTTCACAGTAGGCAAACAGATTGTCATCCCAAACGGAGAGATCAATGACTTGGCTGAAAAATTAGCAACCTGCTTCCTGTGGACTGAAAGTAAACTCTGATTCTTCTCTTTGACAGAGGGGTTTTTCTACCACACTGTGAAGCTGTCTGCTTCAAGGCAGATTCTGCCTCCGTTCAAATATCAAGAGAAAGCAAAGGTTGTGCTAAGCACTGAAAAATGCAACAAGGTGAGTAAAATTGTGCCGGTTGACGACTAGAAATGCAACAGGCGGAGGGCACGTGACCCTTTGATGCTTTAAATTCAACTAATTCCATAACTCAGCCTCTTACTGCAAAATTTAATTTGCAAGGAAGATTTAATTTGCTTCCTGTCTGAATACTCATCTCCTTGTTCTGCTAACAGAGCTACATCTTTCCATTCTGAGCTCTGACAGTGCCTCTGCTACCAAATTTACATCAGATGCAAGTGTGCTGCTACAATATTTATGTCAGCATCACCCTGGCTGGGACTAATGAGGCTTTGTGTGCCACAGGGCTACAGCTTTTTCTTTTATTTATGTTAATGAGTCCTGCATAAAAGGTTGTGCCAAAGTCTAAAAATGTGCAAAACTGATGACATAATTGTGGGAGAGTCTACAGGAATATGAAGCAGGATTAGGATACTATCAACAAATCAGAATTTAAGTATTGTTCCACTAGGCAAGGAGTGTTTTCAATTAATTTGTAATTAAATAAGGGAAGCAATTTAGTGAACTCAGAGAGATATTCCAGCAAACGGTTTATCTCATCAGTCTGAACCACACATTCCTCCAGAACAGGATCATTGTTTAGATCTTGGGCATGTTATATGATCTGACCTATAGGAGTAATTCAATAAAACATCAATATTTTCCTTCTATTAACCCTCAGTGTCATGCTGAATGGAGAGAGCTGCCTCTGCCTCCCTCCACAGTCCCCAGTAGATCTGTACCCTCTCTAACTGGTTGGACAGGTGTTATCACTAAGCAGCCTGGGGCTTTCAAACACAGTCAAACCAGACACACTCTCCAGCCAATTTGCAGCACAGCACTGATGTGTGGAGGAATGGAGACGAAGCAATGGACAGAGAACAATGAAGGGGAAACACACTGCTTTCACAGTGGAAAATATAGTGTCACTTGAAGAGATATCCAACTGACAATGTTTGCTAATTTTTTTCCTCAAAATATTCTTTATAAAATACTTTTTCAATCAGACACAGAAGTATAAGGTAGTTTAAGAGGATCTGAGAAAAGATGAGCAATTCCAGATGGAGTTCTATGCATTAATATATTCAGGGCAGGCAGAGCAGGGATTTGTTGACTGTTTAAAGGGCTTAGTGCAACAGCTGGGCACATTTTGTGTATGACCAAAAGTAAGAGCACAAATGAATGCTGATGTCCAGACATCTGGCCTTATAGCTATTGTTCTTGTCTTTTCTTTTTTTTTTTTTTTTTTCATATCCAGAATTATTCCATGAAGTAGACTGAGGGGGAAAAGAAAATTATGACGTGAGAGAGGGAGCCAAGATAAGAGGTTTAGAAGATAATTAAGAAGCAGAGTAAGAAAGAAAAAAAAATTAGGTGCAAAGTGAGCATAAGAAGATACAGCAGAAGATGAAACAGGTACAGAACTGAAGAATAACAATGTTGGGGACAGGGAATTAGAGAAAAGATTGAATGAAGTAGGAGGAGACAAGACAGGCAGAGGACTAAAATGAGGACCATAATAACCATAAGATGTTAAAGACTTACTGCAACTGCTGCTAAAGAAATAAAGACATAGACTCCTTTGGCACAGAATTTTTCCTTTTCGGGTCTCCATTCACTTTTCCTTCTCCTCTTCCTCTCTGTTCCTAACCTTCCTGGTCATGATTATATTCATGGTAAGACATTTGCTTGTAAAAAACTTTTTTTAAAAAAAGAAGAAAAATTAATTTATGGACTTTTTTTTCATATTGATCATATTCTGATATTTTTAAATTTTTTTTAAGTTGTAGTAGTATTCATGTTCAAAGGAAAATTGTAGTCCTATCAGAAAGAATGTCATTTGAGTCAGGACTGTTCCTCATTTTCTCATTGTGAAAACTATCAAAGCTTGGTCAAGTTCAAAGGTCACATTTCGATATGTGCAGGTCAGAGCTGTGCATGTGAAGTCACTGATGATTTTGTGCATTCCCTGCATGCATAAGAAGTCAAGTAGGTTGCTTCTTATAGTTACTGCTCCTGTAGTTAATAGAGGTAGGACTCCCCTCAGGATTGTGATGATCAGCTACTGGCAATCAGAGAAAATGGTGGAGAAGACCTATTGAATGGAAGCAGATGTGGAGGGGAGAGGGAAGAGAGAATGAATAAAAACCAATTGATACTGAGCAGGAAATTGACTGGAATGCTCAGGACAGGAATCTGAGAAAAAGGGAAGGCCACATTCAGAAGAACAGAGGAGAAGGCATCTGAAAAGGAAAGACTCAGCTTGGGGAGAAGGATAAAGTCACAAGCTATTTGGAAACCTATCAGATGAAGATGTATGGCAGGAGAGAGATCAATTCTAGTAAGACTTGTGTGCAATGTAAAAGGTGTTGGTATACATAGAGCCTGAGGCTGGAGAGGGAGCAGAATATGCAGAAGACAGAAAACAGGGTGAGTGAAGATTCTGAGAAGCTGGAGTGGGACAGAGCAACAGAGATAGTGAGAAACACAGGCAGGAAGAAATTACTGTAAACTCAGTGTGGCAGAGAAACATTGATCAGTGAACTAATCGATGCTAGTGACACAAATCAGAGACAAGCTGAGCCAAGAAAGTGGGGCAGGCATGGAGGAGAAGGGATTGAACTACAACACATATCTATGAACAGGGAAAAGGAAGAACTGCAGCAAGGTTCAGGGAACAGAGATGGGACACAAGGATCACAGCTTGTTTGGAGCTGGCAGAGGGGATCCACTGTGTTCACAGTCCCCATGGGAACAGAGGCTGCATCTCACCACTCCTCTCCTGCCACACATTCTCTCCAAAATCCAATAGTATGGGGTAGCACAAATTGTATGACCTCATCTCTTTTTCATGCTCCTTCACCATCAAATAGCAAACTGCTGCTGTTACCAGTTGTTTCAGTCAGCTCAAGTAACAAGGGCTTCTGAAAGTGACCTTAAGTTATCAGTTGTTAAGGATGTCAGTGTGATCCTACATAACTGGTTTATTTTTCCTCAAGCTCACCTTTCCTCTTTGAGGTCTAGGAATATAATTCAGAAAAATATTTTAAGACAATACTATTGAACTGTTAAGGTCAAAGACTTTTAAGTTGTTTAAAATAAGGAGAGCATTGTGAAGTATACATCAGGTCAAAAGTATGAGGTTAAGCTACTGTATAAATTTAACCTTGTTTTTCATATAGTTTATCCTGTCATGCTGTATTAATTTCTATTTTGTATCTAACAGTGGACTCAATCTCCAGCTTGATTTTTAGTATGCTGAGACACAGTGTTTAAAATACCTGGAAATGGTTCCTATGAAAAAACAATTGTCTGCATCCTTCTTCAGCTACACATCCTGCAAAGAAAATGACAATGACAGGAAACATATATCTTTTGGAGGTCCTCTCCTTTAGAAAGTCCTCCTTTCCTACTCCAGCAGCTGTGGTTCACCCTGTCCCTCTCAATCTCCTAGAGGTAGGTCCCTTTATGCTAAGGAGTGGCCCTGGCAATTTAAAATTAATTACTTCTTGAAAAATCAGGTCATATTTTCCCATTTCCATTTAGCAATGAATCTTTATCTGAATGTGACTCAAGATTCTCTGCCCATTCCTGAAACAACCTTGTGCTATTATGTCTTATTTAGCTCAGAAACCTGAAAAGAAATTGCTTTCCTTCTGGAGAGACCAGGCAGGACTGGGTTACAGAACAACACAAACCTTTGGGCGCATAAGAGTTGCCCTGGTTGTGGTGCTGTGGTTTTGTATTTACAGTCTGCCCAACTACAGGCATGGAACACAGCCACAAACTTGGCTTGTTCATCTTTGTTTTGGTTGCACCAACACCTATAAATGAAACAAAAAACCCAGAAAAGGGTTTCTGATCTCAACCACTGCTGAGCCTTTGCCCAGCTGTACAACTTCTGGCTTTCCCTCATATAATTATGGAAGGACCAGAAGCTTGAGCCTCAGTCATATATGAACCTTCCCCTCTGCAAAGGGAAAAAGTAGCTCTTATGAGGAGCCAAACAATACAGATAATAAGGCTGGAAGAAGCCATTGTGATCATCTGCTCCAGTCTCCTGCATTTCACAAGGCATAGGGCTTTCTTAAATTATCTTATCTTTGAGTTATAGTGTCTATTACAGGGTAATAAAACATTCAATTTTGCTGTTCCACATTAAATACATGCTGCCTTGTTTCCAGTCTGAACCAGTCTGTCTTGAGTTTTACCCACTGCAGAATATCAGGAGTTAGCTGCAGCGAAGAGGTCTATGGTGAAGAGATCTGTACTTCAGTTTGCCTTACCTGCCACACTTGAATGACAGGATAACTCCACTGAATGGTGTTGTCTCAGCAGTGCAGCTCCAAAAAAACCCATGGACTTGAACACCAGTCATCAATGACCCCCTGGCTCCTTACAGAGCATTGCTGAGAGAGACCATTCCTTTCAAAGCCCACGGGGATCCATAGCAGGAAAGACATGGTGACTTTCAAAACTCTGAAAATTGTTTATAATTGAAGTGGTCACTTATAAATAGCTCCCACTTGATGTCACGTGGCAGCTTAATTAAGTAGTGCAGAGCGTGTGCGGTCATTGACCTCAGATAGAAAAATCTGTATTGGGCCTTCACCCTAATGTGAATTTCCTGACCTGACAGATGGGGATTTAGTGTCTGTTTATGCCAAGAGGAGTTTGCTAACATTATTCCTCTAATTACTAATTATACCAGTGAAAGGGGCTTTACGGCCAGAGCCCTGGATACGTGAAACTTGATCATCAGAGATTTGCAGGAAAGATGGAGGATTGATGGGTGACATCAAACAGCTGACAAGGAGGCCAAGGCAGCCAGACGGACAGCAGCTGCTCCAAGGGGCTTTGGGGGAGGGAGGGGGCAGCTGCTCAGGGGGGACGGGGGTCTGTGGGGGAGCAGCACAAAGGAGAACAAGCCATTTTAAAATTTCACACCCCCCTGTCATTTCAGATAGGAATGGGTCTAATCTCCTCGGGCTTGAAGCTGCCTGGGAGAGTGTGTCCACCAACAGGTGGTAAGGCAAAGGCAGAGCAGTGGGGTTGAAGGCAGTTGCTGCTACAGAGGGGCACCAGCTTCAGCTGCAGCAGAGGGCTCCACAGGACACTGTGAACAGTGGATCAAAGAAAGAGGTGGAGGATGTAAAACAGCTCCTCTGGGTCTAAGATCCAAGCCTGAATCTCAGTGTGGGCATTCCCTGAGGCTCCAGGAAACTTGTCCCAGTCAGCTACAGAGTGAGGCCAAGGACACTGTGAAAAGCTCTCTTTGCAGGGCAGTTTCCTTCTCTGAAAGAGACAGGGGTTGCATAATGTTGTCAAGCTGCATCAACACCTGTCTAGGGGACCAGACCTAAATCGTCCTGGTGGTGTGTGACTCAATGATGGCATCAGCATGTTGCCTGATTCTCTGAACGATATTTGGGCCAGGCTGGTCTATGTCTCCCCTGCCCTGCCAGCATCTGGTGGGCTGGTGACTGGTACTGCACCACAGGGTTTGTACAAGTTCAGTCTCCAAGGATCCTGCCTTAGTGTGCTTTATGTGGTCTGCAAACCACTGGTTCTCTTAGCATTCTTGGGAATCATAGGGATTGGCTGCCAGAGCTTCCCTACATGCGGTGCTGCCTAAACTTCAGATTTACCCAACTGCAGCCATCTTGCCTGCGGAGACTCTGTGGAGACAGGGATACTCCACACCAACAGGATCCTTATTCTGCTGGAGGAGTTAAACCACCATCTTGAATGGCATTCCCTGAGTGGACACAAAAGTCCTGGTGCTCGCAGAGCTACTCCTGTCCCCACCATGAAAAGGATTAATTATGATGAGCTCACATTACTACACTAGCAAACCGAAGCCCATATCCTGCCCAAACCCTCTATTGTACAAACCAAGCAGAGGGACCACTGGAAACAGATAAACTCTGAGTCTACAGAGAAGCTGAGAGAAAACAGCTTTCACTGCCCTGGCGCAGTAGGCATCTGGCTGACTTGTATAATGTTAATTAGAAGTTTATTCTTGAAAAGGGACAAGTGCTTGGTTTTGCATTCCACAAATATGAAGGAAGTTACAAACAGTGAACTGTCCTTTGAAAATTGCTTTTTGCTCGATGTAACAGAACACAGCAACATTAGCATAGGGATGAGTAGATCTGTGATTTCAAAGTGGTATGATACACAGTGTACATGTACATCAAAACATAAATAAACTCTACTGCCATCTAGCCAATAATTGAGGTCTCTACCATAATCTCTATCTCTGGTAACAAGTCTATCCTGCACCACATATGTCAGAATATTTTCATAATTCAGAGTATTTTCCAGATATGTATTTTCTAGATCATGAGTGTAAGTTTGAAATAACCAAATGGTAAGATAAGAAATACTATAGTTTCATGATTCAGCATGTACACACATCCCACTGTTTTTGCTCCAGGTGAAGTGCAAAGGTTAACCCTGTAACACATACCTGTACCTAAGGATGGAATCCCTACTGATATATTCTTTCTTATGATTGTACTTTTCTTTTCATAGATACAAAGTACTGAGCATTTTTTAGCTTAGAAAACAGACTTGTTCTTCAACTACTACCAAGAATCTCACCTGAATTTTGCAGCTCCAGCTTTACAAACGCATACTGAACCACACTGAAAATATGGGTATTTAACATTACGACTAGCTTTGCTTTGTCTTGTTATTTCTCTCTTAAATTCATGTTTTCGACCTACTACTGTACACAAGAGTCTTATGCACTTGGAAAAAAACACCCAAAAAATACCACATCAGATTCTCATACATAACCCAGAAAGCAGCTGGGCAAAATATCCCCAGTTTGATCTTTATCAGGCTGATAAGCTGTTCTTTTAAAAAGTCTAATGCAAGTGAGTTCCAGGGCTTCCCGTCTAGGTCAGGAGCCTTTCAAAACACAATTAAAATATTCTATTTCCCCTGTGACTTGAAAAAAACAAATGGATGAAAGTGTGTGCATAATGTTTCTTCCTTTCAACGATACTTTAAATTCCAAATACATAAGTGGAGGTCTAGATACCAGCATGGGAGGATGGGCAAATGAATGGGTTAAGGCAGGTCAAGATATCTCAGTTTAAAAAGATATTGAACATATAGCATAGTCTCAAATGGTAGCATTGCCACACCCCACTTGTAGTGTATTTGCATTAAGAGAATTGGAATTATTTTCTTCCTGCCTCAAATGCCTGCCTTTAGTGCATTCTCACCCTTCACCACATTTCAAGCTGTACAGACTGCTTTGTTCATGTGTCGGAGCAGTGATTCAGGGGCTCCCAGGGTTCTGAGCTCTGTCACTCCTTTGTTTTCTTCATGCCTTCACATTACTTCTATCGATAAAATCAGGATCAGGAATGTACTCATTCTTTCAGAAGATCGCTCTGTTCCTGGCTAGCTGATGAAATACCAATGATGGAGTAAATGAAGCCTCGAGGAATGCCTCCCAAAGGCCAAGCTGCATCATCAATAGTCTTTTATCATGAACACTTGGGGAAAAAAATTGATTTATGGCACTGAGAAGCCTTCCATCATTTTGCCATGTTCTGAAAAACAAAAACGGACAGCACTTTCTACAGGGAATTCCACTGTTCTTGGCAGGAAAGATCTCTAAGTCTCTGATTTGAACAGGATCCTAGTACATGTAAATCAACTGACTAACATTTCCTTAAAATCTACTAGAACCACTGGATGAGAAGTGCTGTCAATCGTACCTACTGCATGTTGCTAATCCACTCATTCTGGGCAGGAAAGAAGGGTAACCCGCCTCTCTACCTCGTCTACCCTCTTCTTTCCCTATCAGACAGCACTCTGAGCAGAGGCAAGGATACCTCTGGTGATCCAAGGCATGTGGGCGAAGATGAACAAGGCAGGTACAAAAGCTCAGGTCACTCAGGTGTCTGGGGAGCTCAGTGCCTACAGATCTGGGCTTCAGCCTCTTGTTCAAAGCATCTAGAATTACTTGAACTCTGATAGCAAGGTCTGAATGAGGTAAATGTTGAGCTTTAGTAGTTAATAATCTCCTTACTTCAGAACTGACTAGCTTTTCCCACAACTTACTTACTGCCCCAAAACAACCAACAGAGATATATTTGTTCCAGCTTGGACTCTCAAGTACTGAGCTCTAAAAAAGAACACATAGTGCTGATTGAACTTTTTGTGCAGAAGCTGTTATGATCTCCAAAATATAATTCCATCACCTCTGAAATGAACACCACTCTAGGAGTGATTCATCTTCAGAGTAGTCTTTCATTCCATCCGAACTCTCACATCTTTTTTGGTGGCATAGCTCTATCTTTCTAGTGTTGTCTAAACAAATTTACACTAGAAGACTTTCAATTTCAGTTAATTAACCTTCAGTTCTGGAAGACAATATTTGCTGTTACAAAATTTTTAAAAAACTAAAAGCTCAGTTAAATCTTGCAAATGTTAGCTATTTGTCTAAATAGAAACCAGACAAGTTGCAGTTCATTGACCCACACTCAAGTAATGGCACTCAAGGTATACTGGTGAGAGTTTGCAGTAAAACAACTAATTCATCAGTGTTTTCTTTAAATTATTATTGTTTAGTCATCAGAGTATTTTGTGGGATGACAAAGAAAAGCAAAGCTAATTCAAGGCAAGTGAAAAAACATGTTTTCACCAAAAAAAGCTTTCTGTTGGCATGTAACTTATATTTTAAAGGAAGCTAAGAAATCTGCTTTCTTTCATTTCGCTCACGGTCCTAATTTGACATACCCAATGACTGTCACAATGACTTAACAACATTTACGTATTCCAAGCCTAAGTGTGCCGTTGAGAATTAGAGTTTAGACACCATAGCTGGTACATTGGGCCAAACTGCTGAGCTCAACTGTTTATCTCAAATCTCTCCACAATATTTTCAAATGTTGACTACTACCTCTTAAAAATCACTGGATACAAAGCTAGTATTAAGGATGCATGATCTGAAAGCACTAGCACAAGCAAGTCAATGCATCTGGAGCATGGCCAGATTTTAGTTATGTACTGTACCTTTCCATTAATGGCCCTCCACATCTTGCAGCCCTGCCACAGTAAATGTTTTGCTTTGTCTGAAGTAATGAGATGGAGAGAGATGGAAAAAGGCCTGCTTTTTTATTTTGACTGCTCTTAATGTGAGTTAAGGAATTTGACTGATGGGATTTAGTGCTAACACAGTTTGTTAACTAAGAAAAGTGCTAATTAGAAATGTTTTTGAACTCCATCTCTGCAATGATATAATATAAAAACTTGCCACATTTTATTTGCTTAAAGCTTACTGAATCTATACGTATGTCTGGTCATGGCAGAAGCTATCCAATGTTGATGATAAAGCATTATCATATCTTCTTTGTAACTTTTACTTATTATACAATATCTTTCAGTAATAAATGGAGCTTTTACATGAAATCAAGTGTTAGCATCTGATGGGGATGAAAATATTGTTTATCTTTCCTAAAATGATTGAGTTTGATCTTTAAATAAATAGTTTTCTGAGAATTAAATCACTCTGACAGAGCCTTGGTTTTACTGTCATTTGCAGAAAAAAAGACACCACAAATTATTTCCTCAAAAAATACACCACATATTGTTAAGACTTGCTAAAGTCTTGAACAAAGGATACATATGTGGACTTTGGTGGGGCAGAAAACTGTCTTATTTTGTGGTTATTTCACATAACTGCACAGCGTCCTTCCAAAGAAGCCGAAAAATGCTGCTCCCTTACAGATAATTCCACGAAGGTAAGCCACATTTCATAATACTTTCCAACTCTCAATGTCTTGGTAAGAGGGTGCAAGATGAGGCCCTGCCAGGCAGACTGCCAATAGCCTGCTCATCTCCATCACCTGCTTCTCAACATCCTTTTCCTAGTAACAAGGGCAAAAACAGTAGCAGGGGACATTATAGAGGTTCAGGGCTAGATCCTGATGCCCTTAGGAGAAAGTAAATTCTAGAATGATGTGGACTTTCTATAGGAGGGCTCATAAATTTTAGGCTTTGAACTCATTAGCTATCGCAGAAGCCAGCCTTTCCAAATTCTCTTATTTCATATAATTGCCTGGGAAATGGTGGTAATGGGGTGCCCAATAAAGAACAAGAGAGGAGGTATTCCAGCAGAGCTGATGAGGACGAAGACCACACCTGCATAAATATGTTAATTGGAGCACTGTGCTTGGCGTTCACAGGATGGGGTTCTTGGCAGGTGTAGCTCAGATCACACAGACCAGCTGTGTCTAGAAGCAAGGACTGGCAGGAGAGAGGCACTGGTGAAAGATGAGCTCCTGCTGAGCAACACTGGATCTGATTCTTTATGGTGCCACAGTGTGCGGTCCAGTCTGAATTCTGGAGATGCAGGAAAAGGAAAGCTCATGAAGTAGGAATGACGCAGGTGGGAAGAGAGAAGCACAGGATGCTTTTCTCATGTGCAGTAAGGAGAGAGTAGCTTCACTTCAGGTTTATGAAAGGGTAAAGGATTTAGTGTGTGACACCATAAGGCATGATAGGGTTTTGTGATCTAGTCCTAGGATTGGGAAGTTTAATCATGGCTGTTCTATAAAGCAGATTTCAGGCACTAGTATGACTGAGAGCCAAAACAGAGCAGGAAATAGTTGTTACTCCATGTACTTCTTTCCAAAATGTGCTCACTGAACCAGATCTACTGGGAGGTGTATACGCTCAGGAAAATGGTTTAGAAAGAAATGAGGGGGAAATAAAGTCAAAGCAACAGTTTCAGAATAGTCTATAATGTGGCAATTTAGTTATTCTGCCATTAGACATCACCTTAAGAAAATCCAGTTAAAAACTATCTAGCTAAAAGCTCACTGAATGTGACTACCAAGGCCAAACAAATAGGGCCCAAGCCATTTAGTTGCTCCAATTCTAGTACAGCTTATTCTTATTTTTCAAAATAATCTCTTGTTTTTTTTAAAAATAAACCCACCATGTCTTTCCACCTCTTTTCATCAATATTTTTATTACAAACTCTGGCATACAGCTCAAGTCTGTTTACCCTCCATGGTGTTAATGTTTGTTTTTAGTGGATTAGAAGCTTTTTTTTCCTGTACCAGTAATGGCATGATGTTTCAAATCCTACTTATTTAGACTTTGCTTTGTTTGGCTGTTGAGAAACGTTAGCAGTTAGTGCTCAACACTACTGTGCAAGTCACCCTTTCTGGATGGCGGTAGGAGTAAGGACTTCTATAGAAGCAGAACTCTGCAAAGTACTTTATTACCTTAGGGAAACTACTCCTTTTGTGCCAGAGGAAAGCATAAAATAATGCAGGATTTGAAAATGCAGAAGAATGAAGTGGAGAAAGGGAGTTTGGCTTTCTGGAAGACTGAGAGAATATTTTCTTTGGATTTCTTACTTTAGGGAGAAATACTAAAACTTATGATCTGTTTTGGAAATGGGCAGGAATAAAATCTGAGATACCTGAATTTGGATTTTTTTTTTTTTGCTGGCTGATAGCACTGAACTACTTCCAAAATTCAGTTACCTAGAGACAGTCAAACTACAATACCAAATGCAGGAGTCTTTCTTTAAAGAGACTGTTGCACAGCATCCAGCTGGAATTTGGAAGTCATTTTACTGACAGATGATAATGGATTTCATTTTGAGATTTGCCAGGAATCCTTATGCCGTTTTCTATAGATAGGAAAAACATTCTCCTTGCACATGCATGCACTTGGGAGAGCAGACCAAGAAAGCATCTCTTCCAAAATTATATACAGGGCCTTGCAAGTTTTGAGGGTTTTTCCCAGTAAAACAAAGTTGGTGGAGACTCTTAAATGTAAAGTTATTTGTATAAAGAAATTTTGATCTGTTCTGTATGTTTTACTTGTGATAAACAACAGAGGCTACAAACACTTATAACTCAGCCAGACTGTAAACATTTGAGTGAAGAGAAAAAAAACACTGACTGGCCAGGCACCCACTAAATGCAAGAGCGGGAGGGAGAAGGGAATCTACAATTTTCTTTGCTTTTGGCCATGTTATTAGATGGACAAACTGAAATAGGTTAGGTCCAGGGCATGCATAGACTGGCCCAGCACTGGAGGGCAGGTCCTGCCATGTGGTGGATGGACTTGTCTGAATTGCATTGTCTTTATAATCCAGCTGTTCCCTTTCCCTCTAACCATCCCTGCAAGTTCTCATAGTTCAGCAAGCATCTAGCAACACTTATTTTATCAGGAAGGCCCATTACAGTCTGAGAAGGAGAGGTGGTTTTATTGTCTCATGATTCGAAGTCAGTCTAATGAAGAAGATACTGACCTTTGGCACTAGAAAAATAACAGGATCATGTCATACTCAGAAGGGGAATGTGTTAATATATTTACACTTGGCTTAACCTTTATCCCTTTCAGGGTGCATGCACTTAAAATTTACTGATGTAGAAATAAGATTTCTAGATTCTAAAGCCAAAAGAGATACTTGGTCCACAACCACAAGGCAAATTCAGCTCATGTGGGAAGCTTTATGCAAATTATATAAACAAATGGAGAGACTAAGAAATTGATTATAAAGAATCATTTGGTGGCAGGAGTGGCAACTGTAGGCAAAGACCTCCTACGCCCATCTTGGTATGTGAGAGTTCAGGGAGGCTGTGGTAACACATGCTATAGCTGTCAAATTTATCTAACTTGTGAGACATTTGTGTCCTAGGGGGTTGCAAACTTCAAGCAAAAGCTGTTCCCAGCCCAGATGCTGCAATGCTATGAAACTGGAAAGGAAAGCAAAAGGAGTTTTATGTTCCTTGCCTTCTTCCTTTCTGAGGAGAAAAAGGACTGAACAGTGTTCTCCTGGGGGGTTAAGGGGGAGAAAGTGTGCTCTTTTCTTTTTTCTTAATACCTTTCTTCTTCTTTTAGAAATATAAGAGGATGAAAGGCTGTTTCCTTAGCAGTGCTGAGGGCCATGTTAGCTGTTCTAGACAACTTTTCTGGCCAGTTTTCTAAAACAGAAACAGCTTTCTGAAGCCATAGTCTGGGAAGCTCCCTTGTTTCAGCAACATTTAAATCTTATGAAAGCAGTATAAAGCAATTAAGTGTGTTCTTAAGGACTCAAGCAAAGAGACTGCTTACTTCCCAACTAAAGCTGAGAAAGTGATGGTTCTTACTGAAAAGATCATTTTTTATCCAAATAATTTTCACCCATTTAAAATAAGCACATTTTTAAAACAAAGTGAGCAGGATTAAAATTAATTCCCCTCTCAGTTAATTAGGCTTTAATTAATAAGAATCAAAACCTTTACTGGTTCTTTAGTCAGACATAGCCTTTCAGAAAATATCAAGTAGAGAAGAAATGACATGTACAACTAGTAAAGCCTTTCCACTCCCCACACTTTACTAAAGAACAAGTAAGCCCAAATGTTCTTTAATTTGACAATGTTCCTTCTCTTCCTGAAGGAGGTAAAGAGTATGCCTCATTTTTAAACACTCCTACACTACTATTAAAAGTGTGAGCATGCAGACAAGTTATTGTGTCTAGCTACTCCTCAGTACACTGCAATACTACTACCCCAGTATTAACCATGCATGCTTTCTTACCCTGCTGTATAAAATCATAACACACAGGCTTGTTAACCTGTCTCCCAGGGAAAGGTAAACTATGCTTTATTTACACAGAGCATTATTCAGAATTGCAAGTGTACTGGAAATTCATGTCTTATGTTTCTCCACACATGTATCCACAAGTGGGGTTTTTTTAACAAGCAAAAATATTAAAGGCTGATCTTGGCATTTTTAGGTTGCCACTCTCCCTGAAAATTCTAACTATAAGTATTCCTGTCACACACAAAGTCATCACAGATAGTCTCATTAACTCTTGCACTAGACCAAAGTTCACTTCTTGGAAATGTCAAGCTTACATCTGCACATTCCTGTTTTCTGCAGAAGGTACCCCATACTGCATAGTGTAGCTCTGAATCTGAAATTTGCTTATTTCTCTAACCAGAGGTTTATCAGTACGGCTGAATTGCATTCAGGTTTGCTAATGCAAGTTTTGAGATTGCAGCAGCTTCACATTTTAGTTATCAGAAGAAAGCCGAAGTTTTTCAGATGGCTCAGCTGCAAAACATGCAGCTGGGTGTTGTGCAGTCCAGACCATTTGGAGGAAACAAAGGCTGTAATTTTCCAGTTTTTCTAATTTGTCTGTCTGTTTCAGGATTTAATCAAGGGGGTTTCAGTGATCTGTTTCACAGCTTGGCCTACAAGCATCTTTAGCAGCACAACAGAATGGACAGGGACAAGCAGCCAAAAGGGAGATGCCTTCAGCTGACTTCACTGACAACCCATTTTAGGACTATATGCTACAACCCTTTGTAATAGAGGATAAATACAATTTTTCTCTCTCCTTTGTGAGAGTGGTGGAGGTAATTTTAACTGAACTGGTATAAACGGCCAGTGATCAGCTGTCCTACTTTAGTTGGACTTGCTATCTGCTGCAGCAGCCAACAATAAACAAATTATCAAGATGCATTTACCTAGGTGGTAAGAACAAAACCATTTCCTTCAAATAGTTCTTATGCATCAAGCAAACCCACAGTAAATATAAACAGGCCAGGTCATTGTTCTCACAGCTCCTGTTCGTGTTCTCAGAGCTGTTGGTTGGCTAACATCAGTAGTCTGATTTTTAACCTTCCAATGATCTGAGCATACAGATCTAGGTATGGGGATAATTAAACAGTGATCATCTCCCACCAAAGTCATGGTAATGCACATTCCAGCCACACCATCAAGATCTGGGTGCACAACCGTCTCCTGTCACTCCTCTCAAAATTTATATTTATTCCTGAGAACTGAACCATGAAAAATCTGAAGGGTAGTTCATAGGTTATTTAGCAACGTTATCTGTGCATTCGACCCCAAGTCTCTCTATTGTTGTGCTACATCAGCTGGTGATCCTGCCCATTTCTCCTTTCCATGCTCTGTCAGTGCACATAAGCAGGCACAGGCTGCGTATCCAAGACTTTAGTGAAGAACAAGAATATAGTGGGAATGTCATGCAGCCTGTTTCTTTGAACAAGTGAAGCCTGATTTTTGTTTTTTTCTGGACAATAAAAGAAAAATTCAAAAAGAGAAAAATGGACACCAGCCAAGAGATGGGCTAGAGGGGAATGTTAATGGATGTTGGCAAACCTAATGCACAGCTTTCCCATGTTACCAACTGCATCATTATTTACAAACTCTGGGAAGATACATTTCTGCAAACTAAAGTGAGAGACTTGCCTGTTACATCCCCCTACTAAGCTAAATTCCTACTTCTTCACTAAATCTGTGTAAAAGAAGGTGTTTTATTCTGCACACACACTAGGTCAGTATCATCCCAGAATGAAATCTTGACTAAGGCAGTAACACACTGCACGACAGAGTTTTAAACTCTGACGAAAATAAAATAAAGATTTGGAGGCTCTAAGAAACCCTGGTCGGTATAAAGGGGTGGGGGAAGGGCAGCATGTGGTTTGGGGCATTTTCACCAAATGTTAAATCACACAGAATATTTCACTCGTCTCCAGTGTGAGATCACGACATGACTCCTCTGTAATGAATTCTTTTTCTTGGCAGCTCTCCTGTTTTCTCCCAACAGTGCCTCGCTCTCCCCTCTGGTCCCAGCGCCGTAACATATGGTAGTATTTGGAGAGCCACTGGGGCCTGGGAGCAGGCCTGGCTGCCCACACCTGCACCGCTCGGGCTGTGCTCCAGCGGCGGGCCCGGGGCGCGCTCCTGCACCCTCCTCGGGGGCACGCCAAGCTGCCACGGGCACGCCATAGGGCTCTGGGAAGGAGAGGTGCCACTTGGTGCCCTGGGGATGAAAGGTGTCACTGGGTGTCCGTGTGAGTGTCGCTGTGGGCGATGAACAGACGACATGAGACCTCGTTATAAAAACTTCATCTGACTCTTCTTTATTCAAAGATTGACTCCCTTTATATAGCTTCTAGAGCAGGCCATCTCATTGGTCAGAAGAGTGCCAGAACTCTTCATCCCACTGGCCCAAAACTGAAAGACAGAGAGAAGTCCATCCCACAGAGAGGAATCCAAAACATCACTCTTGTTACAATAACACTTGTGATGTTTATGTCAAGCCTGTGAGAACACAAGGTCTTCCTGAACTAAAACACACACGAAGAAACTGAGTTCAGAAACCCAGAAACTTCAGGTCCAGGAGCCTCAGACTACAGTGTGAGCATCCCAACACTCCCCACGCAGCCTCGGCGAGGCGTCTCCTTCGAGCGGTCGTGATGGGGCGGCTTGTTGTCTCAAAAATGCTGATTAAAGCACCCAAAAGCCCCAAGAGAATGCACACAATCCAACAGGCTGGAAACAACCACAGGAGATCATCTGGCCCAACCTCCCTGCTTTACCAGAGTTCCTAGAACCACGTGGCACAGAGTTGCATCCAAATGGTCTTGCCTATCTCCAGGGATTGATACCTCTCCGGACACCCTGTACTCAGCGTGCGGTCGGTCACTCGCACAGCAAAGCTCGCACTCACATTCAGGCGCAACTTCCTGAGCATCAGTTTCTGCCCGTTGCCTCTTGTGCTGGGGCTTGGCATCACCGAGCAGAGCCCGGCTCCAGGCTCTAAGGCCCGCTTTAGACATTTACAGGCACTGATGATGTCCCTGCCCGAGGCCCAGCTGCCCCAGCCTGTCCCCGCTGGGGCGAGGCTGCGGGCGGCCGGGCGCGGCGCTCCCTCGGCGGGCAGGCTCCGCCCGCGGGCGCGGTCTCCGGGGCGACGCGTGAGGCCGCCGGGGCCGCCGCCATGGGCCCCAAAGGGCCCCGGTCCGGCGCGGAGGCGTCGGTGCTCGGGCTGCCGAGCTGGGAGCCCGCGCTGGTGTCCGCCCGCCTCGAGGAGGTGAAGGCAGCCGAGGGGCAGAGGCGGCGGCGCGGGGGGAGCGGGGAGCGGGCTGGAGCGGCCCCGGCGAGGGCCCGAACGGTGGCGGTGCGCGGCGCAGCCCCTTTGCCCCCCGGCACCGAGCGCGGCCCTGCGGGTTTCTGTGCGCCTCCTCTGCTCGGCGCTTTCCTCTCTGGGCTCGGGGTGCCAAGTTTCGGCGCGGAGTGAACTTTTTATAAACTGCTGAACAACGAGGCTTGATGGAGGTGCTGACACAGCATTAACTGTAGCGTTGAAAATGTGAGGCTGTAATTTTCCTGCCTGAGTGTGTGCAGCTAAAAGGCACTTTTTAATTTTTTTTTTTTTTTTTTTTTTCTTTTACAGAGTGTGAGGATCTAAAGGCATATTTAGGTTTCCAGGTTCTGTGTAAGCAATGTAATTCTCATAAATCTTGACTTGCAAGAGAGAATTTGGTTTCAAAATAGGGTGGTAGTTTAGCAAACAATAATATTTATCTCACATGTGTTTATCTATCACAGCTTGTGCAAGTGAGACAAATTGTTTCCGTGGCAACTTGTTTTCTGGATTCCTGTTGAGCCCTATTTAAAAAAAAAAAAAAAAAAAAAAAAAAAAAAAAAAAAAAAAAAAAAGGCAAGGGGAAAAAAAAAGCATTTTTTTGTTTTAGTTTATGTGGGTTTGTGTTTTGTTGGGTTTTTTTAATATGCCAGCAGCACTGGTTAAATATGAGGAACTTTTCATTCAGGAGGAGGCTTTTAAACTGGCTAATTGCTTTTCCTGAAAAGGCCACAGATGTCCAAAAATCTCTTAAATATTTAGTTGCTTTTACTTTTATTTGGTAATAACCATATAATACAAGTTTAGCCAAACAAGACCAGTTTTTTTAATAGCTTAGGCTGTTGTTTCCCATTTTTCCCTAGAACACAGATTTTTCAGTAGAGTTCTGAGGTGCTTGAGCACTTTTTTAATTGTGAATCTTGTCCCTACCCTTGGGAAACCTCCCTGAAGCATAAGAATGGGGTGAAGGTTCAATCTGCATCACCTACTTTGTTCCTGGTCTTCCTCCAGTGCTTACTAGCAAGGTGCCAATTAGTGATTATGGTTTTTTATGGTGGTGTTTATTGTGGTTGTGGATATTGTGCAGTGAATTCACTGAACAAAGTGCTTTGTATGCTCTGCTGCCTCTACACTTAATTTATTACATTTCTTAACTGCAAACCATTATATTGAAGTATTTTTAAAGGTAGGAAATAAAATGCTCAAAATTTAGGAAATGTCAAAGTTGGTATTATTCTGAACCACTCATTGAGGTAGACAGAAAAAAAAATGTTGAGTGTTCACTGAATGGGGCAAGAATTCTGTAGGGAAAAGTATGTGAACACCTAATTAAAGATTATTGTAATGCCTGTACCCATGGGGGCTGCCTTGAGATTACTTGTTTCCCTTATTCTGGTATCATCTAACTGCTTTCTGTTCCAGTTAAGCTAATTTCACTTTCTCTGCCATGCTGTTCACAGACAGAGCCTTGGGAACTTGGGAAAAACTGTCCCCTTGCTGCAGTCAGCTTGAACTCAGGCTTCTGAGATGCTGGGCAGCCAGTGAAATTTCTCACTGCAGGAGTGTTCTTATTCAGCTCTTAGAGTCATGGACATGAGCACACTCGGTGCAAAACTGTCAAATGCCAGCAAATCTCTTCTGAGCATGTGTGAATCAAGATTCATCAAGTGTGGCCAAATGTGGGTGTACATAATGTAAATAAACATGCTCTGTAAAAGCAAATCTTTGACACAAGTACGGCTCTGCTGCCAAATTTAATTCCTTCCTCTTGAACACAGAGGGCATTGAATATCTTAACTACTTAATCACATAGGGGGTTTTATTAAAGGATAAACGTGATTTTTAAAAATCAAATCACATTCTGCAAATAGTCTAACCACACTTTCCCTACCCCCACCCACCCTACCCCAGTAATCATATAACATACGAAGTTTAAATTCAAATATATAAAGCTCAGGAACTGAAAGCAGTCTGTAATAGAGGGTATTGAACAGCTTGAATTTTAGATCTCACCAGCTGTAGTGCACAAAACTTATTTTTTACTCATCCATAGTATTGTATATGAAATACCATATGAATCTGAAGTGATTTGGGAGATGACAGGAACTCCTATCAAGTAAATAAATGTCTCTCCTCATAATTCATTTGTACAGAACTTTTTAATCTTTTACTTGCATCAATTTGAAAAATACTCTTTTCCTTTATTGGAGGCAAAAGGAATTTACTAGAACTGGGTTTAAATTGTACCAGATAGACCAAGTGGTGAAATTTCACATTTTAATGTGTTTATGACTTACACAATTTTATTAGTTCAATCTATGAAAAGCATTTTACCAGTGCTGTTAAGGTTTTTATGAACGGGTATACTAAGTAAAATATGATTTAAATGATATTTACTAACCAAATAATTGCTTTTACTAAATGCACTGTGAAAACTGGCAAACACGCAACTTAAAAACACATACTGAGGAAATATGGATTTTTCAGAGCCTCACAGTATAATTTATTTATATCTTTCTTGTTTGTAATGTGCTATGCAGAAGAACATGAGGTTGCAAACTGTATTTGCCTTCAGATATTTATCATCTATTTTGATTGGGCTCACTACAGAATTAAATTGCAAAATATAAATTAGGATTCCTATGTAGTTTTAAGCTTTGCATGTGTTAAGTAGCTAAAGGGTGAGATTTGCTAAGTGAAGGGTGAATTCTGGGCAAATACAGCCCTTAATTGAAATAACCGTTGCTTGTTATTTGTTCTTATTAACTAGTATAATTAAGTATACCAGCTAGAAGCCATGTTCTGTGCTGACTTTCCATCTGTATGATTTCTCTCATTTCATTGACATTTTTGGGCCTGAAAATTGAACTTAAATCTTGTGAAACCTCTTAAAATGTTCTGAACAGGATGGCTCCACATTTAATTGCTATTCATACTACTTTCTCTTTGGAGAAAAATTAGCTTTCTGTTGAGCTTTGATATTCTCTCATCTGCTCGTGTTGTACAGCAAAAGCTTAGGCTCTTAAAAACAAAATCCATTAGTAAATGTGGGTGTGTCATTCATCAGCTAATGAAAGTGGGGCTGCAGATTTCCAAGCAGTGATGTCCTACCTTAAGGCTACAAAATTCTCCATAAACAACCTTTCTGAGTAATGCCAGTTGTATTTACTGGTGAGTGAGCTCCCTCAATTTTGAAAGTGTTAGAGTTGTTGCTACTCTAAATGTTCATAAGTCACTAATATGTTTGATGCTCAGATGTTTGGGGTTTGAGTTTTCTAATGTTTCTTCTCAGCCCTTTCAGGTAAATTTTAAATTCTGCTGTAATGAAATGAACTTACTGGTTGTTGTCCTAAGGGGAAAAAAACCCAAACAATCAAACAAAAGAAACACACAGCCCACAAAAAAAACCCCAAAAAACCCAAACCCAAAAAAGTAACCAAAGAACAGTAAATCCCACAATGTTAAGTACCACCAAAAAAAAAAAAAAAATGACAGATACCCAGATTGTGTGGAAATAGGAGGAGGGTAAGATGTCTGCTTGATGCTTTTCTTGGCCAAAGAGATCTAGAACTGGTACTGAAAAAATAAACAATATACCTGACTTGTTCAACTGTCTTCCCTAGAACAGCTGCCCTTTTGTGTCTAGGAGATGAAACAGAGAAAACAAGATACATCTAAAAAGGAAGAAAAAAATTGTGTGCTGCATCTGCTTTTTTCTTCAATGTGAATTACAGTTAGATATTTTCTTAACATACCTATGCTATTCCGATACTGCTGTGATGAAGGCTATGTGTACTGGTTTTTAATTGTTGGGGAAAATCACATTACAGAAGAACACAGTGGAGCCATGAGAGCAAAATCGTGAGTAGATGAGGCACCTTCTGTGTTTTGTGAAAGAAGGATTTTGGACAACCATTTGTTACTTACATGTTGCTTCCATAATTAGGTTGATCTTGCAGATTTGGAGCCTCTCCATTTGAGGAATATAGAAGTTTCCCACACAGATGGTTATTTCTAAAACTGAGAGACTTTGGTGCATTTCAACTCTTGACATGCCCAGAAGTTTTAAAACCGGGACAGTGTCATTTGTAACAATGGTTGTCACTGGATGTTTTCCAGTGACAGCAATCTGGCCTGCCCTTAACTGGAGTTTCTTTCTGACTGCTTAAACAGTATTCAGTTGCCAATGCCACATTTCAAGCTTCAATTTTTTTTTTTTTTTTAATTCACATTTGAAGCAGTATTGTTGATTCTGTGAGATATCTGCTCCCTGCATTTTGGTCTTCTTTGTGCAGTTTGTAGTGCTCGTGTTAAATTCTCAACGGCAGCCCCCTAGACTGTTTCCATGATTTTCCAGTAGTTATTTTTATGGCTTTTTCTATCCTGTTCATTAAGCTGGGAATGTCATTTCAGGTAGCCTTAGGGTCACTAATCTATCCTCTTTCAGATCCTTTCTCAAGCCTTGATACTACAATAACATTTGAAAGAATAAAACTAAGTAGAGGAGCAGTTGTGTATTGAGGGAGAAAATATTTTTAAAGTAACCATATACATTTTACCACTTTTCCTTCACATTTTTATGTTGTGATTTTAGGTGGTGAGCTGTAGCAGCAGGGTCTGTTTCTTCTCTGTCCTTTCAGTGCCTTGAACATTAAGGATACTGTTACAGGATCAATAATATAAAGGCAGTATTGCAAAAATACTAGATTTTTAACCTCAGAAAATAGACTGATCAATTAAACACCTTAAACTGTGTATTTATGCTGTACATTGACTATTGACTTCAATTCATGTTCTCAGTGTGCAGCTTTTCTGAAAAATTATATCTTTAAGGGCTGCAAAACTGGTCAGTCTAGAAATAGATGACATGCTATTAATGACTCTGGGAAGTCTAGATCATTATTGGCTGTGAAGATGCGTGTAGCTTCTTCAGATATTTACTAGCTACTTCCAGCTCCTATTCCCAGGTATTGCACTTTTTTTAGAAAAGCAGTTGCTTTTCTTCATTTAGCACTAGGGGGATATAGGCTGTCTCTAATAATAATTACATTTTGGTGCAAAAGACCTTGTATCGAGCTGCATATACTTTTGTAGAATTAAGTAAGGTTATAATTTTCGCTACCAGTTCAGTTATCTTGTAGAGGCTCATTCTGTTTATTTTATTTTAATGTATTAGCCAATAATTTGCCCATAGTGTAAATATTCTCATAGCTGTTCCATGAAGCAGCTTTATCACCTTGTTTCTTTGAAGCAGAGCATTTTCAGTGGGGAGAAAATGTGGCCCACTGATGATAATTTCTTCTTGGATAACAAAAATCTGGAGTTGGATAATTTTGTTTGCTTAAGTCCTAATTTTTTTTTAATACTCATTTTGCACAAGCAGGACCTACCCCGATGTTTTGCTTTGGTGCTTTGTCACAGGCTTCTGAGAAGGCGGGCACCACGGTGGAAAAAAGGAAAACTCTCTTCTCTTAGAAAGGTTTCTAGTACTTTTGTGAGTGAGGGTCTCATTGTTCAACCATAAGTCTGAAAATGCCTGGGAATTATTATATGGACTAGAGGATAAGAATTTGGAGAAGGAATCTGAGGATGGAGAAAGCCTGAAGTGGGATCAGATAATGAAACTGAAGATTAGCTGAGCAAGGAGACAGAGGACAAGAGCTGGGGAGCAAGTCACAAGTGGGGGAAACACTAAGACAAGTGTTGTAACTCAGATGAGGAACAAAGAGTGGAAAAGGAAGGAGAAATTAACTAGGAACTGTTGTGACTGAGAGGTGGAAAAATCAAGAAGAGAGAACAATGAGAAGACAGGTTCCACAGACCTTGTTGCAATGATACAAATCAGTGCTAAGCAGGTTTAATTTGTGGGCAGCAAGCTATCAACAAGTTTTAAGGAGGAAGTTAAGAAGGCATAAGGCAGGATTTTAGAACTCTCTGATAGATTTTTTATATATATATATATCTTAAGAACTGCAGGAAGTTTTGGGAGTAAGCTCTGTATTGCTGCTGGACCATTCTTAGCATAGGATCCTGAGTAGAACCTGACATTCCTGATTCTTGCTGCTCTTGAGCTGTCAGCATCTCTCTGTGAGACTTACTGGACCTTGTTTCCCTCTCTTGGTGGTCCACGCTGAAGTGGGCAGTGTAGAGATAACAGTTGCTCCATTAGCTCGTGCTACAGGTAGATGGTTATTCTAAAGATTACATGTCTGCTCGCCAGCACTGGGAACATCAGGATACTGCCACATGAGAGCATTTCAATCTCAATTCTGAGAGCCTAGAAAATTATGCATTTCCATGCAAGCATGGGCATCTAAATACTTCCTGTTCAAAGAATGCTGAAGTTTTACTGTCCAGCTCTTGGTAGGAATACAGTGATAGCTTTAATCCAGATTAGCTGCAACGCCTGTGCATGCTGACAATATTGGAATATCTAGAGCTCTTTCACAGTGCTGCACACCGGTAGCTATCTTGCATGTTTAGGCAGAAAGACTTAAAAGAGCAAAATGGAATTCAGTGTAGTTGGTGCAGTCCCCACTACTGCTGCCACTTCTCCAATGAGCAGTCTGCTGCCCCAGTACAGCTTTACACTCATAAATTCCACCATGTTTGCACACTTCTAGAGCATCAGTGATATGCTTGATCTCTCTAGCACTTCATAATTTTAAAAACTTGAGGTTTATTTTGTGCTGCAATAAACCATCAAGGAAGTTCATGATGTGTGGAGCTGTAGGCACCCTTTTGGATTAGTTATCTGATCTGTAGCTACTCACAGTTTCACTTAATGACCCAGGTGATCTTCACATCTTTTTTGTTTTTCTGAATATTCTGTGGTTAGAAAAATGGGGCATACTCATGTGATGTTATCCTTTGTTACCTTAAGTGTTTGACAAACTGTTTCCTGCCTTGCAAGCATGCACTGTTTGGAAATGTAGTCAACTCTGGCTTTCTCCCATCCCAAGCCATCAGTCCCTCAAATTGCAGACATTTAGGTAGGCTTTTTACCAGCTAAGAAAAGAAACAAATGAAGAGGGGTACTGTAAAACTGGAAGAAGATGCTTCTCTTACCATCTGAGTCTTTTTCTTAGAATGGTCCTTTTCCTCACTTTACCATAACTCAGCTCAGGTTTTGTTCCTATTCCACAAGGACTTTGCACATAATATAAATATATGAAAATATTCAATATCCTAAATTTACCACCCTTTCTTAAATCTCTTAAAATCTTTCCTTGCTGTGATGCGCAGTGGATTGTGACTCTGCTTAGCCTGGTTCTGATTAATGTGACTGTAGTGGGACTGCCTTGATCTGAGTGAATCCCTTTCCATGTTTACCTTTATGCAGCTGCATAAGGTAAACCTTGCAGTTTACACATGCAGATATGCATTGAAAGAAGAATAAATTTGGTGATTCCTGGACATCATAACCTTTACAAATGCTTCTAGATCAGCCACCGCTAATGCTGATAAAGAATACTCTAGAGTGAGATATAGATGTGCTGGAGATAGTGACTCGCTCTGTGAAAGGGATTCCAGTAGAAATGTGAGAGTAAAAGCAACCAATAAAAGTATATTACATAATTTTTAAGCGTTTCTGGATGTGCATCACAAGTAAAGTGTTCCAGCCTTCTCTTGTTCTGCATTTTTTTAGTGCTAAAAATACTTTTTTGCATTACCGTAATGTGTATGCTACTGCAAATGTTTGAAAACTGCTAGTGTTTTTAACTTATCAATATTGTAGTGTACAACTTGCCATTGGTAAGTAATTTTACTTGATTCAAAATATTTAGTGTAACCATGCAAGAGCCCTACTATGCATAAATATACCTTCATAAAACATCATAAAAATAATGCTACGATGTACAGAAAATAGTATCTGGGCATTATCTAATTCACAGGATGAAGGAGCTGAAAATTGTTAATTTTTTTCTACATCGAATAATCACAATAATACATATGTTCAAAATTCACTTCTTGTTTGCTACCTGAACTGTCAAATCAGCAAATGCCATTTAAAAGTCAGTGCATCTTTGTGAGATGCTAACGCATCATTTGCCTGCAAAAAAGTTTAATTAAGGCTGTTAGTAGGAATTTGTGTTTTCCATAGCATAATGCTGCCACCTGATGGCAGAAAGAATTGGGACAAAGTAGTAGGGGCTTTTTCGGGATGCATGCAATTTCAGTGTGATTAATACAGTGATGTTCAATATGTCTTAAAGTGACATAAAGTGGTCTCTATAAGATTACTCTTTGAAACTGAAGAGAACTTTTGTTGGTGTAAGCTTTAATATCTTAAATATTTTATTTTGGAACGTAGGATAACTGGAAGCCTAGCATCACTTTCATTGTTGGGACCAAGACTGAGGATGAAATCCACATGCAGGCCTTGGCTCTTGCTGTACAGGTGCCCCTGCGGAAACTCTTCAGTGTGGTAACACGTGAAGACATTTATAGACAGGTATTCCAAGAAAGTAACTTTTAATGATGAACCAAACTGTAGATGTCACTTCTAGGTCCTGCCTTCTTTGGTCTGTGGTAATAAAAAACTACTCTGAGGAAGTTTCAAAAATTACACTAATTCATAGAATCATTAAGGTTGAAAAAGACCTTTAAGATCATCGAGTCAAACCTTTGAACACCACCATATCAACTAAACCACAGCACTAAGTATCACATCCAGTCATTTCTTGAACACTTCCAGGGATGGTGACTCTACCACCTCCCTGGGCAGCCCATTATAATGCTTGACAGCCCTTTCTGTGAAAAAATTTTTCCTGATGTCCGGTGTGAACCTGTCCTGGCACAGCTTGGGGCCATTTCCTCTTGTCCTGTCACTTGTTGCCTGGGAGACAAGGCTGATTCCCACCTTGCTACAACCTCCTTTCAGGGAGTTGTAGAGAGTTATAAGGTCTCCCCTGAGAAATGGATTTCTCCATAGCAAACAGCCCCAGCTCCCTCATCCACTCCTCACAGGACTTACTACAGTATAAGCTGCTCTGCTCCCTGTAAATGAAGTTTTGTTACAGATTTTTCTTCAAGGTGCTGATCAAAAAAACTCCCTCCCTAAGGTACAGGTTGCCATAAGATGATTCCTCACTGAAGAAGTTTTGGAATGTAGTGTTTTCAAAAGGGAATATTTTGCATAAACATAAAATCTCACAGTAGAATGCTTTATTTACTTGCAGATCGCAGAATCTGGAGTTCAAAAGGGAAAAAAGGCTAAGGAAGTGCCAATGTACTATGAGGTAGGTTAAAACATGTATTGCAGAGTCAGTGCTCTTTTACACTGAAGTGTGTAGAGCCACATGGCTTTGTTGTACATTCTTAAGTAAATGTTAATTTGTTGGATCTAGCTGGTAAAAACATTTAACCATCTAGAAATTTAAACTGCTTTGTTTTTGTGATACCAGCATTATTCTGTTGGACTGCTGATTAAGTGATGATCAAAACATGTTTTCAGGGTTATGAGTTTCATTATTGAAGGATATATTATGTGGTCATATTTTGATGGTGATATCTCAGATTACAGAAAACCTGTCGGACTCTTCTGTCTCAGATGCTCTCAATAATTTAGAAACTTACACATTCATTTATGGGTATGCAGTCCCCTATATGAAACACTATTCTGTAAGTTATACCTATTATAATCTCAGTTTGATGCAACCTGGTTCAGCTAGTGGGCTATGTCAGCAGGGTTTGGAATCATGCTTAGTATAAAGAGTACTTCCTCCTACCCTGTTAATGTTTTACTTACAGCTTGTGAGAGGTGATAAAATCCTGTGATTAATTAGAAGATTGTTTCAAATTTTCTCAGGTAGAGTTTTATGGTCCTTACAGACCTGGAGCATAAAGAATTTTGGATCCCTCTAAAAAGACTTTGTTTGTTTTTATTTCTGCAATGACTAATAAACTTTTTATGTGTCTCAGGTTTTGGTGGATTTTATAACAGTACTTTTTTAGCTGTGGTCTGTTTTTCAGTAATGCCAGGATACTATCTGAACAAGTCCCTTTGGAATTATTTACCACTGGGAGGACTGTGAATTTTATGCAATTAACCCTCTTAATTTAGGGCTAGCCTCCCAGGCAAACTCACCCTTATATTGCCTGGTATGTAAAACTTCTTCAGTCCTACTTGACAGAAGGATTTTGAAGTCTAGCTCTAAGCAGAAGGTTTGTATAATACCTGTATTTAATTACTAAGAGCAATTTTCCTTGTGAAGTGGACACTTATTAAATTCCAGCTGTCAGTGCTGTGTCTCATTAGCTACTTACTTTACTCCTCAAAGACTTTTTTTTTTTCCTCTCCTCTTTTAACACAGAATATAAAATGCCTGTTCTGACCTTTTGCTTGGACTTAGTTTCCGTTCAGGCTGTAGCAAATTAAAAGATCGATCATGTTGCCACAGCATTAAGATCCACCTCTCTGGACAGAGTTTGTTCCTGAGCATTCACATACATTCCATGTGCAGTTTGAGCAGTCAAAGCTTTCACTGCTTCCTCTAGCAAAGATAAACAAATACAAGGTTGACACAGAACACAGGGTTGTGAAGAGTTCTTCTGAGAGGAGTATTTCTATCATTGCCACATACAGTTCTCTGTGGCAGGATTCAACTGCTGCCATTTCCACAAGTTTCCATAATCATTTTTAGAGGTACTGTGAGATTCTTAACTTTTAATGGTCTTTGAACTTAAGATATGTACATATGTGTGAATTTGTGACTAATGACGTGCATAGTAATGTGATTATTATTGGTATTAGTAGTAATATTGTTACCCATGCCATTTGTCTTACATTTTGCATCCACTGAAATGCAGGAGTTTTAATAAATTTCACTGCAGCAGTCTGCAGTGCCTAGAAGTCAAGAACATTTAACAAAAGGCTCATGATACATTGCAAGCTAATTATATATCATATTAAAATAATTCCTGCTGTCTGCTTTAAGTTATTCCCTTTCAGGCTTTCAATCATTTCATTGTTTTGTATCTCATATCACTCTTGTTGTACAAAGTGAAGAGGCTCAGGGCAAGGTATATAAATATGTAGCTAAAAGATTTCCAAATCCAGGAGAATTAGGTGTATAACACCTTTTTTGACTCTTACATGACTCGATGGAGGTAGGAGTCCTGCTTGGTAATTTTGTACTAATTCCAGCACTTAATTGAATGATGATAGTCTGATTCTCTCATAAAGATGCCAAGGAATTAGTTGTTTCCCTTATATATGAAGGGGAAAATGTTATGCTTTCTGTAATATATCAACAGATTTCATAATTTATCATGTACGATTTTTCTAACAAGACCTACATCTAAAACTATATGTATTTTATCAGCAAGGTGTGGTTTTTTTGTTGTTTACACACTTGTTTGTTGGATTAGTTTTTTATTAAGGTTAATAACATTGTGTGTAATTAAGATATTTTACCAATACCAAATAAGATATTGTTGTTAAGATCTGATTATTGAGAGATGCCTCTGCCCAAGTTAAAGTGCAAATAAGACCATATGCCAAAGTCAATGAGTTAGAAATAGAAGAGAGAGGAAGGAGAGAGTTCAAGTAGGAAATAACACCACCCATGGATCCAGCAGCATCCTGTTAGTCCTTCCCCACTCTGGGCTTTTTGGTGGTGGAGGTCACAAGGTCATTCAACACTTTCTATTATCTCTACATTTTAGCAAACAAAGGAATTAATGCTTGTTGGTTACACAGTTCTCTTATGCTATTGGTTAAATGATTACCTCACCTTTAATGCTGGTTAGTCTGTGTGCTCAGTCTTTCTCTTCTTTTGAGTCAGCGGGTTTCTGGGATCAGTGTTCACAACCTTCCCATGCCACAATTACCTTTTATCCAGTTGGAGCTGATTTCAGCACAGTTGCTAAGTTGGCTTTCCTTGTGTCTCATAGATTCTCCATTTGTGTCCATTATCAGTGATACATTCTTTTCCCCAGGCTTTGTTAACCTCCCCCTAGGTCTGAGATAACACCTGGGCAATAGTACCACCTTTATCTTCTATCATCTACAGTCCAAGTTTCAGGTGTCCAGAGGAATATTTAGGTGGGGCTCTGGTGGTCATTGGTGGCCACAGATGCCATTTCTCCCTGACCTTGGTGTGATCTTTGTTTGACTGATGATATCCCTATGAGCAGTTCCTTCTTTACACAGTTTGCCACAGAGAGTTTTTGTCCAGATATGTTACCCAGGATGTGCTAGCCAGATCTTGCCTCCACCAGACCTGGAGTTAGCACCATCCTGTTACTCCCTTCTGTGCTAATCTCATGGCAAAATCCTTCTGTGGCCTTAACAGTGTTTGAGACAGGCAATTTAACTCTTTAAGTGTCCTGGTTTCCAAACTTTGAATTTTGAAAATCAATTCAAGCCTAAATTTGCACACTAGACTTGTTCATGAGGCTGATATTTTTTTTTCCCTAACTTTGCCCTTGAAATTTCTGGTGAGATTGAGTTCAGGAGCTGTGTGGATTAAAGGATCTTTTTTTTTTGTTTTTGTTTTGGTTTGGTTTTTTTTGTTTTGGTTTTTTTTTTGTTTTTTGTTTTTTTGTTTTTTTGTTTTTTGTTGGACTTACTGGGGCAGGTAACAGAGTTCCCTATATGTTACCTGGGAAATTCTGAGAAGAAATCATGTCCCATACTAATAAGGAAACAAAATGGAGCTACAAGGTAGTACCATGGTGATTATGAGAGCAGATGGAGCCTCATGTGACCCCTTCATATGATATGACTAGAAGAAGATGGATAATGTTGCTGGAATTGAACAGTTGAATGTGGGTCATGGTCCTGAGAGAGAGAGGGATCAAAGGGAGAGAGATGTGGAAGAGTTTTGTGGTTCTGTCAGATAAGCTGAGATTCTTGGGAAAAAGGTTCATGGAAAGATTGAAAAGGCACAACTGGCAGAGATGAGAGCAGTTTTGTTGGGTTGTGGATTCCAGAATGTTGCCTTCAAAACATGTCCTTGTGCTTAAGACAGCAAAACTAAGATCTTGTAACAGAGGCGTCCTTCCATGCTGCTCTGACTCATCTCTGGGACAACTCATCCTGTGTAACCGAAAAGGTGTAGTTAAAAATATTAATCTTTATTACCAGTCAAGAATTAATATATTAATTATTGTTTCTCCCAACAAAGTTCCTGCTATAGTTGCCAAACTGAAAAATATTATCATATCAGATGCCAGATCCAAATTGTGTCCTGTTCTTATCTTGGAATTCCATAAGACTGGAGCAGCATAAATCAGTTGAAAATAAGTCTTTCTGAGCTTTTAATCAACAGGTTGATACCTAACTCTACTGTCATCTCCAGCATTTTCAGGATGTGAGGCAGCATTACCAGTGTGCAGTGCATTCCAGTATTCCTCCCTAGACTTAGGATTCCATGACAATTATAGGTCAATACAAGTTAGAAAAGACCTTAGGCATAGCAGAATTTTGTATATGTATATATACATTTATATATGCATGTGTTTTGTATATGTAAATTTATATATATATGTATATATATATATATATATACACACCATAATTTGCAGGAGGGAGTAGGAGGAGGTGATTGGAGAAGGCATTCATATTAAAAAGGAAAAGGTAAATGGATTGCCTAGGCTTTGGACCTCAAATGTAGTGGAAGTGTTTGGTGCAGTTGAAAGTTTACAGCATATAAGTGTTTTGGGATTTTTATTTATTTTTTTTTAACCTATACCCTGCATATGTTTAAATTATGCCAACACAATGATGCCCTTTTTTCTCCTCTTTTTCTTTCCTTCTTATCCAAGATCACAGAGCTTAGGGAATTCTGGGTTTCACTGTATCATATTTTCTATTTCAAATAGAATTACAGCCTTGTCATAGAAATCTATTCTCTTTGTGAAAGGCCTCCTTATTTTTTTTCTTTAAGAGATCAAAATAGAATTGGTAATTATTTTACTCTCCTTTTACTTATTGTCTTTTGAATCCTCTTTTAGGATATTAAGGTAATATCATCTCCTTTGTTGTTCTGCAATGATCAGCATTACATTGCCAGTATATACATTATTCTAATTTCCCTTTTTTAAGTGTCGGTGGGATATTTTTTTATTTGATTTTTTTTTAATTATTTGTAAAACTGCCCTTGTTCTCCAAGAGTTGGTTAAAGTCAATATTTGTAGTCCAAAGAGTTCCTCAGATACCTGTTTTTAATACTTTGATTGTACTGTCTACTGATTATATTGTCAGGTCTACTGATTTTTGGTATTCCTAGCTTTAAAAGCTGCCTTTTTGCGGCTTTCTATTGATGCAGTTGTAAATAATTGCTTTTCATTAAATGAGACAACCATATTACCTCTGGGGTTTTTCTGAATATAAAGTAGAATAATCACTGATTATCCCTACTTTTCCTGCATCTATATTGACTCTTCTATTGTTTCAATTTAATACCAGACCAATACCATATTAATGATTTTTTTCTCTGATACAGTTAAAAAAAAACTCATCCTTATCTCGGCTGGCATGTGTTGTCTCTTTTTTTTTTCCTTTTCTTCGTTGTATCTGAAATAATGAGGACTTTTAAAATACACTATTCGGGATCTTGTAATCCCACCCGGTTTATGTGAATTATCTCTGATATTCACATGTGATGAGCAAGCAAACATTAGATTTCAAATCACATGCTGGAACTGTAAATATTTAAACAGAAGATAAAAGTTTTGACTACAAATCATTCTACTTTTTGTTATCACTGAGTGAACACCAGTCCTCTTTGATTCTCCTGCTCCAGATCTGCATGGCAGATTGTTTTCATATAAAACCTCACTTTATTTTACCTCCTTCCTAACAGGGAAGCAGTGTCAACTCAGAAACCTCAAACCTCTGGATGGATAAAAGCAGGGGAAGCTCCAGGCTTACTGTCTAGATAAATGACAACCAACCCTTAACACCAGGCATACTGAGATATCAACTAGTTTAAATAAACAGTTTCAATAAACAAACCAGAGAGATCCCCAAACTAGATCCTTCTATTGCTAAGCGTAATATGCATAGTTTTGCCATTAAAATCCAGTTCAGTTGAGTGCTTGCATTTAAATCTTAATTAGCTCATGCTTTGTGCAGCTCATTTAAAGGACTAAAAGGTAATTGGTTAGAAATAGAACTTTATTGTTTTTTAATTATTTATGTCATACATGTTTTGGTTTTTTTTTAATTTTGGGATTGTTTTTGTTGTTTTTCCCCCCCTAAGATTTTGATGCCATAATCCTTGGGAAATTGCATAATGTTCACAGTACTTCTTGCCTTAATAGGCAATAGACTGTAGCAGAGACAGAAGAATCCTTGAGTTTTCTGGGTGTACGTGAAACAGAGTCCTCTTCTGTCACTTCCAAAACAAAATATATAACCAAGATATTAAGAACTTATGGAGGGTAGTAAAACATAACAATTAACAAGCCCAAGTTGAAAAATGTGAAATAAATTTAGCCAGGAAGTAGTGGATGTACAGCAGTTTTCAAGCATTCCTATGAATTTATGCTTTGTTAGAAATGTGTAGAGTGTAAAATTATGAAGTAAGGTTGCTGCTGGTAAGATTATTTGAAGCACTGATCACATTATGATGTAGAGAGAAGGACCACTTTAGATTGGAACTGTGTGTTTCTTGGGATAGGTGCTCCTACTATATTATGAAATGTTATATATATTTGTATGTTGTGTGTATAATTGTATTATTTTATGTAATTATAGTTAGTTATAGTAATATAATATATATATAGCTATATAATATACATAATATATATAATATCGTTATTATATTAATTATAAAATATGTTTTTAAATGTGTATGCATATATATAATTATTCAAATTATTCAAAACTACTTTCTATTACTCACCCCAATGCCGTGCATTTCATTTTTAAAAAGTTAAGAATAGGTGTTCTCTTTCTAAATATCTTTCATATCTTCTCTTCAGTAGGTCTTAAATACCTTATACATTTCTATTACCTTATATCATTCAATTGTCTATGTCTCTTTTTTAAGCTCTCATCATTGTGTCTAACAATATCTTCAGAGAAAAAAAAAAGAGGTTAGCACTAGGGACATGGAGTATGCATTTATTTGTGTTCATTATAGTAATCTCCTAGGATTGAAAAATAAAAAATATTTGGTTTAGCTTGATGTGAAAGGGGACTTTTAATGTCATAGATGTAACACTTATGGGAAGGAATATTTTGATCCAAGTACAAGCTCAGAAGAGTTGTCTGGCACTGGGACAAGAGCAAACTCAATAGTAGCCAGGATATGGGGCACTCAAGAAAAAGGTTTCAAATGTTAGTCTGGAATGTTTTTAAGAAAGCCTTTTTCTTTCTCGTGGAAACATATAATCAAAGCTTTCTTATTTTTGTGTAAGAGTATAGATTTTGACACAATGTTTTGAACATAACCTTTGTTTTAACATAACGAAGGTTATGGTCAAGATTAGGCTTTCTCAGAAGTAAAGATAGCACTATCAATACCAAACGTTCTCATTCTATACATGCATGTCAATAGAATTCTATTCTTAATACAAGTTACAAAGATTTTGTTTTCATTCCAATGGAGCAAAGTTAATTTTAGAAGATGGTGTAAAATGGAACAGCTCAGGAGCCAAAACTTATCTGGTGTCATTGTTTTTGTGAGACGGTTTGACACTAGAAACAACTTTGGAAGCTGAACGGTTAGAAGGATAGAAAGACTTAATTTTATTTTTCATTCCAGTAGAAAATAAATTTAATACTGCACTCTTAAATGTCATAATAAAATGGAGAAGTTCTTCAGACAGCCTTTGTCAACTGGTATTGTGTGGATGCAAGTGAAGAGAATTTTATTGCAGAAGGACTTGGCCTTTACACTGTGTGGATACTCAGAGGTTTAATGTGTACACTTGGGAATTATTGTTAAATGAGTATGCCTTTTAGGGAGGTACTGGCTTCAGAGAAGGTTAAGGGACTTAAAATCTTGCTATGAGCATTATCTACTCATCTGTTTTCAGCTCTTTTCTATGTTACCAAGCTCCTAGCAGTTTATAGTACAAAATATAGGATGTTTTATAAATGATCCACTATCCACTAAACGAGGTGGTATATTTACCTGAGATATTAAATGTCTTATCTTCTGAGGAGGGTTAACTGCTCTGCCTGCTGGTTCCCAGTATTTAGGTCAATCTACTTTAAAGGATGTTAGAGAAAGAATTTGTTAATTTAGGTTTAGCATGTCTTTGCATCAGCCTTTGCCGTTGTCAGAGCATCTGATGCCACTGCATGATCAAGTGGCCTGTGTAGACCTTTAAGTTATCTAATTCTATGCCTTCCATTTATATTTAATTATTCCATGAGAGGAAAGCATTGTTGCTATGAACCAGGCAGTTCTATAAATTGTAGCTGTTCTCAGTCAGTTTAAGTGTCTCCAGTTTAGTATCCCTTTCCAGGAACAATGTGTCATGTTAAGAAGTACCAGCATTTCTAAGTGTTAAAACTGGGGGGGAAGAAGTCTTGAGCTTGAGCCGGAAAACAAGCCACGTTTTCTAATTTTGTTTCCTAAAATCTGAGAGGCCAGGTTCTATTATTTACATGAGACAATTGACGTGCACATCTTCCTTTCATTTCAGAATAGTGATTCTTCATAGTCCTAAAGCTAGGATTTTAGAAACATGCATTATTATTTTATTACTGTTAATTGTAATTATTTGACCTCAGGCCATTCGTAATACTCCAATTATTATCAATTTATTTTCTAGGAAAGACAATTGATAGCCTTTTGAAATTCATCTACCTATTTCAAATCTGCTTTAGAACACTGGTGCGACTTTGAGTTTGCTTCACAGATTACAAGAACTCCTGCATACATGCAAATCTGTATAAAATTTCTGCTTTTTCTGTGCAGGTTTTGTTGAGATGTCTGTGTAACAGAGGAAACAGTAATTCTGCCTGTGAGAATGTCATCCTTGAAGGGTTAGAGGGAGTCTGAAGTAGCCAAAGGCAATGCTGTCTTCTGGTTTTTTGTCTTCAGAGTTTTTGGGGGACTGTAATGGGTTTATTGAGGACAATTAAGTCTATGACTGTTTTCTCAAGTACAGCAAATAATCCCAGAATCCTTTGTCACCAAGTTAAAAAAAAAAAAAAAAAAAAAAAAAAAAGCCCTGTTGCGAAGCTGGACCAACCAAGGTGGAAAGATCCTGTCCGTCTTGTGGTGCCAAGTCTACAAGGCCATTGGAACTACCTGGCCCAAATATTCTGATGTGGCTTAGAAAACTCTGTCAAGATGTAGCGGGATGGTTTCTGCCAGCACAAGGTTTGATGAGGCAATTTTGTTTCTTAATCTTTTTGTTCCACCTCTGATTGGGTTTGCTCCCTAGCCAGATGCAATGTTAGAGAAGTGTGACTAAATCTTTCAGCTTTGTGGTGTTCAATGTGTGGATTCAGTTGGCTGAAGTTGCTGGAGACAATTTACTTCTCAGAAGCTTAAAATATTCTGTGCCATAATGGAAAGATTTGCTGGGCAGATTCATCCCACTTGAAATGTAAATATTTCAGTATTTGATCATGGCAATATATCCCTTCATTTGAGCACAAATGACAACAGAGTGGCCTGTACTTTTTTTCTAAAAGGATCTGGGTTTTATAGGGGTTCTTCTGAAATCACTTAAATGCTGTTTCAACTATTGTCCCCCAATCAGTGTTAGAAAAAAAACCAGATATATGAAAGGTTACGTGAGAAAACCTTCCCTAGGAATGAACATTGAACTCCTTCCTGAGACAGCAGTGCTAATGCCTGATCTTTCCAATGACTGGGTATTTGTATCCCTTAAAGCAGTTTGGTTTTCATAGCAGCTAATGGTCAGGGAGCCATAGGTGGTGAGGTGCACATCCCAGATGGTGAGAGCTCCTGTTTGAGCTCTCTTACAAAACCCGCCTTATTTTTATGTAATGTATTTTCTCATTTTTACTGAAATTAGGTTATTCACTGTTTCTGTTTTTCTTAAAAGGTTATTTAAGTACTTGACATAATGGTGTACATGTGTGTTAGAAAATTCTCATAGAGCATCCCTGAGATTAAATCAGTTAAAATATCCCCTCAGGTTGCAGATTTTCTGTAAAGAGAAGTTTGGAGAACAGACTTTCTTACAATGAATAATTCTAATAGGTTTCTGCTAACCAGATCAAGCTGTGTTGTGTTTTGGCAAAAAACTGGCTCACTCATATGAGTGACAAGTTATTTTTCTAGAGTACAAGCAGCCATTTGCCTCTGCTTTGAGAAATGTTCTCACAATAGAAAGGAAGATATTTAGCACATGAACAACATTCATATTTGATCAGTATTGCTTCATTTTAGTAGGTTTAGTTGAAAAGGACTCCATGGGGTACATGGAGTCATCAAATCAACTTTAATTGTTTTCATTCTCTGGAATACATCTTTACTGATTAACAGGGGTGACTCATTTGGCTTATCTTAGTTTTTTACAGTGTACCTTGTGGATACATAAGTGTTATATGGAGCTTTGCTCAGATACACAATTGATTTACTGATTTATGTGAATCCTTAAGCTTTCTTTGAACTGTGAGTCATTAATTCACTAGATTATGATTGTATAGTGAATGAAAGATCAAAAAGATAATGATTAAGCAAGTGGTCTTTTGACATCATAGGTGGGAAGAGGTTCGGAGAGTTAAAATTTAGTTAAGGGAATGGTCTAATATGAGAAACTATATTCTTTCAATACACTGGAGGTGTCATCTGGGAAAAAAAAAAAGTTATTTAAGTTATCTCAGATCCTTCCTGGTATTCTTTCAAAATGATTGCTTGTAGCGTGCTTTCGTCAATGAAATTATACTGGCAGAGTCAGAAGTATTTAATAGTATGTGTAAAGAAGTCTTCTTTAGAAAAATCAGTATGATACATGCAGCTTTTGTCCCTTAGTCTTTCTTAAAAGTTGCTTGTGAAGGACTCGTAAGACTGACAGCAGATGGTAATAAGTCAAGATCACTTTATTACCCTGCTTTTATTACTTTGCTCAGGGAAATACATCTGACTAGTAATTACCAACTTGGTTGTATAATCCATAGAGCCTCTTGACTGATGAAGATCCTGCTTCAATTTAACTTGAACTGTGTCAGCAACTAAAGGATTTTACTTATTTGGTTCTTCTAGAAACTTATGTTTCTTTTAGGAAAAGAGGCATATGTGATGGTCTGTTATATGAGGCATATGTGATGGTCTGGATTTCTTACAATTTCAAGAACAAAAGGGAAGACAGGGCTTTAGAAAGCTCACTCTGGGTGTGGGAGAACTATACTGTGAAGCGGACTGACCACTGTTCATAGAAAGCAATGGTACTGCTTCCAGGTAGTAAAGCTGTGAAAATTTATAGTCTAATTTATCTTTTTGAAAAGTTTTCTGATTATGATTTGGCAACCACAATGGTTCTGTATCTTGAAAAAAGGTATTTCAAAGAAAGATAGCACAAACATTCTGGCTTTAAATGTTTCCCTAACTTTTAAGACCTATCTCCTATCTCAGTGGTGCTGACATCTGTCAGTAGTGTAGGGTCACTTACAAGCACTCATGCAGTGTTTGAGTGGCTCAAAATACGTGCCCTTTGCACCAGACAGCTAAATCTCTGCGTGGTTCATACTGCCACCGTATGAGATCAAATACTGTAATCGCCAAAGCCTTTCTGCACTTCACCACTCTGACCCCTGCTGCGTGAGGAATGCTAAGTTTCCTCTTGCTTTAAAGGAAAAGAGGCCCTACCTACCTAAGTTTGTCCATCCAAGTTTCCATGGTTTCTCACATAAGAAAGAGATCATCACTGGTGGGATGAAGTATAGCCAACCTGTAACAAATCCACTTCATAGTATCTGAAAAACTTCCTTCTGTGTTCCCACCCAGTTTTTGACTTGAAGTTTTTGTTCAGTGTATTTTTTTTCCACTTGAGGCTATGTAGGTTTTTAACTGTTTGTGCCAGGTGCCTGCATAATTCACAGGATCACAGATGAAGTAAATATGGATGTGTAATAAATTTAATTTCTTTTATCTTTTGTGCATGGATTGATCTATGTTCTGTCTTTAGGATTGGTTTTAATTTCCGCCTGTATAAAGCATATTTTACATTTCTGCATGAAAAGATATTTGCTTTCTTTGTATTGCCAAATGTAGTGCACTCATTCTGTCTTTGTTTTATTTGTGTGACCTCTTTCCACAGTCATGGAATGCATTCCTGTTAAAGAGTTTTGGTTATACTTCTCATGACTCACATAAGCAAATTCATCCTTCCTACCCACTCTACTTCATCAAGTCTCTTCATTCCTGTATTCTCTATCTACAAAATAGGAATAATTATTATGCATTGCTGTTTACTGGTAAAATGCTTTAAATTTCTCAGGAAGAATTTGGTTTGAGAATCTAAGCATTTTTTTCTTCTGCCATGAACAATAAATCAGCAACTGCCATCAAACTGGGTTACTATATATATATTTTTCAGGAATCCTTCCAGAATCCCTCCATTTCTCTATTGTGTTTCAAGAAATGTGCAACTCATCTACATTAGGCCAGTGAGAAGCATCACTTTCCATTGGCTGTTAATATAAATTCTGGAAAAAAAAACATTTTGAGAATTTTGTCTCTAAAGGAAATTACTGTGATATTTCTACCAAAGTTTCTTTCTTTCAGAGCACAGATTTGTGTGCCTAGCTCTGTGTGACTTTTTGGTTGGAAAAATTAGTAGTTCTTAGTGTGCCCACAGCCTGTGTTAATTTTTAAGTCTTGTTCTTAATTTGTCCTTAATTTTCTGCTGTGGCTCTGATGTCACTGGGTCTTTCCAGAAGCCTTCTATGATTGGCTTGTTGAGCTAGTGACCAGTCTTAGTTTGAATACAAAACATGCAAAGCAAAACTCATCTGAATCATGGAGTATCTTCCTTTGTGTATGTTAAGGTCATTAGATTTTAATCTAATGTGTTGCAGGAGCAGGATTGTTTTGGAAGAATTTTTAAATGCATATGTTTTGGTTTGTCTCCCTCTTATGCGACTTGGAAAAAAATCTGAATTTTAAGACATTTCTTTTTCTGCTCCTTGCTTTTGTTTGCATGAAACAATAATTTGGCATATAATAGTCTGGATTCTAATTTGGCTTTGCTTTATTCAGAGAAGCATTTTAGTGGCTACATTTAGGTGAGACGTTAAAATTTCTATGCTAGGCAAGAATCTATGGAAGCTCAAAGCTAATGGTGGTGTTTGCATTAGACAAGACACAGTTCAGTGAGATGCAGTGTGCACCTTCATTGTCTCAGTGCTAGCAAGCAAAATTGACACCATATGTGCCCAACTGTAATTGCTCCGTGAGGAGAAAAGAGAAACATGTCAGAACATTTGAGTAACACCTAATTCAGCCCATGGTTATAAATAAAGCTGATGGTTGCTTAAAAACAAAAGTAAGAAAATATTATGGTTATATTATTCCTCAACAGCGCTTCCTACATAGGTGAACTTTATTACAGATACAACACAAGTGAAAAGAAACATATAACAACTTTTTAACGGTATTTTTATGTTATTTTATTTTTTTCGCAGTAAATAAAGTGGTTATGAGGCTCCAAGGAAAACGGCCCAGATGTTAGTGAGTTGTATGAAATTTAGTGGAAACAAGCTGTAAAAAACATAGTCATAAAACAGCCTGTCAATGCCACACATCTGGACAATGCAGCTGTATGTTCCCGCTGCTGTCATCACCCTAAGAAAACTCAATAGCCTTATTTCACCCCAATTAGGCTGCATACCAACAGAATCAGAATTACACAGGGAGGGGGTGTGTTTTCACCAAGACAGACCCTCTCAAATTCCCTTCAAGAAGTTTTTATCTTTCATTTAGGGCTAGTCCCTCGGAGACTGGTCACTTTGTAAACAGTACTACAAACTATTGCCCTTGATTTGCTATCTATTACGTGCTTTTTAATTTGTTACTTTATAATATGTAGTTTCTTAATGTTGTTTCTTTGTTTAAAACCTAAAGAAAATTACATTTTCCTGTGAGAACTCTGTGTCTGTTGACTTTCTTATAAATCGTAGAAGGTTTTTTCCATTCTAGTTTATCTCATAATATAGCTGATATAACTTTATTGGAGGTATTTGGAAAAAAAGAATAACAGTGTGTCTTAACTGATATGTTGTTTTTTCTGGAAATGTGGACATTTTGACCCACACATGGTACAATGTGAAATAGCACTTCCTCATTTTGGCATGCAAATAAATATGAGTCGAGTGCAATATTAAAACTATGCAAGTAGTAGTTCTTTTTTGATTTTTTTTCCTTTGCAGGTGATAGAATTTGCCAAAGCCTTTCTGGACCGAGGTGAAGAAATTCCTGTAACACTAACTGGAAAGCTGTTGAAATTTCAATTACTTTGTCTGAAACAAAAGGACCTTCAAAAAAGAGAACAGGAAAAGAAGGTACTATAGTATGTCCTAGGAATGTTACATTTTTGAAGACACTTCTTTTCTGGTGTTGCTTCCATAAATTCAGCTTTCTTCTTATGTTTGGCTTTCTAGAACTGTAATTAAAGAGAAATGTGATTAGAAATATTTTTTAAAGTTGATTAGATTTTGTGGATGAAGTACTCAATTACTCAAATGCCAGTGAGAACGTGGGGGAAAAATTAAAATACTATGGAAGAAGTCTTTGCTAAAGTGAGAGCTCATAATGGCTTAGGTGAGTGTCAGGACCAATAGAAAACAGAGCTAGGAACAAGCTTCTGCTGAATGTATCCCTGCTATGATGATCATACCTTTACTATGAAGTAAAGGTAGGAGAGGTTGTTACTTGAGAGGTATCAAGGATAGACACAGAGCAGACTATGGTGGAGTTCTTGTTATGAATCTCCTCTCTGGAGGGAATATGGAGAAGTTATCCCTTCCATCCTCCTGCACTAAGTCAGGATAATATTTACATAAACTATTCCTGGCAGATGTTTGTTGAACCTTTTCTTAAAACTTTCCAGTGCTATGTCTTTGCTTTTCCATGACAATCAATATTATTTCTGAACCATCTCTGTAACCCACACATTTGAAAAAGGTTTCTGATCCTACCAACCCTGCTGTCATTTAAACCTGTTTCAGTTCTCCCTGTGTATATAAACTTTACACTCCATTCTACAGAAATCTATTACATGTTTAACTAAACAAACCCAAATATGTGTCATGGTTGTTCATTTTTGATTAAGCATGTTTCTCTCCTCTGAACTTGCTCAAAAACAGTACCTGTTTTGAAGTCCACTTCTCAAAACTGGGTACCACATTTTTCAGTGTTCCCTAAACTTGCTTCCATTTGTCTCCAAGGTTGCCACTACTGGGTCCAAGATTGTCTCGAACAGATTGCTCATGTGTTGTAGGAGGAATGTCACCAAGCTTACACAGAATCAGAGATCAGACCTCCAATTTATTTCTAACATCTTTTGGAGTTGTCAGTGGTACATTTCAACAACTTACTGAACAGTTGGTTTTGCTATAGTCCTTTTCCAGTAAACATTCTTGAAACTGAAAAAAGTCAGTTAATTATCAGAACGTCAGATAATTGCTGCAGTAAGTGTACTGTGTTAATTGATCAAAAACTATAGTGTGGAGTGTGATGACATGGAGACCTAAGCAGTCTGTGCATGTAAAAGAGGCAAGCAGAAAATTGTTTAATGGATTTTGTATAGTTGAAAAGTCTGTAAATTTCTTTATCAACAGTTTTATTTGTGGGAGTTGTTGGTGGATGAAGTGTAGACACAATCACAAAAATATAAAATGCTAGGTGATTAAAATTGTGTCCTGTTCCCACATAATTTAATTTATTAGGAAATGATAATTTAAACCACAGAAATATATGAAGAATATGAGAAAAATTATGTGTTTTCCATCTGAAAAGAAATCGAGACGCTGAAGCTATAGAATGGATTGCAAATAGTGAATTGCAAATAAATGGCTTTTCTCTTAGATAACAGTCAATTCTTATAAACTGTCATACAAAAATTTGAAGTTTGATGGCAATTCAGTATTAAAATGGAGACTTTAGAGCTTTGATTTAGCAAAATTAGTCTTGTAACTGTAATTTTATTTGCCTGGTTAATTTGAGGATAGTCAATGTTGAAGGTTGAAGCGTCTCTGGCACTGACAGTTATTTCTCTGTTTTAGCCAACTGTCTGCAAAAGTTGTCACCTCCTTTGAATTGTATTTATATCAATGTGTGACAAGCAAACACAAAAAGGATCAGTTGAAGGACAGAGTCAAGAATTGGAAGGCTCTTGGATATGAGGATGCTCTGCAGTACAGAGTGGGCAGAAACTGACTTCTAATTTAGAGTTCTATCTCTAAATTGGCTGCCATAAAATTTTTAATCCTTTCCAACTAGCTTGTACAATACAAGTTCTGTTGCCAACCATCTGGGCATTGAAAACAGAATTTTACTCACAAATAAGTTCTCAGAAAGCAAACATATCTGTCCTTGGGGTTTTTTTTATAATAGTTATCAGTTAATAGAATGGATCAGCAGAACTAATACAACATGTAAATAACCAAAAATAAGGCATTAGGAAATTTCTGTATTTCATTAGGAGCAGGAGCTTGTCATAAATTGACAGGTGTATGTATTTAAAATATTATGCAGAAGAGAAGAAGTGTCTCTAAATTAGAAAACTGTTTGAGGTAGTAAAATTTTTGTAATGTGAAACTTAACAGAATTGCAGAAGTTAATAGATTGCTAGAAACTCCACAAAAAGCTGCACCTTGTAGGGAAGGAGAAATATGGCATTGAAAGGAAAAGGAAAGAGTCCAGGAAAGGAAAGGATTTTGCTTTCTAAAGTATTAAGGTCAAGTAGTGTTCTTTGTTAGAATCTTGGCAAGTCCAGAAACATCTCTGCTTATTTAAGAATTACTTAAAATGATGCAGACGCAATAGATGAAGTTGATTTTGAACTTTGTGGCATGATGATTGTGTCGTCTGTTTGGTGTGTTTTTCAGCTTAGAATTCAAAGAAGTACTATCAATATTTCTAATTTGAAATGTCAAAGGTGGAACAAATTTGAAAGAAAATAATGAAAGCCTCCAAATCCTTCATTACGCAGTAGAAATAGTTTCAAGAATCTGTCAAAGACATCTCTAAATTTTACAGAAAGGAAATTCAAGAAGAAAGGGAAAAGCAGGAAAAGATTTTGTGTTTTGATTTTGAATTTGAACTAAATATCACTTCCACAGCTGGAGAGTATGCTTTTCAGCTGGATCTAGGGAAAGCAACTATATAGAGTTAACTGCCCTCTCTCATTTGCATGAAGGCCTTTCCTAATTGCTTTAATAGTCTTTAGAGTGACATCAGCTGGATTGTAACTGTAAGTTAAATTAATATTTTTATTTTATTTTATTTAGCTTTATAATCCTGAAACATAATTTATGCATAGTTTGAGTGTAGTATTTCTGATGGATAAAAATAAGATGGAGACTTTCTTGCTCTACAGAACCTACTTTACTTAATATTTTTTTGATTGTTTTAATTTTAGATTGACTTTTGGTTATTTGGATTTCTAATGTAAGGCTTTGGGACACCTACAAAATCTTTTTTCATCCTGTACTCTTAAATTACTGAGAAGAGCTTTATGTAGGTGTTTTTATTTGAAGATAATGAGAATGGCTGAGTAATATCCTGTGTGAAATGAACACACAACTCTTGGTTCTAGTTTACATTAGGTAGATATTTACATCAAAGAAAAATAGTGCTGGCACCATTTTACACCATAGTCAAGAGTATTAACAGAGATGTTAAAGATATGAACTAATATGGAATTTTTGCCATATTTCCCCTCAGTCTAAGGAAGGTTTCTGGCTGATGCAAGTGTTGTGGTGGAAGTAACTAAAGCACAGGGATTTTTTTACTCATCTTTCTACCCATATGCATTTTGTTAGTTTAGTAGGTATAATGTCTACCTACCTCTTGCAGTTCCTTTTTAATGTGAAGTCTTAGCATTATGACTGAGTAAGAACATATAAATAACTGAATGACGTGTTTGAGTAGGAAAAAGCAGGATGTTCAAGAGAGCTCCACCACATGAATATTGCAGCAGCTGAGAGGGGAAAGTGTGAAAATAAAAATATTGAACACCTAAACTTTTACAACAGTTTGACCTTTGTTCTGCACAAAGACTTTAATGACAACGTCGTTTATTCATCTTGTCAGGCAGAACAGCAGCAAAAATCAAAAGAGAAAGAAAAAGCTAAATCTCCTAGGAGGTCATCTGAAAAGAAAGTAGAGGAAAAAAGTCAGTGGTATCCTCTGTTAAAAAGGACACCAAATTGAAACAACGGGGAGCAGTGGAAGTGAAAGTCAAATACATTGGTATGTAAAATATGATGATATAATCCTGATAAACCTTTGGAGTACTTTGTTTTGTTCCATGTTGAAAAGTCAACATCTATTTGGCAATATCAAAGCTTTGCCACTTTGCATTTGAGGAGGGCACTGTGTTCTTCTCAGTGTAAGGATGGATTGCGCTGTCCAAGAAGTAAAATACAGGTAAGTTGTATGTGGCATGTCAACATCCAAATGTTTGGGCATATGTGAGACTACAAGAAAGTAGCTAAACAAATCCTACAGAAAACTTATCTTAGAGAAAGATTTCAGAATAACTAAATGTGCCAGTATCCAAAGGTGGCTTTCTCCTTATACTATAGTTTAAAACAGAGCTAAGAGAGTTGTCAACCCTGTGAATAAATTTTTCTTAACATCCAGTCTAAGCTTACCCTCTTTATATTTGTTTTAATATAGCTGTATAAAGAAAGGAAAAAAAAAAAACAAAAACAAAACCTGCCTTAAATTCAAAGACAGTCTATATCTGGTTTTGGTAGCTAGCAGTCATTTTATCATTCATCCTTAGTACATTATCACCTTTCTGAAATTAAATGCTTCAGCTTTTGAATAATCTTGAGATTACTTGCATTGATGTCTTTCCAATTTTGTATCTGGACTAGTCACTGATAATTAGAACTGACTGATTGTTAGGCTCTTGTCATGATTATTAACATAACCATAGTTGTAATTTTCAAATGGCAAGCAGTCTTCAGCATTTATGCATTGGAATTTTTTGGATCTCTGTAAGTGACTATGCAGACACCGGTCTTTTTTGTTAAAAATTATTAATGCTCATGAGTTGCATATGCTCATACTTTTTCTTCCTGCAGTAACCAAGACATAAATTTATGTACTTCAGTTTCAGTACTAGGAGTGAAATAATAAACTAATTTTTTGCTTTATGCAATATATGTGCTGGACTGTGGTGGTTGCTTCCTCAGTCAGTCTCTCTCTAAATTTCTGTGTTATTTTATGTTTAGCTGATGTTACAAGCAATAGAGAGCCTCAATGAAGCTTCTCATCTGCACTTTAATATGAATTTGGTTATGTCTCTGCCAACTAAAGGGACTAGTGTGAGCTGGTATTACCAGCTGATGAGGATTTTGCCAGGAAGGACATCTAGTGAACATGAACCTGCTGGGTAGGGAGGAGTCAGCAGTGAGTCAGCTGATACCTGCAGCTAATCCTTTGAAATTAGTATGACTTGGGTAATCTTTCATGTAAGATACAGTAACTTAGTCTGTGTATGCTCCATGTCCAGCTGCATGCAGGATGAAATTGGATAGTTTAAACTACCATTAGAGCATGTGGATATGTCCTGACACTAAACTCCTTTGAGAGGGGCAATTACAGAAATGCTGCTACAATATTCTGATTATAATCAGCCTCTGCAGTTTTTCTCCTGGTCCTTCTCCAAGCAATTATTATTACTTCTTCCTGCTGTGTTCTAGGTGGTTTGGTGCAGCAGACCTGAGTCTTATGCACATAATTTTTTAATTTATATGTCATTTTCCCAATGAGATTATAAAAGAACTGTTTCTCTGACCTTCATTTGCATTACACAATATAGTCAAGTAAAAAATGTATTTTGTGTAGCTGATGAATGTTCTTACTCCAATCTGTTTTTGTTGTGTTTTGAACAGATGATGAACCAGATGATGGTGCTCATCATTACTTTATCATTCTGGGTTTCCCCAATCTGCAGTTGTTGCCTGTCTTGACTGACCTTGGAATTAACATTTCAAGTGTAATTCGAATTTCTTCTGAGAATTACAAGCCACTGCAGATATACTTAGAAGCAACTAAACTTGAAGGACGATCTTCAATTTCACTTGAAGGTAATCTGGTCATTAAAAAAAAAATATGTAGAAAGGAGATAATTTTATATCCAGGGAACTTCTTTTCTGGCTGTGTTTTTCTCCCTCTCCATGTCTTGTGTTTGTGCATGCTACCTATGAGCAGCTGTGTTTGCCAGTGCCAAAGTAGTATTGCCATTGGTTGGCCACCAAACCAAATGGTTTGCCAGTGCAAAAACTGGACAGTAGAAAGAGGGACTGACAGAGTTTACAGCCACAGTAGCCACCAAAGAACATTTTATCAAATGCTTACTTCTGTGAATTGTTAGGAAGTGTACTGGTAAGAAAACTTGGCTCATTTGGTAATTTCTAGGAGAATGGACAGTTGGCTACTTTGGGACTGTGGCCCCAGCCACAGGAGAATATGCCGCAGAATAATGCTCTGTTATTGTACTCATCTGTCCCCTGGCTGTAACACCTTTCTTGAACTGGGATCCTGGTTAGCAGCAAGCTAAATATGTGTCAGTGATGGCTGGCTATCCTGAGCTGTAGTGACATAGCCAGCAGATCAAGGGAGGTGCTTATTCCCTGCTTCTTGGCTGTCATGAGAATAGAATTATGGACTCTACAGTACAAGAAAGATACCAATAAACTCTATTCAATCCAGCGAACAGCCTCCCTATTAGGACTGGCTAAAGGACCTTGAAAAAAGTAAAAGTGGTTGTGATCATGAATGTAATTTTCAGGCCCCAGGGACAGGGTGAAAGTCTGGAGAAAGTCTCTTGGTGGAAAAGGATTTGATTAGAGATTATTTAAACAAACTGGACAGACATAAATCCATGGGACCTGATAGGATTCACTCAGGCATACTGAGGGGCTGGCTGTGATGTCACTGCAAGGCCACTGTCACTTACTTTTGAAAAAACACGGAAAATGTGCCCAAAGACTGGAGGAAAGCATTACTCCTGTCTTCAGAAATAGCAGGAATCTAAAGGCCACTCAGACTCTTCTCAATCTCTGGGAAGATGATAGAACAGCTAATCCTGGAAACGTTTCCAGGCACATGAAGGACAAGGAGTTGGTCACTTGGCACTGATTTGCCAATGAAAGTCATTCTTAACCTGATAACCTTCTATGACAAAATAACTGTTTTGGTAGGGGAGGAGGGAGCAGTAAATATTGTCTGCCCTGACTCAGTAAGACCTTTGGCACTGTATTCTCATAAAGAAGCAGGGTAAGCCCTGAGTTGGATTGAAAACTAGCTGAATGTCCTGGCCTAGAGGGGATTGGTGGTATGAGTCCAGCTGAACACCTTCATTAGTGATCAGGATAGTTCCCTCAGCAAGTACTCTTACGATACAAAACTGGGAGGAATGGCTGAAACACCACAGAATTGTACTGCTTTTCAGAGGGACCTCAGCAGGACAGAGAAATGGTCTGGTAGGGACCTCAAAATTCATCAATGGCAAAGTCCTGCACCAGTTCATGGTGGGAGCTGACTGGCTGGAAAGCAGCTCTGCACAGAAGGACTTAAGGGTGCTGGCACCAAGCTGAATGTGAGCCAGCACTATGCCTTTGTAGCAGACAAGGCTAATGGTATCCAAGGCTACACGAGGTCAAGGGATTTGAACTTTCTTTTATACTCAGCACTGGTGAGGCCACACTTGGAGTTCTGTGTCCAGTTCTGGACTCCTCAGTACAGGAGAGATATGGAGCTACCAGAGAGAGTCCACAAGTCATGAACAAGTATGTTCAAAGGACTGGAGCATCTCTCATATGAGGAGAGGCTGAAAGAGCTGGGAATATTTACCCTGGAGAAGAAAGAGCCCGGAGGGGACTCATCAATGTGTATAAATACCTGAAAGGAATGTGCAAAAAAAGGAAGCCATGCTCTTTTCCCTGATGTTCAGTGACAGGACAAGAGGCAATTATAAGCTGAAACACAGGGTATTATTACCTGAAGACAAAGATACACTTGTTTTCTGTGAGGGAGACTGAACGCTGTCACAGATTGCCCAGAGAGGTCATGGAGTCTTCATTCTTGGAGGTGCTCAAAAGCCATCTGGACATGGTCCTGCAGTCTGCTCTTGGTGACCCTGCTTGAGCAGAGGAATTTTACCAGATGACCCACACAGGTCCCTTTCAGGATCAATGACTGTACTTGGAATAGAAGATGATGGCAAGATATAAATGGGGATATTTTTTAATCGCAAAGTTGGGTGTCAGATATTTGCTGAGACTCTGAGGATGGAAATATTTTAACAGTACTTAGAAAAGACTGATACATGTTTTGTGCTTTTTGTTAAAGGGAGACATTGTATGATGATTTGTCAAATACTTATATATTTTAGATGTAAAAGCAGAGAAAAGAAAGGAAGATGAAGCTAACAAAGACCTGGAAACATTTTGGAAATTCCTAGAGCCGGTTCTGAACAGTGGAAAGCGTGGATCAAGTCTCTTTGATGTTGCCAGGCTTCATTACCTAGTTAAGGAAAGTGACTTTCCCCCTGATTGGTCAGACAGTGAAATGCTGGTCAGTACATTCTGTTTTTACAGTGCATGGTGTCCTTTGGGGTTTGTAACTTTTAAGAACACTTTAAGAATTTAATCCCAAGTCTTCTCTGAAACAGAACCATAGTAGTTATATATTGTAATCTTAAAGAAAAATTATTTCTTAAGTATCCAACAACTTTATTCAGCGTTTTTTTACAAGGAGTCATTTGAATAAAAATGCCTGATTTGGAGTCTCATGATATTGTAGGCCACAGCAGAAGCGTTGTAAAATAGTTTGAGGTTTTAAACTTATTCAGCATCTTTATAGACCCAGTTTGCATCTCGTTCAAGAGTCATGTATGTGTATGAAATAACCCAGAAGTTATATTTTTGTTCTCATAACATCAGGCCTACTTACTGCACCTCAGAATAGTCACATGAGAAAATGAGCTGAATGAAAGAATACTTTTTGATATATGATGTTGCTTTATCATACTCAGTATTGCTTCTTTTCATCCAAAACATGGCTCTAACTTATTATTCATTACAGTCTGCTGAGTCAGGACTATTACCTGGCACTGAAGGAGAAAGTGAATCATTTGAGCTTTTTTCCATCCTAGATTCTCATGTATAGTGAGGTAAAAGTCAGTATTTTTCAATCTGCAGTGTCAGCAGTAAAAAATACAAACTGTTAAAGCAAAATAAGTCAACATGCTAAAATTTAATCTACTGTATTTGTAGTGTGTATTATTAGGATTAAAGGGCATTCTAGGGTTAAACTACATTCTTCTAACCCTATTTATAGTACAGTAGATTCTGTATACAAACAACTCACAGTGGTTTCCAAAGCATTCACTGAAAATGCCTTAATTGTGGAATCATGTAGGCTTGCTACTTATAATATTGCTTATCATTATACTCTTTATATAACCTTACAGTGCCAAGCCTCTTTTGGGAAAACAGTTTTTATCTTCCCTATAATCACATCTTACAGGGGACTGTTTCTACTTTTGAATATCCTGCAAGTCCCTATATTATAGGTGAAATAAAGAGAAAACCATCTGACACTGAAACAGATTTCAATATATTGGAGTTATAATTTCATGAGCCCTACAGAAGAAAGTTTGAAAGTTTTTTTAAGAAACAGGTGGGGAACATATAAGTTCTGAAATCACAGGTGGATATAGTAAGTCTATTCTTGTGGACTTGCTGGAGAATCTCTGAGTCCAAGCTTGCTGCATCTCTGAAGTGCACAATACACAGGAGGAAATTTCTTGGGACAAAATGTTAGATATTAATATAAAAATGACAGAGTATTGCATACTGCAAGTAGTCTCTGCTCTCATATTTGAGATCTTTAGAACGTAAAATACTTTCAAAAATATTTTCTTGTTGAAGAGTCACTAATGGTTAGACTTGAAAAACTTTTGATAAGCATCTATGTCTTGAGGCTAGACCAGGCAAATTGAATTACTAAATTGTAATTATACTAAACTTTGCTTGAATCCCATTGAGTAGCACCAGGTTTTGTTACTTATGACTTTGTAAAAAATCTTGTTTTGTTTAAAAGACTATGCATTGAAAACACTCCAATATTTTATATAAAATTTTTATGGGCTCTAGTGATTCCTTACGAAATATATGGATGAAAAGGTGTTATGCTAACCCATTCTTCAGAAGAATATTGAATTGGGAAAACAAAGGTACAAGAATATTAATGAACATTCTGTTTTCACAAATAGAATTTCTTAACCAAGTGTCTCTTCTAGTCTTTAAATGTTATGAAAATGGAGACAAGTATTCCATAACTTACAGTGATTTGGGGTTGCCTGTTTCCCAGTGTCATAAAGAGGCACTGAGTTGAGGAAGGCAGATGCTTAATACTTCTTAAGGGTGTGTTATTTCTCTTAGTCAGTTGTGCTTATTTGCTGTCTTTTATTTTTGTGTGAACTTAAAATGGTTACATTCAGTGTTGTTAGCCACCTCTTAGGAGCCAACTTCATAGTACAAGAGACTTGTTCTACTTTCACAAAAGTGAAAGAATCACTCAGAAAAGGACTTTTTACAGAAATTGTCTAAAAGTTATAATAATATATATACTATAAATATATATTTATTTTTATAATAAATATTATATATATTTTAAAAGTTATTGTTATAACTTTTCTGTAATATATATAAAAAGTTTTAACAATATACATAAAAGTTATGATAATATATAATTATTAGCACGGAGACTAGACTGAATACTAAAATGTTGAGAAGTAGAAGAAAATACATAACTTTCCACAAAGTCCAGGATGTACAGGGGAAGAATACATCCATTAAAGCTGCTGAAACTTGAGTGTTTCATGTGGTCTCCACCAGGGTTTTGGTATTTGTACAAAAACATTTAATATTTAAAATAGCAGTTGCTATTATTCTTTTTATTCCTCCCAAGCTTTGGTGAAAACCACAGTACATGACTTCAGGAACCATGACTCTTTCCTTGTCAGACTTTTGCAGATACAGCGTTCTCCCTTTGGACATTTGGGCAGTATGCTGACATTTCTTCACTCACAACTGTGGATTTCAGAATACCATTTTTGAGGCTTTCTTTGTTTTCAAGGGGCAAAGAAAGAAAGAAAATAATATGATATTATATTAATTACCTAGTTGAGGTTTTATTTTTTATCCTTTTAGGGCAGGGAAATGATTGACTTTGCAAATATGCTGCAGGTTATCACTAGTAAAAATGCACATACATTACAAAATGCTTTAATTTTCCTCTCACATTCGTTCCCATCCAAAAATCCCTGTAAATTCCATCTGCAAGATAGCAGATCTTGAACAGTTACTGTTAAGACAAGCTAGACTTTATAACAACTAAAGCACTTAGGCAACATACACAATATTTAGTTCTTACTGTGCTGTGGCAGTGTTAAGGCAAATAAAATCAAGGAGGTTTTAGAATAACTCTAATAAAACATACTGAATTGGTGGAGGAAAAAGTCTTTTGGAAAATTGATAAACAGATGTAGATCTGCTGGTTAAAGAGCTAATGACTCCTGTCACCAAGTTACATGACACTTTTATTGCACACTTCACCCTTTGTCTCTGATTTTCTCTCACAGCTTGCGTTTGGTACTGTGCTCTTTGAACACATTGCTTGTTTGATGTATGACTGCCTGGACTGGAAAAGACAGCATTGCAATTACTTGGAAAACACCAAGTTTATTAATTTGCCTGTCTTACCACAGAGCAAATCGCCACAACCTCCTGCAGTTGAGGCAAGGACCCTTCTCTTCTTGTTGAGAATAACTAATTATAGGGTAGAATGGCCTGTCTTTCATTTTGACTCAAAAATTCACCATAGACCATCACTCCATGAGTAATTTTCAATGAATGAAGTTTGTATTTTTGTCTTTAGCATTTAAAACAAAAAACAAACAAAAAAACCCCAAACAACAACAAAAAAAAAAACAAACAAACAAACACAAAAAAAAGCTGAGGAGTGGGGAAACAGAAAAAGGAAATTGGAATGATTCTACAGACATAAAGTATCACAGAATGTAGACATTTCTTAGTGTCTGATGATACATTCTTGTATTTGAAAAATCAATTGACCTGTACAGAGCTACTATACAATGTTACAAATCTGTGAACTCTCAAAAAAAAATATTATTGGTCCTATGCAAGCGCTATTTCCTTATTTTATTCATAGTAGGCAAAAACTTAAGTGGGCAGAAGAAATAGCTTATTAAAACATGCGCTTCATTCTTACTATCTTGTTCCATTTAAAAGTTTAGCATGTAGTCTAGGATGAGTAACCAAAGGTAAATGAAATTAAGTTCTCCCACCCATTTGTGCAATTTTTATTTTTTGTGGTTTCTGATTTTTTTTTCTGTTAACTTTTGTTCACTTAGGAACAACCAGCACCAGCATCACAGATGTCACCTACAAAGAAAAAAGGGAAACCAGAAGAAATTCTGCCAACAGTAGTTTTGTCAGATGGTATGTTTAAAGGGCTAAAGCACCTATCTGTAGCTGATCCCTCTGTCAAACATTCATTCATCTGACAGCACAAATCCTCACAATTATTTGTGCAGTTAGCTGAAGATGTTGTCAATCCTGATGAATACGTTGTGGAAGTGTCTCCGTGGTGATAACTAAGTTCTTTAGAAAATCAAGATTTCTATCTGTTCCTATTCACAGTCAGATTTTAAATCACTCAGTAATTTTATTCAATCTCTAACTTCATTAGAGTCTTTTTAATAAATATTATCTGAAGATTCACAGAATCAACAGAATATTCTGAGTTGGAAGGGATCCACAAGGATCATTGAGTACAACTTAGCCCTGCATAGGACATCACACCATGAGCCTGAAACCATTTTCCAAAATGCTTCTTGAACTGTCAGGCTTGGTGCTGTGACCACTTTCCTGGGGAGCATGTTCCAATGCCCAAACACCTTCTGGGTGAAAATTTCTCTAGTACTCAACCTAAAACTCCTCTGACTTAAGGCAAGGCCACCCCAGTGCAGAGCAGAGCAGGACAATCCGCTCCCTTGCCCTACTGGTGGTGCTGTGCCTGATGCACCCCAGGATAGGGTTGGCCCTCCTGGCTGCCAGGACATGGCTGGCTCATATTCAGTTTTTCATCAAACAGGACCCTTGGGTCCCTTTCTGTGGCACTGTTCTCCAGCATGTTATTCCCCAGTCTGTACTTCCAGGGTTGCCTCATCCCAGGCACAGAATCCAACACTTCTGCTTTTTAAGCTTCATAAGGTTGATAATTGCCCAGCCCTCTAATCCATCAAGGTCTCTCTGCAGGGCCTCCCTGCCTTTGGGAGAGTCAAGAGCACCTCCCAGTTTTGTATTACCTGCAAACTTGCAGAACTGACTTGAAATATAAATTGGCATTTCTGAACAAACATGTCTTAATGTTTTATCTCTTAATATAGCAGCTGAAGAAACTTCGGTTCTGTTTCTTTCTGTGGACATGAGGTATTACAATGACTTGATGAGTCAAATTCCTGAGGAGTACTTTTCTGTACCCTTAATGCTGAGCTGCATGTTGGAACAGGTGGGAATATTCTCTTTTTAATATCTGTGACCATTTCAGCCTAGACCTAATAAAATGAATTGTCAAAGATCAACAAATCCATCTGTTTAAACCTAAAATATGAGGCTTTGTATTGAGGCACTGAGCAGAGAGTTCGATACAAAGGAGTCAAAACTCCAAACTTTGATTTTCTTTCATATTGTGCACTTATCCTGCATATATATATATATATATATATATATATATATATATATAGTGTTATTCCATAATTAGTTTTTGAAGACTACAAATATAATCAAATGAGGAGAAAAATGCAGTTTCTGATACAAGTCAGTTACAAGTTTTCATGTCCTACAGCAATGTTATTGATACTGAACTTTTGCAGATTTACTCAGTTCAAAGGTCTTAGGTCAAGCCTAATGTAACAGCATCAGTGCTACTGCTATACAAATCTGACTTCTATTGAGTTCAGGCAAGATCTATGATTAGAAGAGACACACAATATGATTTGGAAATCCTTCTTCTAGGAGTAAAATTTCAGCATTATTTTGGTGGTTTTACTTTTTGTAACTTAGTCTGAAAATAGACTCCAATAAGAATACTGAAATCCAGCACCTAATATACAATCAGTTTTTAATTACCTGAGTTTCTTAACAATTAATAACATTTCAAGTTAGAAATGTTTTGCTTCTCATCCTTTCAAAAGCAACTGATAGGAAAAACATTTGATTCTGTTTTCCATAATCTTTGTTTTGCGCAGAAACTAACTTGGAAAATTGTGGTTTTGCTACTTGTAGAAAAAATTGGGCTTTTCTTCCCTGACAGAATTTATGGATGCGTGGTTACCTTATAGCAGGATTTACTTGGTATTTCTGGTAAAGTTAAGCAGCAGTCATACTGTGATGGAAACTAACAGATACTGTATTTGCCAGGTTATTGCAAGTGAAGAAGACCTTACACCCCGAGTCTGGTAGCACCAGAGCCTCGGGCAGATGGGCTACATCGTGCCATTGCAGATCATATCATATCTGTCCTGCCTTCTCTTTCCCTTCCTATGAGTGAAAAAAAGGTTAGTGTTGTCTTTCATTCATTTCCTAAAATGTCAAAGCTCATTATTGGGGTTTAATACCTCTTCTTTTTCTTTTTAAACAGAATCTATATGACTACTTTTCTCCTAAATATGGTGAACAAGAGACTGTCAGCCCCCAGTACCCTCTCTTATTTAACTACCATGATGCCATGGCTCAGAGGTTGCACCTGCTGAAGGTACAGTGCAACCTATTTATATATAAATATTTCCAAAGTTCACAGCCAATGAGTGCTCAGTGTACCAGAAGGAGAGGAGTAGTGTTTTACAAAACGGGACAGCACATCCTAGATCTTTTTTCTCCTGAGGTGGACACGCCAACACATGTTTGGTTTGCTTAAGAAGCAGTGAGTTACTGGTGGAGGACACCTCACAAACATGCAGCACAAATATACTGATTTCAGTGATCTATTGCATTGTTAAGGAGAATGTTTAGCCTTTGGCATAGATGAGAGATACTACAGAACTGTTGATTTGCTGTTAAACACTGATGATACTATGGAAAATTAGTTGCTAACTTGTTAATGGTGATTTAGCATGGAGACTAGACTGAATACTAAAATGTGAGAAGTAGAAGAAAATACATAGCTGTTATTAATGAACACAAGAAATGTATTCAAGTTGGCCAAATAGTTGCAGCATAGTGTGTAACGAAGATACTGCCAAATTCTAACAAAGGCAGAAAGGTTCAGAGACTGCATAGTTAGAGATTATTGCAAAGTAACAGTTCCCAGGCTTTTTGAATCAAAAATCCACTGTGAATATTTTGAATTTTTCCAAAGACAAGGTGTAGTTTTACCATAAAATTTTAAAAATTCACTGAGGATAATACAAGTGATGATACAGTTCTAGATTTCACAGCTAAGTTGTGTCTGCCTGGCTTCATGGATTACAAATTATCTGGGGAACTTTGGCAACCATTGATTAAAACTATTCAGAAACAGCTGTCAAGTTTGACACATTGAATGTATTCAAGCAGAAGAAAGGACTGAGTAATCAACATAAGAGATGCTCTTAGCAGACATACACTTGATATATTTTATGTACTTGCTGAAGAGGAAATTCAGGATAGAGCACAATGTTTGAGAAAAGAGTAGAGGACAAACTTTTGGAATGTGCAGTTGAAGAAAAAGGTACCATAAGTGTGTAATGCTAACAAGAGTGAAACTGAAAGATACCATTAACATCCGAAAAAATAAATCCTTGGATATAGAGGGATGCCTCTCATCACAGACTGATCAGTAAGTTCATGGATTTCATTACTATGAAAATTATCACAGACTAGATCAGTACATATTTCTGTATATTTAAGTCTAGCTAGCACACACAAATAACTTTTAACAAATGTCTGTTATTATGCTGTCAGTCATTCTCTTATGTGTCTTAATATTTTTCTGCTTACAGTATCTGACACCCTGATTCAAAACCACACTGTGGGCACATGTTCAAATAAAAGTTTATGTCCAACTGACTTAAGCACATGCTAATGTCTTCTGCTGTAGAAAGACTTCTTTATTCAAACATAATTTTTAGAAAGTCAATAGTGTGAAAGTTTACTTTAACTCTACTACTTTGATTTTTGTTCCAGGTCCAGAAGAACTTCAATCCAGAAAAGATTGAGCGTGAAATGATGAATAAACTGCCTCTTACAGAACTTATCCATTTCACCGCTCCTTCAGCTGAAAATAACACTAAACGCTTGGCCAGAGCTCACGAGCTCATGCATTATTGTACTACTGGTAAAATGATTTTCATTGATATAATTTCCATTCTTTTTATTTCTGGTTGGTGATCCTCTTAAATAGCAGGAATTTTGGGACAAGAATTTTAAGCTGCCAAAAAATCCTTTACAGAATTTCCCATTTTCACATTCTTGCATATATATATAATTATAGCCTACTATACAAGTTAACCCTAACTTCAGACCTCAGTTTCATGGTTAATGGGTATAACTATTTGAGTGTTAAATATTGCATAACTAAGAGCTGGAATTATCTTGGAACTGCTTTATTCATTTATATTTGCAAACATACAAACACTAAGTCTGAGGAAAAAACCAGCTGTAAAAATTGCAATTTTGATCTTAGATTGTAGAATGCATTTTGAGGGACACTGCTATAAACTGTTTATTTATCAACTCACTTTTGGAGGTAAAGTACATGTGTCTTAGGAAGACAGTTTTTATGGAACAATACAAGGCTTTCTGAATGTGTTCTGTGTAAGCTGTTGGTGTTGATAATGAAACTACTTTTTAACAGTCCCTTTATCAGATGAAGAATAGATTCACTTCTCCAGCCATAATCACTTCTGCAAGTTACCTTTTCTTGGAGTGTGCTTGCCACCATGACATACACTAGGAAACAATCCCAAAGACTACATAAATACCCTTAAGTAGTATCAAAAGTCTGCTCTAGGTTATTAAGAAATATAAACATCTAAATCCCTTTGGTTACATTCATGTCATCATATAAGGCACAGGATTTGAAGGTACTTTCCCAACTCTTTCATCCTGAATTCCCTGTGTTGGATTAATTTACACTTTACTGTGTTTTTTCTAGTTGTTGGTATGTTAATTTTGGACAGTAAGCTATTAAACTATTCACTAGTCCTATAGTCTTCCAACTGATGGGTGTTGAATTTGATGATCCTCATGGGGCCATACTGTACTGCCAGTCTCTCCTAACTGGTAACTTAGCTAGCAAAAACTTTGCTTTTATCAAAGGAAATGATTCATTTGAACAGAAGATGAGAGATCCAACATTCTCAAGATATCCAAAGTGCTTAGGATAACCTAACCCTGAAGAGAAAACACTTCAAACTGAAGATATTCTTTGTGTGATCTGGGCACATTGTCTTAAACTTCAGTCCTTTACATGACTATCGTTGTTATATGGACATGGATGCATACGAGCATAAATAGGATTTATTATTGCCTTTGCACCTTGCATACCTCTGTTTAAATTATGTGTAAAATTCTGTCTGAATAGAAAAAAAAAGTTGATACTTTTTTAAGAAGTTAAAGATAATGGAAACATTTCATGGACTGAAAATAACTAGTTGCTAACTGGCCTGATAAAGTCTACTCAGTATTTTAAAAACAACATTACTTATATAAAGTTAATGATCCAGAAGGTATTCAAATGTAGGAACCACTTCATTTAAGATGGATTAATACTTAGGCATATCATTTTGCAGTTTGGAAGTATTCAACTTTGAATGCAGTGTAAAACGTAGCCCACAGAAGTTGATCCAGTACCATTAAAGAAATTGCTGTGGGCTTTTACAGGGTTGCCAAGAACAATACACTTAAATAGTCTTGTATTTATTTTCTGCTGAGCTGTAAAGACGTTTTCAGTTAATGATTGTAATTCTTTTTCAGAACTTCTGAGTTGGGCTGAAGTAGAAAGAGCCTTCAGAGTGTTTACTTTTGAAAGCCTGAAGCTGACTGGGCTGAGTGACTCTGGTTTCCTGGAGAGCTCTGGATCTAGGATTGGAGGTGATTCTGAAGTGCCTGATATCCCTTGGGATAATCCAGCCATGTTTGCAAGACAGCTGAGACAACGCTTCCTTATGCAAAAGAAGCTTAATGCGAAATCTCCAAGAAGCTCTGGTAAAAAGTTTTCTGTTTGTGTTACTGCTGAAGAATTTGAGTCCACTATTTGTCTTACCATATCATTTGGTTATAAGGCACTTGCAAACAAATACATTGTGGTGTATTTTCCACCAGAAAGAGTAACTTTACTGTACATGCGAATTTTGAGCAAATATTAGTGACCTCTGCCCTAACTTAGGGAATAAGGAGATCTATTAAAAGGAAATTATTTTAAAAAAATTAAGAGAATATAGAAGTTAAAGTCCTCATGTGATGCTGTTCATATCAGGTGCTCATTGTAGCAATGGTCAGATCCTCAGGAGAAGTAATATTCTGTCAGTAGCTTATGAATCTGTATAAATCAAATTAATTTAAACTTTAAAATTTGCATTTGTCAAAAATATGTGAAAATAACAAAACAATTTGTTTTGCCTTTTATTTTAATGTTATCTGTGCAAAGGACTGCTTTTTAAAGTATGAAGAAAAATGTTTTTTTGTTTATGAATCTGGAGGATACTTCTGAGAGTAGTTTTAGTGGGCTAGCATGAGTCAGATAGAAAGGATGATTTGAGTGGGTTTTGTAAAGTCTTCTTTTTTTCTTTTTCTTTTAATTTTATTTAATTATCTGGCCTTGTTGCTGGATTTAAGTGCTCTCTTAATAAAGAAGCATAGCAAAGCTGATCATGTGTTTACAGGACAAGGAAACTTCAACTTGATGTCAATCTCATCAGGGAGATAAGGAAATTTCATTACTCCAACCTTAGTGGGGATGAAATTTCTGGAACAATTCTTTAAATTCTGCTTTCAATTTCCAGAGCATACAAGTGAAATAAATGATGAAGATGAAGAAGATGATCTGGTTGATCCTCTTTTGAACATAGACTTGGATCTTCTTTATTCTGATATGGCAAGTGTGAGAAATGGAGTCAGCTAGGCTTTACCTGAGGCAACAGAAGATACTGCTCAATGCCAGGCCACATTACTGGGGATTCCTTTGCAATTTAATTGCATGCAAATGTTAATTTTGTGATGTTTGGCAAATACTGGCATAACTTTTAAGCACTGTGAAATCACTTTCTTTGAATTCCAAGGTGACAGTTTTCAATGAATCTCTTAATGATAATTCTGTGCTGGTTTTGCTGAATACCAGGGGTCAAATCCAAACAAGAAAGTTTAAAAGAAATTGTCAAACTGTGTCACAGTAGTAAACTGTGTAGCTTGGCATCTTCAGAATCACCCCATAATAATATATACATCCCATAATAAACATAGCAATTTTTAAATTATGTCATAGGACATGTTTGAATACTCATAATTGCTTACAGAACTCAAAAACATATAAGCTAATAATAAAAGTATTTAGATTATTTTGTCATAAAAAGTCCAAAACCAAACTTGCTTGGGAGTAATTTTATTTTTTATTAAACAGTGCCATATGGGTCTGCACGTATGCATCATTATGCAGTTAACAGTGATGCAACATGGGGTGCTGTCTATTAATCCAACAAGATGACAGTCAATTTAATACTGACACTGAAATGTTGATATTCATTATTTTGGTTTGTTGTGTTTTCAGGTGAGTCTGGAAAATTATGGCCTAGGACCAAGTTTAGAAGAAATAAAAAATATGCAGAGGCGTTGCCTGACAGACTGGAGTTTGGAAGAACATTTTCAACCACATGTTCTTCGTCAGGTATCTGTGAACTGACAATCTCATATATACAGTCTTCCCTCAGCACACTGTGTAAAGTAGTAGTAGTGGAGTTCAGGGTATTTTTCTGCTCGATAATTGGTTCAGTTTTATCTTTCATTTTTACCAAAAGTCATTGTGCTTTAGCTACTTTTCAGTTCTTCATGTGAAATTTAGTTTGTATTGGGTTTTTATTTCCTGGCTTGACCAAACTGGAGCTGTCTTGTTTGGCAGCAAATCTCTTAGCTGAAAGTGGGGTGGAGTCAAAATCACCTTGCCCTTAGGGGTAACCCTCTGTGGCAGTTCTGGGGCTCAGTGCAGTGGATGTGGAAACATACTTTGCAAATGCCTATGCAGTGTATGTTTTATGGGCAAATAGAAAATTTGATTGTTATGGTGCTTCCACCCTTTAAGGGCTAAAAGCATCATTTATAAAAATCTTGCAAGCTAAACACTAAAACTTATCTTACAGAAAGACAGAATGACAAATCTGAAAGATATGTTCAAGTGTAGTTGGCTTGAATTGGGAGGCATCCTCTTGGGAGGAGTGGATTTTTAGTGCCTGTGCTCCTTTGAGCTTCATAGGCTGTAATTCTTATTTAAGCCTGACACATGCTATACATGGGTGAAGGAAGTGCTGCCTGGGCTTTTGCAGCACCACTTTAGTGTGACAATTTTAAAAGTCTGGTCATATATTTCAGTGCATGGGGAATCCCTTAGTACACAACATAAATATCTAATACTACTTCAGCTGTCAATAATTAATGAGTCTACCTATGACTATAAAATAAGTTTCAACCTGCAGGCAATATAAATTTCCAAAATGATGGGGCAGTACAGAACAGAGTGGAATAATGTAGATCACAGCAAATCTCAGAGATGTGCAGGTCATGGTATAGCAAATTGAATACCACATAAAATCAACTGAGATAAAAAAAAAGTAAATTAGTTTTCTTTTTATCTGATATATGATAATTCTGATTTATTTGCTATTTATTTAAGTATTTTGTTATTTAAACTTGTTTAAGTATTTGTTTAATATTTTAATTTATTTGGGTTTTATGTGGCTGAACTTTTTCAATCATGGTCAGTCAAAAGGTGGAGCATAGTTGGTATCTCTTCTCAACATGAATAGCAATGCACTTTCAGTTTCCACCTACCTGAACAATTTAGGTTGCTGGAATCCAAATGCTTTGAGTAAAGCTTGTAGGAGAGTGTTCTGGATCACCTGTTGCTCAAAGCTGTGCTGTGTAGCCTCTGCACATATGCTACCATCTGTAGGGAGGATGTACCTTTATTTCTTTCCTTTTCAGGTTCTTCATACAGCATCCCAAGAATATAGATGTATTGATTCCTTTCATCATACCCAAGATAACTCTTTACTAATGGTTTTTCACAATCCTATGAATGAACATCGTCTGTGCCAAGAGACTTGGAATGTGGCTCTGCACTCTAATGTTGGATTCAGGTAATGGATTTTAGCTTCCCTGTCTCATTCACAGCCGTTTTCAATTAAACACACTCCATGGGTGTGCTTAGGGCAAAGCTTTGAAATTAAGATGAGGCTATGTGACACATTTATTGGAAAGAAAGTCATGCAGGTCAAAAACAGTGCTGTATCAAAAGCATTCTGTTGAACTTTTCTGAGTGAGAATAATGCAGTGTCGCTCCTTATCACCAAATATAAAAATGTAAATAATGTACACATACATACAAAATCATATTAGGAATGCCACATCAAGAGAATTGTACTGGGGACATTTCAGGTGAATAACGTTAAAAAATAATTAATTCTAAGTATATTTTCCAGGTTTTTCAACTATATATATGTAAATTGAGTGATTTAGTGGTAAATTTATTTTTGAGAGAAGTTGAAATCCCTTTGTTAATATTAGATTTTTTTTCACAGATTAAAACATCTTCTTAATTCCTTATCAATATCTGCTTACCAGTTAGAGGTGTGCAAGTGGTTGATATGTCCTCTATTAGCTCTTTTGTTAGTGGACCTATTTATTTTGGAACATTTTTACATCGAAGCAGTGATATAAATGATGATGTAGATGCAACTACTATTCCAAATAATTGACTGAAAATAGAATAACTGTCCATGTAATGCTATGTAAAAATGTTAAAATGTCATGGAGAGACAGCTGAAGTATCTTTAACTATGTCCCTCTTGTACTCTATGGATCAATTAGATTTATCGAATAAAATTTCAAACTGATTACCCAGAGTAAAAATATCTCCCTCCCATTTGTCTGCAGGTATCTTTTCTAAGTGTAGTGCCTCCTTTATCAGATTATAGGAGCTTTTATAGTAAACTTTTTTGACACCTATATATATTTGAACAGGTTTGAATATTCAATAGGGGCAATGTTCCTTCCTGAAGCTGTATTTTGTATTGTATTTTGTATTGCATTTTGTATCTTTGCTCTCAGTTAAGGAACTCTGTGTTGGTACATCTCAGCTTTCCAGGCATTTGGACTTAAAATTATTTGCCATGTAAACAGGCTGTTGTGATTAGCGGTGAGTAGAACCAGAGCCAGAAGATATTTACCAGCAGAAATTCGAAGTTCCTTGGAGAAAATGCTGGCTGGTTTATGTTTTGTTGGGCAGATCTACTAAATGTCTGGTCAGTGGTTTTGCATTTATATAGCAACTAAAATCTTCCCCAAAAGAATAGTGAGATGGTATGTTTTAGTAAAGCTGGGTCTTGCATTCAGACATGAAATTAAAAAAAAAGGGCATTCATTGAAATAGATCAAGACCGACTGAGAGACGGGAAAGGCTCTTGATACCTGCAAAAGAAAAGCTGCTAATTTTGCATCCAAAGGAGAAATGATGCATTTTATCTGCATTATAATTCAGTTGAGGATGAAATAACTGTGTGCTTTCTACTTCTTACTTTTCCACATCCCTGGAAACAAGGCTTAGACATTAAAGATAACTTCTGCTAGGGGTGGCCTTCTTTGTCCAGTGACATTTCACCAGGTTCTGTTTCAAAGCAGCAAGGAGTTCCTAAACAAAATGGCATGAATGGTCTTGTTTCCTAGACATATTCAACATCACTGCTATATATTCTACTTAGAATTTTTTAAGAGCTCTAGGTCCTCTTTTGGTTCTGTTATGTGGCATTGATACCTGCCTATACTCTGCAAAATAATCAGCACATTTTCAGACTTTATTCAGCCTTATTGCTAAAGATCATTTCGGATTTCCAGACAAAGTATCAAAAATATTTGCTAGTGTATGTTTCCAAGCAACATAACACTTCTGTGGAAGACACTCGTTAAATACCTGGAGTGCTTCAAGCTATTGCCTGCAGTTAGCTTCCAGATCCTGCTGGAATGAAATGGTCATAAACTCTACTTATTAATTAAGAGCAGTATGTCTTGGTTTTTACCTTTGTATGAAATAACTCCTGATGAGTTTAGTAACAATCTATTGATTTTTATTTTATTAAAATAGCTAGCATTCTAATTTTTGGTATAGCTTTAAGAATCACAGTTTCATCACAGAGGAGTTACAAATGCACAATAGATGCAGTGCTTGACAATCTCTCTGATAAGAGTTCTCTATCTGTGTTCACTTGTTACTTCTTTATTGTGACGGCTGATAGACTACAGACCATTTTTGTAGGGTTGTTTCATAGTTGCTGTCTGGAATATAAATCTGTTATCTGCTAATCAGTTGGTTACAGAATCACAGAATAATTTCATTTTGATTACAGTGAGTCCTGTTACAGCAAATTCTCATGCAAAGAGGAAATTAAATTTCTGACATTGCAGCAGCTTTTGCTCCTGGAGATCCCAGTTACCATCCTCCTTCTTTATGGATATCAGGTCCTGTAGTTCATGTAGAACATCCAGAAATTCAGAAATTATACTGTTTAAAGGGTAGGCAGCAGGAAGCTGCATGTGAAGTCTAATGGATGCCCCTGAGTAAGGGAATCCAAAGGCATGGACATATGTAACTGCAATGACAAGTGTGTATATAAAACATTTTAATTCTGGTTAGAGTAAGTGGCCGCTCTATCAGGAAGCCAAATGAATTCAGGCATTATCAAAACCATTATTTTGCTCGAAGTTAATTAATGACATTTGTTTATCGTTTCATAGTAAACACATTACACAAGTTACTGGAAAAGAATAATCCTTTCTGAGAAATGCTTCTGAGTCAGACATTGGCAGTAGTGACATCAGAATACATATTAATAGAATGTGTATTTTAGACTTTGAATGACTGTTTCATTGGCCTAAGATATTTTCCACACAAATAGTCTCTTTTTTATTTATAACATACATTCATCTTCAAGTTATTCCAGTACTGGCAACTCTATGTTCCAGTCTAGTTTTGCCTTTTGTTTTCAACACCACAGGTTTTTATAGCTTGTACACTTTTCTTCAGATACAAACAGAATAACCTTCTTCCTACTGAGTATATATATGATCAATAGTTTCTCCATGCAAGTTTCCCAAAGCAGACTCCACTACATTGCAGAAACTGGGAGAGACTTTTATATCTGGAAGCTGTACCTGAACTGTGTATTCCAGCCTCTGTACATGACTTACATATTTATTCTCTGCTGCAATAAGAACTTTAAAACTTACATGAGGTCAAGATTTGATTATATTGTCTGCATGTTCATACCCAAAAGCCTCTACTCTGTAGTCTCAGTCTCCTAGGCCTGAAGTTTCTGCGTTTCTAGACTCAGTTTCTTCATGATGTTTTGGTTTGGGAGGACCTGGTTCTCACAGGCTTGACATAAACATTGCAAGTGTTGTTGTAACAAGAGTGATGTTTTGGATTCCTGTCTGTGGGATGGACCTTCTCTGTGTCTTTCGGTTTTGGCCAATGGGATGAAGAGTTCTGGCACTCTTCTGACCAATGAGATGGCCTGCTCCAGAAGATATATAAAGGGGGTCAGGTTTTGAATAAAGATTGGAGTCAGATGAATTTGCCAAAGGAGGTTCGTGTCATTTGTCACTTGCCCACAGCGACACTACTCCACATAGTTTATCGCTGCAATTGAATCATCTTGAACTTGTAAATACAAAATATGCTGAAGACTCAGCAACCAAATCTGTTGCATTCTTCAAAAGCTCCTTTCGATTTTGCACACATGAAGAATTTTACTTTCAAGAATTGTGATAAAACTCTGAATGAGGGGTTGAGTGGCAGTGGCATATAAGATTCCCAGGCTTCCTCCTTTCTTGAAAGCATTTGTTTACAGTGTGCTACTTTAACAGTCATTTTAGACCCCTTTGGAAGATGAGACAACGCAACTGCAGATGCCAGCAGTAAACTCTGGATCAGTTTGTCATTCAGTTCTCACTTCAATTTTATTGTTACTTGTGAGTATTCTTAATTTGTGGCAGGTTATGGTACACTGATTCTCTCATCTGGATTTGGATGTCAATTTCCAAACACCTTTCTTGTCACACCGATAAGGAAGAGCTTGTATTACATACAGTAACACTTCAGTTTCTGAACATACAAATGAAGCATATTCTAAAAATCATCAGCCAAGAGCAACTAAGAAAATAAGTTATTCAGGGGTAAAACAGTGAGGATGAGAATTAGTCTGAACCTTTTGAAACTGAATGCCTTGAAGTTTTCTGATTTCCTGGATTTTTCTTTAGGAGCAGGTGTTCTTCAGCAGTCAAGTTTCTTATATTCCTTTGCAGAAAGGATAACCAAAATTCCAAGTGTAACATGTACTAAGCAAATACCAACCAGGCAAAAGTACCAGTTCCTGTAAAAACTGAGAGAAATTCTGCCAAATATGAGTCTTGTCTCAAAGATTTTAGAATAATACTTGTATTAGAAACTGAGAAGCCAAGTGATCTTGTTTGACCAGAAATCATATTAGCAAGGACCATATGAGGTTAAATAGAGGGAATTTCTGCTTTTCAGGAACTATCTTGAGCTGGTGGCCAACTCAATTGAGGACTGGGTGAAAGAGGAAGAAACTAAATACCAAAAAGAGAAGATGGGTAAGGAAATAGAGTCTTTTAAATTGGAAACAGCCATGGCAGAAGGCCCTCTTGGACTGTCTGCCAATGCTGTCAAAAAATTGCTTTACTAAGAAAGACAGAAGTGGGTATCTTTTTATTGTATTCTTGGAAATTAATTTCTCACTCTAAGTGCTGAGACAAATTTTTCCAGAGTAGAAATGCATATGTTTTTTCATAGGATGACGCTGCTCTGTCATCTATGTAGGCATAAATATGTTTTTGAATTAATTAAATGTATATATTTATATATTCTGCATCTATCTCTGTTCTGAAAACTGACATCTTTATTATCAATTTACATTTTCAATAGCTGTGCTTATCTAATGAGATTAAGGATTACATACAAATATGAATCTGCTCAGATGACTGAACATATGAAGAAGTGAGCATTAGTTAAAGCTGGCAACACAGTTCAGGAAAATTCCTTTTTAAAGGGCAGGATAAAGGCTGGAAGTCAGAAGCTGTGGGCTAGAAGCTAAAACTGGAAACTTAAATTGACAAGACTGCAGAGCAAACTTGAATTACAAGCAACATTTTGGGTAGTTAAAATTGTAAGCAGTTCATACAATAACTATTCAGCAGGCACCAGAATCTGAAAACCCCTATTGACAAAAGAACACTTTTGTCAAAACCATTTACTTGTGTATTTAAATGGCATTAACAATGATTTGTTTATTTTTAACCTTTGCTTTCTTACCTTTTTTGAGAATGCACTTTGAAACCTCCCAGGACTAGCAGTTAGCATTAACAAAAATAGAAACATTACTCCTCAACCCAGTTAACACCTCTGATTATAGTTTGGAAACTAAAAGTACAAGTTATGACTACTAAATCAAAATTTGTACATATCTAGCTGTCACAGGAGCTAGATGAAGCTTGCCCATGTGGTGCTTCATGACAGTTATGATTCATAGAGTAGTTCACTTGCTGAAAGGACATAATCACCTCTAGCTGGAACACGCAGATGGGCAACGGTGTGTTTTCAATTTCACTGACGCTGCAATTTCTACTTTATCATACAAAGTAGTTTAGCTAGAAGTTTCTGGTAGTGTACTTTAAATTATCTTTGCAAAAGGTAAATATGGGGTATCCAAGCATAGTATAAAGCTACACTTATAGAATATACTCTTTTCATAAATCATGGATGCTATAAAGCTGTAATAGTAAATGAGGGATATGGTGAGTGTTTCTTTAGTGAATGCTTGAAGGTTCAGATACCATTTATTTGGGTTTTATTGTCCTGAAAGGTTGTAATGTTTGTGACTCTGGTATTGAACTTGTTCTAGCTCAGTTAAAAACAAACTTATTGCCAGAACAAGGCCTTTAAAAGCAAGAAACAAGAGAGCCAGTCTTTACACATGGTGTTGATATGTTATTTAGTGTATTTGGTCCCCAGTTATGAGAATCAAGTTTTTTCTAACCTAAATAGACTTTCTACTTTATTTCTAAATATATTTAAAGTTTGCTTTATTGCACTGTTATGCTTCCCCTATTTTTAAATATACATTTTTATTTACTTGCACATCTCTTTTTTCCCCCATTTAAAAAAATAATTCCATTTTCCTATATTTATAACATCGCCTTGTCTCCCTTTCACTTTTCAAAGGCAGCGCATCCAAACCTAAGAATGTAACAGAGTCTCAATTCAAGATTGAGGAAAGTCCCATTATCAGAGAAGATTCTTTAAAGGTGAGGCAAAAATACATCTGTTTCTGAAATGGGCTAGATAGCACTGTTTCTTAGGAAGATAAACCTTTGTTCTTTACATAGGCTCGACTGAGTCCTCTTAGGTTTTCTGCTCTTTTTATTTTTTGGTTATGTTATTTTCTTTAGTTTATTCCTTGTTCATTGTGAGTCATGTTACATTGTTTTCTTAAGGGAAGACTATTTGGAGTTAGACTAGGCATTCCAAAGCATTTTATAGTTGCAATACTAGGAAGTGGAAGTTATGGATAATATCCTACTATTTACTGAAGTTTTCTGATTTAAAAGGTATGAAAAAATAAGATCCAGATTCATGGAAGTACTTGTGTACCCAACTGTACTTTCACTGTCTACAGCTCTTTGAAATAAGGGAATTTAATATGGTATCTCAGAGTTCCCTTATGTCAGAGAATCCCATTTTATAGGTTTAGTCTATGACCATTCACTACGTATTGGTTGACTTGCCCAGGTTTACACAGTAAATTTCTGGCTGAGGTAGGGATTAAGCACACAGTTGTTTAGGTCTTAGCATTGGTACTATCCATTAATCTGCACAAATCTATTTTATTGATATTGTATTCCCCTGCTTTTCTTGGCTCCTCACAGACATGTTATATCTCATCTTCCTCACATGTGTAACACTGTGCAATTCAAGTCCTGATACAGAATGTAGATAGGAAATGATGTTAACTGTCACAGCTCAGTCGAGGCTAACGCCCGACTTGTAACTCTGAATGCTTGCCATTTCTTCCCCAGAAAAAAGCCTCTGCTTTCAAATGTTTAGACTATAAAGTGTTACAAACCCCTAAATACTACAGAAAATCTCAAATGTCTTCCTGATGCAAGCTGATAATTTTGACACTGACCCCTCATTCCTCTTTCTGTAAAAAATAAAATCATTTTATCACACAGAAGCATTTGGGGAATAAACAAATACCATTGATGCATTGTAGTTTGGTGGTAAATATTGTGGAAAACTATTCAACAAAATTATTCTCCTGTGACTGATTTTGTAAGATATGAATAATCACCTGATTCATCTCCTGTGGTCGACAATGGGTGCTGTTGTAGATTGAATGAAGCAGTAATTTTATCCAAAATTTGGTGCATAATATTGTAAGACTTGACACATTTGGAAATGTGTCTTAGCTTAGAACTTTGATTCCTTTGGTTTTGTTTGCTTCTACTCTTTTCAGCATGCATATATGAAATATCTTGTAGTATAAAGATAAACACAGTGTGTTTAATTCCTGATGTTGAATGTAGGCTTGGAAGATGGAGCAGGACCGATTACGAGAGGAAGAAAAAAAACAAAAGGAAGAACAAGAAAAGGAAGAAAAATTGCAAAGTAAAAAGAAAGGACAGGATATAAAAGATAAAGAATGCAAAGACTCAAATAAAAAAACTTCTGAAGAGCAGTCTCAAAATGAGTCATCAAAAGGCCCTGAACTTAAGGAGGATCATAGTATTCCAGAGCTATGTTCTGAGAAAGCTTATAAGGTAAGGAGTTGTATTATTACACCACATTAGAAAAGTTCTAACTATATATATAGCCAAGATTACAGCATAGCTATTATCTATTGTTAAATTCGAGTTCAGGGCAAATTAAGCCTCACTGGGTCTTGTTACCTCCATTGTTTTAGCAGCAGATCCTTTTCTAAAAGTTTTAAAAACAGTTATTGATAATCAAAATTAGTGTAATGTGACACGAACACAAACATAAGTTGATCATCTTGAGATTTTTGTGGAAGATGATAGGAAAGGGGAACATAAGAACTTGTCCCATCTTCCATAGTAAAAAACTACTAGACCTAGTTGAAATTTTGACTGTCTGCACTGGAAATCACCATTTCTTATATTTCCTCTTTTAAAATTCATGTCCTTGAAGTGCCCTAATCTAAAATACGTATTTTTCACGTTTCAGAAAGTAACTCCTTGTCATGTGCGCAATGGAAATGCAGAGCTCAGCTCACTCTTGGAGATTAAGGCACATGAAATATAAATTGTAATTGTGCTTCATGTCCTAACAATCCCAGGAACTCATGTCTAGACAGTGCAATGGAGACAGCTGATCTCCTTTTTCTGCCTGTTGCACTAACAGAGAGAGCTCTTCACTAGTTTTCTTAAAACAGTTTTCAGCAGTTTGCACCACCTTATATTTGCAGTCTGTTTTGCATCCAAGATTTGCATACATTCAGTCTAAATTTCCTTAAGTGCAGACTTCAAACTCAGAAATAGATGACATTTGAGTCTGAACTTATTTGAATGCAGTCACATAAATTTTGCCATCTTGTGGCACTCTGGAAGGCATAGCAATCTAATTAGATTTACAGTATCTGAATTCCAAAAGCTACAGGGTAGAAAGCTGAATCTTTTCCTGTTCTTTATGTGATCCTATGGCATTTTATCTCTTTATACTTGATCACAACTTTTCTTTCTCTCACACTGTATGTTAGCCCACCAGTCTACTTGCTACTCTTCAGGTTCCATGATGGTTTTCACATGTAACAAGCTACTAGGAAATTATTTGAATATGACAGTAGCATGTTAGATATTTTCTCAGGGTTTTATTATGTTAGTTAAATATCTAAACAAAAGGTGTTGAGCAGTACGGATGATCCTGATGATTTCTCCTTCATTTACCTCTTTCATGTGTACTGCCTTTCTCATTTACAATAATTTAAAACTTGTTTTTTCCAGTTTCATGGCTACAATACAGGCGAGGATATCATTCAAGTATCAGGAACCAATCAATATCTTTTCCCATCCGACGGAGGAGAGATTCAAGTAGAGAAGATAGAGTTTGTAAAAAGTGATGATTTATTTCTTTATGCTTTGCTTTGACTCTGTGCTAACTGATGGAATAGTTTCTTAATCTATAAATGCTTTTCATGTCTCAGCAGTAAAAATTCAGTTAAAGAAATTTCATATTAGGCTCTATCATTACTAATCTTTACAGTTACCTGTAATATGTTAACAGCTGATAGATAAATGAAGTATCATAAAACTAGAAATGGAGAAAAATCAATTCATATTTATTTGTTCAATGGGAACTCATGCATGATATTTCCAGAATGTTCAAAATAGTTTTCCAGTCAAATGCAATGATATCTAAGCAACAGATTCTTCTGCAGACTATCAGATTTAATTATAAGGAAGTTTTAAAATATTTAGTCTAAACTCAGATAACCTTAATTTTGTTGCCTTGGTTTTCTACTACATGATTCAGTCCAGTTATGAGCAATTTGCTCTTTCAGAGTGCTTTGAAGTTGCAGGTGCACAATTTTTTTGGGTGCAAATAAGTTCTGAAGCCTGGTGGAAGCAATAATAGTATTCCATTGTTTTACAGAAACTTTGATAAAGGTGAAAGTAATAAAAGACAAGCACAATTTCTTCATTCATATCACAGACCCAAGGAAAACTTCAAAGAAGCTGAAGAACAAGAAATTAATGAACAGCAAATTAGATCAGGTCAGTGGATTGATATAAAGAATTAATAGTTTGACATATTTAATAATTGGATGCAAAATTTATCAACTAAGAGAAAAGAAATTGTTACTAATGGTAGAGATTAAGAAAAATCAGTGTTCCATAAAACAGAGTAAAAATCCAATTGGCTGAATTAAGAACCGTAAAGGGAGGTCTTAGCAAGATGTAAAAGCGCAGTGCAGGTCAACATGTGCAAACCAGTCTCTTTTCCAAAGCAAGGAAATCAATGAAGAGTCACCATTCTTTAAGAAAATACTTTTCTTCTTTAGTGGAGGACTCATTTGAATCTCAAAGTGGCCTGAGAAAATCTAAGAAGATGAAAACTCAGTCATGTCCATTGTGACCAAAGTAAATATCTGCCCTTGAAAGAGAAAATTTTCCCTTTTGATGTGGACCTCCTTTTGTGGGTCAGATGACCATAACATTACTGCCTCCTCAAGACCTTTGCTTTGAAAACAGATCTTTCTGCAATCCAGCAATTTCTACTCTTGGTTGACATACTGTTAATACTCAGAAAGCATTGAATCCAAATCCTTTCTGAACTCAGGTGAGAGTGTTTCCAAGAAGGAAGCTACTTTGTAATAATTGGTGTATATGTTTGCCAAAAGCATTAGGGAATTGCTGTCACCAAACTGAAGAACATTGGAAAAGGATAACAGACGTATTAGCTCTTTTCATCTTCATCATGTTTAGAAAGCATCTGCTCTTGCTTTTCCCCTTGGCTTACTAGTGATGTGATTGTAGGTAGTTTTAATACAAAATTTGTATCCCTTCCACAGACAAGATTTTGTCTGTAGTTCTTACAGCTGACCTGTATCATTCTGGGGTCTGCCAGACAGTACTGGCAATCACTTGTGTGTGAATATATGAGACAAGCTGTATTTACTGGACACAAGTGTGAGGCTTTCCTCCCATGTAAACAGGAGCACCTTATAGAAAGGCAGTAGGGAAGACAAGAATCAATCCACTCTGATACTTGACAGTGGCTGGATGTACAATGATAAATGTGTAAAGCTGTCAAAATTCCAAAACAGCATCTTACAGGTGGTATTCAGCAATCAGCATTGCAATGACAGATAAGAAATAGAAGCAGACAAGGTCTCAGGATGTGATTGATGAGTTTGGGAGATACCTTGGCCTGCCTTAACCTTCTTCTGTAGTTTTCTCTGCTACTCCTCACCATTTTAAGAAGCTATTCCCCATATGGAAAATCCCGTTTTTCTCTTAACAACAGAATGTTTCTTTAAGGCAGTAGCAGCTGAAGTAGAGGCAGGGTAGAACCCAGTGTCTGGGAGGTGTTTCTTGCCTAGTTCATGTGGTTTTCACCATGACATTTTCATCACATGACACCTTGATCTACACCTCTCTTTCAGTTTGACTCCTGATCCTCTTTTACAAATCCCAGACATGTCTTTGGATCTAATTTCTCAACTTTTCTGTCCTTTCTTTTACTTTCTCCTCAAAGTACACACATAGAATCATAGAATATCCTGAGTTGGAAAGGACCCTCAGGGATAATGAAGTTCAGCTCCTGTCCCTGTGACAACATGTGAGGGACAGTGATTTTTATTAGTGCATAGGCCACATGCAATAGAAATGGGCAGTTTAACATTCTGGTCAGCCAAGAAACAAGGATCCATAACTAGGTTCTTTTGCTGTTTAAATTCCAGAAGTCTTTACACTAGTTGTAGCTATTAAACCTGTTTTTACACACCTAGCTAATTAGAATGCTATTTCTGGATAAAAAACCACAGGTGTATTGCACAAAACTGACTCTTATATAGTACCTTATGAAAGGAATGTTGGTTTCCTCTGCCTTATTTAGTCTGTTTAGGTTAGTCATCCTCACTGAGGTTCTACTTTTCACACCAGCCGTTGGTTTACAGGTCAGGTGGTTCTGGTATGTGTTGCTATCTTTAAAATTTAATTTTTTTTTTTTAAAAGGAAAATTGAAAAATCAAAAGAAAGCTGTGAGCAAGTTTGGATCTTTTTCAGCCACCTTGGAAAATGGAATCCAGCTGTCCATGAGCTATTATGGACCTACAGGGGAGGCAGCAGGTAAAGTAAGCAAATAGAAGAGGATATTTGAGAACCATAGGGGGAATTTTTTTGCCATTTTTTTTTCCTTCATACACTCCTTAACCCAATAATTTGTTGCATGAATTCTGTCTTTCTCAGCAGCTGTTACTACATGGTAGGGAATTTTCAGAAAGGCTCAAAATGAGATTACATTGTCAAGAATATTCTATGATTCAATTTTCAAAATGGAGGGAGGTCTCCAAGCTTTTCTGCTTACTGTGAAAACACAGCAGTGCAAGTATTGTTATTAAGTAGCCCAGAAAAATCAGCCAATTAATTTGAGCCAAAGAAAATGTGATTTGCTGAAGACTCTTCTTGGTTTTCCAAGAAATAATATTTTTGTAAACTTATATAAGCGATTATGGAACTTTCATTTTACTTTAGGAGTTGGACTTTAGGTTACAGTTGTGCAGACATAATGAGGGATTTCTCTCAGCCCTTCAATAAACACATTCACCAACTGGAAGCAATTGCTTCAGAAAACCACAGTGAAAACAGCGTCTGCTTTTACCAAGAGCTTTTTGTTTCCATTACATTTGAAAGGCCACTGAAACCATCTTATGGATAAAAGTGAAACCCTTCTCTGATCCAGAAAATAATTCTAGCATTTTTCAGCTCTTAAAATATGAAAACATTTAATTGAATACATCTTTGTGTGGACTGTGGCAAACTATTCAACTCTACACTCAATTTTAATTGTTCAAATATATTTTACAAATTAATTACTAAAAAAAAAGAGACCGTTTAGACTTGGGTTGAGAGCATTCACAGTTCAGGGCAAATCAGGCCTCAAAAACTTGGATTTTGGCATAAAAGAGAGACATGTCTGATTAAACACCTACATGTCATCTGTGATGTTTAGGCTTTTTCACATTCACCATGCTCATCCTATTCTGCATTAGAATAATCCTTGCCATGTTGAGTTTTAAAGCAATGCTAACTGGCATTCTTTGATTACTTGCAGTTTTTCTATGATCATTTGCTCATGCCAAATTCCCGTGGGTCTTTGGATTGTAAGTGCTCAGAATAATTCTGAGCAGATATGCTCTCTTCAATGAATGTCACATGCCATCCATCCTTAAGGCAGAATGGTATACCAGGAAATCTGCAGTTTCTCTCCACTGATCAGTTAAATTGTGTGCAAATTACCCTTTTTCCCCATAGTACTGAAATAGATTTCTGGAAACTCTCTAATTCTTATTTTTCTTACTGTTTTTCACAGTTTATTATTTCATCCTCCTTTTAGGGAAGCTAAGATGACAAAAGGCCTCAAGATGTTTTTCAGCTTTATGCAATTTTTTTTTTTTTTTTTTTTAATTTGGGGAGGAAATGTTAATATTTCTTCAAGTTTTGAATTATTCTTTGTTTTCTCCACCATTATCAAAGTTCAACTTCCGATCACCTTACCTTTATGTTAGAAATCTCCTTCCTGAGACTTTTGAAGAGTCCACCTGAGGACTTTTGATTTTGCATACTATAGAACCTCTGCACTTGCTTTTTATGTTTTGACAAAATTATGAGAGTACAATTCCAATTCTTAGACAGGTGAACATGTGTATAAAAGGAGGGCAGCCTTCCTTAACAGAAAATCCTCTGGAATTTTACATCTCTCTCAAGATTTCTTCAGCCTTGACAATCCACTCTTTTTCATTGTTACCCTCAGACACCACGTTCTCATTTTTGGGGGCAACCAAATTAAAGGTGTAGGTGAAATTTACTATGAAAGTGAAGTGTCAGTTTGTTAAAATAATTACAGAAAATTTAGGTTTGCATTTTTTTATTTTCAAGAAATTGTTTTGAAAGGTAACATGACTACTTCCTGTTGACATACCTACCAGGCTGTTCTAATGCTTGGCTTGAAGAATTGCAAGAGTCTTATCATGTCTAGATCATTAGAATCTTTCTGAAGAGTTATAGCAAAATAGACCTATGTAGTACAAAATTTCTAGAGTCAGTCTGTGCTGGATCAGCCCATGATAAAGCATAACACAGTGATTATTTACTAGATTCAGAATGTCTCCACTTCTAAGTATTCTGGGGGTAAAAGAGAATTCTAAAATCTTTTTTTGTTGTTGTTTTTGAGGTGACAACCAAGTGGCAACTTGTGAGAAGCAATAGTTTCAAGATGTCTTTTAGGCTAATAAGTTGTCAGTCTGTGGAATGATTTTCTGAGTACTCATATATTTAGTCCTTCTATCTGGAATAACAAACTCCCCCACTGAGGTTATTATTTCTAAGGTAAAATTTAGTGTACAAAATCTTTTTTAAAAATAAAATGTGGCCATCTACATTTATGAAACTTAATTACATTGAAAATATTGCTTTTCCCTTCCTTAGATGATGAAACAGGTCTTGTCTTAGAAAGAATTCTGAACATCCCTTCTGTTCATCTTCCAACCATAATTCCGACAACTCCTATCATACCAGCTCTGGGAAAAAAAGAGAAGTCTGACACAAAAAAATCAGGAAAAGTTTCTACCAAAGGAAGCCGTGGCAAATTAGCCCCTCCATTACCTGATGACTGGGTACAGCAAGAAGAAAAGGTGAGAGAAGAGAAAATATCCAACCCAAAGAAACAAACAAAAATTCAAGTGCATGAACTTCTGTAAAAGAAACATATATTCTTCTTCGAGCCATGCCTTTACAAATTCCTAACAATTTCTGGTGCTCTTAAGGATATGTTTTACTCTTTCACTTGTTCTCAGATGTATATATTGGCAGCTGTTAGTGAGCTTAGTCTTTATGACTCCATGATGTAAAGCAGTGAGTCTGCCATGGCCCACATACTTTTGTCAATTTTGGCTTTACAGTTACAGCTGTTACACTGCAGGTGATCAGGGGGCTGGAGCACCTCCCCTGCAAAGACAACCTGGAACAGTTGGGGTGTTCAGGCTGCAGAAGAGAATGCTCCAGGAATACTTTAGAGCACACCTTCCAGTACTTAAGTGAGGTTACAAGAGAGCTGGAGGGGGACTTTTTACCAGAGCATGTAGTGACAGGACAAGGGAAAATGGCTTTAAACTGAAAGATTAAGGTTAAATATTAGAGAGAAATTACTTACTGTGAAGGTGGTTGAGGCACTGAAACAGATGCCCAGAGAAGCTGTGGATGCCCCATCCTTGGAAGTGTTCAAGGCCAGCTTGGGATGGGCTCTGAGCAACCTGGTCTAGTGGAAACTGTCCCTGTCCATGGAAGGGGGCTGGAACTCATCAATCTTGAAGGTCCCTTCCAACCTGAACCATTCTATGATTATTAGTATCTCAGTTACAAGAACTGCTACATTTTTAATTTAACCAAGTAGAATTTTTTGTGCTTCCTGAAACCCATACTCAAAAGTCTAACCAACCAGCAAATTAGTGAAGATAATTTTGCAGAATCTTGCTCTGTAATTTGGTCTTTCCAGCTGATAATAAGCCAGGGACCAGCAATTTGAGGAAGTTATTTTGCCTTTAACTGAAGTACCTCTATCACAGTCCAGGTCTTTGGAAAGAATGAATGAATCTTTGGAAAGTAGAATTTCTGTTCTGAAGTAGTTTTTAGTACCTCATGGTTGAAGTAACACTGTGGCTGTTGTTGCAAAACACATCCTGTGCATATCCACAAAAAGGGCTCCTTACCTAATTTCAGCATGGGAAGTGGTGTAGGGAGTTGCCATACAGCCCTCAGCTTAACAAAATAGAGCAATTGTGTGGCACAAATGAACCTTATAGAAAAATAGCCATATAATTAAAAATCTGTCAGGATGGCTTCTAAACCAAAGGGCTTTTATCTATTTGGTTTGGACTTACTTTGGATAGAGAGTATCCATACTAGTGCATACAGCACCTGTCTGTGTGAGTCTGCAAGTACTTTGGAGAACAGGATTAGAATCCAAATCAGACTCAACAAATTCACATGGACATGGTCTGTAAAACAGTAAGCAATTCAGTAAGAATAAGAGTTAGGTTCTACAATTACATATAAACAATCAGTATATTTCTACAGAATGGATAACAATGTGTCAGTGACAGTTCTATAGAGAAAAGTCCGAGAATTGTCATGGATCACAAGCTATCTGTAAGTCAACAATGCCATCTTCCTGTGAGAAGGGCAAAGACTACTGACATGTGAATACAGAGGAGTATAGCCTGCTAAACATGTGAAGTTATTTTTCTTATAGGGCTGGTAGAGTCTCACTTGGAGTATTGTGTCCAATTATGGTTACTGCACTGCAAAAAAAACAAAACGGGCCACACTGGAAGTTTGAAGGAAAGCATGAAGAAAGATTACAGGTCTAGGAAACTTAACGAGTGGGAAAGATTTAAAAGAATTGGATTGGTTTCTTTGATCTTCAGTTGAGAGACAGAACAGCCTTCTGTAAAGACCTAAAAAATACCATCATCTCTTATGTGAGCTTGTATCATCATCAGAAGTATTTAGGAGTAAACTATTTCTGCAGTAGTGATTCAAAGCAATCAGTGGGAAAACGTCAGTAAGGTTAATCAAGGTAAAGCCCTGGAATAGTTTACCAGGGAACCTCCAGCCCTGGAAATTTTTAGAATACATTACATTAGAATTTTTCACTAATGGTATAGTTATATTTGATTGTTGTTTTTACCATTAGACAGGGAGAAGTAGATGACAACTGAGGGTTACTTCTGCCCTATACAGTAACTTCTACCTCATGATGCTGTGACTACAATCTAAGGGTATTGAGAGTAGCCTTAATTACCAGTATATTATGTAAATTAACTGTAAAATACACAGCATCTTTTATGCTGAAAAACAGGTGGCAAAATATCTGCCATTTCCCCCCTGTATTTATATTCCTAAAGAGCAAGAATATGGGATAATACCAGGACAAGTTCTCTCTATTACTTATGTCTGCAACCCAAAACATTTTTCATCTTATATAGTGTAGTCCATTGTTACATAGGTTTTTGAGGGGATGATTCTTGGAGGTGAATGAAACAAGAAGATAGCATAATCAAAGAAAATAGCTAATATTTCCACTTCTAAATCCATAAACTCTGAAAACGTTAGATGTGATAATATGTTAATATGAATGGTAGACAGCACTTTAAAAAAAAAGTATTGTTAAAATTGAATCTGTACAGACTAAATCTGTATTTTTTTAAATGATTTTAAAATGTGGAGTAGAACCTAATTAATTTTTCATTTTATAGATGGAAACAGAAGAACTAGTTCCCCAAACACAAGAGATGTCAGATGCCCCTGCTTTTCCAAGTTTGAATGTCTCCTGTCCCAATGGACTTGTATTAACTTTCCTCGATGAAAGGTTTCAAGGTTAGTTTTCTGAGACACTGCAAAGTAGGGAATTTAAGAGAAGATAAGACTACAGAAGAAAATAATTTCTTCATTGATGGGTTTAGATGTAACTCTAATGTTTTTAGCATGTCAGAATGTAAGTCTGTCACAATGTATATTTAATAGTACTTGCAACATGAATAATATGGTTTTATTCAAACAATTATAAAATCTAGAATCACAAGTTGTCGAACATAAAAGATTGAGGGCAAGCAAGAAGCAACCCTAAAAAGCCCTTGGGGGTCATGTTGGATAATCATTTGAATATGCTTATAGGTTGGAACACTAAAGAAAACAAGCAAGTTCAATAAATAAATACATATGTAATAAGGAATGTTGAGTGATAGCAGGAAGATGGTTCTATTACCTGCATCTGCACTTCCTTTGCAAACATATGTACTTAAGTGCCCAAGACAAAATGTTAATTATTTGAAAGATTTGGAGAAGAATGACAAGAATGATTAAAGCATCAGAAGATATAACGAGCTCATTTCACCAGAGAACTCCATTTAATTACCAAAGAAAGGGTCAAAGGAAGGACTGGTGCCAGCCTGGAAGTACAAGGAAACAGAATTTTGGTGGAATTTTGCTGGAATTACCAGAAATTTGGATAGCTTGTAAACACAGTATACAAAGTTATTACAATTTTCAGGGCTCGAAACTGAAAACGAAGACAATATACTAGATTTAAGTTATACTCATTTGGTAAAAACGTTACATTCATAAATGGTAAGAATGATTAACAAAACTAACAGGGCTGTGATGGAGTCTCTGCTAATGGATGTTATACAATCAGGTTTTTTGTTTGCTTTCCTAAAATATGCAATCCAGTTTCAAACAGGAATTATTTCACAGAAGTCCTTTGGTTTATGCCATCCAGTATATACAGAGAAAACACTCACAATAAGCCTTTATGCCCTTACCAATGGATTTCCTTTAGAAGACTGATGGGGTATATAGATATTTTAAAGCTTCTCTACCTGACATACCCTTCTGCAATAATTCTTTTTTCCAGTGTTTTTGAAAATCAGCATGAGGTTCATCTTTGCATGTTGTAAACTGTAGTAAATCTTGTTTTTTCTTAGTCATACTATTAGGTTTTGAAGCAGACAAATATGAATTTTGTTGTCATTTAGTTAGTTTTAACAGCAAGCAGGTACAGATATCATTTAATATCTATGTACAACAAATCTGTACAGCCCAGTAAGTGTGCTCTGATTAATCTGGTATAAAGTAAAGAACATGCAGAATGTTCTCAAACATACATAGTTTGGCAAGAAGCATAAGTTGAAATGCTGAGTAGTTGAAGTGAACACAGTGATTACAGACACATATATGAAGTCTCTCAATACAATTATCATAATTATACCCATTAGCATACTGAAAACACTGCCACCATTTAATCTGAAAAACGTACTTGTTCAAGCAGACTGAATACATAGCTTGGCTTTCTATACAAATTTAAATTGGTGAAACTCTGGGGCTTTTTCACTTTAATGGGCAGTTAGGGAATTCCTCTCACCTGATGTTAGTCTTCCAAAAATTCCAGCATCCATAATAAAATCATCAAATTTCCCTTGTTTTCATTTGAAAAGACATCCACCTTCACAAGAGGATGCAGTTTCTGAATAGGTGACTGTTTTGAACCTTGCTCTAAAATCAATCAATCTAAAATTGTCTTTTACTCTGTGGATTATCGATTCAGCCAAGGAGGGTTAGTCTTTCTCAGCTAAAGTTGCATATCTTCTGTCAACACCTTGATGCTGGGTGTGTAGCACTGTTTGAATGTGTACTATGCAGTATTAAGTAATTCAAAGTTTGCTTTCAGATTTGAAAGGTGAAGCCACTGCCACTGAAGCAGAGAAAGAGATGGTAAAGGCAAGTGAAGCCAAAACAGATGAAGGAGAGGGGGAAGAGGTTATGCAAAGTGGAGGGGAGGAACATCAGTTTACAGAAGGTGAAATAAAACATGAAGACACCAAAAGCGAACAGGCTGAGCAGCCTACTCTGAAAATTCTGGTTAGACAGAGTTATCCCCAAAAGGTAAAGGACTCTCATCTTTATTCACCTCCAGCGAGGCAAACAGAACAAGAGGTGTCAAGAGTCATCACTAGTCATGGAACTGTCATAAAGTACCTGATGGATGGATCTACCCAGGTATGTTTGGTAGAATTCATTGCAAGCATTACCCTTTAGTACAATTCACTGTAATGGAAGGTGATTACCCTTAAACTGTTTTTTGTCTACTGAAATTGAGAAATGTCAGTTTGTAGATGAAAGAGTTAAGTAATGCTGAATTATGCAGCCATTTCAAGACTAAAATACCCTTGGCTTTGTTAAGAATCAGAACTTAGGGAGATTTCAGTATGAAAATTTCAGGCACAAGAAAATTTTAGGCAACTTTGTGATTAGGAAATAGCTGAATATCATTCGGAGAACTACGTTCCTAAACTTAAGCTTCTGAAGTGTGGATTAGTTCAGCTTTGAATATTTTTGACAATATGAATGCATTCATATATTTTTGTCAGCTTAAACACTCATATGGGATCCAGAAAATACCTGAACCTGAACGAGTCCTGCAGGCACTTTTACGTATCCTAAATTTTCAGGAAAAAATGTCTGTATTTTCCTAAGTACCTGCTTTGTTTACACATATTGAGGTTGTCTAAAATTTTGGTATAGTTTGGGCAGTGTAGGCTATCTTTGCAAATATTGTAATCAATCTACAAGCAATTTTTTTTTAAACTCTAAGACTCTACATGTAATTAGGAAACAGATGAAAAGAGGAGTCATCTAATTTGACTCAGAATCTGTCAAAATAATTCCTAATTCCCTGAATGTCTTTTTCCTGTCTAAGTAGACCACAATGCCTAATGAAAGTTCTTTACATTTATTTATCGCACTAGATGTTAAAACAGGATTCCTAAGAAATATATCCATTTCAGAAATATGCAGGGAAACTAGCTACTCTATGTCTATATATTTGCAATATACTGTTTCCTGATAGGAAAATGTAGATCTTATGTGTCTAAAATGATTTTACAGTCTTTGTTTAAACAGATTATGAGTGCATCCTTCTTAATATTAACTTAATGTCTGTGAATCATCAGAAACCTATTGCATATGATAAGCATTCAAAAAAGAAGAAATATTTAATTCCTTACAGTAACAATTTCAAGAGTTGTTTCTATATGTTGTCTGTTTCTTTTCTACATTGTACTGTATTTATAAATTAATTTAGGGATGGTTGGAGTAATTCTAGAGTTTATCTGACACACAGAGAACGTACATATCAAGAACTGAGTGTAACAGATCTCAGAAACTAGCTATAGTTTGATAAATAACCAAGACTTCTTTTTGTTAACAATCATAATGGCTAAAAAATTCACAGCAGTCCTAGGTGTGGAATATCTCAGTACACATCAATATGTCAATACAGATGCATTATCTGTAATGCATTATCACTGCTACAAAAAAAAAAGTCATTAACCTATGGCCATTTAGTCAAAGAATAAACTTTACTGTTTATTTTCATAATGCCTTTTTATAATTAGAGTTCCCATTAATTACATCCATGAACTGCAGCAAATAGCACTCCTTCTGGCAATGACTAATTTGAATTTTTTCAAATGATGAAATTTGACAAAACCGACTGTTGGATCCTACATGTGGGGTGTAGTAACTGCAGGCACAAGTACAAACTGTGATGGGAGTGTCTGGGGAGCGCCCTGCAGGGAGGCCCTGGGGGTGCTGTGGGCAGCAGCTCAGGGAGAGCCAGCAGGGTGTGCCCGGGCAGCCCAGAGGGCACAAACCGCGTCCTGGGGGCATCAAACAGGGAGCACAGCCGGGCACAGGGGGATCATCCGCTGTGCTCAGCGCTGCTGCGGCCTCACCCCCAGTGCTGGGGGCAGCTCTGGGCACCACCGCTGCAGAGGGGTGGGAAAGTCTTGGAATGTGTGCAGAGGAGAGCAACAAAGCTGGTGGAAGGGCTGGAAGTGCATCCTGAGAGCTCTGTGGTTGTCTGCTTTGGAGAGACAGAAGCTGAGGGTCAACCTCCTTGCTCTCTGCAGCTTCCTGCAGGGGAACTGCAGAGTGAGGTGCTGATCTCCCTGGGTCTATTGGAAGGAAGGACACATGGGAATGGCTCAAAAGAGCATAAAGGGATGTTTGGACTGGACATTAGGAAGCATTTCTTTACCAAGACAGTGGTCAGACACTGGAACAGGCTTACTAGAAATTTGGTTGATGCCCCAAGGTTGTCAGCATTTAAGAGGCATTTGGTCAATGCCCTTGACAAGATGCTTTTACTTGGTCAGCCCTAAAGTAATCAGGCAGTTGGACCAAATGATCATTGTAGATCCCTTCGAATTGAAATAGTCTGTTCTTTTAACTCTCTTTAAGATAGCATCTTTATTTCTTCTATTCTGAGAGATTTTACTTCTTTTCTCTCCATCACCAACAGTATTTTAGTGACTAGTGCATTTGTGACACATTCTTTTAAGACTTTCTAGTGGTGTTTGAATTGAATTTAACCTCTAGTATGTCCTTGATTTCTTTAGATTCTGTTTGCTGATGGCACAGTGAGTAAGAGCCCTGATTCTGGTCCTGTCCTACTACCACCTACAATTCCAGATGAAGTACAACCCTTACGAGAATCAGACCGTTTACCTGAGACCAACATTAAGAAAGGTAACATTTCTTGTGTTTTGGACAGATATAAAGTTAGTAGGGTTGATGATACTTAATAAAGAGAATATTTCTTTATTCTGAAAATTCTGACAGTGTCCATTCTCAGCTGCTGCACACTGCTACGTTATCTTCATAGCAAATAATTTCTCGCCTGCTCCAAATTTCTTTTTCCTCTAACATGGTGGGATTCTAATAAGTAAAAAGTTGGTTAAGAGCTTCATTGTTATCAGAGTGAACATGAAGCCTTTTAAAAGAAATCCTTGTAACTACAGTAGTAGTTACAAAATCCTTACTTTTGTTTTACAGTTTTCAGTCTTTGTATTGAGAAATTATTCCCTCACGCAGGATACGTTTTTCTTTCTCACTCTGTGTATTCCAAGGCATCTCGTAGTTGTCATTATCAATTGGTTGTATGGACTTGTGGTTGGTGGTAAGATAGCCATTCTTACTGTATTTCGTTTGACTAAGAAAGAAACAAATAATGTTTACTTCATACCTCAGTCCCAGAACACTGTCAGTATTACTTAGTACACAGAATAATTCTGACCTGTCACATTGATATAAAATTTATTCTTAATAGGTGAATAAAAATTGCTGCTAAAGAGAAAGGCGTCTCAAAAAGAGACTTTTTGAGTCAAGTCCAGTCCTTTTTCTTAGGATATTCCTTTAGATAACTGCAAAGATGAGAACCACTCTGACAAACTGTTTTCTAATATGAATTTTTAGTATCTGTGGCCAGTGTATGTCCTTTATTCCTTGTGCTTTATTTATTATCACTTTTTCACCTTCCCCATCTTTCTCCTCCTCTGCTTATTCTTGACAAATTTTTAGTGATGAGTTATATCTCTTTTTGGTTTCAGGGTGCTTTTTTGCTGGACTTTAAGTCTTTCAGCCTGCTCTCTGGACTATGCTCTTGTCTTTTGCATACACTCAGTCTAAGTTATTTTTCCTGAATATGGGAGACAAGAGTTCTCTATAACACTCCTAACAAGAACTCTCCAATTTCCTTTCACAATGAGAACTTCATCCTTTTCTTCTGATGCACCATAGGACTGATGGCATTAGCATGCTATTTACTTTTTCTGTAAGGAAGTACATTAGATAAGACTAGTTCAGGATCATGTCTTTGAGCTGTAATTTTCTTCTAGCCTGCTAAATGGTTCATTTTATAATTCTCTCAAAAGCAATGTTCACAAACTCTGCACTTTACTGGTTTTGTCTTTTGCCTTAGAGAATATCAAGTCTGATACAGAAGTTTTTGTTTCTGCAGGAAAAAGTAGTGACAACAGTCTACACTCACCTAAGGATGGGTTTGGAAAGGCCAATTCTACACAGCCTAAGGCAGGAACCTGGATAACAACAACTCCATTAGGCATTCGAGTGGGCACAGAGGGTGCAACAAGAATGGATCTGAAGCCACTCTTAATGTATCAGGCCACGAACCCAGCTGATGAAATGGTATTACTGTTTTCATGTTACTATAGCAGTGTCTATAAGCTGAGACAGGGCTGCCATCACATAAGCTGCAGGATTTGTTCCTTGAAAACATCCTATAGGTTACGTTATTGCACTGTTAGAAATGCAGTAGCTTTAGATTTTGAGCAAAAATCTAAAGAGATTCCTCTGTCTCTGAAGTAGATGAAAATGTGGTAGTCAAACTTCTTTGGAGCTTCAGTCCTGATACCTTATATGTTGTTGCTGCTGTCACAAGTATCACAGTGCCAATATAAATGAGTAGTCCTTCATTCTTTCAGATTATGACTGTACGAGAAGATGAAGTGATAATTGTTGAGAAGCCAGGTGGTAACAGAGTAGTAGAGCATGCTGATGGTACCAGGATCACAACGTTTTATGAAAAATGTAAAGACCTTTCTGTACCAAAGGGTAGTGTGGAAAAAGGTAACATCAAAGGGGAAGTATTTATTTTTCTTGCACTTGACATATCTTGAGAAGCAGAAAGTTGTCAAAATATATACTAAAGGTGGCTTATACCAGTAGTCTAGATAACAGGTCCACTAGTACAGTCGAGGCTTAGTTTGTTTGCTTTCTTTCAGAAGTATATTCAGTGCAAAAATTATACTGTTGCAAGTAATTAAATTTTCTTCTTTCATACCTATATGGTCCTCCTTCACCATGAGACCACAGTGGCAGAGTTTTAGTGTGTTCATTGCCCTCTCTCCATCTGCCCTAATAATAACAAGAAAGCTGCTTTGAGTTTTAACTGAAGAGGTAGTTAAGGGACAAGACATCCTTATATTCCCCAGTGAAGCTATGGACTCACCGACCTTGGAGTTACTCAATATGTGAATATGGCTGTGGAAAATGTCCAAGAAAGGTGAAACATATTTGCCTGAAATGAGTGTGGCTAAAGGTCATCTGTGATTCTTCTGGCTGGTGTTGTATTCTGTATAACTGCTACATTTGCAAGACAAGTCCTGTCCTCCTTAATTAAAATGAAGGGGTGTTTACTGTGTGGTTGTTTGGACTGTTCAAACATAGTTTAGGAAAAGACCATTATTGGGTTAGCAGAAAATGTTCAGGAACATCTCCCTGTGGGATTTGAAAAATCAAAATCCCTTCAACTGATCTGGTTCTTCAATGGAAAGGCAAGATTATCATACCTGTTTCATTTATTTATCAAGATTTGCTTCGCTGAATAGAAATTTCTTCACATTTTAGTGTGCCTTGTACTACAGGCACAAAGAATTTCAGCGACCCAACTTCTATATTATGAACATCCAGATCATTATGGTTAGTATCATACTTGATACATTAGAGTGAACTTTCTTGGCCAACTACAGATGGTTACAGATATTTTTTGCTGTTGGGTTTTCCTATATTGAATTCACAGTCCAGAACTTCAAAGGTTGCATATTGTTTACATAATATAAAAATATGTGATAAAGGATGCTATGAAGTTTATGAAGGTCTTGCACTGAGGAAATAAAGATCCAGCACTATGAAAGAAAAAGCAAATTGAATCCTAAGACATTTCTGTGATTCATGTGCTTCTGTCTCATTGTTCTGTATTAATTCTTAGATGAACCCTCAGAAGCCATCACAAAGAAGCTCAAGGGTACACGAGTAGAGAATCCTGAGTTTGCTACTGTTATAACAAATTGTGAGGATGGTACCTGTTGTACTATCTTTGGAGATGGGACATCTATTCTTGCAAAGCCACAGGGTACATACCAGGTGGGAATTATTTTTAGTTCGTGACAGTGACGTTTAATCTTTGTCTTCCAAGTTCCCTGCCGTTAGCAGCTGTCACCTTGATTACCTCCCTTCTCCATAGTCTTCACTAATCCTATTATTCCATCTCTTTCATACTCTGCCATTGTTTAGATGCTTACTCACAAATGTACAGTATATTTAAATCACAGTCTTAAATTTTCTGAAGTTAAATATTACAGAGACTCAGATCAGCCTACCTCTTGGACCTCATGTTCCTTCTTTCTCTCCCTTTGATTCCTCTAAACTGGATGATCCAGTATTGAATGTCTGAAAGCTGTCCTCTTGACTTGTATCTGTTCTTCATTTTCATAGTGCCTTTAAATTAAAGTTTTCACCTTTGAGGATTGAATCTCTTAACTTTTTGCTGCCATAGGTTTTACCCAGCAAGGGAGGTGTTCTTTTCTTTGATGAAGATTGCTCAGCAGTTTATAGCCATGAAGTTTATGATTTCACCAGCGAGGAAGAAGAGAAACAAGCAGGGAGGTACATTATGAAACACACTTCCAGCACTCTTTGTGAGATGATAGATCCTGAAGGAAATACTTTCAAGGTAAAATACATGGCAGAAAACAAGTTTCTGCATTCTAATTTTTTCTTATAAACTTCTCTCAAAGTCAAATTGTAGCCTTGTAATATTTTAAGTAGCCAGAATCTGGTCTCTGATATCTTCTTGACTAAGTGATGGAGATCCTTTCTTTTTTTTTGTATTTATCCCTTTTTAGAGAGACTAAAACAGAACACATGGTGTACAGTTTAACACACCTGTAAAGTTCCTTAATCAGCATGATTTGTACTATAGCAAAAAATCAGCTCTGCAAGTGAGGATTAAAAATTGTGTGTGTCAGATGCAGTTCATGGACTGTCCTGAATCATTTATTTAAATTATATATTGAATAAGGCATTATTATTCCTCTTTAGGTCACTGTTAGTTACCTTGTTTGAATATGTTAATGTCACATTAGTTAATAAGCACATAGTATTTTCAAGAAGGAAAATACCATAGAAATTCACTCAGTAGGTATACATCAATGTCTGTCTTGAGTATACAGTTACCTTGGCTTCACCAGAGAGTGAGTATTTTTGTGTAACAGTCCTTGGGCATTTATTAAAAATCAGCATGTGATATTAGTATTTATGGTACAGCGTGTCTTTCAAGAAATGTTTTGGGGATTTTACTGCCTTTTCAGTTTTCCTCTCTATTTCTTTTTCTTGTGAGTTTCCAGTTGCTCAGCTTGAAATGTGTTTTTCTGTCTCTGTCACTGGGCTAGGTTAAGTTGAAGTTCACCAACAGGTCACTGTTTAAAAGGATCTTCTAACTCAAGTATTTTCACATAATTTCTGCTATAGGTCCTGGCTGATGGCAGCACAGATGTGTGCATTCCCAGCATTGGCTCTGATGGCAAGGAGGACAGAAGTTCAGCAGCAGATGAGGTTAACAAACCTATCACTTACAATGAGCATGCCCCCAGGTAAGCTGCATTGCATTCATAGGTTAACACTTTCTTTCCTTCACTACACATCATTTGTACATGGTTCATAGACTTGTGCTGCCTTTGTTCAGTACTCTGTATTTGCACATTTGATGCCATCATATTGGAGTTCTGCTTCCATGGTACAGCGCCGTGTGTGTGTTTGGCTGTGCAGGTTTTTCATCCTCTCTGCAGACGGTTCTGGAACGGAGCTCCTGCGAATGCAGGACATACACAAGTACATGGCTGAGGCCTGCAGTGATCCTGCCACTGCAGTCGTGGAGGAGCCTGTACAAGAGCAGCCAGGTAGAAAACTTTTCTTTTCTGACACACTACTAATAGAAAGAATTGGAAAGTTTCGAAACTCTTAATCGGGCAAGAAATATTTTTACCCTGATTAATAAGGGTTCACACTTCTAAGAGTGAAAGAAAGGAGTTTGAGGGGAAACTCTGAGAAGCAGAGAATTAACTGAAGGACACTGCTAAGGGATAAGTGAACAAACAAATGGCATATCTTGATCCAGGCTCAGTCACACAAATAAAATTGATTACCAAATAAATATATTCTTTGCTTTTATGATTTAAAAAATTGAATTAATCCATTAATGATGTAGCAATGAGGATAGTGATGCCCTGATGTTGACCCTTAGCCTGTCTGTTGGAAAGGATACATATTAAAAAGCTGGAAAAACATGACTGGAATTGCCAATACTACATGGTACCAACCATCCTGTAGTAGCAATGCAAGAAGTTACGTCCTGGAATCGTTGGTTGTCGTTGTAAAGTTAGTTGGAGATGCTATGTTTCTATAAAAGACACTGTGGCGAAATAGGTAGACTCTTACAAAAAAATCTTTAAAAGAGAGGAAAGTATGGCTCTCCTGAATATGAAGAGATGACGGCTTTAAGCCTTACAGTACTAAGACATATTTCTCATAGAGTTATGTCATAAACACATGAAATAAAGCAGGTTTCCCACTTACTACCCTTATAAGGTGTTGCACATTTTTAAATGTACTTGTATTCACAAAAATGACTGGTTGCCCATTGCAGAAACCAAACGAAATAATTTTGCCATGGGAAAAAGAAAAATCGAAGCAACATGGAGGGAGCCAGAAAAATGCAGAAGGTGAAAAGATCAGAAAGATGGAGAGCATACATACCCAGTGAAAATCCCAGTCAAGAAAATTTACTTACAACCAGCAATCATTTGTAATAGTAGCACACCTGATTTTCCAGACTTCCTGCTCCACCTTTCACAATACTGGCTCTATTTGCCTTATCAACAAGGCTTCACAATTTTGTATCATTGTGACAAAGTACCTCAGTGGTGATATCCCTTTTGAAGGTCACCTGTGGAGTAGATCATAGTAGATTAAGTAATTTTTGGGTTGGGCTGGAAAAAATATTTTGAAGAACATTAAAATTCATGCAAATGGAATCCATCCAGTGATCAAGGTATGAAGTATAAAATACAGTTAAGAATTATGCGTGTTCTGCATATGTTGTACTCCTTCTGAGATTAGTATTCAGGACACATGGGTCAATGCTCTGCTCTTCCTTCTTTGGGCTACTCCCTCACTATACAACTGAGCCGTTAACCAAGAATCAAAGCAAGTTGCGTAAGTTGTTTATTGTTAAAAATGGGTTGAGTAATCTGAACTTGCACAACTATTCTATATTCAACTCAGTGGTCTGATATTATCTGTAGTCGTGGATACATGGAGTTTTATTTGTTAGTAATAAGATTTTTTTATAGATAGGTGTTATTTCTGTAGGTCTGGGACACTTGTCCATTAATTTTTTTTTTAATTTGAACTGATTCTTAGCAATATGTATCTTTAAACCAGGTGTTTTAACTATTACTGTCCTCCAGCCTATGGCTGAAGCATCTCCCTGGATAATGAAGAAAGAACCAGAGAGTATTGTTCCTCCATATCTTCAATCAGGGACTCAGGAAGAATCTTGTCCTCCTGAGGTATAATTGTTTCAAAACTGTCTTTTCATGTTAAACAATAGATGTTTGTGTCTGTGGGGAAATGAAACTCTAAAAAATGTGAATGTTAAATTCAGTTTATTAAGCAGACAGAGAAAATGGTATGCTGTTGTCAGGGAATGTATGGTCCCATTCTTTTGCACTTAGTGAGGGGATATAGCAATTTTAAGGGAGTTCATCTTACCAGATGAAGATGTTTTAGGTTAGATAAATTGTTCCCAGGAATCTACTGGCGTTATTGTCCAGGTCTATGATTCTATGAGGAGAGCAAATGCTCTTCATCTGAGACACATTGCCAATAGCTGCATTTTTCAGTAATGTAACTAGCCTCTTGCTCTTTCTGTTTGCTGTTCTCTGTTCAGGGGGAGATCACAGGAGGGTGTCTTTGGAAGGGTCTCAGCATTGGATCAGCAGGTTTGCCAGTCCCTGCGCGAAAATGTCCCAAAAAACTGCTGATCCGCCAGCTACTGCAGTACAAGCCAATCTGTGATGAACAAAGAGAAAAACTGCAGCTTTCCCTCAAGGTAGTTCAACCACATTTATTCATTCTTCCAGTAAGAAATAGAGAACAGACAAGTAGACAAATTAATGTGATAAATGTGTAGTAAGTATGTACCTGAGAAAAAGAAATCTACTACGCTTGAAGAACAATTATTTTATACATAGACAGGTACTATAAGTGTTTTTCTGAAAAAGTTCAATTGTTTCACTTACCTCTCATGAAACCTAGTTTTTTGAGCAAATACAGGAGATCCAGTCCAGTATACATCACAGACACTATTCTAACATAATTTCCTTGCTGTCAATATTGATATCTGTTGCTTTGCTTTTATTTTGTTTAGCATTTGTTTCCCTTCAAAAAGTCCTAAGAATTTAAATGTACAAAGCTGAACAAGAATTTCTAGCTCACCGTAATTCTACAGTTAACTTGGTCACTGAGACACACTCTGGTCTTGGTTATGTATTTGTTTTCATAAATCAATGTAGAACATTTCCTGGTTCCAGTCTGAGTTTTGTTACTCTATCCATGTCTAGGAAATAGCTGTGTAGCCTTCTGACAAAGTTTGGGGGCATCCCTCATTACTGACTGGTTCATAGCAAGGTGCAAGCTAGACCTCCTGTGCCAGTGTTCTGAGATGGAGTCCGAACATGAGCAACTTTGCCCTTCTCAGTGCTGGTGTAAAACATTTATTTATTTCATTCACATTGTGAAGATGCTCTTAGAAGAAATTTTAGAAAAAATCCCATTATTACTCAAGAATTAGAGAATAACAAAATATATGTGTCCTGTAATTTATTCATTTAACCTATTTTGATAATGGAATTGCAGACTGAATTTGAAAGCTAACAGCATGTGAAATTTGTGAAGGTAGTAGTATATTGTAGCCAGTTATATAATTTATTTTTTTTCCCCACATTACATTTCAAAGAAAACATGCTTGCAATAGAAAAACACTGACAGCTGTCCAGCCCAGGCATGATATGAGTCTATCAGAATGAAATGTTACCAGTTTTTCAGTCTATAAATATATAAAAATTATTCTTTAATTTGCATACTGATCTTTCAAAGAAAGTAGGAAAATTTCCACACCAAAATGGCAAGGGAAGTCTCTCCATCACCCAGATGTATTGTTGATTTTTAGAGAAAGATGGATGCTGTTTGTTACATTGGGAAGGCAGAACTGCAATTACTAGCGCTGAAAAAACAGTTGTAATAATTGTATAAATGTGCAATGAAAATACCCTCATTGCTCATAAATTAATATTTAATATTTTTCCAGAACGAAGTATCTTAAATCTTTAGCCACACCTTCATTTTGTCAGAGCAAAATCAAGATCTAAAGTAAACATTATTCTTTCTTTCTCTATCTCCTATAAGATTAAAGAGATATAAACAAGTGAAAAAGAGCTGACACTGGTAACAGATTGTTTCTGCAAACCTGTTTCATGTAGTGTGTGTAGCTTTCTGGCAGAGTGGTGTGTTTAAAACCCTTTTTTCCATCCAACTGATTTAAAGAAATATGGGAAAAGTGTTCTTTTCTGCAGCTGTTGGTATTATTGTCAATGTAAATATCTATTTTAAGCCTACATCTACATCTTTCTTGTTCTTTTTTATTGTTCCACCAGGAATATCTAGACAATGTCTTAAAGCAGGAAAATGAGCTGGAACAGATGAACGTGAAAGAACCAAGAACAGAAGAGGAAAAGGAGAATGCTGCAAGTCTCCTTGAACTGACTACAGTAAGAGAAATCAAAATTTTAACTACTTCTTTCAACAAAACCCTTGTATTGCATTGGAAGTGTGAGCCTTGAAACACATTATCCATTACTAAAGCAGCAAATGTCAGAGCAGCACAGTGCCAGCTCTGGTGTAGATTAATGGTAAAGCAGAGCCACACTCAGCCTTCAGCTGGTCTGAATTCAGCTGGGCACTGCTGCCATTTGGGGAAGCAATGCTCAAAACAGTTCAAGAATTTGGCTCTACTGAATGATGTGTTCCCAAACACACAGACCAAAATTACTTTCCAGTAATTTACTTTTTTTAATATCCCCCAACATCAGGATGAAAATGTTTCCAGTCTGTTGTCATTGCACATGGGAGACTTTTATTTCAGCCACAGCCACCTCCATAGTAAGAATTTAAACCCTGATTTTGGGATAATACAAAAACCGTCTGGAGAAATATTGTTATTACTGCTGAGCAGCTTTTTTTTTTTTTTTTTAATATAATCTGTGAATTTTCATGGATAATTAGAGCACAAAAAGAAAAAGGAGAGGAATAAATAATGGGAAAGGTGGGTAAATAGGAGAAGAGGATCACAACTTTTCTGGAAAGAGGGACAGAGAAGTAATCTGTCAGTAACTCCATGTGTATCTATTCTCTAGGTACACGTATTTCAGTGAGACCCAGGTGCTGCATCTCACATGCTGCTCAGATCCAATGAACTTGTCCAGTGACTAATTATTGTTGATTGTCCTGGCTACCTTCAGCACATTTCCAGTCACAGATTTCACACTGGACAACTCTTTTGTGAGCAGCCGTCTCAGTGTGCACCTGCTGTGACTCAGGAATCAGTGTCACATTGTTCCCACGTCTGCAGTAGCTCTGTTAACAGCCCAGACTGCCTGGTCACAGGAACTCTGGTTTCCAGTTAACTGCTTCAGAGACAGCATGAGAATAAAGGAAACATTTCAGTTTAGAGCCTCTTAACTGTCATTCACTTTACTGTAAGCCAGCCACATGAGATCTCCTCAGAAACAAAGCCAGCAAATACCTGGACAAATTTCCCATTTCACTTGTTTGGAATATAAGTTTAATGCAATATAAGTGTATCTTGTCCAAATTTTTTGCAGAAGGACTTGAGTTGGATTAGGAATTAGCTTAGTTGAGCTAATAAAAAGTAATCATATAAAATACAAAGCTATCTGTGAAGTGGGTCATCAAGAAGAAAACAAATACCTGTTTAGAACAGGGAAAGAGTATTTAATGTCCTTTTTTCCCAGCTTATGTTTTCAAACACACTGAAATACCTGACAATGTGACTACAAGAATGGGGGTAACAAGATTGCACTACAATATAAATCCTTTGAACAAGATGCTGTTGTTGTGAATTTTATTTTATTTTACTTATCACAGTTATTCCTTCTCCATTGCAGTCCTTCCCTGAACGGGAGAAGTCAACTGAAAAGCTCAGTGATAGAGGTAATAAAAATTGAATACCTGTATTTTTAAAATTTAAAATATCATAATAAGTTTTAAAGTATTGTAATATTTTTAAAGAAAGGTAAATTCAACTATGTGCTATGTATATGCTTCTGTGTGACTCTCACAGGTGATTAGAACTTGTTAGCATTAATGATCCAGTTCTTCTGAAAAATTTTTTTATTTTTCAGAAATACTGGTTTTAGGCATGTGTATTTGACATTTTGACTTACATTTCCACATGTAATGAGTTTTCTTAGGTGTAAGAACCATGACAATACTTGGCTACCTTTATGCAAGTAACAACTTTTCAGACAAGTTTTTCAAAACAAGTAAATCCTGGTTATTTATTACACTTCAAAATTTAATCTCAAACTGTCATGTGTCAGTAACATTTACCTACCCAAGGGAAAAGATGGAGCAATGTATCATGAATTTCTGTTAAAGTTTTCACAAGATATTTATTAACATTGATTAATGTTTTCAATATGTACAAGATGTCTGTTTCTTTATAAAAACCCATAAGCCTTTTCCATAGAAAAATTCATTACGTTCTATCCCATAGTGATGCTCATCTTTCAAATGTTATTTTTCTGCCCTTCATACCTTGCCAAGAGGATTTATACTTGTCAAAAAACCTCATACTGCGCAAAGTAAACAGAAACTGCTGCAACAAATGCTTGCTGAACAGTTTCCTTTTAAATGGAGCTACAAATTCAATGTAATATCACTAATGAAGAAGACACTGGGAAAGAAAAGCTCTTTGAAATAGGGAAAAATAGAAAAAGATGAAAAATAAAATCATATTTTATGGTGAAAAAAACCCAAAAAACAAACCAAAACACATTTTGAGGTTTGAACATATGTAATTCCCAGAACACTAGGAGATACTGTCATAGTCTAATAGGATCATATTTCTCAAATACTTACATCTCCTAAATTTTACCACAGAAAATTTTTTTTCAACCAAGGAAATTTCTTTGGATCCATGATTTAGCTTCAAGGTATAAAGTAAACAACACACTTTACAAAATATGGCAGAGGACAGGGCAACTCTTTAATAAAGCTGCAGAGCTGGTCACAATATTAAATGTGGAAAGACTGGCATTTCTCCATTATACATATTGAACGAGTAGTTTCTTCCATGAGAATGTTGATTATGGCTGCTTCACAGCCTCAATTAAGCACAAGCAAGCTTAAGCAAGTTAAATGTAATAAGGGTCCCTGAAAGCCCATGTTATTTTTTTCAGCTGTAGACAGAGACCTCAGAGCACCCCAGTTAGAAAGTGTCTGAATGTCAGCAACTTTTCCTATTCACAGGTATTTGTATCTTGAACGTAAAGATACATCAGGAAATACAGGGTGGAAGTGTGCACTTAATCTGCTTCTTATCCTTTCAATATTGAATTCAGTTTCTTATCTATTAACGTTCTGATCTTCATTTGGGAATTAAGTTCTTTCTGCCTTTTCCCTCACAGTAACAAAGACTCTGGTTTCCATAAAGTGGCAGAAAAATGCATTAAAAATGCATCCTTTGACCTGTTTTCTGGATAACACCTAGCACTGCTTAGCAGAGCAGGCCCATTCAGTAATTCCCTTCACCTTGCAGCCCATGTGAGCGAGCTGTATGAACAGGCAGTGGCTCCTCCTGCCCAGGGTCACGCAGAGAAGGCAAGCACTGCACAAAGAGAGGACCAGCAGCAGAGGTAGGACAGAGCAGCAAGTGTAAGTAAGGACTAGTGCAAATGTAAATAACACAAAGGGTGAAGCCAAGCACACCGGGAAGGCACTGTGCTTTACTGACTGTTGTTACTGTGACGCAGATAGAAATGCACAGTAACACACAGAACAGGTGTTCAGGTAGAGAAGAAGAAAGGAAGTCTCTAGTTTATTGTTGACTTTGTATATATAAGTTTCTGGACAGTGATCAGAGATTGGACAGAGAAGTTACCACCTCTCCATCTTCACTGGTCACTTGAGAAGTCCATCAGGTGATATCTTTTACAAAGGAATGCAAACATGATTTTTGTTTATCTTACAATTCATGAGAACTGACTCCACTATACTAAAACAAATCAGAAGGCTTATTTTCAGGGACAACAGACTGTCATTAAGGACTGGGACCGAGATACAGATGGCAGTGTTTTACTGTCTTGTCCTGTTGTTATTTTGTCCCTCTATGCCTCTCTCCCTATCTGAAAGATAATTCAGAGTTTGTCGGGAAAGGATTTTGGGTGTTTCTTGGATTGAATGATCTAATAAAAATGCAGATATGAGTAATTTGGTGCAAACCATGAAAGTCCAAATCAGGAGTCACCTGAGGTGTTTACATAACATACTGTCATATAAGCATTTTCTTTCCAGGGTTGTCTTATAAATATTTTTCTATTTATAGAAGACTACTAGTTTTCTCATTCCCATTACTCTCTCTGTTTTTCTCTGCCGGGTGATTCAGTCCAGAAGGAGTAACAATGAGGTCCAAGTGGCAAAGCAAACTAGAACAGAACAGGTAATAATATTAGTAGGATCAAGTTCTTTTATAAGCCAGCTTAATCGAATTTTGTAAAGGATGTTTTTGATTTCACGAGGTCTTGTCTTGGGTGATGGTCCAATGGTTTGCCTGCAAATAAGGGGTATTTTCTGCTCAACAAAAATGCTGAATAAATGCTTTGAGTCTCTTTCTTTTTTTTTTTCTTTTTTTTTTTTTTTTTTTTTTTTCCAAAACCCAGCAGTAAGTATTAACTTACACTATGCAAAACAAGGCTGAAGTCAGAAGCCCTGCATTTCATTTCTGGTTCTGACACTAGTGTGGAAAATACTGTATATTAATATTTTCAAATGCTGATGCTCTAGGTCAAAATTCAGGTATTCCACAAAAAAAAGCTAATTTTTTCCAACAGAACCTCAGACACATCTCACATGGTCGTGCTTCAAAGCTTCTCTAGGCAAAACTGTCCCAGTTCTCTCAATCTCTCCTCACATGAAAGGTCTTCCAAATCCTTAATCATCTTTGTGGCCCTTTTGTGCATCAGACAGCTCAAAAGTGGACACAGCACTCCACATGAGGCTTTCTATATTGCTTCTTAATTATGTTCTGACTTCCATGAAATTAAAAAGCCTTCTAGAGTTTCAGAGTTACATTTTAATATAGCATTTCACACAGTTTTGGATGCTATTTAAAAAATTACTTTAAATATATAAATATGAGCAGCCAGCACCCAAGAACATCATGTGCAATTGTAGCTCTAAAAGCAGTGTTAAAACTCTCAGTGTGATTAAGAGTGATCATTTCATAGCTGATATTCGACCCTGCAAGTCAGTGAAACTCTAGTAATGTAAAACTGGGCTAAATCAAGCTGAAAACAAGGCTGATCTTTACTCTGGTCAACCTTACCTTCAGAAGTTTGAACAGCTTCTTCTGTATCCACAGAGCTGTCAAGTCCTTCTGAGATAAAGTAAGGAAATTAGATGAGTTTTGTGTTCAAAATTTTAGCAATGCATCTGGAATACCAATTCTTAGCTTGAAGTGTTTGTTGGGAGATTGGAAAGACACCAGTGGCAGTCCCAGACATGTTCTATGAGGTTTAGAGAAATGGAGTATATTCTAAGGAGGAGCTCTTCATAGCAGGCAACTCACTTCCATGTGCATTCTGATCAGACCAGTCAATTCTTAATCCACCACTAAGAAAATTCCCAGTTACAAGAATGTTACTCCATGTGATGAACCAGGGAAAAAATGCCACTTGCCTTTACCAAATCCATTTCTTGATGCATAATACTGAAAAACAGGGTGAACTCAGTTATAATGCTTTTTTTCTTTATTTTCCTTGCCAACAATGAAAAATATCCCTAGGAAAGAACTGGATGAACAGAAGACTACTTTTATGGCAATAAAAAACAAAATATTTGCTCCGTATTTTGAATCTGAATTCTGCAAGGGCTTTTATGAAGAAGAGGTAATGCAGCTGAAAACTGGATGAGTTTTGTTAGACCAGCTAGTATCTTACATATTCCCAAAGACAATTTTGGGTTCATAGCTTAGCCTCTATTTTTCTTAAAAAAACATTATACAGGACAACTGTGGCAGAATTAATACTGGGAATTATATGCCCTTGTACGGGAAATTCCATCTTGAAGATGGTCCATGTTCACTGAGTACAAAGTATAAAATTCCTTACATAAGCTCTGGAGAGAACCTGAGTTCAGAGCAAAGCTCAACCTCAGGTTTTTTACTTACCCTTCAAACCCCTCTCCCTGATTATTAGAAAGGAAATAAGTAAAAGTAACACTCCTGATCTTGGAGGCTTTCCTACTGTAATCTCATCAGGTAAATGCTGTGTGTGCATAAAGCCTACTCAGAAATATAGATTGTAATCTGATGTAACTTTTTCATAGTTAGAACTTTGGTTCTGCTTATTTATTTCCTTTGCACTCCTTTTTTTATTTTTTCTTTCGTAGGGGGAGGAGGGTGTCTGCTAGCTGGTTTTCCTAGGTGTTTATTTGGGAAAACTAAGCCCTCTTTATTCCTTTTCCCTAGTTTCCTGATTTGGAAGAAATGTCTAAGAAACTTCCTCCACTTCAAAAAGAAGAAAGTGTGACTTCCCCTCTGTGGATGCTAAGAGGACCCAGTGGAGGTAATCGATTGTCTGGCATGGGGTTTGTACCTTCTTCAGGAGGAGGAACCCCTTGCAGACATCATTGAATGTGGAAGAACCATTAACTTTGGATGCTAAGCTGAAGAATTTGGCTATGAATGAGAAATGGAGATGAAAAATTCTCAAGAAAAATTTGAATGGAATAAATAGTTAGGGTAGATGAGCAAGAACCAAGGAGGCCAAGATTAGAAAAAAACCTTGTGTGACTGTAGGAAAAATATGGGAGATTTCATTCTCAGACTCATAAGTAAGAGGGAACTGGTGCAAAAGCAATACGAAATAGGAAACATGCAGGCTAAGGATAGACTGGAGGATATAGGATGAAAGTGACTCCATGATGGGAAGCAGTGAAAGAGGGAATCATTATCTTAGGATTGAGCTTTACAGAACTGAGAGGAATACTTCAGTTCTGTTTAAAAAGCAGCCCTGACAAGTTACTGAAATCATGTAGTGAGATTAAAAGTCATACATGGCAAAGATTCATATCCTTTTTATCAGACCCCCACTAATTCCTGTATTTCTTCATTTTTGCCTTAAGACCTGTGCTGGCCTGTCTTTTTAGTCCTTTATGGCTTATAGTTCAGTTAGCCAGAGAACAAGAAATGACTAGACACACAATAGGCATTTTTGAGATCACTGTGGCTCAGTAGAGCAAAATGTCACATACAGAATTTTCCCAGCCTCTCATGGTTAGGTAGACAGCTTTCCAAGACTGTCTAAATTAAAGTGCCAAAGACTGTGATTTTGTTTCACGTGTTTATGAAAACGATGGTGATCATAGAAAACACTTTACTCAGTATTCCATTATTCTCCCTTTAGCACTTGAATTTCTTGATACCTCACGTGATTCATCACTTTCATCTGGCTTTCTGCAGCAGGATCCTTCCAAACAAGATAATGCTTCCAGCAGCACAACAGGTACACCTGCCTCCCAGAATGTAGCTGGAGCAGCTTGGTATCTTTTTATAACTTTTGAAACAATGTTTGCAATATAAATTTAAATCTACCTGTTACTTTTTCATGCTTTTGGAAATCTTCCCCTTCCAGACACAGCAGCAAGAGAAGAAGAGACACCCTTTCAACCTAAAGTTCCAAGTCTGATGGTGGATGTTACAGGACAGACAAGAAAAGAGAAAGTAATATTACCATCATACCTTCAGTGGAAAAAACCAAACACCATACCAAATAAAAAGGTAAAAATAATATCTTTCTTGTCAATATTCATATCCTCTGATATGAATATCCTCCTTTTTCCATAAAATCTTCACCCTGGAGCAGTACTGGAAGGTATTTTGAATCTGTTTACTGAAAAAAGGCTGTTGCAATTTGTTTATGTTTACTGGAAATTCTAGAAGTACCTTTCCTCTTAGCTGCTAGGAGAAAAAGTTATTCTGCATCAGGCACCTACATGAAAGCTCAGTTTACAAAAGAGCAGAGCTTCCCCTATTTTCCCTGAAACACCTCAGTGGCTTAATACATCTGAAAGCTCAAACCAGTATAAATTTCAGACAGTATTCAAAGTGTTGCTTCAGTTTTTTACTCAAATTAGAACGTCTTTTTGTAATTCTTCAGGGTGAGTGGACAGAGGTCAAATGTAGGTTAAGTCATTCTCTACCTGACTTAATGGTCACCAGCTTTCTCTTCGTCTCATATTTTGTTTGCAAAGATAGAAGATCCTGCCTCAGGAAAGGTCAGCACATCTTCTGTTGCAAAAAGACAGGATCTTACCAGCTTTCAACTCATCCCACCCAGGGTGACATTTGGAGTGCTAAAGGAAGACTGCACCTATGCAACCACGGTAATCATGAAGAATGTTGGTGTAAACTTCTCGAGGTTAGTTTGAATTCCCTATTACCCTGGTTTTCATCTCTCCAAATAGATCCTGACAAAAATCAAGTACAGTTTCTCTGGAGCCACCACTCAAAAGAAAGCACAAGAATTCTGACAGCCATTTTATAGGTCTGCCACAGCTTTCTATAAAACAGAACCATATCCTAGAAATGCCTCTTCTACTGCCTTTCCTTTAACAGCTTCTGGTGCAAAGGCATGCTGGTAAATTGTTCTTCAGGGAGGAATGAAATCCACAGGATCAGTTCCAGAGCAATGCAAAAGTAAAGGTCATATCTGATCTTATGGTCTTTAAAAATCTGAACAGGAGGAAGTTGCATTCACAAAAGGACTGAATCTCAAATGTGAAACAATCAGTAAGAAACAAGGAAGCAAAACTTCCTTTAGTTGGTACCATTCAATTAAAGATTATTTGCAGAAAATTCATACCAGTATCATGCCTTCTGCAATAGAATCACATCAAAGGACATTAAATAAAGATTGCTATGGACTTTTGGGTCTGCAACACGCAGGTGTTTGCCAAGAAGCTGTTTGTACTTCAGCTTCCTTTGAATGTGCAGGTTTAAAATGCTGCTGTTTCATATTCTGTTGTAAGGACCAGGCAGTGTTAACAAGCTCTCTGAAAGCTTGCTTTGGCCCATTCTTCTGCTCCTTTGGGGTTTTTTTGTTAGAAACCTGAGCCTTGGCAAGAAGCCCAGGAATACTGCTGTAGTCCAACTTGCACATTATGATGGGAAGGATGAGCTAAGAAATTCTGCTGTCATTTTAAAAAGCAGAGGAAGAACAGGCAGCCTGCTTACTTGATGTGATTTCTCCTGCTAGACTGATTCTCTTCTCTTTCTGACAGGTTTCGGGTGAAGCAGCCACCTCCATACACAGGACTGAGAGTGATGTACACACCAGGACCTGTAGGTTACACAGGAGAGCTTTTGGGGTTTTTTTTAGATTCAGCTGGCCCTCAGGCTAGCTAGAGCACCTTTCTGGACAGCAGCTGTCTGGGTATAGAGCTGCCAGGGTACACAGTTTTGTTTAAAGTTATTTGAAGTGATGCTGTCTTCCACCATATCCCTCTGCCACCTTCAGCTAAGCACCCCATGCACTCGAGTCTCAACCTGTGCCAGAATGCAGGGGGATAAAAAATATTAAGTTCAGTGGAAAGCAGCAGGTCAAGCAGTGATGTTATAGAGAGCTTTTTCAAAGCAAATAGGATTACTCTACCACTGCCTCTGAGTTTTCTCTTCTGCTTTGGGTCTTTGTTATATCTGCTCTGTCTTATGCCTGGACTTGACTTCCTGTCCTGATACCTTCAGGATTTGAGCCTAGTAAACTATTGCCTCAATCCTTTCTTCTCCTGCGTCCAACTGTTCTCCACCTTAAGTTTTTTATCTAGCAAAGCACCATAGCACATTAAATTATCCCATTAAGTAGGAAGCTTTCATGCTTTCTGCTTCTTTCAGTCTCTTTTCACTTGCATGTTACCTCTGAATAAATAGTGCTGGCCACTGTCCCCACAGCATCCACACAGTACCACGCAATATCTTGCCAATGCATGGAATCCAGAAGCAATAACTTGTGCTGAGAGACAGTGCCAGAATGCAAGTCAAAACCCCTAGTCCAGAGCCTTAGCCACAACTCATTACTTAAAATCATAGAATAATGTTGGTTGGAAGGGATCTTTAAAGGCCCCAGTTGAGAGGGAAAGATGGTGTGGGGGTCTGTGTCAAAGGCCTCAGAGAAATCCATCTAGATGGCTGGAATAATTTTCATTCTCTTCTTTTCTCCTCACATCTGCCCCTTTATCTTCTTTTTAGAACAGAATAGAATATTTTATTTTATTTTATTTGGAAGGGACCTACAATGGCCCTCTAGTCCAACTGCCTGACCAGGGCTAGCCAAAAGTTAAAGTGTAGCATTAAGGACACTGTCCAAATGCTTCTGACACTGACAGGCTCAGGGCATCAACCACCAGCTCCAAGGACTGTTGAAGGGGACCATGCATGAAACTTGCACCTTACCTGTGAGTAAGACACAGTGAGTAAGGACACCTCTGTCCCTCCTAGGTGGCAGCAGGCTTGCAGGCTGAACTGCAGATAGAGATTTCTGCCATGCTGACTGGAAGGAAAGACACTGGTGGCCTTGAAGAAGTTTCCCATGATATCGAAATATTAACAGAAACTGAAACTCTTCTCCTGCCTGTGAAAGCAAATATCCTTTGTTGTCTTATTTCTCACACACATCTCGTAGCATCAACCTTAGGGATCAGCTTCCTGTTGGGAACGTCAAGCATTGTTTCCAGTGCAGGCTGTTGCAGTAGCAACAATGCTTTACTGCCCTTTTCAGAAATACACAAATGGGTATTTTCAAAAGCACAACAAATGAACAATTTAAGATTCTGATACTAAACACATTTTACATCAGAATAACATGGTTTGAAAAGTGGGGAAAGGAAGAATGGAAACTCAAAAATATATTGCTTTAAAAAAATAAATTAAAATAACAGGAACTCTTTCCCACCACCCCTCATGAAATTACTTTATGTTTTTGAATCTGTTGGTAGCATCTGGTGACACAACATCATGAGCAACAAAATGATGTATCATCCTGATACTAAACAGGCAAATGGGACAATGCCTGCAGCAGCAAAGATGCAAGCACAGAAGCACATGAATGCTGTCTGAAATGAGCCTCTGTGGGTTCAGTGGGCTTTTCAGTTGTTTAACTGACAACAGCAGTACAGTAAAAGAGCCAAGTCAATAGCTATTATTTCTATTTCACTTGTGCTCCAGGTGAAGTTCTGTTTGACATTTAATCAAATTTACAATTAGAAGTCTGGGAGAAGGGGTCCTATGGAAACCTATAAAAGAAATAACAAGGCAAGCTACACCCAAACATACCAGAAACTTCATTCACAGTAAGGACCACCCTTACCAAAGAAAGGAGAACTTCAGGATTCTCTGAGCCTGACCAGAGTAATAGCTAACAGCAACTCCTCTGAGGCTTTATATGCTCTGGATGTGATGTTTAAACTCTCCAAATTTACTTTGCATTGACCCAAAAAAAACCTTTCGTGCCTATAATTGCAGAGCTAGACAGGACTAGTGGCACAACAGCAAAATCAGCTGCTGTTCTGTTCCCACTCACCCAGTCCTCAGACACAGTTACAGACCAGCCTCCAAATCATGTGCCCTTCCCCCAGATTTTACCTGTTCCTTTAATCTTTGAGCTGAGGGCACTAGTCCAGATTCAAGATGTTTCACAACCTTCCTTCCAGAATGCATTCCTACCTCCACACGTTATTTTACTTAAATAAATGTACCCAGATGGTTAGATCCTTAACATGGTATTCCACCAGTGTTATCCAGTGACATGTACGAGCGCCGCCCCGAAGGATACCCGCAGGGAGGGATGGCAGCAGCAGTCCAGGCACTTCCTACAAGCCCCAAGTCACGGTTACGGATTACACTCCCACGAAAGCCTTGCAGTTAGTGTAAGTACTGGATGCAGTGACACCAGATGTAAATTAAAGTACAGTTCTTTTACCTACTCTTCACTCTATCAGCAGCATCCTGAACAAAGCTCATGCAAATGATGCACCTGTCACACCGACTTGGTAACTGTGACAAGAGAAGGGAAACGCCGGATAACATTAACCAAAGCACACACTACAGGAGAACTGCAGGTTATTACAACGGATCAGCTCGTCAGAGGCACTCAAAGCAGAGCCTCCTCAGTCCTGTCCCAAATCCTTCACTTACTGTCTCCACACTAAATGAGTTCTTGAGCCTCCTGGCAGCTGGATTTACTACAGTTAAGCCCTAATAAATCAGCCTCTCTTTAACACTTTTCACTTTCTAAAACAAAGTCTTACTGGTGACCCATTGAGCCTGACAGGAAGTCTAACAAGGGACAGGAGTTTTACAGATAGGGCAGCCTCAATGTGACAAGTTCAAATACACACAACCCTCTGCACACAATTTCATACAGCACATTTCTGTGGCCTTACAGAATCAGTCTATATGAAGAATCACAGAATATCCTGAGTTGGAAGGGACTCACAAGGATCACTGAGTCCAGCTCCTGACTCTGTACAGGACACCGCAAGAGTCACACCATGTGCCTGAGAGCATTGTCCAAACACCTCCTGAACTCTGTCAGCCTTGGTGCTCTGACTACTTCTCTAGGGAGCCTGTTCCAGTGTCCCAACCACTCTCTAGGTGAATAACCTTTTCCTCATATCCTACCTAACTCTTCTCTGACACAGCTTCAGGCCATTGCCTTGCATCCTGTCACTGGTCAGCAGAGTGAAGAGATCAGTGCCTGTCCCTCCTATTCCCCTTGTGAAGATGTTGAAGACTGCAATGAGGTCTCCCCTAAGTTTCCTCCAGGCTGAACAGACCAAGTGACCTCAGCCATTCCTCACAAGGCTTCCCCTCAAGGCCCTTCACCATCCTTGTAGTCCTCCTTTGGATTCTTTCTAAGTGTCTTAGAACGGTTAAGTCTTCCCTGACAAGAAGCTTTTTTGGGAATTTCTCACAAACCACCAGTCAACATGTTTAACATTAGGCTGGTGTTCACCTCACCCCCATGAGCTCAGGCACTCTACAACACAATTGATGGTGACAGTACATTAACAGGAACCCTATGGAGGTCTCTCCTCAGCTGAACAGTCCCTCTTTGCTTCATATGTGTAACACTGACATCATCTCTTTCTTTCAGCTTAAACATCTGTAAGCCTGCCATGTTATCTAACCAATCAGCAAAGAAATTCCAGCTGTATCTCATTTCCTTTCCTCTGGAGAAAAAGAAAAATTACCACATCAGTCAGTTCTCAAAAACTTCACAGACATGAACCTCTGACTGGTGCATCTGCTCTAGGACTGCCCAGTATACATCAAGTATAGCTTTTTTTACTGTTTAAATATCTTCTTACCTCTTCCAGTGTGCACTTTTACCCCCAGGGTAACATGCAATTATAGTCTAGAAAAACAACCGTTTAATGCCTTCCACCTTAGGGATTTACAACCTGGAGCTCATCATGAAGGCAGTTTAGACAAACTTCTCTCACTTCATGTTGAAACGGAAGAGAAATACTCATCCAGCCAGTTCACATTTTAATGAAACACCCCCAGCCCCAAGAGAAATTCTGATCAGGGTCATCTTCCATGACAAGCACAAAGGGAGAGAAATTAACTACACAGTATTCTCCTCCCACATTAGCTGATTAGCTAATCCAGCTAATCATAGCCGCTGTCACCACAGCCAAACCTCCCTTCTCTTCTGACAGTGTCCTCTTTTGAACTGATTGATAGTTCCTACTGCAGCTATCCTATGCTACCCAAACAACTGTACCTAATGCCTCTTTGATCATTCCTCCCTCAAAATTGACTCAAAACCACATCCATCTCAGACATGCTAAGAAACTCTGGATTGGTTGGTTTAGTCTCACAAAACATGGAACACTGACCCTCCTAGGTTAAATCCTGCAATTGGTTAAATAGTCTTGTTCAGCCATTCAGAACAGAAACAGTCGAGTCACTGCAGAGGCATCGTGAGAACTTTCTAAGTTTCTATCAACCTTCCCAGGTGGTTATCACCAGAGCCAGTGATTCTCCCTACTGAGACCTAGAAGCTTCCCTGCAATATTAAACTTGGTCACCAATTTTCCACACCTCCTAGCAGAGACCAGCAAGCAAAATCCACTGATCAAGCATCACCTGACCAAACTTAGTCCTATCTCATATTTCCTTAGTTATTTCACATGAATATTTAAAACATTTCAAAAAGATTCTCTTAACATACTCAGAATTAAATACCCAATAGGAAGCTGCCCAGAAGTCTTCAGTATTTCTAAGCAGACTGTCCATCCTGAATGTGTGGTTATGATTTTAATGCCATTAAATTTCTGCAACAAAAGCAAACCGCTAATCTACTTGAAGCCTGTGTAAGAACTCCTTCATGTTGTTGTTCCCTTCCAATAGCAAAAGGCCAAACCTGAAGCCAGTCTGTAGCAATCACAGTGCTCACAAAACACTTGCAAAGAATCTGTATATAATTATTGTGTTTGGGTCAAGAACTGTACAAAGGTGGAACTGGGATTTCTTCTGTTTTTTTCTTTACATTCATGTTAATTTTCTGTCCTCTTCCACTACAGGTTGGAGCCCTAGATCAACATGAGGATCAGCACACTGAAATACCTAGATTTTAGTCCAACCTTATCGAAACATCCAACGTAATTTTTTCATTTAGTTAATCAGATTAAATGAGAATAAATATTTTGCCTTTTCCCTGTTAATCAAAAAGTTAGTCCAAAAGTTGTGCAATCTCCTGATGTGGCTGTCTGAAACACAAACAGTGGAAAGATTGTTGTATTTCAACCCTACTACAGAGCAGTGCTGCATGGTTCCCACTGTTTTTTTTAAAAGAGATTAGGTTTCTAATAACCTGTGCTGAGACACCTGAAATCATTTTCAAGTACTAGGAATGCACCAGGTTTCAACACAGTCAACTGTGATTCTTCAGGAGGTGCTGACCTGCTCTGGTTTTCTAATTCCTAAGTTTCTGTTTGTTTTCACAGTATAGGCTTAACTTTGTGTGCTCACTTACCTTTAAATAGCTGCAAATACCAGATGGGGGTTGCAAGTACACGAAGTCATACTTGACGAGAGGGATTCTTACACCCTCTTGTTCAGTCATACATGAGCCCCTTCAAATTTGTTCATCTGCTCATCTCTCTTCATAGTGGAAGACTGAACCACTTAGAGATGGTCTTTTCCCCCTCTGTGTTCCCATCTACACATCAATGACTAAAACATCACAGGATGTTTTTGAGCCACCATATTTATGTGTCCAAGTGCAGCTCTGCTTCTGGTTTATGAATTCATTTCTTACACGGTCACTTCCCGAGCTTCATCCTTTTTCCAACATGTGACATGCTGAGAGAGATGGGGAATATTCCTTGATACATGCAGATGACTTTTCTCTCAACACTTCACAGTGACTGAGAATCCCATGGCTGGGCATTAACAGCAGCTTTCACCAGTGTGAAATAGGAATGCCAGTTCTGAACCCTCACATCCACACTGTTAGGTGAAATACATATTCTAACAATACAGATTTAAGCTTGCCCTGTATTTGAAAGTGCTTTCCTGCTCAGGTTTGTAAATCCAGGGAATTTCACCCAAGGAGGGGCAAATTAATGTCCCAAGGCTATTAAAATTCCTATCAGAGGACTTCTGGCCCAGGACAGACCTCTTCCATTTAAAGCATATGCTGGGCTCTGTCAGTAGCCACCCGAGTCCTGCATTAGTACAGACCCATCACAAGTGATACAAATCTGAGAACCAGAGGGAAACTTCAAAAGGGCAGCCTGTGTCAGCAGCTAGGGAGAACAACTTCCCAACACCTGAAAGACCTTTTCTCCAAGGATTCTTCCCTAATATCAGTGACAGCAGAGACAAAAATGAAGGAATTCCACCTCTTCCAACTTAGATCAGAAGATACCTGTAATTATAAGATGACTCTGCATCCCAAGCTACTCTTCTATCCTTCTTCACATCCTTCTCATCAGTCCCCGAGTTCATGTGCCCATGGCCATGTTTTTTTTGTCCAGGCCTCCCAGGAGATCATCTAACAGCAGCTCATTACACAGCATCCATAACAACGATCTCCCTGTCATTAAGGTAAACAGAGGCACCATCAGCCTATCCCTTTTGGTACCTGGTTTTGGTATCTCTCTCCTCACTCACCTCAGCTGAGGGTGCGCTGTGGTGTCAGAAGCCACATCTCCATCTTTAACACTTGTTTTTCCAGCAGGCTGGCCCACTTCAGCAGCAGATAATGTGGATAACAGATGTCAACTGACTTTACCAACAAAATGTATCATCCTACAGTGCCTCCTCTTCCTCCTAGTAATCCCTCTTATGAGGGTCTATTTTGGGAGTAGTAAAGGAAAAGAACAGAATAAAATTAAATAGAACAGCATAAATCAGGATAGGGACATGTTTGAGTGCAGCTGTTCGATTACAAGTTTCATCCATATCTGGACAAATATAAAATTATAGGGGCACCTGGAGACAACTGTCAAGAGTTATATGAAGGTTGCCATTTCTATAGAGTCTGAGACCCACCTGGAAATGGAGCACAGTGTGCTCCTGTGAATTATCCAGACTGAAGAGGCAAGTGAATAATCATCTCCTGACAAAGCTACCTACAAACAGCAGAGGTGTGGTTGTTACACTGGAGGTACTGCCTAGAGAATGACCAACTGAACCGTTGGCCTTTTGCATAACTGCTACTAATAGACAACCTAAGTCAAAGACAGCAATCAGCCACAACTGGGATGCAACTAAAAGTCCATATGAAACTCAAGTTAGAAGTTCAGCTTTGAGTACCAAAGTCAGACATGTGAGCCCAAGAGTCAGCAAAGTATCTGGAAGCAGCCCCCAACCACATCCCCCAAACCAGTGACTACTGGTAAAAAAAACCACAGCATGTGCTATAAATTAATAACAAAAGCAGCAGAGACTTGTTCATTCTGCCCCACTGGCCCTGCTATGAAAAGAAATCATTTTATCTGATACAGGACAAGTACAACATTGCAACAAGTCAGTGCAATTTCTAAAGCCTGGAGCAAGTAAAAGGCAAACAATCCAGGTGTCTCATGCTTGGTCTTCCCACTCTGCAGAAAAACACAACTGGGGGTGGCAGCTTTCATTTGCTCCCACTGCTTTTATTCTCTGTAAAAAACCCTTTGAAAACTGACACACAGGCCAAGGCAACTGAGTATTTAAAAAAGAAATACCAGGACAAAACACTATGAACAAAATTTTCTCATAAAGCAAATATAAATATGCCCTTAATAGAGTGCAGCCATGTTTCTCCCTGTCCCACTAAAGAGTGAGTGGCTGTAGATCAAGTCCTCACACTTCAGCAGAAATCACAGAGCTTTTTCCACAGGCCACAAGCCACCAGCAAGTGTCAGTGAAAAATCCTGCCAGCTGCCTTCCCTGGACAGGGCATGGTCTCACCAGCAGTCCATGTGCTGGATTCCATTGAATCAATGCTGCCAGAACGAGCTGATCTCAAGAATAAATCAACTCCATTTCTAACAGGCATTCCACTAGAGGAAGAGCACATTCCTTTGACAGCCACCTCAGAAAGAGTCCAAATGCATCCATCTGCAGCAGCCTACAGAGAGTCCATCTCAGAGGCAACCATTCTGAGCTGAGTTTACATGCTGGGTTATACCACATGGGGAGGGGACAGCTTTCGTCCCAGCCACTGGACATCATCACAGATGTTCAGCCACAAGAACACTTCCATAGTGAGCAGTGAGGCTACATGAGTGCTTCCAGGTGCTCTTGGTCTTGGGCAGCAAATGCTAGAGCACTGCAAGAACCATCTTCTCTTTCTTCTTCCTTTTTCTCTTCTTCTCCTCAAAACGTTCAGTAGCATCAGCAAAAAACGTCACCTCATCCTTGGCCTCAATCTCCCTCTTCAGGAACTGGAGCCCTGCCATGTTGAATCCCAGCACATCCTGCAGAGACAGACCAGCAGTACACTGTGAGGCACACCCCAGGCTAGTTAGGGGGCAGAGTCCTGCACTGGCCACCCTCTACTAAGAGATGAATAAAAACAGGACAATCCACAGATTTAAAGAAAGCAACATTAGTTCAAATGTAAACTTCATCTGACCAGGAGAACAATCAGTCCTGCACTCAGTTCCCCACAGTCCTCTCATAAGAGCAGCTATAATTCACTGTATTTTCAGAAAGACAAGTTGCTGGCAGGCACCTGAAACTTCCTCTGGGAAAATGCACAGTCTGCATTGAGGTAGCAGCCCCCAGAAAAGCCCAAGAGACGCAGGGAGTTATTTTACTTCCTACATATTTAGAAACTAGCAAGCCAAGATCCAAACACATGTATCAGAAAACCAAGTGCAAATGAGGCAGGGAGCACAAGTACAAGCTCACTACGTACCTCATGTGGGTATTCTCACATGAGGAACATAAGGAAAAGGCAGCCTATTTCCAAAAGAGGATGGTTTAAATGAGCTCAGACCCCCAACCAACTTCCCCACTGGACACCACAGACAACTCATGCTCACAAATATTGTCTCATCCCATTATTTTAGATCCTGGAAAAGGGGACGGGTGCAACACTCACCCGGGCCTCACTGACTCTGGAGATGGTGGTTTTCTTCAGATTTTCTATCACTGTCACCAGCATCTGGTTGCTTGTGATCTGCCCAAAATGTATCCTGGGAACAAAGCAGGCAGTGTATTGCAGCATTGTTATTAGAAACATCACAAAGCCCCCCTCCTGAGCCTCTCTATGTTCTGAACATATGGTTGTTTTTTTTTTTTTAATTAGTCTTCCCCAGATCACCACTGGACATGGACAGCATAGACAAATTTATCTGGAAAAGATGATTTCTAAGTTTAACAGTGGTTCAACAGGCAGGTCTTTCTGAGGACATAGGCTCTACAGTGACTCTGTGCCACCAACAGTGCCTCATCAGACTTGATGAGGGATCTTTTCATTCCAATGAGACTTGGGCCACCAGGACCAGGAACCCCAGCTGGGCATGTCAGCACTCTGCATCCAAGCAGTTCATTCCCACACATTCACTGTAGGCTGCAGAGATTCCTTATCTCCTGCAGAGACCACATGTTTATTTCTCAAGGATGCTTCCCAAGAGTTTCAGGCCCGGAGACTCAGGAGAAAGCCCAGCTACTGTCTGGGCAGATAAAGGACTCACTTGAGCAGGAAGAGGAGAGCTCGGCACAGCAGCTCAACATCTGAGCCCAGCTGAATATATTCATTGAAGAGTCTGAGCAGATCAGGGACATAGGAGAAGGGCAGCACCAGGAGAGACTCTTCCAGCTCACTGAGGGAAAAAGCAAAGGGACACAAGCATTAGTCTCAGCCACTGCACTGCTACAGATGAACAGGAAACACATCCACATACGTGGGTTCTGGTACTCAGCTGTGCTAAGCATTCCTCACAGCTGGTCCATGACTGCCCACATCTGCACCAGATGCCCTGCATCTGCACAGCCCAGGCATCTTGTGGCCCAGGGAGCAGGCACTCAGCCTTCCCTCCTCAGCATCCCCAAAACTGCTCTCCATATACACGTGCATCTCCAAGCAGCCAAGCCGCATCCAGAAGCATCAGCCCACACTCCCCATTCCCCAGTTCCATGAATGTTCCAAAGAGGCTGCTGGGAACAGTGACTCCAGACTCTCTAGCACTGCCCATACCTTGCATGAGAGACCACTCAAGGACCCTGGCCAGTCCTGGGCTTAGAAACCCGGCACTCAGTCACAAATCTCTGCAGCAATACAGCTCTTGGGACTCACCTTGACTTGACCTTCTTGAAAACTTCCAGCACGTATGCAGAAGGCTGCAACAGAGGAAAGACACCAGACCTGTTTAACAAGTAACATTCCAGGACCAACATCCCCTAAGGTCCATTTCACACAGTAAAAAACACACCATCACATCTTGTGAAACAGACGCATCAAGATGAATATAACAAAGAGGAAACCCCTTTGGCTTCAATCAGCTGCCACTGAGAAGTTCTCCCTCAGCCTTCTCAGGGTACTCTACACTGGTGCAATCCATTGTGAAAAATCTAATCTACATTCAACCAACTAAATCTTCTCAATTCCTGTCAATGACTCTTGTACAAATGGGACAAAAAGCTTGGTAAAACAAATTATATATAAAAAACCTTATACAAAACTCATCTCCCAAACTGAATTTCTACTACTCCTGTTTATCTGCTGAAAGCATTTGGCAGATGCAGAACAGATCTGGGAACTGGGAAAGTAAAGTGCCTCTAACTACTAAGTCTCAGGATCGCATTCACTTCTGTTCATTCTATCCAACTTATAATTAAGTAGACCTATAACTATGGAGGCAGGGACAGAAGGCCTGGTTACAGATAATTAGACAGAAGACAAAGGCTGTTTCATCTGGCACTGACATTCAGCTTTGAGCAACCTGGTCTAGTGGGAGGTGTCCCTGCCCAGAGCAAAGGGCTTGGAAACAGATGATCTTTAAGGTCCCATCCAACCCAAACCATTGTATGATTGCATGAAAAGGGGAGAGTGAAAAAACAAGGATCTTCCTAAGGGTACTTAAAAAACACAGTCTGGAGAGCACATAGGAATAAACCAGAAAAACAAAAACTAATCTACTTGGATTTTTATTTATCAATGAAATCCATGCATCTTTGTCTGTATATTTTGTAATATGTCAAAAATCTGCAGAATTTAGTGAAAACTGTTGTGCAGTAGTATGACATGAATAAGGGCACCAGCTCTAGCCTGCAATACCTGGGCATTGAACTACCATTCAGAATTTTCTCAATGAAAACAGGAACAGAATCAGTAACTGTAGCAACACCACCTAAATAAATCTGCAAAAGGTTTGAACTAGCTTTCCTAGATCTTGGAGAAGACTGTAAACCCCTGGCTCATGATAAGGAATGATATATGATAAGTAATATCATAAGGTCATGGCTACCATCAGGGTGTTTAACCCTGACAGGGTTAAACTTTTGTAACACAAATGCAAGATACTAAAAAATAAAAAAATAACAAAAAAAAACCCCATCAACATGAAAACCCCAAATTATGTTCTCTTTGCACAATCAAAAAAAGTTTAACTAAGCAGTCCTTCCCCACAGCAACCCAGCACATTGGCTCAGCCAGCAAATCAACCAGCCCCACTCCAGCTGAAAATGGACAACAGCCTGTGGCCTGGGCATTCCACTTACTGAAATATTTCCATAGGCACGGAGAATGGGATTGACAGGGAAGGGAACCTGGAGACACAGAATGGGGTTACAATGAGGCATGTCTGTGTGTTTAATGCATAGTCAGAACAAACTTTTACCCATAGCAGAAGAGAGCTTTTACAGAAGACAGCTGTCTTCCTGCAATTCCCACACCTCCACCCTCCCCAGAATGTTGCTGAAGGCCTCATCTGCAGCCACCAAACAACCTAATTCTCAGACATATATGACTAACTCCAACATGGATGAATTTTCTTCCACTACTTGTCATTTTTCCCACTTCTATGACAGCCCCTCATTCAGCAAGGAGTGCTGAGATCAAGGCAAAGATGAGGCTTGAGGATGAACCTGCAGTAGCACACTCCTCCAGGGACAAAACTTACATGCTGATAAGATTTTAGGCATAAAGATCATTGGAAAGAACCCTTAATTATACCCCAGAGCATGGTGCCATTTAGTTCTCAAAAATGTTTGAGCAAATGTCTGCCATTTTCAGCTGTCCTGACTTTAACTGCATGCTAAGCCTTTCCACCTGAGCTGCAAGGATACATTCATCACACCTCGGGATTTTCACATTTCTCAGTCTTTTACCTCTTTTCCTGCAGCTTTGCATATGGTATTGTGTTCTTTTAGTTTTGCCATCTCTTCTCTGTACAGCTCAATAGCTTCCATGATCCTCTCAGCCTGTGCAGCACAAGAACAGCACATCAGTGACACCAGACAAGCAAGGGCAAGGCTCAGCTGGACAAACAGTGTTGGAAGCAGAGGTGCTGACACAGAGCACCACATGGCATCTCCCCCTGATAACCTCTGCTCCAGATTGCACCATTACCCTGAACGCAGTACAGTCATGTCCTGAAGATGTCACACACCATCCACATCCCCCCACTGCCCTGGGTGCTCTCTGCTGCAGCTTCAGCAAGCAGTGTCCCTTTGAGGCACGGGCCAGGGTCAGGCCATTTTGACTATTCAGATTAAGGATTTCCTCTGAAAATCACCAAACTGTTGAAATCTGCAGCCATGGAATTTCCCACCCTCACACCTTCCTAATACATTTCCCATGTCAAGCACCACAATAGATTTCCACCTTCCACAGATGCCCACTGGATTGCACAGTCCTTCAGGGAGAGGCCTAATGCCTTGAGAACATCCCAGCTGCCTTGTGCTCCTTTGGGATGCAAACCCAAGAGGGCAAGAGCAGCTCTGTCTGTTCCACATGTGACAGGGAGCTGCAGCTACAGGAACCTCACACCTCATTCCTCTCAGGGGGAAAAAATTCCTGGGGTGTGACTCTCCAGGGTCAAAACCCTTCCTGTTGACTTCTGAACAGGACAGGCTGCCTCTGTATGCAAGAGCAATCTGCCCTTCAGTGACAGCACAGGTTACTCTTCAAACTGATGCTATGACCCCGTGACAGCCCCCCTTGAGAGACTGGTAAGGCACAAAGCCACTCTGGCAGAGCCACAGCACCTTACCGCTTTGATGGTTTCGATGGTCTTCTTTCCTGCCAGCCCTGTCTCTCCTTGCTTCTCTCCCGGCACCTACAAAATACAGAGCTGCAGTTCCATCCTTCCACAATACCACAGCCAACAGCACACACCACACAGCAGCCATAGCTTCAGCACCACCCTCCCCCCCCAAACCACCTCAAAGCAAGAAAATGACCTTTCTCTCTGATACCTCTTCCATGCCTCTTACAGAAATAGTTTTCCCAGTGTTTGTATAGTCAGACTGACACACATTCAGATGGTGCAACTCACCACAGGCTGCTCTTCCTTTGCCACACTCTCTTCATATTCAGCTTCTTGTTGCTACAGAGGATGAGAACACAACATATTAACAGTGGTAATGCAAGGGTGTAAGTCCCTTCCAGACTGTTTGAGCTAAGCATCCTGGAGGGCTTCATGCAGCCCATTGCAAAACCAGGACCAATCATCAGAGACCAACAATGCCAGTGGCAAAATGCCCATTTGTCCCTGGTCTCAACCCCACAGTGAACTCTAGAATCTCCTGCAGAGAAAGTAATCCAGGTCTCTGCCCTGGATGCAGGGTACAGCCCTTCAGGATCCCACCAAGCTGAGAAAGACACCCCAGTTTGGCACCACACCTTTCACCAGTCACAAGAGGGAACAAATCTAGAAGTCCCAGGGCTATTCCCAGGCTGCAAAATGAAAGAGTCTCTGGTCTGCCATCTCTCACATGAAAGGGCATCAATTATATTACACATAGTTCACTATTCATGTATTCATGCCCACCTTGCTATTCAAACTTGACCCAAAACAAACTGTTCTGGAATCTGGAAAAGAGCTATCTTTGTCTCTCCTTTTACCAAACACATGGCATCAAGGTACAGTGTCTGGGTCAGCTCTTGCAAACAGGCTGGGATAAAAAAACCCCAAACATCTACTGCAGGTTTCTGATCCACTCCTGCTTCTGCATCTCTGCCTCCTTTCCCTGCCTCCCCCCACCCCCCCGCAGTGGTTTGAGAACTGCCTTTGGAAGGGGTGACAGAAACAGGCTTCTCAGAGGGATCCAGCAAACAGGTAAGTTACAATTGTTCCAAGGGAATCTCTGATTGGATACATGAAACAAACACATCGGCCAACCCCAGCAGTGGCTCAGTACTGGAACAGGTGCTCAGTCAGTCTGGAAAGTCTCTTTCCTTGGAGATGTCAATGCATCAAGGCAAGTCTCTAAGAAGTCTGATACAGCTTTAAGATCATCCTGCAGTGAGCAAGGCATTGGACTAGAGACCTCCAGACTTTCCTACTGAAGTCCTTCTGAGTCTGTGATTCCTCACAATACATGCTCAAATGGAATAGAAGAGGCTTCTTGAAGCATTCCTGAGCTCTGGGTCTGCTATTGAGACAGAATGGACCTCTCACGGTTGGAAAAGGGACAAATGGCATTTAACAGGAGCAGCACTCTCCATCCCTTCACATCAGCCACCTGCTGAACTGAACTGCCTCCCAAACACATTTGCATCAAACACTGTAAGCAACACACCTGTAGAAAGCCACTAAAGAAAAAAAAAGTCTGGAAATTGTTTTTGGAAGGAAAGATACAACTCTCACCATCTCCCTCTCCTCTTCCAAAATCAGCGGCTCCCTCGTCCTTTCCCAGAGGCGCAGGGACTTGTCATGGGATGCTGACACCACGTAGTCTCCATTGGGACTGAGTGCCAAACACCAAACCTCCTGGTGATGCCCCTGCATAGATGACAGAAGATGTATGACATTAACAACATCCAACTTCCATCCCTGAGGAAAAACTTGCTCATGCAGGGCTAATGCTTCTTTACAACATTCTCCAAAACATCCTACCTCCAGCGTCTGGATATGTTCAAATTTATCTGCATCCCACTGCTTAACCTTGCTGTCCTTCCCAGCTGTGAAGAAGAGATGGGATTTGGGCACAAACTGCAGATACATCACACTGGAAGAGAAAAAGGCTCAAACTTAGCCACTTGGGAACATTGCAGAATGCCCCCCTGCTCTATCTATAAAAGGATTATTGATGGATCACAACTCCTTGGAGACAAGTCCACAGTCCAAAGATGCTGTAGGATTTGACTAACCTGTCATCATGGGCAAAGAGAGAACGGTGACAGTCCCCAAAATCCAAGCCCCAGATCTTCACATTCCTGTCAGCAGAGCCCGTTGCAATTAGAGTCCCATCCTACAGAGCAACAAAGAGAAGAGGATGTGGGGAACTGGCTGGCAGCGCCAGGAGGAACTGCTGCTGCCCCAGTGCATCAGCACTGCTGAGTAGGCAGACACCTGGCCAGCCCCCTGATCCCTCCACCTCCTCCCCACTGGCCCTACCATGCTCTGGTACTGGCACAGCCCACTGACAGCACTCTGGCCCTCCTCTGACCCTCTGCAGGTATTTGGTGATATCCTGACATTCTTCATGTGTTTCAATGAGTCTCATTCCAGAGATACTTCAGAGCAAGATGCAGCCCAAGAATGAACAGACAGGAAGAGGCTGCTTCCTCTCAGCACCTGCCCTCTGCTCTCATTAACAATTCAGACTCCTCTCACACAGTAACTTCAGCAGAAAGCAGGTTGTACCTGTTACAATGAGTGTAAGGGACCGTTACAGCATTTTGATTTCCACTCACTCAAAAAATGCCTCATGGTCAGTTGTGTCATGTCCCCAACTCTGATACCCCTTCCAGTGAGCACAGGACTGCAGAATAAGAATGGACTTGCTGTGTCCCACCCAGAAACTGCTAAGTCAGGAGCAAGGAGGTGACAAGAAAGCATTATCCTAGAGGCCTTGAAGTCAGCAGAGGTTCTCACACTCATCCATATCACCACAGTCCCATGTTACACAGCCCTAATGATACTTACATAGCAGATGTCCATACACAGCACTGGCAGCTTGTGTCCATACAGAGAAAGGAAAAACTGAAGCAGAAGAAAGGTGACTCAGTTAGACATGCTGGGTAGAGAGGTGTGCAAATCTCAAGCTCCAGGCTACTTCTGCTCTGCCTCAGGAGCTGTTTTTTAGCACTGCCCCACATTAATTCTTGCCCTGAACACTGCTAGCAGCAGGGTCATGAGGGCATAACTGAGAAGACGGTGGAAGTAGCCAAGCAAGCTGAACTAGCTCTATTTACTCTCTAGCTAATTCTGGTGCACATCATCAGTGTCAATGGAGTTCATCTGTTTCTCTCCACATAACTGCCACCACCAGCCTGTCTTGTGTCACTCCCTAACATTCACATGCTAATACACAGCTCACAAATCCACCACACACTGCTCACAAGTAAGGTTCTCCTCCCACAGGCTTTGCCTCTGCCATGACCTATTTAACACCATGTGAGACACATTCATCCCCACCTTTACAGTCAATGCCTGGCAGATCTGGAGTACCACCACGTCTGCAGGGTTGAGAATGAACCTTGCCACCTGCAGGCTCAGAGCACTTTTTAAATGAAAAATGGATCTTCCAGTTCCCACTGTAAAATAACCATGGTCCTGTTTGCCAGCAAACAGGCCCCTGAAGGAGAATGCATGTTCTACAGAAAGCAGACACTTTTCCTTTGCATTCCTGATCTTGAAGGCTACAGTTACATCCCTTGCTGCACAGCCTCACAGCCCGTTTCATCACACACCTTGAGTGTGTCAACATAGAAAACCTTCACAGTGCAATCCAGTAAGGAGACAGCCAGCAGCTTCTGGTTGGGGCTGTACCGCACACAGAGCACGTCTTCATCCAGCTGTAAAACGCGCACGTGTTTCATGGAAAGCCTGGCAACAAGAGGGAGAAACAACTGTTATCCCAAGCAAACTGCTAGGAAGAGAAATGGATACAAGTCCCACATTGCACCCTGGGAAAGCAAGTGCATTCTAACATGCAGCACTCATTCCTCACTATGACAGGGCTGGAAATAAGCAGGCTCTGATGGCTGATGAACTTCACTGCTACACTTATGGTAATGATCTGCAGGCCCAGACTGATTAGACACTAAACTCACACACACAAAAAGGGATCAGAATGAGGCAAGTGCCCTTCTCCAGCTAAGCTCAGGTCTCCACAAAACTGCACTGAGCCCACACTCTCCTCCATGTTCCACACAGATGTCATGGGCAGTTCTTGCAGTGCATAGCAAAGGCCAAAGCACCCATCAACGACAATGGCACAAGGCTTATCTTCTCACCTTTTCTGAACGCTGCTGTCATCCTTCACAAGGTCAAACTCCCAGAATTTGACACATTTATCAGCACCTCCCGTCACAAAGCCATGCTGTAGGGGAAAAGAAGGAAGTTGCTGTGAAACTAGTTCCTGTCACCCAGAAAAATTCCAAGAATTGCCAATGCAGATGAGGTTTTTAAACGTCCCACATTCCTACACCATTAATGATTACGTGGATACCACCAGAAGCACTTGCTCTGGTTAGAGAACACACATTGGCTGAGCAACAACAACAATTTCAAAAGCTCTAGCTTATTTTGGAGGTCTAAGATGAAGACCCCAAATGTAAAACAAAACCTGGACTGAAACTTTGGAATTGAAAGTGGTCATCTAAGTTGCAGGCAACAATATGCTTGTGATTTGTGGGCAGCTTGAGACTCTCACTGTTACTCCATAACATAACTTACCACCACCCTACAACAGGGCCTTCTAAAGGAACAGCAGTCCAACGTTTTACATTAAGGAGGGTAAAATCTATCCCATATGATTCCATCTGTAGGGTGGATGAATATCAGGCAGATTATTTCTTTCTATGGCTTTGTTTCCACTAGAAAATTATTAGACACTACCAGCTTCATCCTCCACCTCTGAGGATGAGGAGTTCCATGCCTCCATGGAACAAAGCATGCAGTGCAAAACAAATTCCATGGTGCAAACACAGTATTATAAGAAGGAATTACATGAAAAGATGTGCAGATGGTACTTATAAGGGTGGCTGAGTTACCTGGTCTGGTGAAAGAGCAATGGACCACACTGCCCCATCGTGAGCATCGAGTGTCTCTATGAGACTGCCAGAAGCCAGGTCATATAACTGCAGCTTCCCTGTCTGTGGAGAAAGGCATCACAGAAGAATCAGCCTCTGCTCACAACTCATGATAGCTCCTGGCAGAAGAGCTCCCTGCCATCCATGTCCCCAGCAGTCAGCTTCATTAGGTGGCTGTTACACACAGATGGCCAAACTCCTGGTCTCCATCAGAGCCTTCCCAAAGCTCTCCCCTGCTTTCCACCTCAAGCTACAAGAGCTCTGTAACAACTCTGAGAACACAGCAGTGCTTCAGATCAGGAGAGGCAATGCATTTTCTGTGGGGCTGCCTTGGTGAGATTTTCCTAACACATTCCCAGACCTGGGCAGTCTGGAGTCAGAGGGCCACTCCTCACCTTGGTGCCAATGATGACCTGCCGATCTCCGGGGACAAACAGCGAGCAGAGTGCGTACTCACACTCCATTGTCCGGATGCACTGCAAGGTCGACCTGTGGACAAAGACAGAGCCCAAAACCTCTGATCACACACAGAATCTGGCCTGCTCAGTGAGACATGCTCCAGTGTGGCCTCTACACACAGCTGTCTTTCAACTGCAGTCAGAAGATAAGCCACAACCACCCTATTGACCCAAACACTACCCAGCACTACTGCTAACGTTTCCCATAAAAACATGCCACTGTGCTGTCCCCCCTCATGATCTATTGCTGTTGTGAAAAAAGAGAGCTCCTAATTTTAAACAGCACTTCAGGAAGAGTCAGAGTGTGAGACAGTGTACTCAGAGGAAACTGAGTTTGAAATCAGCACCACTCAAAAAACACTGGGACAGCAGTCTATCTCAACACACAACGCTCTAGATCAGTCTACTCAGTCTAATACTAGATCCTTCAGATAAGATGTCAAGAAACCCACATGTTCACTAAAGAACAGGCAGTAGCTTGTTTAGGGTAACACTTAAAACCTCTTTTTAAAAATGAAAAAACATTTTAAATATTTTTTAAAAGAAAAAACTCATAGCAAAATACAGTCTATACCCAACTGCTATGTATGACATTTGTGTTTAGACCTTCTGCTGAAATTTTAGATCTATACTTTCTCTATCTAATAAGGAAAAAAGAAAGTAATTTTCTATTTACTTCCTTTACTTCATTCACTGTTTTATCTCTTTCCATTGTCCCCTCTTTCTTATCACTGCTTTTCTTAACACAGCATCCCTCAATTCTGAGAGACTGACACAACTGGACTGTGTACCTGTTCCAAACCTTCACAGACTCTGCAGCTGCTGAGAGAATGGCAATGTTGTCAGAGCTAAAAGCCAACGTCCTGACATCACTACGGTGGCCTCCAATGGTTATCCTGGACACACGGACAGCCTGGGGAACTTGTGCTGACAGGTCCAGGTTGTACAGTTCAATGACATTGTTCTGGAGCAGCAGTACCATCTTCAGCTCTCCTTTTGGAGAGAGAATCAAGTCAAATGACCTGTTTGATTAGATAAAATCAGAGCTGTACACAGAGGCAATAAGACAAAGTATTGGAGGGATCACTTAGCAAGAACTACCGAGACAGAGGAATACAGACAGAGCACATCCAACAAGCAAGTGCACATTGAGCCACAGAGGTATGAATGGACTGGAGGACATGGCAGGCCTCTCCCCAGCTCCAAGCTAAACATATGTTGAGGGGGAAACTTCTTCCACCTCTGCCTGCACTGAGCCATGCAGAGCTCTCCCCAGGTAGCTGCATAACCACTCATCAGGCTCTACAACAGGCATTCCACTCACTTGATTTTAGAAGAAGCTTTGACATTAGTGACCCGCTGAATCTCCTCCTGCAGGCTCAGCTCCACACTCCTTTCAGGCTCCTCTTCAGACTTCTGTCTGGAAATGTCACATAAGGAAGGAGAATCAAATAACCCAGCACAGCCAACACAAACTAACATAGCAACAGAGAAAACATAAGGAAACCACTTAGCCTGCTGAAAACAACTTCCCTCTTATCCAGCAGGCTAATCACATTTAAGAATAGGGACAGTGAAGAGTGGACAGAGTTCATGCCAGTATGCAGACTACTAAAGACATAAACTGTCCTAAAAAAGGCAACCTCCTTTGGAGCCAAAACACAAGGCACATTATAAAGATGGATACAAAACAGGCAACAGAAGCTGTGTTTGAGAGTAAACCAGCTTCCGCTCATCTCCTATCACTCACTGAAAGCTCTCAGCCATTGCCAAAATGCATTTCCAGATTTACCTGCCCTGTGCTTTAGTTTCTACCCTGGAGCCAGACCCCTCCCTAAGGGCTGTTATGAGGCACCTGTTAAGTGCCAGGATACAGGGAGATACTTAATACAGAGTAACCATTAAGAAAATTCACAGCTGTATCTCTCTCTGCCTGCTGTAAAACAGGAGATGAAGTAACAGACTCTCTGTGACTTCTCAGATGAAATTCTCACTCCTGCACTGCCTCCAAGAACTTACTTTGATGCACCAAGCAGTATAAACACCAATGTCAGGTAGAGTTGAGCAGCTCTGTAAAACCCACTTTATGTCCATTTCTTTGCACACTTTAGCTTTTTTTTTTTTTCAGAGGGAAGACTCAGAAGGAAAGGTGTTTTCTTAGTTTCTAGAGCAGTCAGTGCTGCTCAGACAAGCACCAAGGATGCACAGAAAGATCAACTCCAAAATACAACAGCTTGCACAGAGAGAATGGCCAGAAGCCTGGAGTTCAACCACTGTGTAATGCTACTGAAGAGATTTTCTAACTGAAGATCTTTTCTAGAGCCTTTCAGACAGAGACAGCATCCCCAAAAAATTACGTACTTGGCTTTTTTCCTTGCTTTCTTCATTTTCTTTTCCAATTTCTTTTGGATTTCCTCTTCAGAAAGGACAGAGAACACTTCCAGAACAGTATCTGTTCCCTAGAGTCAGAGCACACAAATTCAAAGGTATGCAAAGCCTTGGCTGGCCCTTACAGAAAGCACCCAAGGTCTCCTCCAGCCTCCTCTACAGCTCAGAAGCAGAGCCCCCCACTACTCACATGGCAGGCCAAAAACTTGCCCATCCGGTCTGTGCCAAGAGTCACCACTCGGTCCCTCCCTTCCCGCATGATGGATCCAACCTTGCTGCACTTAACGATGCGCTACAGGGAAAGAGGAACAAACTTGGGTCTGAAAGGTCAAATGATCTTTTCAAGCAAACTCAAGAAACCTGCTGACATGGGAAGTCAAGGAGAGGGGGAAATGAACCTACAGAGTCCTGGCAGAACAGCTAGTAAGGATAATAAAGGGACAAAACAAGCATCTGTGTGAGCTACAAGCTTATCTCCAGGTGTTTTGTTGCATTTCAGATGAAAATAATTGGCAGTCTGAGTGGAAGAATAACTTTATTGGCAAACCATATCCATTTAAGAGATAGAGCTGCTTTTTATGCTACAGGGGCAGCAGAGCTCAGTCAAAAGAGGCAGAGAAGGTGAGAACAGAGACCCTTAAACAGGTCATTGAAAGGAGAGAAATACCCTGCAGAGGAAGCTGGAAAATTAGTTAACAAAGTCAGGTATCTACTATAACTACAAGCAGCCTGAGATCTGAGCAGTACCCCAGAAAGTTCTATCAGAAAGACAAAGTCAGTAGTCTCCAGCAGCAGCACAAGAAGGAATGGCTTTCTGCAATCCAATCTCACACCGTATTTCATTACAGTGCAACTCTGACCTTTATGTTTCTGCAACGCTGAACATCAGTACTGAACTCAGCAGCTGCCAACCAGCTAGGAACTATTTTATTTCTGTGTTGTTTGATGAAAGAGCACTGTTTAAATTTATACATTTGCTAGTCCTTCTCAAATAGAAAGAAAAAAAAAACTGTCAGTGGAGAATAAATTTGTGGGTGTTTTGGCACGTGTACTTCTGCTGATGTTTTGCAGATAGATGAGGCAGCAACTGCTGCTGAGGAAGTTGTTATGGAAGACAATAATTATCACATTTTCCAAAACAGGATAATTATGACACTCAGGATATAAATCATGCAAATGGGGTTAGATACACCAGCTCAGAGACAGCATGGAAAACTGATCTTACTTCCTCAGGATGCTCATCCAGTTCTAAGGTCTCATCCTCTTCTGTGTTTTCTTTTGCTCCAGGTGAAGAAGACCCTTTGCTTTTCTTGGATTCTGGTTCATCAGGATCTTTTCCCTGCTCACAGGAAAAAAAAAAAAAAAAAACAACAACAAAAGGAGTACCTTAAACCTCAAGAGCTACAGTATTGTGGTTTCTGGCTCACACTTCATTTCCTTGGAGATACAACTGGTTAACATACACTGGAGTGTCCTACAGCATTCCTGTAGGCAATAAAGTACTCCCATGATTATCATCCACCCACAAGACTGTCTTCCTCAGCTGTAAGTCAGAAAGCAGGTCCAGAAGCTGCTCTGGACCCCTCAGACATAACAAAGACATTGCTTTGGCTGTTTCCCAGAACATCCATCGAATTTTCAGCACGTTCCAGTTCTATCTCAGTTCAAAGACAAGCAGCTGGGCAGGGGGTTACACAGAGAATGTCTTACCTCCTGGATGTACGCGAGATCCCACACCCTCAGCTCACTGTCAGCGCTCCCAGTGATCAGACGCTTCTCTTTGGACAGCAAAGCCATCCCCCAGACCTGCCCAGAGGCAAAATGTGAGAAACTAATGCTTTTAACTATCAATAAAAAAGCACAGCATCTTCAATTATTTAAACCACAACCAGAGAATGGATCTAACTGGGACCTCCCCTGGGGACATGTGCATGGGAATTGTCACCCACTGCATCTGGTGACAGCTCTTGGAATGTTTGGAAGTTTCTCATTTGCTCACTCCCATTCAAACTAATGAAAGTAAAATGTATGATGATGCCAGCTTACAACTCCTCAAAGCAAGGAAAGCCCAGAGTGAGCCATGACATGCCAAGTCCCTCCAGCCCAACAGCTCCCACACATGCCCTTTTTACCTCAGCTCGGTGTCCAACCAGAGTTTTGAAGCAGTGCTGGGTGTCCAGATCCCACCATTTCACCAGTGTGTCTTTAGCACTGGAACAGAGAAGAAAAACTCAGGACATGAGGAAAGACTCCAGAGCTCACCATTTTTCTAAGTGTTAGAAATACAAAAAAATCTAAAACATGTCAAAACGTATCACAGAGCAGCTGCTCAAACAATGAATTTTGCAAACAAAAAAGGCACAGCAATGCTGCAAAAAGATATCTGTCAAGTCACTGAAGCTGACCTGCAAATATGTGAAATTGCATTAAGAAATGCATATCATCTACCAAATCAAGAAAATACTACTTTTTCCATCTGAATAAAAAAAAGAAAAAGAAAGTTGTTTTAATTTTAAACAGAACTGATTGCATGCACTTTTCTATTAAGCTAGTAAAAGGCATATTAAAAAGTAAAATATTAGTGACTGATATTTCAGCAAGAGTATCTCCTGTCAGCCATTTATTATTAAATGGATTCAGTCAACTTGCAGCTCATTTAGTTGAATAACTAAAAGTCAACTACAAATATCCCATCATCTTTTAATTAGTGTATTTACAGCTTACAAGAAAGCAATTTTTCTATCACACTGCTGTGTGAATTACACATACAGAATATAAGCCTGCTTAATTCTTCAAGATAAAAAAAAAAATAAAACAAACCAAAACTGTTTCATACATAATGAACCTGTTATCACTATTCTTTGTTACAAGAATTTTAAGTCGATGGATTTACCAGCAAGTTAAACCCTTTTCCAAACACTTTTTTCAGTATGGCCATTTCAGTTGCTCTAAGACTTGGATTCAGGCACCAGACTTAAAAAAATATGTGGATGTGACAAAATCATATTCAAAGATGTTGGTGGGTCTGAGATACCATCAGACAAGAAGGAAAATACAAATGGCTGTAGCACACAGGATGTCTAAATTGCAAGTACAACCATGCCTGCTTTCCTGATCAACAATTACTCTTAGTCTGGCTCACCAGGTGACCAACAAGTTCTTCTCCTTCAAGAAAAGGACTTGAGTGATGACATCTTTGTGTCCCTTCAGCCGGTACAGGCCACTCTCATTGATGACATCCCACACAATGACTTCTGTATCCTGGAACAGAGAGAGTGTCTCCATGGGACTGGCCCTTGTCTCTGCAAAACTTCTGCCATGAGAGTGAAAAGATTACCTGAGAGCTCACTTTCTCACTCTGAATCACAAGGATGATTAAATGCAAGTGGCTCTGCTTCCCCAAAGGTGCAGTCAGACTGGTAAATGTACCATCGTCCCAGCCTGAGACACTTTAGCTACTCTTTACTTCACAAGACTCTTCACTTTAACAGCACTCTCAGTGCCCTGCTCCTGCCTGCAGCCCCTGCTGCTCCCCCAGCTCCTCTCACTGCCATCCTCTGGCTATGGGCAGAGGCCACACTTAAAATGCTGAACATTTCAGTGCAGGTCAGCCTTCCCCATGGGGCATCTCTGTGAAAGGGTCATGGCCCAGATGTCAAAGCCTCACCTTTGAGCCAGACACCAGCCTGCCACCCAGGTGGTCATATTGCAGGGCTGTAACTGCAGCCCTGTGTCCATTGAAAGTGATAATTGATTCTCCACTGAGAAGGTTGAACACACGGATTGCTCCATCTTCATACCCAACAGCCAGGTGCAACCCATCTGGAGAGGGGCAGAGGCAACTGACTTGCTGCTTGAGACCCTTAAGGATAAGAACCTGCAATTTTTAAGAGACAAAACATAATGTTGATAAATGGCATGTCAGAGTCAGATACTTACACAGCAGAGAGAATATGGTCTACTCTTCTCCTGAACTTCCAACTGAGCACTTCTGCCACTTTATAAGTACATTTTTTCAACTTCCTGCACCAAATACAGTATTATTAACCCCATTTTCCACGGCAAACAGCAGCTAGAAGGGAAGCAATTTCTCACAATCACACAGGAAAATGGAGCAGAATGAGCCCTGGAACTCAGAACCTTACACTTCTGCCCCCACATATTAAGTGCCAGAGAGCAACAAATACTGTTTGAGAGTAAAGTAGGAAAGTTTATTACTGACTCCATTCTCTCTTGCCTGGCCTTTCTCAGGTATAGGACAGAGCGGCTTTTCCACACACTGCACTTGAACTTGAGAATGATAAAAACATCTCCAGAACAACATACCATCAGTCAGCACTCTAGAGGGTGTGAAACAAAACCAGATTTCAGTTTGTAGCGGACAGTAGTACTTACTGTGATTTCTGAATCTCACAGGAGACAGTGTGTGGCAAAGTCCTTAAACTTACAGCTCACAACCTCCCTATGGGATACAACTTTTACATGGGATGCCCAGTTCCACAGCCAAAACACAAACTCTATGACATTCCTGATTTGTCCAAGAACATCCACAGAGCCAGCAAAACCTGGAGCAGCTTTCCAGTTTCCATTACTCTTTCACAACTCAGGTTCTGAGGCAAATCAAGGCATCCAGAGAGATTCAGCCATTTTAAGACCAAGTCGACATAAAATAAATTACCCTCACAGTAAGAGCGGAGCAGCAGGACCACCACTCCCTCCCTCTAACAACTGATGGCTACAAGTTACTCCCAAAGGAAAACAAAGGTAAGAGTTGCTGTATTCCAGACATCCATTATCCAAATCACCCACAGCCTCCTCCGTTTTGTGTCTGCTGGTGCTACCTGTTGGATTTCAACAAACGCAACACTTATAAATCCCTTAAACAGAAATAACCAATTACTTTCTTGTAAATAGCAAGACTTTCTTTTAAGCACGCAACACTGCAGTACATTTTGGACTACTCAAAAGGTAACACGATGTAAAATCCTTTTAGTCCAATGCCCAGGAGAACTGGAGGCCAGCAGCGCGCTGGCCAGGAGGCAGCAGAGCTGCAGACTCACTCCATAACCCAGCCTCACGCGTGCTCACCCTTCCCCAGGGCGGGAGGCTGTGGAGGTATCGCTTCCCCCCAAATGCCTCCCAGTAACACAAGTCGCTTCGTTTCACGGGGCCCAAAAGCCTGCCGCACCCCAGCCCTGCCCCCGGCACCGCATCCCGGGTCCCACCTTCTCTCCTTTCCTTGTATCCCACACGAACACGTGCTCGCAAGCCGGCACGGCCACGTAGCGGCCCCGCTCGCCACGCAGCGCAACGAAGGCCACGCCGGCCCTGGCGCTGGCCACCAGCCCGAAGAGCGCGGCGGGCTCGTAGCGCAGGTACTGCCGCGTCAGGCCCATGGCGGCGGCGGGGAACGCGGGGCGGAGAGGGCGCGGGGAGCCGCAGCCACCACACGTGCGGCGCCGCGGGCCCGCCGCGCTGGAAGTGCGTCAGAGCGGGCCCGGCTGCCAGGGACGCCCCGAGGCCCCGCCCGGGAAGGGAAGCGGAAGCGCGGCAGACGCGGAGCTTCGCTGGGTGATGTCGCCAGACCGGCGCCGACCGGGACCCTCTGTCCGGGCGGGGCTGGCGGCGGCTCTGCGGCTGTGCCCGTGAGTGCGCTGCGGTGCCGGGGGCACGGCCCGGCCTGCGCGGGGCGGGAGCCGGGCGGGGGCCGCAGAGCGCCGGGCGGAGCGCGGTGCCGGAGTGCGGCTGCGAGCCGTGGGGCGGGAGAGGCAGGTTCTCCTCCCGCTACGGGCACGGCGCTGCTTGCGGGACACTGGGGCCTCGGCCCCCGCTCGCAGCGCTCTGTGCCCCGTTCCGAGACTGACAACCGCCGGGAGGCCCGGCAGCCATCGCGGGGGAGATACCCCGGAGACCAGCGCGCCCCGCTTCGCCTGCCTCTTGCTGCCAGACCCTGGGTTTGGCTGTTCAGCGGGGGGAAGATGCTGTGGTAGGCGAGCTCCTGGCTGGGGCCAGTGTAGCCGCGCTTACCTTGCCTTTCTCTCTCATTGCCTTTTCTCCCAGCGAAAATCTTACTTAGATGCTCTTACGGCTGTCTTTGTCCGAGTGTCAGCCTTTATTACCTCTCAGTGTGAGCTTGGATACTTGGTTGTTTTGTTGTGTTGTGTTGTTTTCCCCTGGCTAATGAATGCACTTAATAAGTCGCGTTTCACAATTACTCCTCGTGGGTGCGATCGTTTTTAAATTATTATCAATTATGAACCTCTGAAAGGAGTTAAGTAGTGGGTGTGTATGTGGCAAACTGAAGTTACTTACGTGGGTATGTTTGCGCTAGTTTGATTCACTAGTACAGTTCAGTAGTCACTATGGAAATGTAGGAGCCAAAGCGTTACCTGCCGGCAGCTGACAACTGAGTATTGGCACGTTTGAGCCTTCATCTAGCAACCAGCGTCATCTCAAAATGCTTTACTCCTTCTTGCAAAACTGATTTGGGTGACGGGGTTTTGTGCCTGAGTGCATGGATGTAAGAACTATGAGACAGTAAGTCGTGTTTGCAGCAGTTTGGAATTCACTGAACTGCAAGGGCTGTATTATTCGGGGAGAGGGAGGGGTTTTGTTAGTTGGTTTGTAAGGTTTGGGAGTTTCGGGGGTTAGGGGCATTGTGGTTTGGGAAGCTCTGTCTTTTTTCTTTTTTATGTAAGTATTTACCAGTATCTTTGAAAGAATAGGTTATACATTTCCTGCTACAAATTTGTTTTTTGGCTGCATAAAGAAATAACACTTTGTAGAAAGACTGAGTTCCTCTCTGCACTTGGGAATTTGTTCTTGCTATTTCCAAAATCCAAGATCACAAGTCAGTTGGATCAATTTAGTAGAGAAGGTGTTTTCACCTTGAATTGATGGAAGAGGTTTGTCTTACTGTATCTGCATGGCCTTATTGCATACAGGTAACAAAAGAGGGAGTGTTTGAGTAGGAAATCTTTTTTTCTGTTGTCTGCTAGCTGTTATTGCATTGTCGTCTTGTGAAAGGTCTGGCTCCACAGGACAATTACTTTTAGTGAACAGCTGGTGACCCGGTTTGATTTTTTTTTTTTTCCTTTAAAGCACCTGGAAGACTCCAGTGAAAATTGGAGTGTGACAAGTTAGCAGAGGAAGGCAGTTGTTGTTTCCATTCCATGGATCCCTTGGGTGCTCCTTCCCAGTTTGTGGATATTGATAGTCTGCCAGGCTGGAGTGATGCCTATGGGGCCAAGCAGCTGGATTGTCACCAAAGTCCTGTTGAAAAAGCTCAAACTGATGTTAGATCACCTTTTCCATACAGGAAAGACATCAATGAAAAAATAATCTTGTGGTAAGTTCGATGTGGGTCTCGTGAGTCAGTCATCACTTCTCTATTTACTGCAGGATCCATACCTTCATGTAATGATCACTGCTATAGAATAAGGCTTCTAAATTCTGTCTTCTTGAATCAAACAGTACAGATCTGGGAAGAAAATAATGTTTTTGTTCACTGTAACTTTGAAAGTCTGGGATTTTGTTCCACCATCGGTTATGCTTATAGGCAGTCCTTGATGCAGAAGACTGGAGCTGTACTTCCTACTGTATGCCTAGTATCAAAACCTAGTTGGGCACTTGGATATGAGGTTTTTATTTTTTAAAAGATATGTTTGCTGTTTACTAGCTTTTTTCTGTATTTGCTGGTGTTATTCTGCTTTCACTTTTCTGTTTTAAATCAGTCTTTCTCTCTTTCCCTCTCCCTTTCTCTCTTTCCCTCTCCCTTTCTCTCTTTCCCTCTCCCTTTCTCTTTCCCTCTCCCTTTCTCTCTTTCCCTCTCCCTTTCTCTCTTTCCCTCTCCCTTTCTCTCTTTCCCTCTCCCTTTCTCTCTTTCTCTCTCCCTTTCTCTCTTTCTCTCTCCCTTTCTCTCTTTCTCTCTCCCTTTCTCTCTTTCTCTCTCCCTTTCTCTCTTTCTCTCTCCCTTTCTCTCTTTCTTTCCTATGTTTTTTGTGGCTTACTTTTGGCTCTTCCTGCCTCTCCTTCCTCTATTCTGTGTTTTGTCTCCATGACTTTCTTCCCAAATCTAGTGATGTGGTATAGTGTGCTGTACTTACTGCAGCAGTTTCTTTCCTGTAACTCAGACACTTGAACCTGCTCTTTAGATAAATAACTCTTAACTTAATCAGTGTGAAGGGAGAAGGATTTCTCAGGGATGCAGATTCAGGAATCAGCGTGAACCTCTTTCTGGTTATTATATGCAGGAAATGGTCCTGCTCACATATTTCCTGAGCAGTTAAGTAAAGAAAGAGAGGAGTAAAACAGAGATGAAAAAAAGTGAGGAGTAAGAGGTTAAACATCTCTTATGGCTTGGGCAAACATGTGCAATTTGAATTGTTAGTTTAGTTTCTCCTTGTGCGTGAGAATCTTTATTTCTCTTCCTATGCTCTTTGATCCCAAAATCCCTGATGGCTGCTGCTGTGACAAAAAGCCGGTCAAAGTTCTGCTACTCCATTGTCTCTTATGCATCTGTGCCTTGTTTACCTTCTGCATGTCTGATCTTTGGACAGCAAAATGAACATGATCAACCTGAGGGTTCACAATTTGGGAACAAAAGAGCAGAAAACTTACCCAGCTGCAGCGTTATTCCAGGCCCACAGTGTCTGAGGAACAGCAGCTGTAAGGTGCCCTGGATAGTCTGCAAAAATAAAGAAGTACATGGAAAAAATGGTTTTTATTTTGAAAGTAATGTAACACAAGGACTGTCCTCTTATCCCCAAGAGAATATATGTGGGTTTTTGGAAGTGTTATATGCCATCAGTTTAACAAGCTGCTTTGCATGTTTGCTGCCTGAGCTGCCCTACATACAGCTGCGGCACTGCCTTTTCTACAAACATCCCTAAGTTTCTGCTGAGGCTGGGACTCTTTAAGGAACTGACATTTTGCATGCAGTCCGTCTTCATCAGGTATAGGCAAAAGATGATTTGGCTTGGTGAGCACATCAGGGTACACTACGCTGCGTGGGCACTGGAGTCCTGTTAATGCTTTCCCTGTAACTTGGCATTTCCTTGCTTGTCAGCACTGATTTGATAATATCCTGCTTAGTTGTCCATTCAGGCTGCAATAAACTGTTTCCTCAGGAAAGGAGATGTCGCGTTACTGAACTGCACGGCCATTGTAAACACCAGCAATGAGACTCTCACGGAGAAGAACCCAGTATCTGAAAGTATCTTCATGTATGCTGGGCCTGACCTGAAGGATGAGCTCAAGAAGCTCAAAGGTAAGTGGCCAGAGACATTTTTATCTTACTGAAATCTGTCCTTTCATAGTACCAAGCATCAGGATTGGGGCACAGATAGAAAAGGTAGAGCTTCCCCCAGCCCCCAATAGCTGGTATTAACATGAAAAAAAATGGGGAAACACCTGCCAACCCAGTCTCTTTTTGCTGTTCATGTTACAGATAATTGAAAATCTGTGGCAGATATTGAGTTGATGAGCCCTTACTTTGTGGTAAAATAATTTGCTTTGCTATCTGAAGCCACTTTGAGCAGTTAGCTTATCAGAACTTTTGCTCAAGGGACCAGTCTTGTACATCTAAAGATTTTATACTGTTCAGTGTGTACACATTATGAAAGACAGAAACTGAAGTTCACCATTCATGAAATTAAGTGGATTCTGTCATGCACTTTATATATCCTCTTTCAGGATATTAATACACAGTCTTTCAGAAAGATATAATAATAATAGATGGATTGATAAAACACTGCATGTCTAAATAAAGTCTTTGTGACTTCTTAAGTTGGATGGTTCATTTGTCTCTTGTGTACAACAAATGACTACTGGAAAGCTACAGGAGCAGCCCTAATGCAAGGCTATTCTAGAAATGGATGAGGTTTGCCTGGAATCTTTAATAACAAAGTTTATTGCTGATAATGGGAGATGAATACTCAGCCTTTCTTTTTGTTTTTTGGTTTTTTTTTTTTTCATCTAACAGACACTGGGAATAAGAGTTTCCTTATTTTGTGTGTGACGGACAAGAGTTTATAGTTACCCAAGGTCATACAGAAGTCTAATATGGTTTACAGATAAAAATTCCACATCTCTAGGAGCTATGGTGCTGAACTGAATTTTGAGGTCTCTGTGTGGTACTGCTCACTCTGGACAGGAGGGTACTGCTCACTCTGGATAACAGCTTGGTCTCCTTAGATAGTAACAAAATGGATATAGAAGAGCCATATTTCTAATATAAACTCTGTAGCTTAAATTACAATTGAATAGAAATCCCGTTTCTATAAAATCATCCTTTGCTGAGCCAGCTTGCTTTTTTTGTAACCTAGAAATAAAACAGGAGGAAAAGTAACCATTTTATAACAGAGCAAAACTTCAGTGTGTGCTGTGGGTGGAAATTAAAATATAGTAGGTGCTCTAGAAATAGTTAGGACCCCGCTACATATGCCAGAACTCTTCTAAAATAACTTGGGCTTCTTGTGTGCACTGAGAGGTGGGAAGAGAAGGACTGCATTTCAAGGAGTCCTAAAGTCTGAGATCTGTCAGCTCTGTAGGGGTTGTTGTGCTCAGCTTCTTAAATTCCCTTTTACCCTGCTGAGTTATGCACAGTTTTGCGTCTTCTACCACAGTGAAAACACTTAAGTCTTCTCCCTGTAATGCATTCTACAGGTTCACAACTCCCTATGAAGGCACTTCTCTTTTAATCTTGTGCCAAGAGCTTTATGGAAATCAGTTCTTCATGACACCCTACTGTTGTGTGTGGGAGGAAAGAGAGGCTGGGTTACAGATTTGGCATTTGAGCACCCGTAGTGTGTTTGTCACAGCAGCAGAAGTGGATGGAGAGCTCAGTTAAGAAATCAGTTTGGAATTCATTTGTCACCTCTGCTTCCTTTTTGCCCTCTTTCCCATTTAGCCTTGACATTTTTTCATTGGAGAGTGTTTGTGCTGAAAAAGTGAAAATGCATGGTCTATGTTTTAAAGCTGTAAAATGCATTTTCAGTTAGGTGTCACCTGCTTGATTCTTGCTGCTTGGTATATATTCACCTCTCATAGTTTCCAAGTAAAATCATGATCTGAAAGCATGTGACGTGCTGACTCTTCGAAGGCCTGTGCCTTCTTTAAGGCTCAGCTAACTTGTATGCTCTTGGGAGCAGCATCAGTTTTGATTCACACAGAAATACTACAGCCAGGGGCAGGCTTGCAGATGAAGTGCTGTTGATAGAAGCTTGCTTATCAACAAATACTTGTTGCAGTCTAATAAAGACCTTCTGTGGCAGAAGTCTTCTAGCTCCAGTGATGCTTTATCTCTGCCACACACATTATGCAGAGGATTCAGACTTTTCATTTTAAACTTGGAGAAAAGCTATTCTAATAGCTGAAATCTTATCAGATAAAAAATAGGATCTTGATTTGTTCCCAGTTTTGCCACAGATCTTGGCTTGTGCAGCTCCCCTCATCTTGTATCTTAAAATAAGAACAGTACCTACTGTTCATTTTAGTTTTTTAAGTTGTATAGACATCTCCAGGCAGAATACATTGGGAAGTATGAAGTGTGATCTGAGTACAGTTAAAGATTACCAATGCTACATCTGCTTCCCTGAATTTATTGGTTTTCCTGTAGAATTCACAACTACACTTCAATCAAACTTTCTTCTCTTTTTTTTCCACAAGTTTTTCCTACCGGCCTTTGCTTGCTCTTCACTGTTTGTGAGGCGTGAAGACCACAGAGGAAGAAAAGTAACTTGATATCTGATACATTGTTTTGTCTTTACTTTTTCAATATTGTGTTTTTTTAATTGCTTTCTTGAGCTGCCTGAGAGGCTGTGCAGGAATTCAGAAGAATATTATGCTTAGTTTTAAGTATGGTGTTTTCTTCCTTCTGATTATCCCAGAAGAAACATGGTGGAGGTCTATAGAAGCTAATGATTTGATGTGTTGGATCAAAAATTTACAGGATGCTGGCTTCAAGGCAGCATGTGGTTGCCATTAAAAAGATATGCTTAAAGTTTTGTGTAAGGAAGAGTCTCAACTTGGAGTGTCTCTTCCCATAAAATATGCTTTCATGCATGTTTCTAGCTTGCCTGAGCACTACAAGGAAAGAGTGGAGTGGGAGAGATATGAACATCCCCATTCAGTGGGCAGCTTAAGCCAAGCTGCTGCAGCACTGCTGCCTGAAGGGTGGCTGCAGCTGCTTCTTCCTTCTCATTTCCTGTTGTGGGTACCAGCAACATGTAAGAAGATCAGGTTGAAAGCTAATCCAATGAAAATATTGGTTTTCAGTCAGATCAGGAAGCTGAAGTGCAGCTGTACAAGCAGAAGGAGGAAGGTTGGAAAATACTTGACTTTGAAAGTAGGGAAAGAGGGAGACTGAAAGTACTTCTTTAGCTGTCCAGACCTGGAGTGGACTAGATTGAATGAAGAAGGGGAAGTTTAGCAGCGTTTTCTTCCATGTGCTGAAGGAAAAACACAGCATCTGTTCCTAGAGTCTGTAACTGGAGGGTGCTGTGATTGGAACAATTAAATGTATTGCTTGAACTTCCTCTCCTAGGGACGAGACAAGTAGTCTGTCCAGAGAGTATGAGCTGCATGAGGGTCATATGTCTGCCCTGTGGACATGAAGAAACTTGCAAAACAAAGCAAGCTGCCTCATTCTGGGAGCATACATTAAACAAGTGTATTATCTATTCAGTTTTAATAGCTTTGTCAACAACTGGTTTGTTTGATTAAGGAGACTTGTAATCATTTTATCCAAAAAGTGGTGTCTGTCGCTAGATGACAATGATGACAAAAAAGATGACACTCACACAGTCAAGTGTCAGGACACAAAAGAAGGAATTTTTTTTTTTTAATTTCAATATTTATAGATTTTGAGCAATGACCAGGGATTGGAGAATGAGGTTACCACCTCTCTGATCCCACTGGTCAAAGTAGAAGTCCATGAAATGTCTCTTTATTGGAAAAGAATGCATAAACAATCTTTGTTTATGTTACAGATCATGGGAAACCGTACTTACAAATATGTACACCTCAGAAGGCTGTAAAAATCCAAGACAACAGGTGTCCCCAAACCAAGTTGTTAAATTCAGAAGGACTTTTTGTTGCTAGCTGCTTGGTATATTTGTGCATCCGTTCTCTGCACATTATTAAATAATTTCTTCCTTTGCTCTGTAAGTAGTGTAGTAAGCACTGCAATTAAGACAGAATTTCTAGCAATATCTGGTTAGTCCTTATATGCATAGTTTTAAAATTGAGAAGAACAAGCACAGTTCTCACCTCCTCAGCCTGACTAGGTGCTAAGCAGCTGGTATGAGATCAGATGCTATCCTTAATATTTGATGTCCAAAACACCGACTTCTGTGTATGAAGTGGAGTTGTCTGACTGGAGGAAGACAGAGGCTTGAATACTTCTGGCTTTCTCACCATGACATGGACACTTACCCTCATGTTTTCCCACACCAGGCTGCAGGACAGGCGAGGCCAAGCTGACGAAAGGATTTAACCTGGCCGCGCGATTCATCATTCACACGGTGGGCCCCAAGTACAAGAGCCGGTATCGCACGGCGGCCGAGAGCTCCCTGTACAGCTGCTACCGCAACGTGCTGCAGCTCGCCAAGTAAGCACGGCACAGCTCACACTGTCTGGGGCACAGCGTCCTGGAAACTCAGCTCTGCACAAAGGTCTCACCTCTGTGAATGCCTTCCCGAGCGAGCTGGGTCTGGTTAAGGACATGAGAACATGGCTTTGTGGTGTGCTTGATGCCTTTGGCTACATCTGCTGCGGTGTAGATAGAACGCGCAGAGAGATCTGGGCTGGTTCGAGTTGTGAAACGGGGTAGCTGGAGCTATGCAGCATGCAGTTCCTCAAAAGAGAAACATTAATAATTGCTTTGGGTTCTTTGCTGCAACAAGTGTTCAATTGCAATTTCATGTGTGTCTGCAGCCGTGTGGACCCACCCATGGGCAGATCTGACTGCTGTGTCAGTTGATGTGTTTGGCTTCTCTGCCCTTGTACAACAGACAGCTAAAATTCTGAGTCAGGGTATAATGTTATTTCTGTATCTACAGTTGCAGCTGCTAGGTTTGGCTAGGTTTGTAGTTTTTTCCCCTTTCATCTGCAGTATTTTCTACTTCCTCTTAATTAACAGGGGTTTTTCTTCCTATTTTTCTATGTTCTGTTCTTCTCCTGTGACAACTGTTGTAGTGACAGCAGTCACAAAATACACCCAAGCAAGAGCAATGTCAGAAAGCATACCTAAGAATTTTTTAGGGTTGAGAAGATCAATTCTTCTAAGGTTGGATTTGTGTTACAGAGCAATAGTAACTGTTTCATACCCAAGATTACAGCTATGTTTTTTAGTGTGTGCTGGTTTTGTTCTGCCTCAGAAGTTACAAGCCAATTCTGGCCTGGATTGAAACATGTTTAAAACTATTTTTAAATTCTTATACTTCTGCATAACTGAATGTCAGTCAATCTGTTTTGTAAACTAACTTTTGATGTTTGTGGAATTGTCTACCATCTATGAGCATGCTCAAACTCCTTTGATTACTGTTGGCAGCAGCTCTGCTTTACTCTTCTGAAAATGTGGCTCAGTGCTGGAAGCATCTTACTGGTTTTAAAGTATGTGTCACTCCATTCTGATGGTTATCTAATCATACCTAAGGTGGAGTAAGCCACCTTGACCTGTGTCCAAACCTCTAACAAAACAAAATCAATGGTCAGGTGGAGAAACAGTAGTGTGTATGCATTGAAGAGCACCTTCTTTTTCCCTCCTTCTCCTTACTGTCATTCCTAAACAGTAACAAAAGTATTTTGAGCAAGGATTGCAGGGAGTTTGAGAGAAGAACTGCATTCAGGATATGAGGAACTGTAGGAACAACATAGCTGAGGTGGAAGGAGAAATCTGAAAACAAGCACCAGAGGAAGCAGTGGGGAATAATTAATGGTTTTCTCTTCTACTTAATGAAGGGGTGTGCATCTTGCCAGGGAAGAATCCCCCTACAGAAAACTGAAAGAGGATTACTGCTGCTTAGAGACAGGGAAGAAATTAATGGTGCTCCCTTCTGTCCTGACAGACATCTGTTTGCACCTGGCTGTCTATTCATTTGTTTCTCTTTTTCTGGATTCCAGGGAACAGGCAATGTGCTCCATAGGATTTTGTGTCATTAACACTCTGAAAAGATGCTACCCCTTGGAAGATGCAACCCACATAGCACTACGTAAGTGTGTTGGAAAACAGCATAAACTGGGTGGCAACAGGTCACTTACCTCTGACAGATTCCTCTTGAAATGGGGAAACCTTATTTTAGGGGTCTGTGGTTTATTAGAGCCTGTAAAAAGGCAAGGCTTTCCATGGTCGATCATAAAACGGAAGATAAAAGCAAATTATCCTTTCTCTTAGTAAAGATCTCTGGGATCTCATCAGTAAAGATCCATGGGAATCTGTGCTGGAACTTGCATTCTTCAATGTATTAATTTATAACTTGGAAAAGATGCTAAAAGAGACAGAGAGTTTGCTGGTAATAGAAATTTGTTCAGAACAGCCAAGATGAAGCCTTACTGTTGAAGGCCGACTCGAGCAACAGTGAATTTCATCTTCTCTTTTGGTGTCATCAGCACATCCAAATGTAAGGTGGTATCCTTCCCCTACTGACCCACTCCTGCAGGCTTCTGCCCTTGCATGCAAAGTGACGAGCTGATTTTAGGCAGCAAAACATCAAGATGATAATAGTTCCATGAAAAAACCAGCTTGGAGGAGCTCAAAACAGCAAGCTGAGTAAGACACAACAAAGTTAAGAATGTTTTGCAATCTATCAGTGCTTTGTTCAGCCTTTAAAGCTGCACATTGAAAAAGAATATAGTAGACACAGAAGTTGAGGAAGTCAACAAGAATAGAAAAAGGCAAGAAATAGTGAAATGAGCTCAAGATTTTTTCAGACTGGAGTATCCTGAACTTGAGGGGAGTGTGATAGATGTCTAAACTCATAAATGGCATGGAAATGGTGAAGAGTAATCAGCTGTTCACTGTCTCCCAGAATAAGAACCATCAAACCATGCCAGTTCAGAACAAACAAGGGAAAATATTCTTATGCTCGTTATTTGTTTTATGGAAATTCTCACTAAAAAGCATTGCTAAAAGTTTTCAAATTTCCTTGTGCTTGAGAGGAAACTATATTAAGAAAAAAATGAAGACCACTGAAAACACATCAGAAAACATCCTAGATTGAAATTAAATAAAAATGCTCAAACAAGAATATTATATACTCTTGTATACATACTTATATATTTTCACCATCTGTTTTGGCTTTTTCACATGTTCACATACATTCAGAACTGTCTGCTGTGGAGCTGCACAACTGCATTTGTTGTGTTAAGTAATGTCATAGTCAACACAATTACACAGGAATTTGTGTACAGTAGTACACAGGAAGTATTTGAAAATAGCTCCTTTTTTTACTCTGCTGTCTCTTGAACTCCCACAAAGGTATTCTCTGTAGATAACTTCTTTTATTGCTGTCTTCTGTTGTCTCTGTAGGTCTGTGCTACTTGATGAGATACTCCCATACCAATCAATTTGTTTGGACACATTCTCTCATGATTTACAAGCAGAATTTTTATATACCTCTTTGGTACAGCTGGCCCCAGAGATTTTGTGTTGCTGAGCCTGCTTTGAACCAGCTTCTACTGTAGCTTGCTTATATTGCTTTGCTGATAACTTAGAGCACAGTGACTTGTTCTAAGAATGTCTGGTTTTAGCAATTTGGACAGGACTGTCTAGAGGAAGGATTTGGCTTGATTTTTCAGGGCCACTGAATCACACTTCACAGTCTAAGGAGAGCCTAGTAAGCTAAAATCAGAAAGACTTATTCTCTATTTGTCTCTCTCTCTAAAGTCAGCATCAGGAGAGAGTGGAGGTGGAATTTCCAATATGCCTAGCAATCCATTTTAAACCACCTCTTAATCCACACTTGCCTACAGCCTGTAGAGCTATTTAGTATGAGGAGAGGTGTATCTCTCTTCTGCAGTCTGAGTTCTTCACTTGTAGCTGTGTGTGTAGATTTCTCAGCTGTGTCTGTAGATATTTGCTAACTACATTTAATCTGCTTCCTTGCAGGCACAGTTAGGAGATTTCTGGAGGTTCATGGAGAGACTCTGGAGAAGGTGGTGTTTGCTGTCTCTGATCTTGAAGAGGTATCTTCTTGGCATTCATTCCACCAAAATTCCTGGGCATGATTGATCTTCTCTGCAGCAGTAAAGCTGGATTTGGATTTTCCTTCAGATCGCATAGACTTTTGTTCTTGCAGCATCTTTCTGTCGCCTTCTTAGCACAGCCTCTTTTCCAGAACTGTTCATGCTCTTAGTAGTCACTGTGGACACTGAGGATCTTTCTGCTTCTGGCTTCTGTGTTACTGCGCTGTGGACAGGGAACAGTATGGGAGGTGGTAGCATGCAGTTCTGCTGGATGCTATCTGTTAGCCAGAAAGGAAATTCCTGACACAAAATTGCCTCTTTATACAAAGATGTGCTTGAAGAAAGCCAGTTCAGCATCCCTACAGATCACCAACAAAGATCTGAAATGCTGCTTGCTTTGTTTGAATAGCAAACTTGACGTTTAGTGATCTCTGTTCTGAGAGATGCAGACAGTTTGAATATCGGCTTTCCTTGTACATTGAATTTGTTCCTGTGCAGAACACTCACACTGTGTTCAGGTTCTATGACATATGGATAAGGAAAATAACTAAATTGTTGGAGGTCATAAAACTGCGAATCAGTTGGAGAGAACCCAATAAGTAATACATTCTGTAGAGATTTTCACAATTTTTCTTTATGTGGGGAGGGATTTTCTTTTTTCCCAGGCAGATCACTAAAGGTGATCTGTGTTAGTAGTGCATTTTAACGTAAGCAGCATTTACTGAAATCTGTTATCTGTGCTTATTTTAACTTCATTACAAAGCTAAAGTATCTGCAGTCTGCCTGAGTTCATGCAGGTTTTAGCAAAGCCCTCTCAAAATCATTTGCCAGTGTGGCAAAAAATCCCAAAAAGTTAACCTTTATCAAGGTTACTTGATAAAGTATTCCCAGCTCAAAAGCCCAAAGTAACCGTTGAGGGAGGCAGTACTTTGCCTCCAAACTGCTGAGAGGTTCTCTGCTACAAAGGCAGACGCTGTTTAAGTGAAAAGCACAGATGCATAATAGACCCTTCACACATTTTTCTTATTTGTAGGCCACTTACCAGAAGTTGCTGCCTCTGTATTTTCCGAGATCGTTGGAAGAAGAGGCCCAATCCTTGCCTTACCTCCCTGCAGATATTGGCAATGCGGAAGGGGAGCCGGTAGTACCAGAGCGGCAGATCAGGATTACCGAAAAGCCAGGAGTTCCCGATGGTGAGTTGGGAGCTGGGCTTTGGAATAAGTATCTCTTTGTGAGAAAGTCAGTGGGAAAAACAGAAAATGAAGGAGAGTGATGTTTTCCTTCCTCAATTCACCTAAGTCAGGTTATAATGATTTTAGTTCTCAAGCTGCCTCACTGGCTTCTTGTGTTCCCTAGCAGTAACTGCAGAAGAGCTGTTCTGTCTTTTCCTTTCTTGGTGGAAGAGGTGGGTGCATTCCCTTTGTAAATTTTTTCCCCAGAGTGATTAGGATCTTTGAAGGTGTTTTTGCAGAATCTTGTGCCAGCCCCTAATTGAAAAAGGTATTATGGTTAATGGTCTATCATGTGCGTTAGCAGTGTTGTTTATGTATTAGCAAATGTTGTCTCAAATGATCCCATTCTATTGATACAGTAGAGATACAGTGCATCCAACTAGTAGATGGGCAATGAAAACTAGCAGAAACTCCCGAAGAGATATAAAATAACTAGAGGAACACAGAGATCAGTGTTTGGAAGTGGCTATCAAAGTTCAGTGAAAGTGTGTTTGTAAAGAGGTTGCCTAGATGTCAGGGTGGAGGTGAGATACAGGTAGCAAAACAATATTATATATTAACAGACACAGTAGACATGTTCTGCCTTACTTGTTAAGCAGTGATGTGCAAGTTTTACAGCCTTAAACTATCCAAGGCAGATAATTTGGAATTAATTTCAATTTTCTGCTTTTGCATAGCAGCTGGGATAAGGCTGAATGTTTGATATTTGTTGCTGTGGCTGATCAGTGTGAGGAATTCAACCACTAGCTAATAATGTGTGAAATTACTGGATTTGTATAGGTAAGAGCGAATTTGTATAGTGAAATACTGCACTCTTGTTCCATTGCTACTATAGCATGTCATGCTAAAAGGGGAAGTTCAGTTCCTGTTCAGATTGCCCAGAGAGACAGTGCTAGAAGTCTTAGCAACATGCCTGGATGACAACTATTCAGTGGAGCATTCCAGTATTGTCACCAGCAAGTGAGCCAGTGCTCTTCTATTTCATCACCCAGCCGTGTTGTAAACAATACTATAAAAATAGCTACATTCAGATCACTACAGCGTTTGTTCAGGAAGTGTTACAAGAAGTGAGCCCTTTCTACAGTACAGCTTCTAAATTAAATAAAGCTGCAGCATCTGTGCCTCTGCATGCTAATTTTCCCCCTTTTGATAAGTAGGATGCCTGTAAAGCTGAAGTCACTCTCTCCAGAACTTGTTTTTTGGGAGAGTAAACCCTTTCTTATGAGCTGATGACTAGGACTTCCCAGTTAGTTTCCAGGCAAACCAACATTTTACAGGAGTGGTTCTCAGTGCCATGCTGTCATCTGCCAGTGGTACTGGTGAGCTGTCAGAACCACATCATGGTACCTCAGGGCTTTTGTGTTAGTCTGTAGTGTAATGACTGTGTGGTTTCACTGGGACATGTAGCAGTCCAGCAGCAGCATTGCAGTCCTGTACACAGTGCAAACATTTTATACCATCTTTGTTTCCACTGCAGATGCTTCAGACGAAGAGGGTCTGGAGGCAGATTTGTCTTTCATTGGGTCCCATGCTTTTGCCCGCATGGAGGGAGACGTTGATAAACAGAGACGCCTCATCCTTCAGGGACAGTTGTCAGAGGCAGCACTGCAGAAACAGCATCAGAGGAAGTGAGAACTTGCTTGTTCATGTGAATATTTGTGTTAGTTAGGACCAACCCTTACAAATGATGGTTTTTTTATCTGTAAAGCCTCATCTTTCAGCAAGCAGATACTGGTAAAGCCTGGTGTCACCCTGGATTGATGTAGTAGCATCCTTGGCCTGAAGGGAGAAGGGGCGGAACAGTAGGAGAAAAAAGAGAAGTTTGTCATGAACACTTTAGCACGTTCAATGCATCCAGCCAGCTGCCTTACCTGTTTGCCACAAGATGTCACTGTTTTGTCACCACTTTTTGTAGTGGGATCCCCTGCTTTTGGTACTGCCCACTTGTTCCTGAGGCTCTGCACAGATAGAAAAACACTTTTGCTTCCTTTCGATAAGTAAAAGAAAGCTCAGGCTTTCTCCCCCTCCCTGCCCTGGTACCCTAACATGCATAATCGCTTCTTTAGAAGGTAATTCCATGCTGGACACCTCTCAAGGCTCCATGTTGGCATGTTTTGTCAGATGAGGCACTAAGTTGTTCACCAGTTGTTCCTGAAACTGGTTGCTGCATGGTTGTGTTTGACATCTAGGCTTTTAAAGGAAATTTTCTTTTTTTTCTGTCTTTTAAACACTGACATATTTAAATGGAAAAACCACTGAGATTTTTTCAGCCCAAATGCAATGCTACTACTGTTACTGGGTGACACATATTAATATGTATTAATTGCCTAAGTGAAAATCATTAAGTGTGTAACTAAGACACTAGATTTTATTTTTAACACTTTTTTCTTTAAGAACTTGGTAGTTGCTCCACAGATCAGAAAACAGCAACATCATAGTCAGAAAAAACTTGTTCTGTCCTTCCCTTCTCATATAGCTCTTCAGGCTTATACTGCTAATCCAAAGAGGGATTAGAGCTGACCAGATGTTTTTGACTTTCTAGTTATAATCGCTGGCTGTGTCAGGCAAGAGCTGAAGACCTCTCTGACATTGCTTCTCTTAAAGCTTTGTACCAGACAGGTAAGTTTGGGGGTACTGATGACTGATTTATGTTGTCTTAGGGTAAAAATATTTTCTATGGACTTGCATCTGCCTTGCAATAGGTCATGCTGAAAGCATAGCTGGAGAGTTTCTGGAGAGAAAATCTGTTCAGCACTTTGGCTTATCTCTTAGGCCTCATGAAAATCCAGAGCTTACCTTGATCTTTGTGTAAATACCAAGGCTGTGTGATACCTTCTGCTCAGTAACAGCAAATTTCAATTCTTTTCTTTGCCTTAGACAAAACTCTGTGGGCTGCAGGAGGTCCATGAGGCATGCTCTGGGAATCTGTGCATTGGAGTTCAGAGCCTGGTTTCTAGGAATAATTTTGCTTTGGTGGTAGAATTGCAAATGAAGGTTTTTTTTAAATAAAACCCATGTTATTATTTGATATTTATGTAAATATGGAGTACACAGGCAACATAAAATTGCAGTCCTTAAGTTTCTCAGATGTGATACATTGGAGTTTTTATCAGACTAGGTACTGGTATAGTGAGAGCAGTAACTAAGCATATTTCCTCTGTTGGAAACCAGATGCATTGCAAAAGTTCTGAGCTGAGGCTCTTTCTCCCTGGTTTGAAAGGGCCCAGCTACAAAAACTGGCATGACAGAGAAGTTGAGACATCTTTCTTTTGTAGGTGTAGATAACTGTGGCCGCACTGTGATGGTGGTGGTTGGAAGGAACATCCCCGTAACATTGATAGACATGGAAAAGGTAAGGCTTTGTAAAACTAGAGTTGTGTAGGTTACATATGAATGTTTTGGATGGAAAAGTCTGATTGTAAGGATAATTCAGTGTTAATACTAGAAACATCATTTGTAGAAGACTTAATTATTTTTATAGACAGATGAAAATATATACCCTTACAGAGCTATGTGTGCATTGGACTGACACTTTTCATGGAGGCTGTTTTTAGAAAAAACAGGGACTCCTTTTTCTTCTCAATAAGAAAGAGAGTTACTGTGCTTCTGTAACTGCCAAGATATGAAGACTGGAACATAATGAGTTAAAGGTAGTTTTCAGGGAAACAGCAAGAATATATCTCCATCTGTAAGGTCAGATAAAGCAAAGACTTCCAAGTTATTACAGTCAGGTTGAAGACTTGGAATGTTGGCCTTGCTTTTGTAGCTGAAATGTAATCCTGCCATCCAGCCTCATGATTCCTGATTTTTAGATGAAATAAGGGAAGTATATTAAGATGCAGTGCAACTGTGAAAGAGTTCTTTGCAAATATAAATTTTGTTTCTTTCTGCCTCAGGCTCTTCTGTATTTCATCCATGTTATGGATCATATTGCAGTGAAGGAATATGTCCTGGTGTACTTCCATACGCTCACAAATGATTACAATCAACTAGACTCCAACTTCCTGAAGAAACTTTATGATGTTGTTGATGCCAAGTGAGTGTCAATAGGAAAAGAACATGTTCTGGTCTTCCTCTGTGCTATGCAAATATTTGTTATTCCCTGAATCTGGTTTCCTATTTATTTCTGAGGGAGTTTGGCTGGGACAAAGACCTAAATAACTAACAAAGGCAAGAAGAAGGAAGAGTGTTTTTCTTTCTTTCTCAAGTCCATCTTTTTAATCAGAAATTCTGTCCTCTGTAGTGTCCCGCTGGAGTTGTTAGGGAGGCACTCTGGTTGTCTTGTCTGTCACAATACAGAGCTGGAGCTTTTGGAGCCTGGCTTTGTTAAAGTGTGTTGCTGGTTGTGAGAGGAGAGGTTTGGGTAACAGTGGCAGTCATAATTTGTCCTTAATTTTCTTTCACTTCCTACTTGAAAGAAGAAGTGAAAGGCTGTGATGTCTTTAACTGAAAAATAACCATTTTGCCTTTTTTTTCCTCCTCTCTTTACATTTACTTTTTGGTGTCTGCCCATACATTAGATCTAACTTTATAAATTTACATCACAAGCACTTAAGAAAAATAGTCTCTTTTGGCAGTTGGCTTGTGTAGGTGACCTTTGTTAGAATTCACTTTTTAATATTTTTTTTCTCTGAACCAGGTACAAGAGGAACTTGAAGGCATTGTATTTTGTCCACCCAACATTTCGTTCAAAGGTAAGGTAAATCTTACCAGAAGAAAAGTGTATCTTGCATGTTGGTGGAGTAGAACGTAAGTCTGTAGCATGAAGAACATGGAGACGTATAGAAGATTCCCAAAATTAGGCAGTATCTTCTGGATCCACAGTCAGAACTTGAAATTCATCCCATCTTTGATCTAGCTGCAATCTTCCAACCTTTGTCATAAGATGAACACAATTTGTGTGCACTTACCAGAGAGAGGAGGAAGCTTTGAATCGTGTTTCTTTCAAAGGGCAGCATCTTGTCATTTCTCCTACTGGCTGGCTGGCAGGGTGATGAACCATGACCAAACACTCAGGGAATTCTTTTTTGTGTACTTCATCTCCTGAATGTTTCACCTTTTCTTTCACCACAAGAGGTATCACGTGTGTCCTGTGTGTCACTTCAGAGCTGTCCTGGGAAGGGCAGACAGCAGTCTCAGACACCAGTGAGATTAGTCAGGCTTAGAGTGGAGAGCAGCAAAGAAAGATGGGAAGGATGCCTTTGATGGAGTGCAGAAAAAAACTCCTGTTAATCCACCAGGAGACAAAAAACCTGAACTTGTCATGCACTAGGTTGTTACCCTTGGCTGGGATCTGTGTGGGGCAACAGAAGATGGAGCTGGTTCCTTTCTGGACTTCACATCCACTACTCCTATTGCAGCAGCATGGGAACTTCAGATGAACTAAGTGGCAGCAGCAGCCCTTCATAGAATTTTTGTTTGTCCAATTAAAACAGAAATCTGATCCTCCATGTTCATATCAGATTAACCTCTGTGTTTATTCTGCTTTTTGCTGACATTAATCAAATTTGAGAAAATTATATGCCTGAAAAAAACACATCTGTTTGCACATGTGCAGAAGAATTTTTTTGACTGCTGAATTTCCAGAGTCCTTTCTTTGCCTGTGCACAGCTGGGATACCATGAGACTTGGAGCTTTCTTGTTTTTATGGAGATAAGACCGAGGCTTCCCAACAGCATAGCTTCCAGTTTCTGTTAGGTTATTAGTTACTGCCACAGGATACAGATCAGAGGTCTGTGTCCTAGAATTAGAGCTTCCAGCTCTGATGCTCATAAAAAATGTAGGAGCTGGCGTAGAACATTAGTAAGGTCACAAAGCTGAGTGGAAAAGCTGAAGCTAGGAAGTACTAGTGTTTTAGATTCTCAGCAGCACTTCACCCCCCCCCCCTCTTCCCATACATTTCTGTTTAGTTGAGAAACATTTTTTGTTGTTGTTGGAGGATGACAGCTCATCCTCACTGGTGTCTGTTGACATCTTGTCTGTCCCTTTGGAAACTGCAGTGGGACTCAATAGATCTGTAGGCGAAGCAGATGGTTGGTGGGAAGCAGGGAGGGTGAGAGACACAGAGTTCTCTAACTTTCTGGAAATAGTATTGGTTTGTATCCTATTCTGGCAGCACAGCTGGAGGCAAAAGAGAATGTGTATCTATGTCTTTCTGCCAATCTTTTCTATAACTGGAAGGCAAGCAAGATTGCTTCTGACTGTTGCATGGACTATCAGCTTTTGATGGGGAATATGCAGCAGAAAACATTGTGAAGAAGATGGCTGCTAAGAGGGAATTATTTTTCTCTCCCCTCCTTTTTTTTGGCTCTTTCAGGGCTCTTGTACCCATGGAAGATTGCTAACTTCAAATTTCAAAAAATCAAATTTCAAAAGCTTCAAATGTCTTCAAAAATGTTTGACGCATTCATCTTCCCATTTGGATCACTTACTTGCTTCCTCCCCTAGAAGTTGTAAGAAGTATCCTGTGCCTCAAAATCAAGAGTATGGCCTGTGCATTCATTGGACTTCCCAAACACAGCACCCTTGTACACAGATCTTAAATGTCTGGCATAAATTTTCTCTTTCACAGCAGGGTTGAATCCTGGCACAGTGGATGGCTGCCATTAGTTAGAGTCACTTTTGCTCATTTATGGGCTAAAAGCGATCAAGAGGCTTTTCATCATGTCTTTTGGAAAATCATACGTCCCTAGAAAACCAGCATAGTTCTCCATGTGCTTTATGGTGCCAATAATGATTCTTTGTTCGGTTTCTAGGTATGAAACTGTTGTAAACGATGTGTTTTCTGAGGGTAATTGCCTGTCTAGAATACATGGAATTTGGTGTGCAGGGGAGAAGGTTCAGCAGTTATCCTAAAGCAAAGATCAACTGAAGCAGGATGCTTCTTGTGATCTGTGAAATGGAGCTGTGCTTGCCATGAAATGGTAGTGCAGATGTCAACAGTTTTGTAGGCTGGAGTGGCTCTTGCTGCAAGAGCACTTCGCTGCCAGGCCTCAGATCAAGGTATCCATGAAGTGCCATCACAAGTTCCTTTGTACTCTTGCAAAGTTCCTCCTGCTTGTTTTTGATAAAGCTGCTGATAGATAAATAAAGGGCTTTTGGAGGCATTTTTATGTGAATTGTCTCAGCTCCCATCTTCTGAGAGCTCTCCAAACAAACTTTTTCAGTGCTTGTATTCTGAACTGAACTATAAATGGCTGGATCTGAAACAGTCTCACCCAGAGTAATTCAGTTTTCATTAACTGGCTGTGAATCAAGAATGTTCCAAAGCTGAAACATACCCGAAGACTCAAATTAGATATTCATAATCATCATACTCTTTGTATTTATCATGAACAATTTTTGGTTTATTTTTCTGTAAAGGCCCTAAAAGCAGTTTCTTGAGATCAGATGCCAATGGAAAGGTTGTTGCAAATCACTTGGGTTTTATTTCTACACAAGATCCTTCCAATTGGAATAAAATTTCCCAGATTTTAGTAAATTTCTCTTTGAGGTATGCCCAAATTAAGAGGTTAGTGACACAGCTAATCTGTGGTGCTGTTTTTTTTGTGGGAGACATCTCATACATTTAAGTATGGGTTTATAGTTTGGCAGAGTGACTTTGACAGCCTTTTATTTTGATTCAGGATATCAGGACATGAAAAATGAAGGGAAACTTCAGCAGATGTCTAGATATTTAACTTTCTTTGGCTGCTCTGGTATAACTTACTCTGCTTTCAGTGCATTAACAGAGATTTGATTTAATTTAAAGTTCCATGTCCTGCTACGAGTGAGAAAATAGCTGCTCTTATATTACTGTTTCTATAACCTGTGATTATCAAAAATAGAAATAATAGAAAAATTCTCCAGAAACGTTTCTGCCCCACTCCCTTCTCTCTGTGTTCCTGGGTAAGATGCCAAGCTGCAATGACTTGTATAGTGAGAGGAAGGAGGGGAAAAAGAAAAAACACTTTTCCCAACAGCAGTTTTTGTGATGGTTGCAAAAAATATCCCCTATTAGGCTTTTATATATTAAACATCCTTAGCAATTATGTTTAATGATTGTAATTCATAACACACCTTGAAATCCATGCTACTTTGGTGCAAGATTGAGAAGGTGTTTTTCACTCATTAAACTGTCACTTAGAGTCACTCATGAGAGGTCTTGTTAGAACAATATAATGAATAATGCATGCCATTAAAATCTGTCTCCCTGCTTTCTGCTAACATAAATCTCTAATTCTGCCCTCAAAATAATGAACTGATTTCAAATGTTCTGTTGCGTTTTTTACTTCCTTGTCTCATTTTAATTGTTCTTTTCTCATTAAAATAAGCTGTCTTGAGGAGGCAGTACAGTTATTCCAGGACAGTTTTTAGGAATTGACTTTTTTTAAAATGTTGTATTCAGGCAGATCATTTTTACTGACTTAATCTTAGAGTTTATTTGAAATTCTTGCTTTCCTCAAGGCTTTTCTTGCAGTGTTGCTTCTTTTCTGTTAACTTCCTGCAGTCAAAGCAAAATTTTCAAAAAGAATGGCAGAATCGTCAAAGTTGTAAAGGACATTGGAGGTCATCTGCTCTGATCTCTGGCTGAAGAAGAGTCAGCAAGAGCTGGTTGCTCAAGACCATATGATTGATCCCTACTATGAGCATTTGTGACCTGTAGAACAGGTTTTTTCTTTTCCCTCAGGCTTCCAGAAAAAGAATAGAAAAGAAATAAACAATATGTAATACAGTACTTAATTTTGGAGAAGGTGGATTGAGAAGGTAAAGCTTGTGCAGTCAATCTAAGCAGGATTAGATTGCTGTCTTACTAGTCTTCAAAAACAAAAATTCCATATCCTGTTTGTACCCAAAACAGACAGAGATGTAAATATTTAAAGTAAAATCTTGTAGAATAAGTTGATAGGCTTATTCTTGTAGAGTTAAATTAATAAGGCTTTGATAAAAAAGGTGGTAAAACCAAAACTCATTCAGACAACCCATAGCAGAAGGGAGATTTCAGTACAGTCTTTGAAAAGACAGAAGTCTCCATTTCTCATGCTCTAATTGGACTTTCTTTCAAGTGAAAACTTGAATGTAGAGGGTAGTAAATGGTTCCAACACAGTCAAATAGGTAGTTTTCTGAACTGGCTATACTTGGAGTGAAAATGTGCCACTCTACTGATAGGGTTTTGAGGACAAATACCAGAATAGCTGTCACTCCTGGACTGCAGAAAGGGACCTTAAGCTGGCATTTGGGGAGGAGTGAGTGTGGAGTCAGAAAATACTGGCTTGAAGCTCTCAAGACACTGCTTGCTGTCAGTTAGTGGTACATACTTCCTGACCTTGTTGTGTTACGGCAATAATTTTAGTGTTTCAAGTTCAACTCTAGCCTGTTTCACTATGTTACACTGAACTGGAAGGTTTTGAAGCAACACCTTGTTAATTGGTTTTTGTGGGGTTTTATTTTCAGGTCTCAGCATGGTTTTTCACAACCTTTACAGTCTCAGGGCTAAAGGACAAGATCCACTATGTGGAAAGCCTTCAGCAGTTGTTCACAGCCATACCCCCAGAACAGATTGACCTTCCCCCTTTCGTCCTCGAGTATGACGCCAGGGTAAGTGACTGCCCGTGGCCACCATGAGTCTCTGCCCTAAGAACAGTTCTTGTGCTGCTCCCATTCTGCTCTGCAAGAGCTTTAAGGGGGCTGGCTTCCACATGTTAAGAATGGGGAGAAGGAAGAGGGAAGGTTCCTGGAGAGTCTGTGCTGTTCTGTGCATAGTGATTCTCTGTATTTTTTGTCTGCATCAGCCCAAGCAGAGGGCTTGGCTAAGGAGGCAGCTTTCCCATTAGAGCAGTCTCCTATGTGCACATACCCTTCTTCAGCCAAGAACTGTAACATAACACACTAACAGCCTGTGGAGAAGATAAAATTTGTGTTAGCTGCTGTACACCTTATACTAAGTGGAAAAAAGAAATAGTAGCTGTGTTTCATCTTCCCTGCCCCACATGCTAACAAGCATGCAGGAAAAGGGAAGGAAAAAAAAACAGCAGGGAAAAATGGAACAGTAGAAAGGTGCCCTGTCTTTGTACAGGACCCTCTTCCTCTTCCCTTCTGCACCTCAGTTCTCTAACCAAATGGTGGCATGAATATGGCTTGCATTGGAAAGATCATTTCAAAGACTATGTGATGTAACTCCAAAGCAGTAGCCAGAGCTGTGTGTCTGCATTAGAAGCTTTGAGTCACTGGCTTATGTGGCTTCCTGGTGTCACAGCTTTGGTTTAATGGCAAAAGTTTAACTTGCACTTTCTGCTTAAAACACAGGCAAAACCAAGGCCTGTGTTTGTCTGTATACCAGCACAGTCCTCTCCTGGGTGAGTTGTGGCACTCACTGTACTGATGGAAGACAAAGCCAGAATACCTAGTTATTTCTGCCTCTGTGGCACTATCATTGCACCAAGGTGTTTTGGAGAAGACTTCTGTTTAACTGCTTACTCTGTTCTCATTGCAGGAAAATGGGCCTTATTATTCTTCTTATCCTCCATCCCCTGACTTGTGATCTGCAGTCCTGTGATGCTGCCAGTTTCCCATGGATCCAATGACCTGATGCCTGCCAAAACCTGTGCATTTACCCATGTACAGAATTCAGAGAGAGGGTTTTCCTCCCCCAGCTCTGGTATTTTTTTACTGATGAGATATTTTCAAGCACTCAAGCAATCAGAGAACTTTATGCCACTGTGAACTGTACAACTATTTCAAATATATTTATCCAATGGAAAAGCTGATTTAAGGATCACTAGATGAGTTTGTTTGTTTGTTTGTTTTGTTGTTGTTGCTGCTGTTGTTTTTTGAAGCTGTTACATTATTTTTCTGAAGAGGCTTTCTCTTTTCTGGGAAATCCATCAAAAGCACTTGATCATGTTTTTAACTGTTACTGTTTTCCAGCTCTGTTTGTAATACCCATTTCTGACTGGTCTGTACGAATATTGTGTAGTACCAGCCTGACACATCACTCATCATATGGTCTGTGTTTCACATCTGGTTACTTTCCTTTTCTATTAGTACTGATTACTTTAGGCTTGACCCAGAAAAACTATCTGGAATTGGGAATGCCATGTCTGCAGGCCAAAAGAGCACTACAGCCAAGCCAACATTACTCCAGGATTTAGTCCCATAAACTGCTAGGTGAGCTAGGAGCCTTGAAAAAGTCCCTGTCAGTTTTCATTGGATGATGTGAAGGACCATGTCAGGATGCCACTACCCTCCCAGTAAGAATAAAACTGAAAAGCATTTGTGGTTTCTTTTCTCTAACTATACTCATTTATGTTCTCCTTTGCCGTGGCCAGATATGTTTGTGTAAGTGGATGCCATCTGCCTAAACTGTGCATGGAGGGGAGGGGAAATGGTGACTCCAACCCCAACCTCTGGTGGCAGAGATTGTTTTTTTGAGATATCAGTGTCCCTCTGATTTCCTGTTACACCGACACTCATTGATTTTTGACAGACATGATATGTGCAAGAGAGCTTAGCTACAGGTTACCTGAACTGGAGGTGAAAAGTGTTTCAGGGCTGCCCATGGAAAGCTAAAAGAGGAGGGAGAAGGCTCCCTTGTAAAACAGTCAGGGATGGCAGACCCAAGTGCAGAAGGATTAAATCCTTCATAAGAAGAATGTCATAACACTACTGAATATGAAAATGGCAGTATTGTTTTCATTATTTGATTCTAGATGCTTTCTTGCCCAGGCTTGTATATGCTACTCTCTCTTTATTCAGTTTTCCTTGTTTTCCACTCTTGCAATAACTACTTTATTTAAGCATTAACAAGTCTTTGTGAGATATGCTAGGATGTGGCTATTCATGCCTGTTGAGCTGGTTGGAAATTATACCCCTCTCTTGTTTAAAGATACTGCAGACCAGTGGATAAGCAGGGAAGAAATTCTCTCTTGGTCATCTAATTGCATGTCCTGATTTCTGTTTGCAGTCAGAGAGTTTGGATTGTAAGACAGGCCACACTGAGTTCCCTTTCTTTCCTACCTTTGCCTCCTGGCATAGTGTCACATTTATCCTGCACATGTCCTCAGCATATTGGGATATCTGTTGCTATGTCAGTCACAGATTGCAGTAATCACTTGCCTGGGCTATAACAGTCGTATATATACAACATACAAAAAGCAAGTAGGTTTGCATTCTAAGTGTCCCTCAGGGTCCCTAAGTGATTCCATAATCACATCCAAGGTGCTGCTGAAACCTGGAAACTCCAGCGCAATGGAAAACTCCCTTAGTGCAATAGTTGGGAGCACTGCACCTTATGGTCTGTTCACACGTGATTGAGTCAGCACTTTTCTGGTGGCTTTTGAGAAGGAAACGGCGGCAGTTTGTGCAGAGCAGCTACCACGTGTCCCTCCCGCCTCTTTTCACCTGGCTATTTACAGCTGCCCTTGCCTAGTGACTTTTATAGCCAGCACTGAATTTTCCATGCTTCTCTAACGATTTGTGCAGCTTTCCACCCCCGTTAACCATCTGCTGTTTTTCACACCCGTGGCATTTCCAGTAGGGCTGTTGCAGAATTGCCAGCATGCACTTAATGGGCAGATTAAAGGTGATTCAGAGCTTATTGTGGAAACCAAACTCTCAGCTCGACAGTTTTTAGATGGTTTCTGTCCCTTTAGCTCACAGATGGCTCAGAGTCATAAAACCTAAACAGTTCTTGTTAGGACTCAGTCTGCACGTTTGGAAAACGTGCAGTCATTTTCAGAAATTATTTGGCTCAGTGAAGTGTGAATGTGCCTCCAGAGCACTTGCAAAGCAGAAAGGAGATTTTGGCACTGTGCATCTTATTGTCTATATTTTTCCCTTGAAAGACTTTGCTTTAAATCTTATTTTTTTACCCAAGTCTTGCAAATCTCAGTGGCAAGACAGACCTGCATTGTGCTGCAGAGATCCTGCATTTTCCAGTGAGTCTGGAGTTGTGACAACTTACCAGTTTTATGTTTTTAATGGAGACATTTGAAAATGTAATGTGACCGTGAAAAAACCCAAATCATTGAACTGCTCAGGATATTCACTGCTGTTAAAATGTTTCATTCCTTAATTCTAAGATGCAAAAAACTGCATTAAACCAACTGAGCTGCATTTGTTTTAGGCAGTGATAAACACTGGCCTGCCCTAGCTAAGGGTGGACACAATGCTTTCCTCTGGAAGGTGGCCAGGGAGGCAGTCTGTGCATGTCATAACTGCATTTTATCATCCCTACCCATTGCAGAATTAAAGTTTTGATGAAGGGTTTGTATTGTCTTGCTTAAAGCCATCTTACACCATCTGCAGGCTCAAAAAGGGGAGTCTCATTAGAGAAGCATATTCCTGTAATTATGAGGGTCATTATTCACCTCAGCATGGCCCAGGGTGTTACAGTGGTAGAGTGGCAGCACTGTTGTCAGTAAACCTGAGCTGTGGTACTCGGGCACTCCTTGGCCACTCCTGTTCTGACAGATCCTGTGTTCTCTCAGTGGCACTGCCATTAGTGGCACTGCTCAAGTCTGACCATGGACAGGTGACTCACAGTGTCTGGGCTTACCTGTTCTCATTTGCCCAGGCTGAGTTTGTAGCAATTGCCAAGGCAGTGACAGATAAATTACCTGGTGGCTGCTGCTCTTGTTGTGTTGGTTCTCAACTGGATGCTGTTGGGAAGTGGCAAGAAGTTGGGGGTGAAGTCAGGTTGCCTACAGGCTTTTTGAGCCAGGGTGAATTTATAGAGTCACAGAACAGTTTGGGTTGGAAGGGACCCAAAAGGCCATCTAGTTCCGTCTCTCCTGCTTTGGGCAGGGACACCTTTCACTAGACCAGGTTGCTCAAAGCCCCATCCAACCTGGCCTTGAACACTCCCAGGGATGGGCATCCACAGATTTTCTGAACAATCTGTTTTTGTGCCTTCTTTGCCGTGTACACTTGCACCTGAGCTGTTCTTTTTTCTTGTGCTCACAAAATCTGAGGATGGGAACAGCTGCTGAGTTTTGTGTACATCTCCTCCGCAATGGTTGCCTGAATCTCTGTTTTTCCTTCTGCAGATGCTCTGTTGCCTCAGCTTTGCAGTGAATGAGGCCTCCCCTGTCTGTCCCTGAGCACTCCTGTGGCTGCAGTGCTGCACAGGATTAGCATCCTGCTGCTGACAACAGACACTCCATGTGAAATTAATTTAGATGGTTCTGCTATTCAGCAAGCTGATACCAGCCCTTCTCCCCTGTCAAACTGAAAAACAAGAGCAAAAGCAGTTATCCCCTTTCCTTGGCCTCTGGGATGAATCTCCTGTTACATTTGTGACCAAGCAACCAGTTAGTCCTGGTCTGAAACTTGTTTGCACCTCTAAGTGTAATACAGGAATTCCTGACTATGTTGATTCTGGCTAAATAGGAACTGATCCTAGTGACTCCTGTTAGCAAGTGCAGTCTTGGGAGAGTAAGAGAATTGTTTCAGCTGTATTTGGGGAAGAGGGCAAGAAGAAAACTACCTGGAATAATTCAATTTGTGATCCTCTAGTGTCAGGGAGGACTAACCAGTATACAGCCAGTATTCCTACAGTAAATGGCCCACTGGATTGTCTTCAGTCTCCCCAGGAAAGTAACAACCCCCAAATTAGAGGGAAGGACAACTGAGTACAGAGACTAGCAATGTGCACTGTCCAGTCTCTGCACCAGGCCAAGGTGAGGATGTGGGTGAGCTAAAGCAGCCCTGAGCCATACTGGGTATACTGGAGCAGGTAGAGGCAAGCAAACCTGCAGCAAGGTGCTGTTTCCTTCCAAAGTGAAATGAGAGAAAGATGTTTCATGCCTCAGGATTGCGATACAGAGTCTTCTTTACTCATATGCTTAAAATTAAAGCAGTGTGTGAGGTGGTGGGGAGGATGTTTCTCTCTGGTTCCAGAGCTGATACAGCTCCCTCCTCCAGGAGAAGGGGGGAGAGTGCTGTGTAAAAGTTAAGGACTGCAGGGATTAAAACGCTGCAGCCCTGAGCCCTCTGCAGCATGGCCTCTGCCTCTCTAAGTACCAGGTGAATTTCTGATAAGCAGTCTACCACTTGATTCTACAATCCCCCTGAAATATTTTAAATGGCAAAACCATTCTCAATATGTATAACTGAAAAAATGCCAAGATTCCTAATGCAATTTAGACATAGCTATGGAGTAGGTGGCTTTGCTTGGAAGGACATTATGTACAGAAACGAGGGGAAGGGGATTGTATCAGATGATCCACAGCAGCCTGTCTGCCAGCACAGCATCTGTTTTTAATCGGTCAATCAGATCCTGTTTGAAGCCTTTCTCAGCTGTGCTTCCCTTGAAAACCAGATTCCTCATCCAGATGTGGCAGGACTGCTTTGCATTACAGTGTGGTTAGCACAAGAGCAGCAAAACTCAAAATGTTACTGCATGCTCAACACTTTCACCAAGCTGTTATGAGAAGTCCCTGCCCCAGAGAAGATGTATGTACCAAGCCTCTTCTCCTTCATTCCCCCATCTACCATAGCCTATTCCTCTCTTATTTTTGAGGGGGGTAGCAAGGAAGGTTGTTAAATTCCTAACCTTGTGCTGTGGAAGGTGTCAAAAACAGTTCATGTCCTCTAATACTGATGCTTCTGAGTGGAACTGGTTTTGGGAGCAGGATCTGGCTTTGTATACAGGTAGCCAGTAATGGCAGGAGTAGCCTGAGCCAGGTCCTGCAGAAATGGAGGACAGACTGTTCCCGGACTAGAACCAGTTCTGCACTGTGTCAGTCAGAGAGGTCCTGACACAGCTCTGCCTGGTACCTGCAGCTCATTTGCTGCCTGCAGATGTGTTTTGCAGATCCATCCACTAAGGAATCTGTGGACAAATGTGATGGGCTTAATCTCAGTTCATTAGGAAGGTCCTGTAACTCACTGAGAACTGACATGAATAACAAACAGAGGAAAGGCTCAGCATGATGATTTGCTCTCGTTGCATTGTTATTTTTCAGAAAGCAAAAGCAATTTTTAAGTAGTTAATAAGAAAAATTGCATAATTGCTAACGTTTTAATGAAACTCTGGAGTAATGTACTCAACAACTCTGCTGGACCAGCTGTGTGGCCTGTCACAAAGCAGTAGGGTCCTATGTTGTCCGTCTTTTCCCAAAAATCTCCCATATACCTGGTACCTTCAGGAAAGGGGATTCTGGGTATGGCTGAGGAATGCTTTGGGTGAGAGTGTCTCTGTGATTGCCACAAACCTGAGCTGCTATCCATGCTGCAATTCTGGCCTGGCACATGGATATGTGTGGTCAGTGCAATTGGGCTGTAATCCAGCCTTCTGCTTGAAGAAAGGGCTGGACATCAAGTTTCAAATGTGCCTGTAGAGCTACTTTATCCATAGGAGCATTCACAACTAAGCTTGTTTGTAGGTTTGCATTCTAGCATGACACTCTTAACAAACTGACATTTACCATAAAGCAATGGTGCACGGGAGCAGACAAATACTGGTAGGTGAGTGTCCTGCCCTGGGGGTAGGTGCTCGTCCCACAGAACAGGCCCAGTCTCTTCCATTAGTTTATCCTGCTTGTTTCAGTGAGTTCTTTGCAAACCCTGATTCTCATTCTGACCAGAACATTTGTGCAGCAAGGAGCTCATAACTCCTGTGGTTTAAAGGTTTAGCAGCAGCATCTGGCTGCCATCACAACTTGGACACACTGAGGCATTGCTAATGGTTTGGCTGGAAAAGCCATTTTTACATCATCTGAACAGGTTTACATATTTGCAAGCAAGATGTTACCCTGTCTGCCCAGAAAGGACATTTCAAAGGTGGTTTTGCATGTTGAAGACTTATGAACATCTCCACAAGAACAGGGAAAGTGAAAAATGGCCCCTTGACTGAATTAATAGTGGTAGTAAGAGAAAGGCCTGGCTGGGGTTCATTATCTCTGCTGGTTCTCTGGCTCATTGATCCATTGGCTCCTCTTCATGGGATGCAACATGTGAAGTTTGAGGCAGGTGAATCCAGAGCACTTGGAGCCTGTTCTCTTCAGTAGCAGCCAGCAGCAATTACAAGTGAAGCATAATGCAACTGCCCTCAGAGGAGTATACATCCTATGTGGATTTAGGAGTTCCTAAGAGTTTTTGGGCCACCTCCTCAGCAAGCTGCAATGCCCCAGAGCTGAACTAGTAATGGGAGATCCCAAAAGAGAGTTGATGACCCATCCTGGCAAGTGCTCACCTGAGTACAGAAGAGTGAAGAACGAAAGTGCAGATCCTGAGGTCTCTTCAACCTGCCAGTGTGGGCAGGTAAAGCCTCATCAATCCAGCCCATCCAACCCTTGGAGTCTGCCAGTGAGGGGAAATCTGAGAGAAAACTGCTGGGCATAGCTGAAACTCTTCCTGACAATGCTCTGCATTGCAAGCCAGGAGCAATACCTGTCTTCTAGTCCCAGTGGACTTCAGAGGGTTCTCCCAAAGGTGCTGAACAGTACATTTCAGTAAGGTGAGTCTCCCTGATTTGTTATGAAAACATATGCAGGAACTTGCACACACTGTCAGCAGGAAATTTGAACTTGGTAAGAGACTACTGAGCAGACACCAGCTAATGGTCAACATCATGATCTGAATGATAACAATTGAGCAAGAATTTTTCTAAGGCCAGAGCCTTATAAAAGAGAGCACTAAGCAGAAGGAGTCCTCTTTATGAGACCAGACAAGAGCATCTGAAAAATGCAAACATATTTTATGGTAATGGCAGGATAGCTTCTTTTGGCAGATCCCAGTGAAGCAGTTACGTTGAAGGGAAATGCTCCATGTCCTGTTGTGGTGCCTTTGTTTGCACTTGAGCATCTCTTTGAACTGGACTTTGTTACAGCTGTACACAAAACAGTTTTGAGGGGCTGATCCAAGAATTTAGAAAAAAATAATAATAAAATGTTAAACCCCAAGAACTGACAACCATAAAGAAGAAAATGCAGAAGTGTTCTGCAGCCATCAGTGGGACCTGCTGATGTGCCAACTCAGGACAGCAGAGCTCAGGGGTGTGGGTGCTTTGCCCATCAGAGTGTACTGAGAACCAAAGAAAATGGTGGAGCAGGTGGAGTTTTTGCAGATGGAGTGGCCATAAATAAAGATGCCCTTTTAGACATTTTCAGAGCCACTGGTGTAATTAGGCAAATTCTCTTCTGCTGCATCACAATTAAATGTCTCACTCCTGTGCATTGTGATCATCACTGCTACCATTAGCCTGCAAAACTGATTACACAGTCATTACAGAAGCCACAGCACAGAAATAATTCACAGTCAGCAATGAACTTTCAAAGTGAGTTACTAAGAATAGATGTTGGGGCTGTCCCCCTGCAAAAGCCATTGCTCCCTCCTGCCCCATCTCCCAGTGGCCCATGTCCAAGAGGCTCAAAATGCAACAGCTTTTCAGCATCTGGTATGGAAGGGCCTGTCACTGTTCGCTGATGGATGTAAATTATGTTATTGATTCAGAGTGGCGGAAAGTCATACAATGAGACATAGTCCTTACACCTGTGGAAAACACACTGCAGCCAGCAGCAAGGTTTTCTGATGCAGGGCTGTTTCCTTAGGCTGGCCTTGCAGTGCTCCTCAGCCAGCCTGAGGGAATTCAGCACAACCCTAGAGCAAGGATTGACAGGGGAAGCAAGCAGTTCCAGTGTTCCCAACCCCACAGCTCACACTGCAGTTTTAAACCATCAATGTTTAATCAAACATGCTGACTCCAGACACTTCTTGAGGGGCTTTCAGCTGGGGTTTTCAGGCTGAGGAAGAACAAAGCTGTTTAGGAGTCCCCTGGATGTTCCAATTGTTCTTTGAGGCATCGCAGCACCCGTGGCTGGAGCGTGTGCCTGCACCTAGGCACTGACTGGGAGGTCAGTGCCGTGCCCGTGCCTGCTCTGCACAGCTGGGACCAAGCCCTCCCTCTCCAGCTGCCAGCATCCCGTGCAGTCTAAACAGCACGGAGTTTGCTGTGTCTGAAAAATCCCAAGAGCAGAGCAGCTGCAGCCACTCCAGGACAGCAGTAAAGGGACATGCACACGAATCCAGAGAGAATTATTCTTTTCTCCTGGCACTACAGCAAGCCCTAACGAGAAGCAGCCGTCATGAGCTTTTGAAGAATGAACTCACCAGGAGACTCCTCTGCTCTGATCGGCCTCCAACCCTCTCATCTGCTCAGGAGAAATAATAAACTGGGACATACGAGTTATTTTCATATGCACAGTCGAGTAACCTCACAGGGGGAGGACTGGCAGGGAGCATGGGGCACTGTTGGAGCTGCTCTCCCAAGGATCAGGCAATGCAACAGGGAGCCTGCACGGCCCACAGAAGTCTCTCAGTCCCTTTATCAAGGTGCAGGAGGGGGTCAGGGGAATGAGGTGCTCTATTTCTCAAGGCCAAAAAAGCTGGGTTTTAACCAGGCTCAGTTCTGGTTCATGCAGGCTGATTGCCCCAGGACAGATACGCAGCATGGCCAAACACATCACAGGTCCTGAGCATCTTGTGACTGGCCAGAAAAGGAGACAGAAAGAACAGGGTTGTCTTCAACCCAAGAATAAACTTTGAGGATATTATTTGATGGCTGAAACTGTGTTACTAATGGGGATTTATTTTTTTTTTTAAATACTTCACTTTTTTTAAACCTTTATTTTTTTTCTTTAGCATTTGCTTTCCTGCTGGCGGACAATTTTTTGGAAGGTCACATCCATTTAATTTCCACCCATCCTACTCTTACTACTTTCCAAGCCACATAAGGAGTAATTAACTTTTTATTATGGAAAACAAATTTATAAATAAAATTATAGGGGCTGCCTAGCTGCACACAAATGTAACTACATGCAATTGCAATTGCGTCTTTTGTCCAAGACCAAGAGCAGCAATGCAGGTGTCTCCCTTTTTCCCCCAAAGTTTTAGCAATTAAAGGTCCGTTCATATTTTGCAAAAGCTCCTCAGCTGGTTTAAGCCAGCGACTCAACAGGCACAAGGTTTTCCAATGAAAGTTTCAATCCTTCCCAAGAGACAATCCATGTCAGCTAAGCTGAATTATCCTCCCCAGGTAGAAAAAGGGCTCTTCCTGTGGAGCAAGTCAGCCCTTTGCAACACTGCGAGTGCTGACAAAGTCAAGGGGTGACAGTCTCTTTTGATCTTCAAAAGGTCACAGGTAATTCGTGGCTCTGGTGAGTTTTAGGTGTTGAAGGGCTTTTGCTTACTGGTATATAAAACCCCATGTTAGACAAAAAGGGGTTTCAGTTTGGGGGTTCTTTTTAATAGAGATTTTTAAAGAGATATATGTTGATTAATCCTGAATGGAGTTCTCCTTGCATAATCTGCTTACCTTAAGATCTCCTGTCTCACTCCTGTTTCCCAAAGGAAGACAGTCAGAAAAAGATAAACAAAGATGGAAACCTTGTCCATTGCTAGCTGAAGCAGTGACCACTCTGAATTTTCATATAAAGTGCTTCTTGCGACCACTTGCCAGACATCTGGACACAAACAGCTGCTAAAAGGAACCAACATAAAATATAGATGTTTTGAATTATTTGTTTGACTAAAATATTTTTGAGCCTCTTGGTTGTTCTTGCTTTTTCCCCTTGCTTGAATTGTGTCAAAAACCTTCCAGGAAAAAGGCAACAATCAAGATCTAATTTCCCAAATATAATAAAATTTAAAAAAAATATAAAGAACCCCAAGTCTGCCAAAGTTGCAGGTATTTGTATCTGCTTCTAAGGAAACAAACAACCAAAACCATCCCCCAAACACAGCAACGTCCTCCCTCCTTCCTCTCGCTTGATGGGCTAGAACTTCAACTCTCTTTTCTGGTTTAATGCCACTTTTCCAAGAGAAAAGAAGTTTTCAAGTTGGAGACAAAATGAAATGGGCTAATTTATGCCAGCTATTTGTGCTGAGACTTCCAAAAGCTCGCTCACCACCTTACAGAACTGTAGAACCATAGGGCTTAAACCCTTGCCTGGCAAATCTCTGAAGGCAAAAATTAAGAAAATTTAGAAAATTCATAAACCTGCTGACTGCAGCCTGGAACACCTGCTGCAGAGCAAATGCCATCATCTTAAAAACTCAACAGAATGATCAGCTGAGTCAGCCAAAAAGTGACTGAAACAAACAAACAAACAAAAAACCCTGATTTGGACTTTTGGAGGTTTTTAAAGGTCTTTTCTAAGGTAATCTGCCGACACGGCATATGGGTATAGGCTCATAGGTATTTTTTTTTCTTTCTATCCGTTCTGTCTTGTGGTATTTAACTTAAAGATTACTAAAAGAGATATTAGAACCTTCCTTGTTAATGGCAGGCCATATGGATTTGTTGGTTCCTGTGCTGTATGTTTAAAAAGGAGTGAAGACCAGAGAGTCCTGCCTGCTGTGGTAAAAGGGGAGAAGTTCTGCCACGGAAACCAGGCAAAGGGGTAGAAATGGACAAGAGTATTTGTTCAGTTTCCAGTGCAGTGACTGAGATTAGTGAACCTGAAGATGAGGTTGATTTGTGTTGAGGCTGGCAGTGAGCATGGCTGGAGGGACACTTCTGTGAAAACACCACACACAGTCTCTCTCTAACACCACAGAGCCTCCCATGCTTTCACACCTGGACTAAGCCCTCCCTGCCTGGGAACAGCAAACAGCAGCTCAGTAAACCCCATTTTTTATTCTTTTTGACCCACTTTAACAGATGGTCCTCAATGTCTGGGTCAGCAGCACCTGCCCCAGCAACGCCCCAGCAGGCTCTGCCACAGGAGCGATGTCTGAGGACAGCAGCAGAGCTAGGTGCCCATCCTGAGAAGTGCAGGCTCAGCCCAGGATGCCAGCACCCAGGAGAGGGGTTAGTGCCATCACTGCCTCCTTGGGACTCAGCTTCTGCAGCATCCTGACACATGATGTGGCTCTGGAGCTGCTTCGAGATTTTTCCCCTTTCTGGAATAAATGCCCAAGTCACACAAGCCTGGGGATGCATGTCAGGGGAGTGAGCACTGCAAGCAGCTGGTAGCTCCCACCCAGGGCCTCTCCAGAAGGGCTGTGGCTGGGACAAGGGTCCCATCCTGGCATGGAGCCTCACCTCACTGCTTCCTCAAGGCCTTTTCAGGATCTTTTCCTCCAGGACAAAATGTCAACAACTTGGCACAGAGCTGATGTTTAGTCTGACCTTGCTGCATGTCTCCAGCATGCTGCTGCCTTGCAGGGATCACTGGCTCTCAGGCATTTTGCACTGCAGAGCTCTCAGAGAGCAACTGAGCAGCGGGTTACAGCAGCTCCTCGGCACCAGTGCTGGCTCCCCTGCAAAGCTGAGAGGCAGCTCCTGGGGTCCCAAGTGCTGGTCCAGCCGGGAGCATTGGGGTACTGGAACCCAAGATGGGACAAATCAGTCAAGAGGCTCAGTGAGCACTGTGAACTCCATTGGATGCACCGCGTCTGCCATCCACAGCTGCCAAACTCCATGAAAAGCTCTGACCGGCCTTCGAAGAGTTGCAAAACACAGGTGTTGGCCAAGGAGCAAGTAATTCATTCCATCCCTTGTGCTCTGTCACTCAGACATGGGAGCACAAACCCTCCTGGCATCACAGGCACCTTTTGGTGGGATCACACATTGGGCTATCCCACATTCCCAAAGGAGCAATCACCCCTGGGGATCACAAACTGATTTTTCAGATCGTTTACTAAGTTGGACTATGAACAGCTCAGAACCTTCCTAAGCTGGTAACCAGATTCACCTACACATTGCTCCTCCAGGGTGGATGAGAACATCCCCACCCTGACACCCAGCAGCCCCAGACTTCCCAGGATGGGATGGGGATGAGCACAAGCAGCTCATGCTGTGGGTGGCACTGGGCACTCATAGGACTGGACTTGGGGCTGGGAAACAGCACTGAAGGGCTGTGCATGGAGCAGGTGCTGCACAAGCCACAGACCTCATTGCAAGACATCCCTCCAGTGGCAGGTGCTCAGCTGGTGCTGGGATCCTGCTCCATCTCCAGGCTGGGCCAGGAAACAACAGCACTTAAAGGATTTCGTTGGTGTGTGGCATTTTGCTCTCAAGTCACCACGCCACTTCCCCAAGAGCTGGGGGGTTTGAAGGCATCATACAACACCTCTGCTTAGAGACCCTCACCCAACTCAGCCAGGCTGCCTGGGTGTGGATCAATGTGCCTGTGTCAATCCCTGCAGGTCACCACACGTACAGGGGTGGACAGAGGTGGAGCAGAGTCCTCTGGTATGGGCTCCATGCTGGCCATGGCCTCCACCTACCTGCTGGTGCTCAGGTCAGAGCACAAAGGCAGGGGCAGGAGTGGTTCTGTGGGGTGTAGGAGTGCAGGAAAGCAGTGGGACAAATTCCTTTCCTCAGGTGCAGAGAGGAAGCTTCAGTTGCCATGCTGTCTACTGGCATGAGGGGAGAAGAGGTGGAAAATGGGGACCAAAGCAGCTTGTAGAAAGGGGGTATCCACAGGGCCCGCTCACTCACACACCCAAGAAGTCCAAGTGCTCAGGCAGGAGGATGCAGGAGGTTTCTTTCTCCTTTTATTGTCACTATCAGCACCTGGGACACAATGAAACCTTTCATGCTGCACCTGGCCCTCCAACCTCATCCCATTTTAGCTGCTGTGTCCTCTCACAAAGCTGCTGTTCTGAGCCGGAAAAGGCTATCGAGAGAGCAGCTGTTTCCAGCCACAAGCCCTGTTACACCTCCCCCCAGGGTCAAAAGCAGCCAGCCCAGATGATGGAGCAGGTCAGGAGAGGGATGTACTTCACAGGATGCTGACAGACCCCAAGTGTTCTGGCTTTACAGTAACCAGGAAGCTCCTGTTTCCAAACGTTTTCCCTGTGGCTCTAACTCCCCAGGAAATCTGACCTCTCCTCCAGGGCAACAGGATGGCCACAGTGGCCACAGAACCTGCCACCCACACTGCTGTTGAGAGAGAGGGGAACCAAACACGTGCAATGCCTTCAACAGAAAGGGTCTTCTCCTGGGACTGATGTTCTGGTGGTTCCTACTTGAACACAAGCCAGCTTTTGACTAGCTCCAGCCCTAGGAAAGATCTAAGCCTGGCCCTGAGTTTGAAGTTTTCCCTTTCCAATTTCTCAAGGCCACGTGTGACACAGGTAGCTCATCCCAAGACTACAGAGAGCTACAGGTGGCTCTCCTCATGCAGAGCCATGTCTGGGACAGCCCAGAAGCATGAGGCCATCTCTTCCAGCAGTTCCTTGGGGCTCAGAGAAGCAACAATTTATCAGTGGGAAGCACGAGCATTGTTAACCCTGTTAACCCCATGTTAGCTCAGAAAGACAAACCCCATCCCAAAGGGGATGTATTTCTCTGCTTCACTTTGCCATAGTGCAGGTCTTGTCCCCAGGGAGACGTGAAGAAACACACACTGCTGGGCAGAGGCAACCTTCTCATAACATCTTCCAGGAACTGAGAGAGACTGGAGCCATCCTGGCCCATGTCATGCCTCACCAGCCCAACCTTTCCACCATGTGAAAGCTGTGGCCAGGCCTGTCAGAGAGGCCAAGAAGAGGGGTACCATCTTCTCAACTCTTGGTTCTCGAGCCAGCTACAAGGCTGCTCCAAACTTCCAGCTGGGATTATGCTCGACTGTTCTTGTAGCAGCAGCAGAGGCAGCAATGGAGACAGGGAGGAGGTGGGGGCTCTGCCAGAGGTGAGGGAATTGCATGGCACTGGACATGCCGCCATGCAGGGCACAGTAAGGCTCCTGCCCTGCATAGCAACAAGGCTGCCTGTGACAGGCTCTTCTGATGTCTGAAGTCTAAATTTGGCCAGCACCAGCTTCCCTGCTGATAAGCCAAGGTAAGGGGAAGTGAAAGCCACAGGGGCTGTGACACCTGTTCTGCCTCACTGTTTCACTTGTGTCACTCTCAGGAGACCTTGAGTTGCTATATTTGAGCACTGATTACGTCCCAGCTCTTTTCTTATCCTTGTTTGTGAAGTTTGACTGAGTTCACACACTCTTGTGTACACCATGTGCCACCCTCCGGCTGCCAAGGAGCACTCACAGCTGGCTGGGGTTCCCCCCCTCCACCACAGGGACACAGGCTCCTGGAGAGGGTGGAAATGCTGCCCCCAGGCCTTCTGCACCACCCGCATCCCAGTGCACAGGGGAAAACAGAGAGGAGCTGCTGAAATCCTGGGCTGGGTGTAGTCCTGAGATTTAGGCAAGAGGTGCCCAGAGATGGCAGGTACTGGCCCTTGTCCTGCAGAGACCCTCTGGAGAAGCCAGGACAGCTGCCACAGACATGGGGGTCTGCCTTTAAAGAGGGAGAGGATGGGGATGAAACCAGTGCAGCTGCAGAGCAGCCCCAGCAGAGGGATGGGAAAGGAAGGCTAGCAGGGGGCAAGTGGAGAGGGGAGCAAGCAGAGGCTGTGAGGGTTGGGCTCTGTGGGATAGGAGGGAAAATAAAGGATGGTTACTAACCCCCTGGCCATCCTGGGTGGGTGGGGTCCTGATCTCCCTGTTGTATACCACAGCAGCACCTTTCTATTCCAGAGGGTGGTGATAATGATTCTTCCACTCTAGGAGAGCTGCCAGCCTGGGTCACACTTCACAGCATGACCCCTCTTCCCTTCAATCCCATCCCATGTCAGCTTTTCCTCTCCATCTCTTTTTCTACTGTCAAAGGGACTTTTCATTCTCCTGGGAGTCAAAGACCACTCAAAAAAACTCAGACTTTCAAGCCAACCCCCAAAACTCTTCACCCTTCTCCTCCCCAGCCAGAGGGGCTGCACTGGAAAGAGGCAGCTGAGTCCTCTGTGGCTGGGGGCACCAGCACAGCAGGGTACATACCCCATTCAGAGCTTTCACAGGCAGACCAGGAAAAGTCACCTCTGTACTCCAGCTCATTTCTTCCACTGGCATTTCCCTGGCCAGTCATGACCTCCCTATCCTTAGTTATACACTCTCCTCCTGATATTTTCTTTCACACTCTGCTACCACTCTCTTCCATGCAAACTTCTACAGAGGAACCCATACAGCATGGCCTACCCATTTCTTTTCTACCACATGTCAAGGGGATTAGAAGCTACAAGATAAAATACTGCCCAAACAGTGCTGCAAGATTCATAATGTGGTCTCAGGCTCCAGAGCAGACAGTCTGAAACAAGGTAGGGAGCTCACACTGTAACACAGAAGAAAAAGGAGGAATCTACGGTTCAAAACCAACATCCAGATAAGCACTGCCCTTTGAGGCCTCTCAGCTGGATGGAAACAAATCCCTCATGGGTTTTGATCAGCATCCACTGAGTGTGAGGTGGGAGATGAGGTGGGAAAGCTCTTCTCACATTTCTTCTGTTATAGTCTTTGACCTGAATTATCTCTTCTGTGCAGCTGTCTACTAAAGAGGATTTGCCCGGAGACTGCTTGTCTGTACTTTTTGAGGAAGAAGCAAAGAAACCCTTGTGAGACAAGGCTGCAAGAAAAACTGCTTCATGGGAAGTGTAGAAGTGCATAGACACAGAACAGCAAGATCCAAAAGAAAGGGGACTTTCCTGTGTGACAATTTCCATTTTCTCCTTTTTCCTTCTCTTTTCAGGACTCTGTGAAATAAAACTGGGGTTAAAATACTTTCTCCTCTCATTCTGAAAGGCAAATTAATTGGTCCTTATGAGACCCTCAGAATGAAAGGATTATATAAAATGGTATTAACCATTTCTGGCTATGGAAATGCTACACATGTGCCATAGCTGTGAGCATCATGGAATATCCCGAGTTGCTAGAAAGCCACAAGGATCATTAAATAGTTGGATGCACAGTATTTGGACGGGTGACAGGTAAAAGAAAAGCCTTGAGAAGATTGGACATGAGGCTTCATCTGGAGCTGAAGAAAGAGGCTCTCTTTGGAAAGGCTGGTGGGAATAGCTCCTGGAAAACAGGCTGTCCCTCTAGAGCCTTCCATTCAGACCGGGATCACATGGAACATCCCTCCCCATCTCCTTGCTGGTTAACCACCCCCACACCATCTCTGCCTCATTTTTTGGAAGTTTCTCCATCAAATGGGGGAGCTCTTGAGAAGTTAATCAACCCTCTAAATGACAGGATGTGTGTAACTCCCAAACATCCTACACACCCGCGCACACCTCCCAGACACGCCCGTGTGCCCACGGCAGCCCCCGGGGGCCCGGCCGCGTCCCGGGGGTGCCGGGCGGTCCCCGCCGGGAGCCGGGCGGGTCCGGGCGCTGTCCGCGGTGCTGAGCGCTCCGCGGGGCACCCTCGGGATACCCGGACGTGCCTGTGGCTCGGGAGGAGCTGGCTGACAGGGAGAAAACCTAACCAGCCAACAAGAGGGGAAAAAAAATAAAATAAAAATCTGAACTGGAATTTGACATTGGAAAATGAGTTTGATGCATGTCTTTTTCCACCCCTTGCCAGCTCAGGAGTGTCATCTCACTGAGCTCATTACAGTGGTGCCGTCATCTCTCTTGCATACACAGCCATTTGTTATCTAATACAGTCTTCCTGAAGAACTTTCCCCATTTGAAAATGTTTGAGGTTTTTTCTCCACAAAGTTTTTTTTCCTATCCATCTTCCTCAGAATTTCCTCCTGTTGAGATATTAGGCTTTTAGAGACACATTGCAATATACCAAACCACTGGCAGGAATACCTGTTTTATATCCTAAAGGTTTTCATTTGGATACTCCAAAACCAGCTTCCAGACCTCTGAATGCCCCCTGGCTGAACCAGTCTCAGGTGTGTGGTCACCAGCACAGACTCAGTACTGACCAGTTTTCTAATTCTGGCTCCTAAAAGGTTTGGAGTCATTTCTATTTGGAAATGAGGGAGTCCTGAAAGTTCGTGGGGCTGACAGTAACTTTACCCAGCCAAAGATAACTGGAGAAAAATGCTTAAGAGCATGGACTGAATGCGCTTTAAAGATGTGAATTGTTCTGTGATAAAGCTACGGCCTCTGAGTCAGATTTTTCCCTCGAACCTCTGCTCCTGCCATGGCAGTAGCACTTCCTGCCACACTTGGACATGGTAGAAACCAAAAGTTAAGACAAGTGGGTCACTCAGTTTCATGTGAGAGTGGAAGGCAGGAGATGCAAGGACTCCTTATCCCTGCAGGAGACGTCTTCATCCTGACCCCTGCAGACCTTGCGCTGACAGAACCGGGAAGGCCAAGCAGAGGCGACTGGAGCAGGATGCAAGGACAGCCCCGTGCTGTTATTGCAGGGACACAAGAGAGGGTAACAGGTCCCTGCGGGGCTTGAAAGAAAATTCCTGGCATTTTTGTCCTATTTCTAGCAGTTTGGGATAAGAAGCAATGCTGAGAAGGTTAACCAGAGGCTGAGTTCAGGTCCCAGATAACCCAAAGCCAAAGTGCCAAGGAGCAGAAAAGCCCCAGACAGGTTTTGCAGCCAGGCACTGACTCCAGGGGCTGCCCCGACTCATGGAAACCCTCGGCACAGAACATAACTCTCTGTGAAATGCCATAAGCAGCTTATTTTAGGTGGCTGTATGTCAGGAACCCTCAGCCAAAATAAACCCCTAGGCCTGCTTCAATGCATCTTTTTAAAGAAAAGAATTTACATAAATACTCTTTGTGGAAGAAAAATATTGTCGTGAGTCTGTGCAATATTTCACAAGATTTTTGTTTGCAAAAAATATCTTCACTTTGGAGCATAGGAAGTAAAACATTAGCCTGAATAACAGCCATACCTACATTTTGCTGTTCTTATCACCTGTGACAGGAATCTCCAGGTGATATCTGAGAGCCAGGCTACAACCAGCACCTACCTGAAGACAACTATTTAATGAAAGTAAAATTTTATCTCTTTAGATATAATAAGAGTATAACAAAAAAAAAAAAAAACAAAAAAACCAACAAGTAATAAGGATCCTCTATACATTCAAACCCACTCTTTAAATATTTGTTTACAACATTTATAGTGCAGTTACACCTTGTTTACTCAGTGCTTGTGCTCTCTGCTCACTCAGTACTGTGAGAATAAAGATTTGGTTAAAGTCTAGGTAAACTGCCAGCACTCTGGCATGTCTGGATTTTCAAGAATCTGTTGCTACGGAAATAAAAAGGAAATTAAACCACTGAAAAAATTTTAAAAGTATGTTAGATTTCTATGGAGCCTGATTAAATTTGTGGGCAAGATTTAACTTGCCACTTAATTCACATCATTTGGAGGTAAGGTTTAATTGACACTTACTTCATATCATTATGCAGGGGACTGGAGGGCCCTGTGCTGCTGCCCAGTGCTTAGCAGCACCCCAGGCCTTCTCTAAAATGCCCCATGCACAGAAATCCTCTACCCAAGAGGCACTGTGGGCACCACCACCTTTCAGACAGCTCCGGCCACGTGAACCTTAAACACTTTTCTGCAGTTTCTCAGTCGCCTGATACAATTTTTAAAAGTAGTGTCATTTCAATGGATGTAAAATTCAGCCACTTAGGCTGTCAGACTGCTTCAAGTGGTATCACAAGCCAGTGCTATTACACTGCAGCCTATTTGTTATGCATTACAATGCAGTATGCATAGAAATGAACCTCCTCCTCTGAGGTGGTCCCTCTCACAAATTAAGCATGGCTTGCAATCTATCAAGCATGCCTGCAACAGCCTGAAGAACAGTCATCATGGGAAAGCTACAATTATACCCATACAGAAATCTCTTATTTCTAACTATTCAACAAAAATCTGGCTGAGCATTCTGAAGGCCACGATTCACACCGTAAGTGCTGAGGAGAGCCATGGGTAGCACACAACAACAGAAGAGCACATCTACCACGGTTTATATAGCAATTCAGTGTTGCAAAAAGTTACAAATTATACTTGCAGAGCATCCTAAGCATGGGCATAACATGGCCATGGCCCATAAGCATAGGCCCCACTGCAAGTTCTGCTGGCATGCTGCTGCAGTTTGAAGTCAGACCTGCATGTAAGAAGATGAGACACCTCTCTGTCAGTTTCATAGTTCATCTGTGTGGATTTTTTTAAAACCTGAATCCTTCTATTTGATTTCTGAAATGTCCCAGTGCCAGCCAACCTCCCTTTCCCTTCCCACCCTATCAACAGTCTTCCAAAATATCCACTCCTGGCCCTGCCAGCAGATCCCTCTGTTACCAAAATGTGCTTTTTCCTCTCTTCAGGACCCATGGTCTGGGAAACGGTATGAAATGGGAATCCTCCTTCTACCAGAGAAGTGCTGCAAGGAGGGAGGCTAAGCACTGATTTGAGGCATGCACATCTTTAGCTGGAATATTACTCCACAATCAAATTTTCCTCTGCTCCAAAACAGACACTGGGGGTATTTTTTCCCGTGAGCAGCATTTCTCTGGAGTAACTCCATGAATTTGATGCCAGAGGCTGAGCTCCATCTGCACATGTTGCTCCCACTGAGCAGGCAGGGCTGGGGAAACACAGTCCAGTACAGCTGGGCAGCAGGACAGCTGTAACACAGGAGCCCATGTCACTCAGGTCTGCCAGGCTGTTAGCAAATGCCTCATTGCACTGGACAAACTCCCACCGGTGTCACAGGGAATTTGGACTGTGCCTATGGCAGGCTCTCATCCCCAAAATAACTTACTTTCCCAGCCTTCAGAAAACCTGCCCAGGAGGACAGAGTGGAAGGGAACTCATGGGGGTCTAGAGATTTACATCAGTCCTGGCAATTAGTCAGGGCTGTACAACATCTGGGGAGCCCCACATGAGCAGCAAGACAGGCAGATGACTGTGATGTGTTACAGATGTGATGGCAAGAGCAGAAACACAGAGCTCTTCAATTCAGCTGTGCCAAACCAAAGACCCTTTGACTACTCATCTATTCCTTATTAACAGTAAGCAAAATCAGCAATTAGATAGTAAACCCCAAGGACACTTATAACTGCAGAGTTTGAGATATGAAGGAGCAGAGGAAAGGACTGAGTGCTGTTAAGACTGACAGAGTATAAGCTTTCTTTGCTGTCTCTACTCTGTATTTGCAGAACAAATAAAAACTCCCAAAATAACCTGTGTCCAGTACCTTTGTGGACTTTGCGCTGACACTGGTTTTAAAGCACCTGCAGGTTTCAAAGTGCCCACAACCACGTCATTTAACCTTCAGAATGCAAGAACAATGAAAAACCATGAGAACTATGCAACACTGAAGACAGCATGGTAGTAAACAACGAAGATGAGTTACTCTGTCCATCCACTTTGTGAGTATTTGCCCATAGAATTCACACATAATGTTTTTCTAATACCCCCAAGTGCAAAATACCACATCTGGAAAGCAGGAGCACAGATGTTGTTGATAGCAGATGGTAAAGGCTGCCTCAGAAAGCAGCAGATGGAATTTGAAATCACAAGCACTTGGCATGCCATAATGCCATGGTAAAAATGGCAGGCAGAGTTTGTGGACACACACAGCAAGAAGCTGAGAAGCAACCTGAGCACCATTTTTTGTGAGTATGTAGAACACTGGGCTAAGAGTTGCTGGGTCATGAGAAAGATAAACAACAAAGTGACAGAAAAAAAATTTCAGGATGCAACACAAAGCTTCAAGTGCCAATTTTCTGCAGTTCATCCAAGAACCGAAGAGATTAGTGGAGAGCAAGAGACACCACCTGGGGCTTCTCAGCCTTGTTGATAAGGATGCAGCAATCCACAGGCTGAAGATGAAGTTCAGAGCCCAATGTGCAAATGCAATTGAAATTCTCAGTAACAACCACAATCAAACAGTAGAACAGGTTCTGCCAGTACATGATGAATTGCCGCTATCTTTAGGGCAAACTTCGGGCACTGACATTCAGGGAGGAACATTCAAATATAACTTTCAGAGTAAAGTTTTTCAGATAAGTAATAGAGAGGGGGTGGGGAAGGGAATTGTTGCAGGTGGACAGTCAGTTCTGAAGCAAGGGCACCCACAATGGGGTGGCTGTGAGTGCCATTTACATTCCACATATGTGGCACACTCAAATTTGCCTTGCTGCATGGGGGAAGTGACTAAATTAGAATTCTCACACTTCAACGCTTCTCTTGCAAGGGGGAAACAATTTTCCCTTTGCTTGAGGTGCAATCTAGTCTTGGGAGTCTCCTGAAGTCTGAAGGAGTTTCTACAAAGGTTTCTCAGAGACAAAAGATTATTGAGACAGACTAGACCAGCCAGTCCTCTGTCTTTGCCAGACTTCTCCCAGAGTTTGCACCACTCCATTCTCCAAGCAGTGGGGTGACATGATTGTCCTCTAATCTACTTACCAGTGACAAAAACAGCCCAGCATTTTGCAACACAGCCTAGGCAACTCAGTCTTGCTGCTTAATTAAACCACTTAGCCAAAGGTCAATAGGATAACACTAACAAATGTATAGGATTCCTTAATGTACACGCAAACTACCAGCTTAGGCTCTAGCAGCTGTTTTGCTCACAGTTTTTTGTCAAGACTAACTTTTTCCAGCATGATGACTCAACCCTTTCCTAGGAGGAAAATCACTAAGGTTTGGCAGGCTAAATACTCTCTTGGCTGTGCAGTGTTAACCTATAGGATATGGAACTTGTTGAGACATAGCAGAACAGATCACTGCATTGCTACTGCAGCAAAACACAACTGCTGTGTTTTATACCCACATTCAAGTGGTATGTGCTGGATAAATAAAAATGTTGTTTTATTGCTGAAAACAGCAACTGCAGGTTTTTAATATATTGAAGGACTAAACATACTAATATGTAATAAGCAATATTAAATGAGCAAGAATGCACAGATTTTTTTTTTCTCTCATAGGACCAACCACTCTGCCTCTGAAAGGGCACTTTGAATACTCTGATTTCAGAAATATTAAGGATTCCATCACAGAAGGAAGGAGAAAATAAGCACAGCTGACAGAGTAATGACAGTAATATAGAATTGCATGCATCTAATGCCTCAAAGCCCATGACAAGACTGAGCTCATCTTTCACAGCACAGAGAAAGCAGAGCTCTAGCAGACACATCAGATCGGGATACTTATTTTTACTTTTCTATTTGCAATAGAGCAAAAACATCTTTCTTTAGTTCCTCTGAATGTTTACCATTATATAAGCTCTATATGGAACAGACAGAGTACTCTGGCATTACTTGCCTAAGCACAGCTATTTTATTGTTTCACCATCTGACCCTGCAAAGCTGAGCTTGGTATTCTAGAAACATAAGGGTGGAACCCAAAATAACTCCAAAGCTTTTGTGGTGTGACAAACAGGAGTTAAGGTAAGAGAGTTTCAAGTGAGAAGCAGATGGTTTGTGTTGCCCAGCTGTATTATCAGTTCTTTATTTAAGTTCATAGGGAAGGAATTAGGTCTGGAAAAGGGACTACACAAGGTTCACGCTTACTTCCATGGGATCACACCACCTCTAAATTCCACAGAAGTTTCCACTGGAGGTGTTACAAGGTCCTGTAGACTGGAATTTCTCCAGCAATACTTCACTGAGGCTAGAGTTTGCCTGAGCTCTGGAGGGGATTAGAAGCAAGCACACTTTTTAAAAGAATATATTCTTTATTCTAGAGCAGGAACAGCAAGTGGACTGCCACACAACCTTAGCTTCTACTTAGCTTTGGCCTGCTCAATTCCCACTGACCATTGGTAAATAATAGCATCAGTGTTTAGGGCCATGTGAAAGCAGAGGCTTTCAACCTGTAAATAACCTGAAGAACAATTGCTGACTTCGTTTCTTGACCCCTTGGGGTGAGGGATGAAGTTTGCAGTAGCATATAAAATGGAGTGTGTCACAGAACAGACTGGCAGGCTCTAGTTCAGACCAGACCCTACCTAAGAGGTCTAGGTCTGTGTTTCAGCATGTCTTAAAGTTGAGACCAGATGATGGTCAGACAGGGAAAAGATGGTTCTCTAGAAGCTGTCTCTATAATGAAAGTGGAAGATTAATAGTGTCTCACTTAACTGACTAATCTTCAATAACTTGAGGCACATATAAAAATGTACCTTGAATAACATCTAAAGCAAGCATTACCATGTACCCCACACTCTTACTCAGCTCACAAGTGCACCTGTACACTCATTGGTCAATAAGCTCTACAGATACTTTGTCAGCATTATTTCGATTAAAAAAAAAAAAAAAAAAAAAAAAAAAAAAAAGCTTGAGGCAAGGGTTGTTTAGCATAAATTTATTTGCACAAGAATTTCAGCATCATTAAGGTCCAAACCCCAATTTCTAAGGATGACAAGTGAACACCACAGTGCAGAACAGTAGTCACAGTTACTCTGACCATCTCATATTTGGGCTCATCACAAATCCAAATATTTCTATTACCCTGTTTCGCCAGCTAAAAAAAAAAAGAGGGAGAGGGGAGAAAGGAAAAAAAAAAAAGAAACCAACAAAACAATCAGCTCACTTCTTCCAAAGATATGAGAGACAGGTTTTGCAAGAGCTGACTTATTTTAGTAGTAAAAAATAATAAGATAAATATAGGAAAAAAGGCCTTCTAAATTTCAATGGGAAGTGCAGTTTTATTCAGTCAAGCTCAATCCAGACATTTAAGTGAGAAAAACCAGAGTGCTCCAACCATTCCCCCAAAGTTTCTACTGTAGACCAACATCCCACTCTATATCTAGCTTCACTGAAAATATAGAACATTTATGAAATACCCTTAACTGTATTCAAAAAACAATTGTCAAAGACTTAGATGTGAGGGCTAGAAGTTTTATTCATTTGGCTCTCCCAATGCCCAAATTAGACCAAACTGCTGGTGGCTGTGGTCAACTTACTGCTTATTCCTGAGCCAAATAATCACAGAATCCTGACTGAGTTGAGTAAGAGGAATAGGAAACAAGCACCATCAGTACACTGACAGTTTAGAATTAAGGCATTTTGTCCAGGTCCTTTTCAAAGAGGCCTTTCCCTAGCTACTCATACAGTGACAAGCAGTGATCATTACCAGCATCAGAGATTATTCTAGGAATCAGGAATCCACAAAGCCTAGGCACATACCAAACACTTAACCCCAGAACTCGAGTCCAAAACATGGATCTTTAAGTTTCAATAAAAAGCTTTAGCTATTTGGACTAGATTTAAATACTACCTACTGCTTTGTAGAGGAGGTGATTAATGTGAAAGCATGAGGATCTTTTGAAAAATGGTTATTCAGAAGCAAGCAGTAGTCTTAAACCCCCAGCTTAGTGATTGAGTGACTGAGCTGAGGACAAATACAACAATAATTAAATCTTTAGCAGAGTAAGCACAAGCTATGCTTTAGCTTACAACTTGTCACAGTGACCATGGATCAGCACAAGGATTTTACCAAAGTGACTAAAACGATTTTCTGCCGAGTCTCCTTAGTAACATCTTTATCAAATAAAGAAGCCTATTTCACAGTGAGGAAGTCACAACAACAAAATGCAAGTCAAGGGGAACTTGGCAATAAATGCTGTCAAGAGGCGCTTAACCTCAGACTGCCTTTGTGCAGCAGTGCTTTTAAGCTACACCAAGAAAACAGCTATTTTATACCACAGCCTAGTTAGTGGAAGCTTGATCCTGAGGAATGATGCACTGAGCGTTACTGCCACTTTGTTTTAATGCCACTGCTCAGAGGGAATGTGTCAGTCTGAAGTACAGTGCAGTACAGTAGTCTCTCTCTAACCTCCACACGACACACAAGAGAGTAGAACAGGTTTGCAGAGGCATTATTAGTGCCAAGGGGTGACTGAATCAAGCAGGCATCCTAGATTTGGCTGAGGGTTGTCACTTTTACCTAGTGCTCATTCTCAAATTACCCCTTGCTATAGGGGTCACCATAAACCTGAATTCCAACCAGCTCACCCCACAGCAAATTAAGCCACTGCCACTTGCACCATCAAGCTGCCAGGACAACCCAGTACAGAAAGGGGTAGGCTGCTTGAAGCACAGTGATGAAAAGTTACCAAGTCCACCAGCTTTACCAGCCAAACCAGGATTATCTGGAAGGCAATGGGACAAGCAGTGCCCCGGCAATCCCTGGTACTCCAGGGTCAATGCAGCAGGCAGGGGGCAGCCTCAGGATACAATTGAACAATTCGAGAGTTTATTATCCAAGAGCCAGGTTACAAAGCATTAGTATTTCCTATGTGCCTGAGCATCTTAACAATCAGACAGGGGACATGAGAACCCTGCAAAGCTCAAACCCACACACTCAGCTGTTCAGAGAGCAGCAATTCAATGTGGAGCTTCCTCGGAGGCCTCAGCATCAAGTTACATCAGCAAAAGCACAATATCTACAGCAGAAAAATTAACTTCTCCATTGTTCTATCTCACTAGGAATCCAATCCAGCCTTTTTTCCTTCTCTAGCATTTCCTTTTCCAGGAGATGCACCTGGCCTGATGTTCAGCAGTCAAGGCATTAAAGACTAATAAAACAAGTCTGTGTTTCCAGCTTGTGAGGACTCCTCCCAAGCATCTCACCACTTCCTCCACGTGAGCCAATGCACAAGAACAGTTCCTAAAGAACAGCCATCACAGAAGGCAGACACCTGAGTCTAAGCCCCTCTAGACAATGGTTCACCTCTGCAAGGGCTACAGCAGCGTTTAGCTTCAAACACATCTATGCAAGAGATGACAGCAATTACAAACTCTTAAGGCTTCTTTATAGTGACACTCTATACTAGGCCAAGTATTGCTTTGCATGCAGGAGTTATTCTTGCCTAGGACTGCATTCCAGCAGTAAGCTTGCACTAAGTTTAACACACATGACAACACTGGCATCATGCTAGTTTTTAAAAAGCCAAAGCCTTGGATGACAGATGTCTTGTCTGTAAACCACACCAAGTCCAAGCCACAGTTAACAAAATAGGCTGGGTTTGCTTTCAAGTTTAGCTACTTTGGCTGACTAATCAGGAAGCCTTTAATGAAAAAGCCCCACAATATAATCCACCAAATTATTTGTCTTTTTGCTACCAAAGTTGCTATCAAAACTGTTCAGGAAATGAAGCTAAAGACTGCTTGGCTACATACAGTCCACTTCATAGATTGCATCCCTCCCTGCCTTCCTAAGCTAAATGAAGTCTGAAGAAAGAAGTAGTCTCACTGCTCTGTTGAGACAGTCTTTATGAAGTAGTTATGAAAAGTGGAAAGAACTTGCTGGTCTTATGAGGAGCAGGCAATTCTTACTGTCATTTAAGCACAGCACTGCTGCTGTTTTCCACCTTGAATAGCAACCAAATATTGGTGTTCCTCCCGCTCTCTGCTTTACCTTCTAAGCCTTAATCATTTCTTGGATCAGACACTTTGGTCTTACAAGCTTGCAGAAACAGTAATAAATGATTATAGAAGCTACAAAAAGAGTCAGTGAACAAGCATTTTTGAATATTGCACCAGCACATAATAAATAGCTCTAAGATTTGCCTTTCTAGTCTACATCTCTGGTTAAACAAAAGAAAGTTGAGATCATTGCTATATGTATTTTACTATTATAATTCAGTGAAACTCATCCAGTCAATAACACCACTATATAAATAACTGAGGAATTTTTAACCTTCCTTATAAAGCCCAGGAGTCTCAAAGCAGCAAGTTCAGCACATCCTTCAGGAAGATCAGCCCCCTGTACCTCCAAGGCAGTGCATACTCTTCCAGAGACTATCCTGAACTTAGGCCCAGACTTTCAACACATACAGCTTCTGTGGAGAGCTCTGCTTAGAGCTTGTACACCTCTTCAAGCGAGGGTTAAGAGCAGTAAAAAGGAAGAATTTTACCCTAACCACTCAAAATGCTGTCTCATACAGTGACCAGGTGATAGTGATAACCCAGTAAGCTCAACCCTTCAGTGGTGACAACAAGGCAAACCCATTCAGGACCTGCCTGAAGTTGTACAACAAGAAATTAATTTCACAAGGCACTTCCAGAATTCATACTGTGGCAGGAGTACACAAAATCCTGCAACTTATAGTGGCTTGGGATTTTGGTTTAGGGTTTTTGTTGGTTTTGCTGTGGACCTGTGAGGAAGAAAATCTGGTCAAACCCCAAAGTAAGAGCTGTTCTACTTTCCAACTGTGCCAAGTTTTTTTTTGGAAGATAGAAAGGCTTTAGCTTGATGCTGAACTCAAGAATATTTTTTTCAAGTTAAGTGTTCAAACTGTGGCTTCAATTCTGTTTAAAGCTTCAATTCCTCACTTCAAGGACTTTTCACATTACCAAGTTTTAGATTGTGTTTTGGTGTGTATTTAGAAATGCTACCTTCCAAGTTTTTGTCATCAAGAAAAATTTAACTAGCTTATGCTTTATGAATAGACTTAGTAAACTATCTTCAACTTCCAAAAAATTAATCTTGAACTCAAGGAAGGACCATATATCCATAGGCACTACAGGAAGCAACATTTACATCTACAAGACAGACAGTATCCACACTGTTACCAGCTCTACACAGACACAAAGTTCAAGTGACCCAAGCATAACATGAGCCCAGTCTTGGCACAATTATTTCAAGAGAAATTTGGACTGAGGAAGAGTAATGAGGTTAGGTAATAGAAAGCAGAGTTTTGCTGCTACTCCAGGAGCAGCTTCTGCTAAAGGCATTTTACAGTCGATTAACCAACCCAGTTTGCCGAATACTCCACTTAAATCACATGTTAACAGCCACTTCCAGAGCTAGTACAAAGTTTCTTAACTGCTCCTCTTAATGTTTGACTGCTGGTTCTCCTCTCTCATTGAAGAGGTAATAAGGCTTTTTGGCATTTGTAGAGATACACTGAAAGGTTCATAGCAGGTCACCTGGCTGCATAATCCCACTGCACACCAGGAAATGGACAGTCTGACACAGTCATGTTTCCATTAGAGAACATCCAACTGAAGTTTTTACTTGTCTGTATTTACACTCAGCATCATGGCTCTCAGTAGCCCCACCCCAGGAAGTGATCAATTGCAAGGCAGCCAAGTGGGGTAGGACTGGCTGTACAGCACAGGGGCACTTGCAAGGTAGTAGTTGCTGAAGTTTGCATCACTGACATAAGGTGCTGGCTGGTAGTAACAGGTTACATTAGTGGCATTAGGGATGATGTTCTGTTCTGCCAGCACCTTGAGTGCCAGCAGAGAAATCAAATTGAGCGTCTGCCTCCGCTCGTGTCCCATGAGGCAGACGGTGCTCTCGTTCACCACCCTGCGCAGAATCATGAGGTAGTCGTACTTGCTCCTCTCTTCTTTGGAGAAGTGGTTCTGGAGGTAGGTCTCCAGCTTGCGCTGCTGATCCAGGATGTCTGGGAAGTCTATGAAGAATCGGGAGCACATGTAGCGCTCCAACGTTTTGATCTCGTTCTTGTCCATGGGCCTGAAGTCTCGAACTAGGAGGTTACTATACTTCAGTAGCCCACCACCTCGGATCTCTTCAGGATTTTTGGTAGCTATCAGCTTGTTCTGGAGGTGATCAAAAGCTGCTTCAAAGTCTCCATACATGCTCTCCCCAATCACAGTTGGATGGAAGTACTCTGACATGGGGGTTTCTGAGTAGTCATAGTAAAAGAGCAGAGAGTCCAGGATGATCTGGAAGGAGTCCACACTGAACTCAAACTGCCGTCGTATGCAGTCTACAAACTTAAGCTCCACGTTTTTGCCATGCTTGTTGGAAAGTGATATCAAGCTCCAACGGTCAGTCTCTGTGCACACTTTGACCAGCTTCTGGATGTAGGCTTCCTTCAGTGTCACAGGGCTGATTTTCAGCTTGCTTACTCCTTCTGGCAGGAAATTCAAGAGGGATCGCAGGACCACATCTCGAACTAACTGAAACTCTGCCTCACTTGGAAGAGAAACTTGAAAAATGAGATCCAGGTCTTTGCATCCCAGCCCATTATCCTTGACCAGAACATGACCAGCTGCAGAGCCATTCAGACGGACATCGTGGACCACGATGCCCGCTTCGCTCAGGCGGCTCCGAACCGTCTGGACAATGTCCTTCAGAGTTATCTTCAGTGTCGGGAAGTTCCCTCGCCCGTGGATTGGAACCACCTCTGTAAGAACCTCGTGCAGGCGGCTGACCTGCTCCCAGTTCAGTACACTGCAGGACATGGAGTCTGCTCTGCAGCTTCCTTTGCCTGCCATCTTAGGGCTTTTCTTCTCCAAAGAAACTGTATGGAGGTAGAATATAAAAAGAGAAAGACAGGTCAGAACTTCTGTTTGTGCTTCCTAGATCTATTCCTAAGCTCTGTTTTTCTGTCCAATTCACACAGACACAAACTAGAAAGAAATAACTCTAGGTAGTAATGACTATCAGCAATCCTTTCACCTGAAAAGGAAACAGCTTTTCTATTAGCACCAAGGAAAAAAAAAAAAGTCCTTGTTCTTTTTTTAGTGAGGTAGAGTTACTTCAGGAAAATCTTTTGAGTCAAGTGGAAATTACCAAAGATGACCCAAGCTTTACCTAAGGCTAAGTCAGCAGCACCAGCTGAAGTGAGATGAGCTGCAAAGCACTTCTGAAAGTTGAGCTTTGAAGTTGTTTCATGATATATACGAAGCTTAAACTGCTGTCTCCAACTAACACAACTGTAGAAGACCCTCAGGTGTTAGTTTCAGGGCTTAGACATCCAGTCCACTGGTAACTCTAAAGTTATGCCAGAGATACAAGATTGCTTCCTTTTTATAGAACTCTTTCCTTTCTGAAGGATCCAGCATCTATCACTCACAGGATAAAGGCCAAGCACATCTTGCTCCTGCAAAAAGCTGCAGCTCTTCAACATCCTGGACAGAATTTCAGCTGCAAAGCCAGGTAATAGCATTCAATGGGCACTCCAGTCTTTGTAAGCAACTCTTTACCCTTCTTCAAAGACAATACCTTTTTGGAAATATTCATACTTACCCCAAGTTCTGTTCTCATTTGTGAGGGCCAAACAAGCTTGTAAGATCTGGGATAAATTCAGATGCTGAGTATCAAGTTCATGTTACTCTTTTAACACCCAGAATCTCACTAACCAGACTTGGTCACAGCCTTGTCTGAACATTTTAATCACAAGAGAATGATCTGATTAGCTATGACAAGACTCCTTAAGGCCTTGCCTTTTGTAGCATGTTACAGAGCACTTACAGATGTTCTACAGTCATGCAACTCAGACTGGTGTTAATACCCTTTTCTTTTTTTAAGTGTTCTGGGTTTCTGTGTAGCCAGGTGCTTCCTGACAGCTACAGACCTAGAGGCCTCATCTTCTTCTGCCCCAAGTACTCCAGAAGACTGCAGCTGCCAAGGTCAGACTAGTCAAACTTAAGCAAATTAACTCCTGCCTACCAAGAATGAAAATCCAAGCCCCATAGTTTCCTAGCATGTAACAGTACAGTGCATGGAACATTTTCAATAAAGTTTCAAAGAATAGCTATTGTCATCTCAGACCTCTCCTTTTCCAGCTTTCCATTTCTGAGCAACACATTTGACCTGCCACCTCTTCAGACAAAGAGTCAAATCCTAGAGCAAGTACACAATGAGGTTAAAATGTTGCAGGGGAAGTAGCTTCTGTCCTTGAGCATGAGCTGCTGCATTACAAACTATGCTGCCACAGATCACATCAGCACCAGCAAGCACAAAACAAACCTGTGATTTTGCAAGATGATTAATCCAGGACAAATCAAGAGGTTCTTCAAGCTTGATCCTTAATGCTCCAACACAGCATAAACACAAAAGCATCAATCCTGCCAGGAGTTGCTCTCAGGCAGTTTAAGCACATTAAAGTATATTTCCATTGTAAACTCACTGTATTTCCATTAAATCCTTCAGATCACTAAAGAACACAAGAGTCTTCTAACAGAAGCTGCAAGTGCTTTCAGCTCCTACCTCTGAAACTATTCTCTCTCCTCCTTCCCACTTGCAGCCCTCTCCGCAGCCAAGACAAAACACGAAGCTCACTCACCCAGTGACCAGAAGGGACTTGGACCAGTGCTTCCAACCCCAACACACACTTGGTTCTGCTTGGAGACCCTCAACTAGGAGAATAATGCACAATGCTGCCCTTGGTGGGAGGAAGACAAAGTATTTAATTTCCACTTAATTTCTCCAATGGAGAGTTTAATTCTCAGGCTGTCAACCTCCAAAGGAACCCACCCCCAAATCACTAGTGTTTGTCTACTCGGCAATGTTTATGTCAGTGACAACAGATTTCAAGTGAATTCCAGCGTATTTGGGATGCTAACAGCTCACATGCCTCTTGTTTCACTGCCAGCCATTCCCTTCGCAAGATCTGACACCTGAAGATGCTCGCTCCTCAGGAAGAAATCCACTGCGGAGGCAGGAGACACTATCTCTAATACCTACTGTAGAGAGTACTGAATACAACACTCCAATCAGAGGCAAAAAAAAAGAGCGAGGACTACACATCTCCACCTTGGTCACGACGAGCTGCGTTACCCTGCAGCAGCAACTTTCTCCTATAAGACATATAATTTGGCACAACACCCAAAAGACTCCGCGGGCCGGTCGGCGCTGAGGGCGGGCGGGCGGTCCGGCTCCCTCCGCGGGACGCTCATCCCGCAGCGGGGAACCCGCGTTTGGCCGCCCCCAACACCCAGAGAGTCGCGACAAGAGCGTTGCGAGCGCTGCCGAGCGCCTGCTCCCGGCACGGAGCGGGAGAGAGAGCCCGCCCGCCCCGCCGGCTCAGCCCCGCAGGGCGAGAGGAGCCCCGGCCCCGCCGCTCACCTCAGCTCCGCCGCTCAGCCCCGAGCAACCGCGCCAGCCCCGCCGCTGCCCGCCACCGCCCTTTATGGCCCTCCTGGCCGCCCCGCCCCCGGCCCGGCCCGGCCCGGCCCGGCCCGGCCCGGCCCGCCCCTCCCGCCGCAGCGGGGGCGGCTCTGGCCGCCGGTCCGGCCGCCGGGCGCGCCGCCCGGGGAGCCCCGCGGCGCTCGGCCGGGAGCGGGCGGGGGCGGCTCCTCCGCGCCCCGCAGCCCTCGCCCGCCGCCCCGGGGCTCGCCCCGCCAGCGCCGCACACGGAGCGGCCGCTGCCCGCTCCACCCTCCCGTGGAAACACAAACTTTCCAAAGTTCCCCTCAGGACACCGAGGGGCTGGAGTGACTCCATAGAGGAGCAACGAAGTTGGTGAAGGAGCCGGAGCACGAGTCCCGTGATGAGCGGCTGAAGGAGATGGGGTTGCTTAGTCTGGAGAAAAGCAGGCTCGGGGAAGACCTGATTGCTGTCCGCATCAGCCTGAAAGGAGGGTGTAATCAGGTGGTAATCAGTCTCTTCTCCCAGGGAACAAGTGACAGGAGACTACACAGTCTTAAGCTGTGGCAGGTTCAGGTTGGATATTAGGAAAAAATTCTTCACTGAAAGGGAGATCAGATATTGAAATGGACTTGCCTAGGGTGATGGTGGAGTCACCATCTCTGGAGTCGTTTAAAGGAAGACTGGATGTGGCAGTCAGTGCCATTATCTAGTTGCCATGGTGGTGTTTGGCCACAGGTTGGACTAGATGATCTCAGAGGTCTTTTCCATCCTAATTGGTTCTGTCATTCTGTGAATCTGTGGGCTACCATGAAGAGCTGACTGAAATTCCACAGGACTTTCCTGAAGGCACCTTGTCCCAGACAGAACAGCTGTCTGCAGAGATCCCAGACGTCCAGCTCTGCCAAAGAGTTCTCTCTGGTGCTCCACTGGAAACAGCCAAACCAGGCACTCATCCAGAACCTCCAAGGATGGGCTCACAAGGATGTTACAGCAGCGTTGAAACAGCGTGCCACTGGAAACTGTGGCTGATGGGCTGTGGGAGGCTCTGCGCACACGGACAAGAATGATGGAATGACTGGACAGGAATCAACTTGGAGATAATAGTCATAAAAATCAGCTGGTGGTTAATATTGCAGGGTGTGCGATCATGCGTTCTGGGGGCAAAAGTTACGATTCCTGCCAAAAACACAACGCTTCATCAAATACAGGGGTATCTCCCTTTTGTTATGATAATCAGGACTCAAGTGGAGAAAAAAATCAACAAAACCTAGGACAGGCCAGCTGACATAATCCTAGTAGAAGTAAAAATAGTACTTACAAAGCATTGGAAAAAAAAAATCACCACTACATCTGTTATACTGTTTGGCCATACAGAGTCAAGAAAGATGAATTAAAACCTGCACACATATGGAGAAGAGCTGGACTTGAATGAGGAAACTGGAAAGCTCCTTTTTGCCTAGCAAACACAACAAACCTGCCTTGTTTCACCAACAAAGCCAAATCTGAGCAGGAATAGGGATAGGTTAGATAATTATTTATTTTACTCCAATATTGTCCCACTGGGATAAATAACAGGAAAAAAATGACCTATTTAAATTAAAGGATAACATTGACACAAGAATCAGATTGGAGGCAAGTTACCATCTTGTTGTCCAATAAGATAATCACAATTTCAGAGCCTTGCAGGAGGGAAAGGAATAAAACTAGGTTTAAGATGAAGCTAGGAAAGAAAATATGTAATACGATTGCCTGTAGTGGTATGGAGCTGGACATGAGGATCCAGATGTCTCTCAACACTTTTTCCCTATGTTTCTAAAATTAGAAGACATATAGGGAACTCAAAGAGAAGGAGTAGCACAAATGAGAGAAGCATAACCACTTGTAAGGAAATGTCTCACTTGGAGATTAAAACAGTGAATGATCTCACCTCTTAAGAATATTTCTTCAGCAAGATTTCTGCTCAAATAATACTGCCTTTTGACAATAACTGATGATTTTGGGCAGTATATTTCCTGTTGCCACATGTGGAACAACTGAAGCACTTATTAAGAAACATTTTCTATTGGGAATATTTATTAGATACCAATATAGACGAAGATAAATTGCAGCACATACTGCTATTACATATGTTAAAGTATTAATCAAAGGTTCATACTTTACATTATTTGTTTAAGTTCTTGTTTCACAAAAAAATTTTGTAAACACTAAGAGGTATCTCCATTCTATTTTAGTGTGTTTTCTTTATCCTCTGACTTGCAGACCTTGAGTATTTGTCAAAGGAACAGTACACTGCAGAGTATTTTCTACAGTGAACTTAGACCTTCTGACAATAAACTTGTTCTTTTTAATTGCTTTTCATGGGTGCCACACAAAGGGTCCTTGGGATGGGAACTGGAAATGCCATTAAAGCCGGCTGGACCAGGCTCCTAAGTAAATTGCAGGAATAATGAGGAATGCATCCTTGAGGAATGAATGAGCCCATTTACCCCTGAGGAGGAGCTGCCTTCTGTTACCCTTCTACCTGTGTCGTGCAGTGGATCATGGAGCCTTGAGGACAGAAAACATGGAAACATACAGCCCACTGCTGAGACAAGAGATTACAAATCGTGGGCTACTGCTCAGGTGCTGTGGCTGCTGAGGTGGCTGACAGACCCAGACACAGCTCCGGGGTACAATCTTAATGTTTAGCAGCTATTTAGTACTTTCCTGCTGCCAGCTCTAATTCTAAGTCTAGGAAGAAGTAATGGGGTGATCCCAATCTTTGCAAGACATACTTTCTCCAAGAGTGACTGGGATACAGATAAAATCCTGCCACAAGACAGGGAGTGCTGGCAGCCACCTCTGCTCTTGGACAATTGTCATCTCCCCCTTCTCCTACAGCTGCTCCATCCCTCATCTCTGCCTGTTGCTCCAGTGCTTCCTCCCTCCTCCCCTCTCCTGGGGTGTACCCTTCTTCAGGATGCACAGCACTGGATGTGTTTCAAAGGATTTTCAGACAGAGGATGGGGAATGAAGAAGGATCAGCTGGCTGCTGGGAAGGCAATGTGACAAAGGGAAAAGTGTTTGTGAGCTGCCAAAACAGAGGCAAGTATGGAGTCGTATTAAAACAGTGCAAGTTGTTCATTTTTATCCAGTAAATAGGGCAGCAAATCTGGCAGAAGAAACTCACTTAAAAGCCTGTAAGTCAGCTCAGTGACCTGGTGCTGTCAGATTAGTTTCCTTATGTGATGCATTGCTGAACGTAATGTGTCATCATAAATCTTGGTTGCTACAGCTGTTAAAGCCATAAATTGAAGCAGAGTTATTAATATCCAGTAGTAGTAGCTGTCAGACTCCATTCTGTAATTGAGCATCAGATCCGCAGTTGGAAAACTCTTCTTTTTGTCTGACATGTGGAGTATCTGCATGTCTGCAGATGCCAAGAGAGTGGAGACAGGTAGGAACATCCCACCCACACAGGGCTATGATGAAATCCTCCTGCAGAATATCAAGAGTGAGCCTCTTCCTCTGTTGATTCTCTATCTGCCTCTGCAAGCCTGAGGTTTCCTGCTGGGAGATGAAGCAATTCTTCCTCCTGATATGTGGATAAAGGTAAACATGTGAGTACAGACATGCAGCATGTAGTTATGGAGGGAACAGCAGCCTTTCAAAAATCAGAAGTTAAATTTGCTGCTAGAAACACTGCAATTACTGGAAAGTCTCTGCTGCAAGGAATGGGATGCTGCCGTGGAGGACTTCCCAGCTCCCACAGAGTTCTGTGTTCAGCAAAACACCCTTTCTCCAAGAGGCAAGAAATGGTACCAGGCCCCTTCACCAGCAGGACCTGTGCAAAGTAAGTTCCTGCTGCGTTTAGATGTGAGGAAGACACAGAAATCCAGAGCTGCTGTCTCTCATGCATGGCTTTTTGAAGATGTCCCACTACTTTGCTGTGTGCCACCCCTGGCAGTCCCGGGCTGTGGGGCTGTAGACTCTTCTCACAAATCCTCTGATGCACAGGTCCCAGCCTAGCCAAAAGCCTGAAGGAGCAGAGCCACCCTGCTGTGCAACGGAAGATGCAGACAAATTTTTCTAGGAGGGAAGAGGGTGTTATGCCTCTGCCCAGGCCCTCTCCTGCAGCAGGAAACTCAGTTTTGCCAATCTGGTTGTGCTGTGAGGATCCAGAGCGGGCAACCCAGCGAAGCCTGGCATTTTCCTTTCCCTTAGGAAGCAGCACGGCAGACACATGCAGAGATGGAATGCACTTGCTGTAGAGGGGGCAGCAGCCCATCATCTGACTGGCTTTTTCTTTGCACCCGAGCTCACCCCAACTGCTTAATTAGTCACACGGCTTCCTGGAACCTGGGGGAGAACATCACAATTTTCGGTGGTAGAGGAGAAGATGATGGGGGGAGGCGGAGGTGGGGAGAGAACAAGGGTTTGCAAATCAGACTGAAAAAATATATTTACTCTAATTTGGGAGTTATGAGCAAATTCAGGACACATCGCCTCAGGCTGCAGGTGGCAAACACAGCAAAGGGGCGGGGGGGGTGCAGAGAAACGGTGAGGTTTAGGGAGTGCAGTTTTGGTCCTGTGAAGCCATTAGGTACTGAACTGTCTGTGGGCTGTGCCCAAGGACTTTGTACTTACCCTCACTACAGCTTTTCAACTTATAATCACATCTTTTTCACATTTCCTCATTATCCACGGCTTTAGAAAGCAGTGTAGACAGTAACCACTAGACCAACCTCTTGGGATCCTGCATCAAGCCCTGCCTGGTTTTAGCTGCTGACAGTACTGTTTGGCCCTGCATATTCACAGATTTGAAGGTTAACAGAGGTTATTAACAACCCCTTAGTATTCACATAAGACCTGGATAATATAACTCTGCTGTTAAACTCATAGCTCATTCAGTAACTTGCAGATATCTTCAGACTTTTTTTCAGATCACTCAAGAAATGAATAATCTGGTTTTTCCCCATGATAGGTTGCTACAATTGTTATCTGCTTTGACAAGCAGAGGTCCATACACAGTTTTATCTGATTTTAATTTCCACCTGTCTTTCTTTTCGGTATATTTTTTCCCCTGCTGTTACTGGAAAGTTGTCTACATTTTTTAATGCTTTTTCAGTAACCTATTTGTTGCTGGTGGCAATGGCAGCTGGAAGAGGATATTTTGCACATTTATGTAGCTTAAAATAATCTAAATGAGAGCTGTCATAGAGTCCCTATACTCAGGTTCACAGGCAGACCCTCTGGGTCATGTTTATGCAATTTAGAACTGATCCATCCAAAGAGAGGATCTGCCTTTCTCTGGACCAGCTTGTCAGCTGGATTGCTGCACAATCACAATCACACAGGCACTAGGGCAAGCATAGGAAGTGAGGCAGGTTGGCAGCAAACCTTAAGCAGTGGCCTTGCACCCTTGGAGACCTGGGGCCCATCTTGACTACAAAGAGCCATTTCAGCCTGCTCAGTGGGCCACCAGCAGCACACGGAAACTCCACAGCTCAGGAAGCTGCTGTCCCGCTGCCCATCTCCCCACAAGACTGGCAACTGCTGCGTGCTGCCTGCTGGCACTGGTGAGGAAGTGTCTCGTGGGTAGCATCCTCCGCAGCGCCTCTGTGGTGGCCCATCCCTCCTGCAGGACGACAGCTGCTCCGCGGTACCCCAGCTCCATCCGCCTCTCCTGCGGGAAAGGGATAACAATCTCCCTTCGCACCCGGTTTCAGTCTCACCTCATCAGGTCTGAGGTGACTGCCAGTCTCCCCTCCTCCGTGGCTAGTCAGGATCCTGCAAAGATCCCAGGGGCCCTTGCAGATGTTTTTGCAACAGTTTTGCCTACGGCTGTCTCGCATGGAGCCGCACTGGAACAATCGTCCCAGTGACAGTAGTGAGGGCACTTAGGCTCTTCCGTCCCATATAGTGGAGACAGGGTAAGGTTCTGTGTTCCAGACATGGAGAGAGCCTTAGCACAGGTCTGTAAAATGAAATTTGGCATTTTGCCATGATAAAAAATGGATCAAGAGGATTGGTCCAGGCTCTTCTCACTGGTGCCAGTCACTAAGACATGGGCAGAATTGATGCACAGGAAGTTCCTCCTGAACATGAGGAAGAACTTTACTGCGAGGGTGACCACGCACAACAACAAGTTGTCCGGAGAGGCTGTGGAGCGAGACAGAAACAGCTGGCAAACAAACTTTCTAAACAATTTAAAGTATTAGAAAGCAGGGATTCTTTATTATGAGCGTGCTGGACACCCAGAAGGTATCTTCTCTGATTTAGGTGAGTCCAGAGTAAAATTCCATCATGCCCATACATATTCATTGCAGTGTACTTCCTAGCTAATACAGAAACATCACTTTTCTTAGAACTAATGTGCATGCATCCACCTCTTACTGGAAGTCCTTTATGGTCCTAGAGGGTCACGTGAAGGGGTCTCTGGTGGTCATACTCACTGAGTGCCCCTGAGAGAAAAGATAATGTCTTTACAAACAATTTGATGGATGAAGGTATGGGTGTTCAAGTCTTTGAAATGAGTCTTACACGTCTCTACCATCTTTGGGCAGCAGGTTTGCTGCAGAGCCTAGAGAGCTTGGCTCCTGAAACAAACGAGGGTCCGCACAAGCCTGAACTTCTGAACTTTGGGCTAAAACAGTAGGTTCAAGGCAGGAATATGTATCAGGCAGTTCGGGAAGGCTGTACCTTCCGAGTACCTCAGCCAATGGGGAAAGGAAAAGGGCAACATGGAGCCGGGAGTTTAGGATCAAAAGAGGCTGTGCCTTCTAAAACCTCGAGAAAGAAAATCCTGTGGGTGTGTGCCCCAGTGGATTCTCCCTTTATTCGAATAAAATTGCAGGACTCCTCTGTCTCATTTTTGGACATAAGCCTCTGGTGTTTGTGGATTTTCCTGACACCCCCAATGTTGCAGATGATCTTCACTCGAACTTCTCTTAGGGCGTGTGCTGCTGCTTCTTGTTACATGTCTGCCACAAAAGCCACTAATTTCCTCATAATCTGTTTATTCACTGTTTCCAGATAAATTCAGCATCCCGCGTGTCTACTTTTATACTCTTTTATCTGTTTTGCAAGTTGGTATTTAAGTTCTATTTAGCAGCTTCAAGGGGAACTGAGAATTTCTATTCTCGCTCTGTTCTATTCTATTGTCTATTCTATTCTAATGTCTATTCTATTCGCTGTGTTGTCTGTCAGGAGTCTTCCTCACCGGAGATACTCCGGAACTGTCTGGACACAATCCTGTACCATGTCCTCTTGGACGACCCTACTTGAGCAGGGAGGTAGGACCAAATGTGGTCCCTTGCCACCTGACCGATGCTGTGATATAGATTTGTAAGGAGACAGAGGGGCGGGGAAAAGAAGACGAGTTAAACATTCGTGGCCGCAGGGAGAATCGCCGCTGCACGCACGACGATTACTACGGAAATCATTCCTTCCACCCAGGAAACGGAAAGCGGCGCCGTGCCGGGGGCGGCGCCTCCGTCCCGCCCGCCCCGGCCATGGCGGCTCCCGGCGGCACGGTGTTGGTGCTGGCTCCAGAGGCTCCCGGCGGCACGGTGCCGGTGCCGGCTCCGCAGGCTCCCGGCGGCATGGTGCCGGTGCTGGCGGGGCTCTACGTGGGCGGCGCGGAGTCGTGCTCGTCCCCGGAGGCGCTGGCGGCGGCGGGGGTGGTGGCGGTGCTGACGGTGGACGCGGAGGAGCCGCCGGCCGTGCCGGGGTGCGGGCCATGCACGTCCGGGCGCGGGACGAGCCCGGCGCGGACCTGCTGAGCCGCCTGGACGAGTGCGCCGCGTTCCTGGGCGCGGCCCGGGCGGGCGGCGGCGCCGCGCTCGTCCGCTGGTGAGCCGGGGGCCGCGGCGGGGCCGAGCGCTCCCCGCGGCGGCGCCGCCGCTGACGGGCCGTCCTTGCCTTGCAGCCACGCCGGGGTGAGCCGCAGCGTGGCCGTGGTGGCCGCCTACCTGATGAAGACGCAGGGGCTCGGCTGGCAGGAGGCGCTCGCCGCCGTCAGGGCAGCCAAGCCGGACGCGCAGTGAGTGCCCCGCCCGCGCCCCTCTCCCGCCCCGCGCCCCCTCTCCCGCCCCGCGCCCCCTCGCCCCCGGGCTGAGGGCTCGCTCTGCTCCCGCCCCGCCGCAGGGTGAACCCGGGCTTCCAGGGGCAGCTGAAGCTCTACGAGGCGATGGGCTGCGCCGTGGACACCAGCAGCGTCCTCTACAAGCGGTACCGGCTGGAGATGCTCAGCGAGAGGTTCTCCGGTGAGTGCGAGCATGGCGGGTGTGCGGAGCGACGTGTCCCAGCGAGGAGACGATCATTCTGCGTCCCGAAATGAACGAAGAAGGCTCTGTCAAACGGGCTTGACTTCCAGTGTTGCCCTCAAAGCTGCCGGGCCTGGACCTGGCCAGGGCAAGCATTCACGTTATACCCGCCCTAGAGAATCCCAGCTCATCAGTGGGGATAAAAACGTGTCTTTTGAGAGATGCCTGGGAAATAAGATCAGTAAGGAGCTGCGCTCTTTAGCAAAGTGCAAAAAACAGTAAAGGTCAATTTGATGCTTTTCGTGATGTTTACGTCCCTGGCAAAGCAAACAGCATCCTCAGAAAATATGTAAATATGATGAAAAAAATAACATGCAAAACTCGAGATAAAGTTGAAATTCAGTAATGAAGTAAACTTTCATACTTTAATGTGCAAAACATACATGTGCATTGGTGTAATTTTATAATAAAATAATAATCTCTAGCTTTTCTTGCAAGACCTCAGTGTTGCATGACAGCCTGACAGTGCTGTTGCCCTTTATGTATCATTGTCCTTAGCAGTTCCCATTTGCAAGCTTACTTTCTGTATTTTGGGCACTAAAGCATTGGCACAACTGCTCAGAAACTTCCTCTCCCTTTACTTTCTGTCGATTTAAGAACATAAAGCAAAATACCATTATTTTACCATGGTTGAGGCCATTAGTCTAGATCCTAGTTCCTTGCCTTAGGCAAATCTGAGACTTAGGCATGGTGGGATGAGGCTCTTTTGTTTTTAGCTTAATCCATTGGAGTTGGTGGTGGGATAACGAAGGGGAAGAAGGTGGTTCCTGTAGGCTGTGACTGGGGCAGAGGCACAGTCCTGTCTCGTTCCCAGGAATGCAGCGTGGCTGCTCTGATCTGATTCACAACATGGTCCTGACCCCTCTGCAGAGCCTCAAGACTTGCCCCGAGAAGTCTTTGCAGTTGATCCTACCACTGCATGCCAAACTTTGAACACAGAGGTTCTCTACAGATGCAGGAAATGCAGGTACTTCATATATACAAAAAATAGGTATTTTTATGTTTTTTTAAATTACTTTATATTTCTCCTTAAAACGTCATTGTGAAATTCACTCAAGAGAAGAATAACCTGTGTAAATCAATGGGCGTGTCATTGTTGTCAGGTCAGGGATGAGCTGTTGCCTAAGTTTCCATACTGTGTTTGCCAAAAAAAAAAAAAAAAAAAAAAATCAGAAGTACAAAATACAAAACTATTTGTTCCCTGGAGTGGTGCTTGTGAACCTTCTCGACTAAACAAAAAAATGTAGAATTTGTACTCCTGTTCAATTATTGAGAGTCAGGAGGTCCATATCCCTGTTTTCTATTGCCTGTAGGTTTGTCCAGTTAAAAAAAAAAGTCTGTTTTACTTCTTTTTTCCTATGTCCCGGAGGGCAGACGCGCTCTGTTCCGTAGCTCCAGCATTTTGTCCCACACGGAAGGAATTGGACCGACAGCCTTTGCCCACAAGAGGATAACAGACTCTGCACAGCTTTCTGGGAATGGCCAGGAAAAGTGCACCTCGTTCTTCATCGAGCCTGTGCAGTGGATGGAGCCAGCATTGCTTGGAGTAATGGAAGGACAGGTGAAGCTGTATTCTTTGTTTTTTTTTTTTTTTTTTTTTTTTTTTTTTTTTTTTTTTTTTTTGCAAAGGCAGGACTGTATTTCTTCCCTGAAAGGAAAATCCTCACACAAGGTCCTAGGCTTCCCAGACTTTCTGGCGTGAATTTTGCAGCTTATGGGCAGATTCTTAAATGTAAAACATTTTTTCACAAGGAAACAAGCTGGTGCTCTGCTTGAGCTGACAACACCAGCCAGGATGTTGGACAGGGTTTGTCTGCTGTTTGTTTCTATTATGAGAAAGACTTGTGGGACTTCAGAAGCTAGTTGTAGTCACAGGCTGAGTGAGTCTTTTGGACTCTGATAAAACTATGTTGGAATCCCACTAGGTCCCAGCAGTTGCATTTCCACACCCTCCCTTCTACCAGCACAGCTGCCTCCTACACCCCAGGGCTAAAGAGCCCTTCCAGTTTGGCTTTTTGGCCTGCTTTTAACTAGATCCGTGTGAACACACATCTTAAGACTCAGTCCTGGGTTTTTCTTGCAGCTTCTCTGCCCCAAATGCACGTCGAAGCTGGGCTCCTTCAGCTGGAGGGGGGACCAGTGCTCCTGTGGCCGCTGGGTGACCCCAGCCTTCCAGATCCACAAAAGTCGAGTGGATGAAGTGAGGACACTGCCAGTTGGTAACTTCCAAACTGCCAAAACCTGAATTCATCGCTTCACTTGATGGATTTTTTTAATGTCTACCGAGAACTACTAGTCCATGGTTGCCAGGAAATGAACTTAGGACTTCCACCCCTTTGTGAGGTGGCAGAATTACTTGAACACGTTCAGCTTGCTGTATCTCTTAATATATTCTATGAAATATCAGGACACTTTTAAAGAGGTGTCAAACGCCCAAAAATGGGCCCAATGTGAAGGTTCTAGTGTGTTCATTTATGTGCTGCTGTTCATAGAAGGTCTCAACTCTTTATTCAAAAGGAGTTGCTGTGGCCAGCAGTGCTGCTCAGCTTCTAATCCAAAGTGCCAAGTGGCCTAAAATGGTACAATTACAGTTGTTCTGCAGGCATGGCAGCAAAAGGCAAACTTACAGTTACTTTTATTGTAATAAAAATAATCCTAATAATACCTGCCCTAAGAGTATTTACTACTTTGTAACTCTTTCATGTAATGTGTGAGGAGATTGTAAAAGCTGTAATGGAATGGGAAAACTGAAGTAAAGAGTCCATACCAAATTACTGCTTAATTAAAGAAATCCCTAAAGTGATGAAGTAATTTTTTTAAAGCAAGCACTGTGACTTTTTGTGATGGGCTGCTGTGTACACTACTGTGGCATAAGAAAACAGGAAAGATAAAACCTAATTTAAATCAATTTTATTTTCATTGACTTGAACAATTTTTTTAATTTATTTTTTTACACAATTTCCAGCAACATACATTATGAAATATACAAGATAAAGTAGGTGGTGGGGTTCTGCCCATGTAATTCCTTCCACAGCTGTGGAAGGAAGACCTGCAGGACACAGTGAACATCAGAATCTCAACACTGAAAACAGACACAAAACAAAAAGGACAAAAATATATATGAAACTTTGAACTGGTCACACTTCAGGGCCAGGTACAGCACAATAAATATTAGAACTGCATTATCTTAGACATCTTCTGTAAAGTTTATAACGTCCTCTATTTAAAGAGATAAGAACATCTTGTTTCTAGCATGAAATGCTACATTGTACAGTGGTGAAGGGTACAAAGGATGAGCCCAGCAAGGGCTTGGATGGTGACTACTCATTCACACATGCTCATTGATAAAATAAGCAGCATACACCAAAAATTTAGTGAGCTGTAAACTTAAGCGTTCACTACCAGAATATCAGCTGGAGGAGCAGTTTCTTTTTGGGAGAACCAAAAACAGTCAATCCCTTTAAGTTTCAGCTGGGCTCTCCCCTGACAAACAGTGGGTTGATACCATAATGGAAGTGGCAGCATTTGGTCCGTAGCACAAGATCCCTTTGCATCACTACTGTTCAAAGCTGGCGCCGATGGAAATACTTCAGTGCAGAGTTAACGCTCACGCAGGCACGGTGTCACCAACCACAGGTGCTGTCTGAGGACTAACAAAGCAGTAGGTGACAGCTGGAATCCAGCTGGGCACAGGGTGCCACCTGACACAATCGAGAGGGAGAGACTGGAGAGGATGCCAGCATCTCTCTCTCTTGCACTCTGGAGCAAAGGGATGAGTGCTGGGCTCGGGCAGTTTGACAGAAGGGCTGCACTCTGATCACTCCTCATCCCAGTCTAGTTTTACCAATAAGAGACGACAGTTTTAGCTGCTTGACAGAGTGCTTCCAGAGCACAGAGCAGAAGACCAGAGCCACTGGTTTCTCTTGCATCATAATCAAGAAGGCAGGAGTAAATACATTTTGAACTCATCAACCTTCCCCCCTTCATCCCCTGCCCCCAGCTGAGCATCACACATTCCTCTTATGCAAGAACTGGGGACCTTCTGTGCCACCACCCAACAGGCCATGTGAGCACAGGTGGAGGAAGAAGGCTGAACATGTGCTTTCCTTTCCTTGGTATAACCTGGGCGTTGCACTGGGGGCAACTGCACTGGCAGAGCACCACCAAGGAAGGACCACGCTGTGGTCAGCACATGTGGCATCACTGTACCTTGCCAACCATGCCTTGCAGTACATGGCAGCAGTCACAAGCTTCACAAAGTAAAGCAGCTGAGTGCCAGGAAATTCTACGGGATGAATGGGAGCCAAGAAGGTAAAATTCTGCTGGAAGCTGAGCACCTATGGCTTTGATTTTAGCAGATGCTGAGTCCAACAGTCCTATCTGAATTAAGCAGGAAGATAAAATTGTATTTCTCCAGTGTACAAAATTATACCAGTCGCCAGTACATGCTCATCTTCTAGTTATCCCCTTCTTGGAGAGGACCATAACTACCACATTTCAATACCAAAGGACTCAGCTGAGACTCAGAACTGACAGCGTAGTGAAGAATTTTTGGTTGTGTCAACATGTCATCAGAATATGGTCAAAAATTCCATTTGAGAACAGGGAGTTCTACGTCTGATAGTCACTCAGCAAAGTGCCAGGTGTAAATGCCCTTCTCACTGCCAGCTCGCAATGTACTGCATGACTGCATGAAGACCTACACCTCCTCTGCCTGTGCAGCCCAACTGGTTACACCCCGAGGTGAAAGACTGGTTACCAGGAGAGCTGGGAGAGGAAAGGTGAAATTCTTCCCACCCTAGAAGTGTACAACAGCATTTCCTCACTCAGCCAGGCCCATTCACACATCACTCACCACTTCAGACGCACAAAGCAATGCCAAATACAAACTAAGAGGAATGTTTTTCGTAAAGACACTCTCTGAGTATGAACAGGGGAAACATAGAATTATTTATCAACTCAAGTACTGTTGCATCATTCTTGTAAGGTAGGGAAGCTGAGGAGCTGAGATGAGGAACTGAGAGGACAAACTGGAGTGGTCACAGAGGTCGAGTCTAGTCTTCCAGACTGCGAAATGCATTCTGCATATCCTCAAACAGCTGAGCATAGTCCGCCTTGATTTTTGTTTCACCATCTTTGACGGGGTCCTGAAAGAACACAGGAAGTAAACAGATCCATCAGGAAAAGCCCACAGTACTTAAGCCAGCCCTGTTTTGCCATTGCTGTAACCTCTTGACCTCAGGATTAACACTTGCCAACTGCAGAGCAGGCATTGTAGTTCTGTCTTTGCATCCTGTCTGTCTCACCAACAGCCACAGGGTTTAAATCTCATTCTCTTCCCACATTAGTGAGCAGACAGAATGGGTACTGGAAAGAGATTTTTATTTTTCATGAGCAGTGGTTACTGCACAGAAAAGCAACTGATTTGGAAAGCAATCAAAAATACTGAGGCTCTTGGTTAATGCTGTGTGATTTAAGAGCTTTAGTGATTAATACCAGCTCCTATCCTCACACGAAATGCAGTGTATCGCCAATAAGTGGAAGAGTTACTCTGCCATTACTTAGAGGTTGTTTGGTTCAAATTAAAATGTATTGTATAATCATAAAAAAAAAATCTCAAAAATATCTTTGTACAGCTTCATTTTCTCAGAGTACTTTTCATGGAAGACAAAGGTAAAAAATGTAACTATCGGCTTTGCTCTGAGGCTGCAAGGTTTTCTCTGCAAGAAGTATTAACTGTCAGGCTGTGAAATCTATTCAACATCTTCATGATTCTCCTCTGAGCTGGGTCAGTGCAACTCTTGGTAAACACAGAGGCCTTACATGTGTGGATGCACTACTTCTTACATTGTTTCTCTGACGTACCCAAACCACAGGATACAGGACATCTGAATCCTCACACCTGTCAGACTGTTACCTGGGGAATACAATTTTCCTTTCATAACTAACAGAGGTCCAGCTCCACTGAACATGTATTCACTCTCTAGATTCCCTTTTTAAGCCATGCTGTCCACTGCTCCGCTGTACTGCAGGTGCCTGCTGGTAGGCCAAGGTTTGTAGAGAGTGTTTTAATTATCCTATCTCTACATAACCAGCTCTCAAAGAAGCTCATGTCCTCAAGCCCATCTTGTTATGTTCTTGACGCTTTGAGAATATATACCAGGAACCCACTTACTGCAGAAACAAGCCAGTACCCTGCAGGAACAGAATACATTGGTATGGCAGAACATTTAATTCTAAACATATTTAATCCAATGCTACTTGTTCTCTCAAGATTTGCAGTATCAACTTGCATGAGTTTTAACAGAGTAAGCATTATATTTCATAGAGGATATCAGTCAGTATCACAGGTTACTACTGTCATACCAGTAACTGTTACACCAGCATGATTCTGGATGAGTTTTAGTAAAGCTGTACCCTAAAATGATGGCTACTGAAGTTACCCAGAGCAGGTGCTCCAATCAATTTGTTTTGTCTTAAGCCCATGCTAAAGTTACTCTTCCCTTCCTCTCCCCACTTCCAGCAGTCTCTTTTATATTAGAGACAGGTATAAGCAGCCTGAAGTTTAAATCCAGGAAAAACTGAATTATAGAAATGTTAACTGAACTATTTTAAATAGAAGTTACGGCAAGAAATGCTCCTGCAATAATATAGGATGTGTCTGTCCCATGCTTGGCTGCAGGCTGCTTCTCTCTGATAACAGTCTCCTTAGAACATATTATAGTATCATTTACAGAATTTTACCACAACTCCCCCAAAGCAAACAGGAAAAGATGCTTGTACTGTTACCATGACTATATGTAACACAAAAGAGACTGCTGAAGGTGGGGTTGCCAAGGCTGTGCAGTCAGCATCTCCCAACTTGATTTCTGCACTGACCATTCCTGTGCTCACAAACCAGTTCTTTACTGTCTTCAAAATGATGACAAGGAGTCCCTGTTCACAGACCTTTATCAAAGGTCTTTGTTCAACACCACTGAGTCAGTCTTTCAGGGGCCCTGGAAGGTCACAGGAAGCAGGAAAAGCCCCTTCCTTACAAACATACCTTGAACTTCATGGAGGTAAGTCTGTAGAGGATTTCGCTCATGTTCTCTCGGATGATGGACCACGTGATCTTGTTGTCACTCTGAGCTGTGGTTTCTACAGCACGGCGTGCCATGTCATAAAATGCAATCATGTTGGAAAGCATTCCCACAGTTTTATAGAAAGGGCAGAACCTGAAGGAATAAAAGAGGACCTGTCAGGTATCTTGGAACAGTTAGCAGCATTCTCCCCTGACAGAAAGAGTGCCAGCCTCCTTTACTCCAGAGGCTTTTAATGTACACTACCAAAGGAGAGGGGCTGCCTCAAACAGGTCCTGCATTTTTAAATATTCAAACTGCAGGCCAAGACAATCGTTCTGAAGCCAACTGAAGTGGAGGTTTCTGAAGCAGTACCCAAACATTCAGGCAAAACGAGCAAACAGGAACTGCTGCTCTACAAGTCTCACATTTCAATCTGTGCCAATGCTAACAAGTAAAGGAAAACAATGAGCAGCCAACAGAATTCCTCCTTCCTGTTTTGCCCATCAAGGGAGCAGACTTCCTCCTGACAGCCTGGGATGACAGCCCTGCAAGTTTCTTTGCTCGAAAGAAAGGGAGCTCCTCTATGACAAGAGTACTTCATACAGTTCCATTTTTAATGGGTAGGCGAGTGCCATAAAAGGTACCTCGTTATTATTTATGTGCTACTTCCTGTGCTTCCTATAGCATACACACATACCTGCCCTAGTAACCTGATCAAAGACACACACTGTTGCAAAATAATGGATGTCTACATTTTTAGTGATGAAGTACTTGAGACTTCCTGATCTACCTGGGCTGGGAAGGGAGATGAAGTACAAAAAGGCCCCCTGTCAGGCTGTTAAAACACAAGGATAGCATGGAAAGAAGAAAAGCAGAGTTCACTAGGGAGAGAGTAAGGGTGTTTTTGATGACTCAAACTTACTCAAGAATTATGCAATAGTAACTGAAAGCAGATTCCTGCAGTCCCCTGTGTATTGATGTAATAAACAGGAAGACTTTGGATGCTGTCTGTGAAAACAAAGCAGTCCTGTCCTCCTCCTCAGACATGCTACTGCAGAATCACTGGCTTACAGAACAATAGAGGAGGACCTGGGAACCCCAAAGGGTTCTGCTTTCAGAAGGGCTCTGCATGCCTTGGGTAAGACAATGTGAATGCACTGTTCAATGGGCTACTGAAGCACAGTTCTTCCACTTCTTTACAGACAGTAACATTAATTTCTGGACTGGTCAGCTTCCATGTAAAATAACTGTATCAATCCAGACTGCACAGGACAAAGAGGATAGAGTGGCCAGTCAGATCTCACCTGTCATAAGGTGTGTAACCATTCTGCTGCAAGAAGTCATCTTTTATCAGCTTGGCAACCTCCAAGGTAATTTTATCTGTTTCTGCCAAGGAAGCCTAGAAAAGTAAGGTAAACAGTTAGTTTAATACTCAAGTCCATGAGGACACAGTATGTCCTGGCCAAGAACAGACGTCTTTCAGCACCTGTCTTCTTCCCACCCTCCTAAGAAAACATGAAGCAGAACTGTCTTTTGGGTATTTCTCACTCCCTGCTATAGAACAGCCAATTTAACTGATTACCAGATTAAGATGGGCCAAACAGTCAGTATGTTTGCTTTAGGTCCATCTGATGATAAAGGGAACTTCCTTCCCACTGTTTACGACCATGGAAAAGCCACCAGATGCTGAAAATGCACATGGCTTTGCTATGAGATACATTGAAACGTCACTTTCCTACATAAAGAGAAATTAATTTTTACCTTCTTCAGTCCTTATGGAAGAAGGACTAGATCTCAGCATGCTAAATCAAGAAGCAAGCTAAAGGATTTGGTACTAGTCTGCACTGTTACCAATGTCCTTTTCCCACCTGGCATTCAAGAAAAGAAAAGGAGTTGATGACAATGCCTGTTAATACTCCACAGGACAGCCATACCCCGCTACACACTTCTGCTCTTGGCACCACAGGTTGCTCTTCTCTACCTTCATCATCCTTTTGCTAAAGGGCCTGATTGAGCTTTAAGTAGCCCAACTTGCTTTCCAGATAGGAAGTTTGGACCTTTCATGAGGAGACTAACAGAATTCAGAGCTAAAAAGAAGAAAATACACTGACTGTACTTCCACAATTCCCCTTTTCTAAAGGTTTGTTAGCCAAGCCCAGACGAAAAGGAACTGTCAAAGATAACATCTCTGAGAAAAAAAATCACCAGTTCCAGTAATTCTATCATGAGAACAATGCCTAGTCACAAGTACTGGCTTATCAATATCCATTCCACACCAAGGACCCAATCCTACCCTGCTTTGCAAACCAGTCTTTTAGAAGATGTTTTTGTAAATAGAGAACTGCAGAAAGTCCTATGACCCCATCTCTTCTTCTTCAAAGACAAATCAAGAGAAGAGAGTTCTACTCAGCAAGACCTGATAAAAGGTCACATCTTGGTTGGACTAGAACATCAGTGAAGAGACAGAGCACTGTGTGCAATTTTCCTTCAATAACTGTATTTAATACATGTTACTCCACATTACTACAGCTTTGTAAATCATAATAGCTCATCTGAGCATCACAGAATTAAACTACTGTCAAGTACCTGCTAGGAATCTGTCAATTATCATATTTACAGTTTCAGCTAAGCTGAAACACAGAGTTTTCACTGGGTCCTTTCTGAGAGCTTTTAATGGAAATTTTTGTGGCCAAGTTTAGCTTTCTCTTCAAAACACTGAAGTGAAAAAAGAAAATTAAAGAACACCTGCAAAATGGAGCCATATGTGACATATTTCCAAAGAAAAAACAGATAATCACAGTTTTTTTAAGAAGCAGACTTCATTTTGTTTCTACAGGCCAACTTGTAAATGCCAGCACCTCTGTCCTGCAGCTGGCAACATGGTTTCTAATAAACTGTAACCCTTCAGATGACTTCAAATAGTAAATATGGGTTTGCATAACTTCTCTACAAAGACTGCTTCCAATGGAATAGTACTTTAAGTTGAAGCAAAGGGCATTTCAACAGCACTAGAACACTGAAGCAAGTTTAAAGCAAGCAGCAGATGTCCCACAATCTCATTTACATGAGAAAAGTAGCACCAAGCCAAGGTTTAGCAAATCTGAAAAACTGTTTGTCATTAGAAGTCAAACAACATGTAGGAAAGTTGGAATAAAACAGTTTGAGGTGAGAGAGTCTGACATGTCCTAGTGATCTTTTGTGTGCAATGCAGTATTCATCGTGTCTGCTCTAGGACATGAGCAGGTCAAAAGCCTGCACAAGCCATAAGGAAATGGAGGATGGCTCAATGACACCACATCTGGTCACTCACCTTCCCCACAAGCTGCACAATCTCTGCAAGGTCCTCTTCTTCCTGTAGGATCTCTTTGGCCTTTGTCCTGAGAGGGACAAATTCTGTGAAATGCTTGTCATAGTACTCGTCCAGGGCTCGCGTGTATTTGCTGTAGCTGATCAGCCAGTTCACAGATGGGAAGTGCTTGCGCTGTGCCAGCTTCTTATCCAGGCCCCAGAAAACCTGCCAGAAGCCAGAAAGGTCAATCAGCTCTCCAAATCAAAAGTGAACTAAAATAATTGAAGGCAATTAAAAAAAAAAAATACAGAGAGCAATTCGAGCAAGTTGGAGTTAGTGCAGCATGGCAAAGGCTTCACAAATGGAAGCCTGGGAACCTGTTAACTACAGCAGTGACATTCAAATAACACTTCTCAAAAAAAATGATGCAACTTTTAAGCTGAGTTCAGATTTATTCAGCTTCAGACTGCTCATGAGGGAGCAGTCAGCCACAGCAATGTCAATATTGGAGTCTAAGTAAAGTGGAGACCGAATAGATGTAACTGCATTTCCCAAAAGTGCAAACAGTTGCAAGACACTCCCAGTTAGCTTCTCTGAGGATTTTTTTGTGGTTTCAGTGCACCTCTATTAAGAGTTGTCTGCTTTCCATCTCAGCTGGAAGAGATATATTTTGCAGTGCAGCTCAATGGGCAGTGCTTAGAAAGCACACAGATATCCCCAAGCAGGCTGTGTTTGAAGGAATTGCTGTCTTCGCTCCCTCTTCCAAAGGGATCTCGAACACATGAGTCTGAGATCATCTCACAAGGTCATCTTCTACAGTGTTAGAACATTTTCCAAAATACCCTACAATGCTGCCTGGGTCAAATCAAAGCTCTCTCACCCCAGCCACTGGCACAAATGTGCTGAAGTGCAACCATCTGGAGTCTAACAACGTGGACAGAAGAGCTGCAATGTTGTTGGACGTACCTGAACAATGCCCAGGGTAGCAGATGTGACAGGATCAGAGAAGTCACCACCTGGGGGGGAGACACTGAACAGGAAGAGATTGGGAAAGGTTATCAGAGCTGCTTTCACTGCTCAAACTGAAGTACTGAACATATGACTGACTGGACAGCTCAGTGCAGAGAAACCAGGAAAGTCAACATGATTTCAAGTAAATAACAGATTGCAATATGTTTGCAGAAAGTGCTTGATGCATACCCACACAGGGTAATATCAAGCCTACCATAAAATAGTTACATCAGTGACTGATTGACAGTATTAAGGTATAATTTCAGTCACATTAGCTCCAGGTAGTGACTCCAGCTTGGATCATCAAAGCTGTCTCAATTGGAACAGATTCAACAAGAGTGCTGACAGAACATCATGAATACACAGTATACACTGATTCCACAGGAAAAAAAATCCCAATTTGAAATTATTTTTTTTATTAACCTATACAATAACTATTTCATTTGTGCTTGACACTCCAATACATGCTTTGACAGAGATAAAAAAAAATAGTCTTCCAATCTCCAAAGCAGAAAGGTCTCATGTATGTATGCTGTAAATAGCAGCACTAAGCAGAGCGAAAAAACAGCTGTGGGTATTATTGCAGATGCCAGAGGCCCTCCTAATAGCACAGGGAATCCACTTTGCCCACGGTATGATACACAAACCAGTATCACCTAGGAAAATGCCTGCGGACAACATGCTTTTCACAGCACACTACAGCCTGAGATATGCTGCTCCATGGAATTCTACTCTATTTGAGCATGAGAGTCATGATTCATTATGACCCCAAGTGCACACACTGCTACTCTAACTGCCCCTTCTTTCCTGCTCTGAGCATGGTTTGACATACTTTTCAGAGCTCTAATGACATTCTTCCCTGAGCCACTTGATCCGATTGCTGTGCCTGTGATTCCACACCTCACAGAGCTACCTGTCCACATTCATTCCTTCTGCCCCCACGCACAATTTAGCAGGAGTTCTGGGTGAACAGACTAAGTATCTACCTACTCATTCCCATATTTTCAAGTTCTGCAGCTGCACAGAAAGGAGACCTTTCTGCCTGAGAAAAAGGTACCGTGTGTCGTACGAAAACAGCGCGGAAGAGCTGCAGCCAGTGCAGGGGCAAAGCAATGCAACACTCACGCTCCAACAATGCTGACGCTGCCTTCCCTCTCAGGATTCCCCAGACACTTCACTCTCCCGGCTCGCTCATAGAAAGAGGCCAGACGGGCACCGAGGTAGGCTGGATAACCGCTGTCTGCAAACACCAACGCACACAGATTCAGTCAAAGGCTCAGAGTTCAAAGGGCTGCATTTACAAGACTAGACTGAGGAAAGACCACTCACCAGCTGGCATTTCAGCCAGTCGCCCTGAGATTTCCCTGAGGGCCTCAGCCCATCGGGAAGTGGAGTCTGCCATCATACTGACATGGTAGCCCATATCCCGGAAATACTCAGACAGAGTGATTCCTGTAACAAAGACAACAGCGTGCTGCAGGATACAGTACAGAAAGGAATTCTATGCTTATATGTTGTCAGAAAGACACAAAGAACGCCAAATTATTTGAGTTTATATTTTGATGGAAACAGACAATGGAAGTTACTGTTTCTTCCCATTTGTGTCCCCACTGGTTTTTTTTTTTGCTGTTGCTGTTTATTTCTTCTCACTCTCCTCATTTTTGTTTATGAGCCACTCAGACTCATCTTACATTCACGTGTATTTCTTTGAAGAGACACTGCAATGTCACTGATGCTAATCTTTCCCTCACTGAAACCATGAACAAAGACTCTTCTTACTGTAAAATGTCTCCTTCACTTTCAAACCACCAGAATACAAGAGTGAGAAAAGGTCATGTTTTATCTGAATTATCTGACAACTGTTCATAAAAAAGAACTTTAAAGAAGCCTTTAAGAGGTTGCAAAGGAAAGATTTGTCGGCCCACTCAGAGAATACCATTCCTATCCATTAAGTGGCTGTACTTGTCAGCAAAAAGCTAGTTAAAACCTAAAGCTTACAGAACTAACACATGCCAAAAATCTACACAAGTCCTGGCACAGTAAGTTCACCTTATAAACAAAATTTACTCAATATTCAGAAATTTGCAATTATATGCAAGCAGGTCAGATTCAATTAAGATACTAAGACTTGGTGCAGGCAAGTTCTGAAAGGGTTTACTTCTGAAACTAGACAGGCTTCTTGATACAGCCATCTCAGGAACTGAAAATACCAGAGCATGATGGCTTGCTTCATATGCACAACTTTCTCTATCCCCTTGTAACTCTTACCAGTATAGATGGAGGCTTCTCTGGCAGCCACAGGCATGTTGGAAGTGTTTGCTACCAGAGCTGTTCTCTTCATGATGCTTTCTACCTTGCCATCAACTTCCATTGTTAACTAAAATGCAAAAAAGGAAAAACACCCAAACTGTAACAGTAGCAAATTTTTTTGTTAGTTTTCTACTACTTGGTTTTTTTTACTGTTTTACTTGCCTTGTATCAGGATACTCTCCTCACAGCTATTCTACCAAGTGCAGAGATGAAATTCAAAATTTTAGGACAGGTTGGTTTATCTTTCAGATTACACACAGCTTAACTTTTTTATGTACACGCTTCAGCCTCACCTCATCTTCTGCAACTGCCAAATCCCCGTTGATCCCATTTGAATAAGTAATGACAAACCCACTGCACAAGGAAACACATTGTCCTCTCTAAGATTTCCAGGCTGAAAGAGCTAGAAATTCTTAGCCTCTTGTCATAAGTCCATTAGAAATCAGAGCGCTTTTTTCCTCCATCTACAAGAAGCCAAGTTACTATTTGACAACTGGACATAAAACCACATTTTTAACCTCAGTGAAGCCTTACAAGCTCCTGAGCAACAGAATGCACAGCCTGAAATTTGTGTAGAATTCCACTTATAAATACTCTGGGATTTACCTTCTTCAAGACTGCCTCAGCTTGACTTTCCCACCTTGTCACCAATCAACACACCCAAGCCTTTTACACTTTATTTCTGATAATCAAGTTTCCACCTGACAGCCCATACTACCTGACCCCAGCACATCAACTTCACTAAAACATAGTAACAGGCACAAGGATTGGTAAATCTCTTGCTTGGTTGTTGGTTTTTTTAATTAACAAGGCATTTTCGACTTCATTCAAAGGTATTCCAAAGCTTAACACCACAAACTAATATCTGGTAACTGTATCACCCCCCTGCAACTTGTAAATGGATACTGCATTTTCTATACGTGGTCAAGTTGGAGACATGACCAGTTAAGATGCTTACAACTGTGCTAAATTCTATGACATTCATTCTGGCTTATTTTAAACAACTTAGAAGGTACACCCAAAAACTAGTCCAGGTGTTTATTGAGGGGCCACTGAAATAACTCTTGAACAAGCCAAAAGGGATTTTTGCCACAGCTTCAAGGCAGGCAAGATGATCTTTTCAAGTCACTCTACCAACATGATATTTTACTCAGTTATAGTACCAGTATGACAGCAAGTCTTCCCAGGAAGGCTTACTCTCCATGAAATCTCCATACTAACCTCAGGAAAATCTCTCAGTACTTCAGACATTTCATTTCCTCGTTCTCCACAGCCTACATAAATGATGACATCACTGTTGGAGTACTTTGAAAGAGACTGTGAGATCACAGTCTTTCCACAACCAAATGCCCCAGGAATCGCTGTTGTACCCCCTTGTACACACCTGAGTAAAGAAAAAGGACTCTGATTTGCAAGGAACTAAGAAACAGCTCTTTCCCATCTTAGAATATATTTTCCACTAGAACTTCCTCATCAAAAGCAAAATGACAGGAGTCACGTTCAATTTTCTGGGTGAGAAACACAGAGGTATTTCATTAAATCAAAAAATTGAGGGATTAAAACATCCTTTTCTTCTCCTGTCCTTGAGGTATGTGACTTATGGTGATAAAACAGCATGACTTTGGGGCTTGAAACATAGCAGTTTTCACAGCTGGAAGCAGCAATGGAGTGCAAATGCTAAAAAAAGAACAACTGTACTTAGCTGTACATTATAGAATAAGCACAAAATTATTTTAGGACCAAAATAACTGAATTCAGTGTCTTAGAAGTGAGACGCTTAAATGAGCAGTTTATGTTACAGTTGAGTGCAACAGTTTTCTTAAGTGGAAACCTCAAAATCACTGGAAACTACATCCTCAAGACCATGGAAAGATACCTTACTCATACATTCAAGTGAAGATAGCAAGCTTGAAAGTTCTAGCCTTTCTGCAGATGTGACATGGTTATATTAAGTTTATCCATGTCCAGTCTTTTCTAAATTAACACACTAGCACAGTTTTGTTAAACTTCCTTTTTCTACCAGTGGCAGTTCACCTGCCAAATACATATGAGAAGTTCAGCTAAATATTTTTTAAGATGCTGTGACACATGGTGAAAGCTTACCCTTAAAAAAATCTAAGGCTCTAAGGCCTCCTGCCTCTGCTTGCCCCTAAGAAAGATTTCTTGCACAGTAGAAAACAAAAGTACTTACGGGAAGAGGGCATCCAGGACTCGTTGGCCAGTTAATAGAGGATGATTGGCTGGTAACTTTTCAGTAACAGGACGGACTTGACGTACAGGCCACACCTGCACCATGGTGAACTTCTCCTTCACACCTTCAAACTCCAGCTCTAACACAACATCCTAACAGAGCACCAGACATGTGAAGAAACAACAGCTGCACGCTGGGCCAGCACACAAATTCTCATTTTAACTACTCTGCACAGGCTTTTGGTAACACCACAGAGCTCTTAGAACCTCAACATGCAATCATCACTTCCCAAGGGAAGGCTCTTCCCCATATTTACAAGGCCACTGGGGGAAAACAGTGCAAGGTACAGCGTACATTAAAAATATGCTTTTGAAGAGCAACTGAATTTTGCATATTCATAAGATACTGTAGATCCCCACAGAGGTCATCAAACATGGCATAGTGAAGTGCCATTGGGAAGCCATATACATAGAAAGTAGCTGCACAAAATACTAATGCAACATCTGCAGGCAGGGGAGCAGAAGTGATCATTAACTCAGACACCTCGTTGCATGAAACACCTTAGCTGGCCTCATGCAGAACAGAAAGAGTACATCAACCTTATAAAAGAGACATGGAATATACCAGCAACTGCTGTTTGGGAGACTTACTGAAGTGTCATAGTTTCCTGGAGGAGCAATGTATGTAACTGTACCCCTATTCCGTGGGGGTAGCATGATTTTGTGTTTGATCAGGGAGTTTTCATTCACCACACCATAAATATCTCCACCAGTGATGTGGCTGCCAACCTAAAATCAGAACAGGTCTATTAGTCATAACTTTTAAAAAAGAACCTTGACAAAATGTAAAAAATACCACTGCTATTAAGTCTAGCACTGTGATTACCCCTTTTAAAAATTCCTTGTTACAGCGCAGTAGTTCATTTACATAACTCATTACTCCAACAGCATTGCTAGCAACACTACCTGTGCTCAAGTGCCTTTCAAGGCTCAGACAGGAGCAATTACCAACAGACAAAAGGTATTTTCCTTGTTTCTTTTCCACCTCTCAACCTAACATGCTAAGAGGAGAAAGGGTAGAATATGGTAACCTGCAGGGCTGGAAAAAAGATGCTGCAAAGGGCTAAAGCCATGACATTTTCCAGCTCTAAGACTACCTTCACCATTTACAAAATGTGTGCTGCAGTCGTTCTTTTTGCTCAGGTAACACCTGCAAATGCTTACTGCAATTCCACGAGTTCCTCTATGATTTGGTAAATACATTAAAACTCTGTAAATTTCTCATATGCAGCAGCAACACGCCATACGTAAGTAATATCAAGTAAGTTTTGGTGATCCCCACCCAGTCTCATACATCACTACCACCTCCTAGCACTCCTTTTTGCAAACTTCAATAAATGCAGCATTAACCACAGGTCCCAGCAGTCACAGCCCTAGCACACTGCTCCAGGCCTAAGCTCTGGGGTAGAGGGGCAAGAGGGGAACATAGGATTGTCAGAACCTACCCGGAGATTTTTGGAAGGTGTGAAGTCCCATTTGACATCCCGGCTCAAAGCTGACACGTTGACACCTCTAGGGATATAGATACTTTTGGTCAGAGTGCTGATGTCCGAGAGAGGTCTCTGGATACCATCAAAAATAGCTCCCATAATGCCAGGCCCCAGTTCCACTGACAGGGGCTTCCCAGTACGGAGCACAGGATCTCCTACAGAGACACCGGCTAAAGATTTGCTGAGGAAAAGTTCATCCAGAACAAGGGAAAGAAACCAGGCAGAAGTCATCAGGTTCACAACATCATACTCTCAAACCTCTTTTCTGAATTAAGGTAATACTATTCTCCTATGTTACACATCACCACTTGAGAAGCATGTAGGCTCTATACTAAATTCTGAATTTGCTCAAACAGCGGAGTTCACTATCCTCTAGAGAGGGAAAGTAGTGACAAATATTCTGCTTTACAATCATTTGTTCAAGTCAACTGTTGTTGGCAACTAATGTCAACTAACATGGATGAGTTCACTCGAGTGCCAGGCAGTGGGATGACAAAACAGCACGCATTTCTTATATCTTCAAACCTAGAAAACAGATTAGGCTGTTTAAGTTAATGTTATGACATATGGAATTTTTCACTTCAGAATTTGTTTAGAGAGCACAATTGTTTTGATCTTGAGCCTTGCACAGCTTTTTTCAACAGTAACCTAATTTTAAAAGGAGTTTGTCTAAGACCAGCACTATTGCCCTCTCATCTTGTATCAGGTTGACAGGTCTATGCACTTCCTCAGCTCCAAAGATGCACAAAGGAGTTTTCTCTGCAAAGGGCCAGCACCTTGGCAGAAGGGCCTGCTAGAATACAAAAGAAACCTCTGAAACTTACACAAAACTCAAGAGATGAAATACAAGTTAACTTCAGAGAAGCCTATGAGGAGTTTCCTCCTAAGAGGCAATTAAAAGTAAACTACACTCAAACTTGTTCCACGTACTGATGGAAAGCTACTCGATACTGTAACAATGATGCCACCTAAAATGATAAATTATTAGGCAGAGACAGGACCTAGTCAGCAGTTTACCAGCAAGCTCCTCAGAACCAAGGTCTGGGAGCCAGCATAGCCTTTTTTCCTAGGCTCTACAGATACACACAGTTCCCTCGGGAGGGGGAAAGAGGCGTGGCTTCAAGTTTTATGACTTTTCTGTCAATCTCTCATATGTCTATATACATGTAATAAAAATATATTTTAAGTTGCCTAGATTTTAGAATACATGCTGTATCATAGCTGGACCAAGATGCTGTAAGCCCACTGCAGAAGAAAAAACTGAAAAACTGTAATCTATTGTGCTTGGCAAAATACTACGCCCACTTTACATTTCATATTTAAGCATTATACAAGCACATTATCAAAAGCAAAGAAAAAGATGTGACCAATACTGCTTAGTTTTGCCATTTATGGTTGACACTTGTCAACTGCCTTAACAAAGAGGCATTAAAATGCACTTGAATTCTAAGGTACACTTTGATTTCCAGTTTAAAAAGGTCTCACTACAGTCACACAAGGTAAGACCCACCTCAAAGCCATCAAAATTTACAAATCACAGATTTGTAGAACAGATGTCCTGCCAGAACCCAAAGTATCCAGGGCTCATCATTTCCATCCTCTTTACCACAATCACCAGCACTCTGCACTGAGTGGGAGCAGTGAAAAGGATACATGTTTCTTCATACACCTGGACAGTCGCCAGATCCCCTTCCAGACGGATAATCTCCCCCACCAGCTCGCTGTGTCCCACCCGTACCAGCTCGTACATGGCAGCACCTGCCATGTTGCACGCTGTGACCACTGCAAAAGACAGGCACAGAGGGCAGTTATTCTTCCTGCAGCTCAGCAAATCTACTCATTACAAGCCAACAAGAACTGCACAGCATAAACCTGGTATCCACCCATCTCAGACACACACTCCCAACTTCAAGAAAGGATGCCACGACTCCTGGTATTTCTGGTTTAAAAGTCAAAAGAATAAGCTTTCCTACAGTTTTCACTGTGTTCTTTATACAGAATAAGAGGACACTATGAGAATGTAGTAATTCACAGACAATTCAGGCCATAGTTTCTCTTATCTATCTTGGCAGATTGCAAACGTTGAGGCCGTGAGATGCTGTGACCTTTGACAAACAAGTTCTATAAGCACTTCTCCTTGCAGAGAGATGGGACACATTCTCATCTGACTAAATTAAAACACACAAGAAAATGGCAAAACTCGCCTGATGTCTGGTAGTTACATAAACCTGTGCTTGGGGGCCAGCATTTTCAAGTCACTTAAACTTCTGTTTACCTTGATAGCATCTGGATGCTGACATAAACATGGATAGATCAAGCCAAGGCACCTGATAAATACCCTTGCATCTAAAGTGATGCCTAGAAAGCTTTTAAGAAAACACCGTTTTTTGCTTTATTTTGTAAAAAGTGATCTCTATTTTATGGCACTTAAATTAACTTTCAACAGATGATGACTTGTACACAATGTTTTGGGCCTGAAATTTCACACTAGTTAGTTGAGTTAAGATTTCAGCAGGTCATACATGGAGTACTGGCTGCTTTAGAACAAAATTTATTACGTATTGTATATTATGATCACATTAATGCACACAAGATTCACATATTTACACAAAAATATATTTTCCACATCTTGTGAAAGAAAGCTGTATCAGTTTAAAATTGAAATACCACTTCTGCAGTTACAGAACTTGTGGATAAAAATCTTGTGCCTATTTAGGTAGGGAATTTCTTACTCATCAAATATGTTGCATTAACAAAAATACTTGCTAATCTTCTGTTTCTCACATTCCCATCCTTTCCTTCAGCTCTTGAAGAGAATGCAAGAGGGAGCAGAAAAGCCAGTAAAGTCTGCATGCATTCAAAAGGTGTTCCTACCAGAGCCTAAACTATTTCAGCTGATAAAAGATGAAGGACGAGTCCTCCTCCTCCCAGATGCACTACCACCACATTTTATCACCTTCCCTGACTCTTGGGGCTCCTTGCTGAGCTCGCCTAAACCATGGTGCAGTAAACAGAACAGTTTGACACTGACAGAGACTGAGTATCTCAGAAAGCACAGGGGCAAACTTTCAGTGAGAATGGATCGTGTATTTCATACCCTTTCAGAGAAGCTTAGCACACTGGGCCCTGCAGATTGCCAGCCAAGGGGCTTTATCCCATACAAAAAGCTAACCTTTTGTTATTGATATTTTTATTCCACTACACCTGCTTCTGCTCATTACATTTTTAGCAAAGGTTAATTACTAGTAACATCTTGTTAGAGCAGTTTTTTTAATAGTTTATCAGACTATAACTCAGTAATCCTTCTTGAAGCCCCCCACCCCCAAAAAAGACAAAAAGCACCACCCAGACCTCTTTTATACTTCTCTGCTTTCAAGTGAAGATTAACAAGATCCTAGATAAAACAGAATTTATTACTTCCTTTACAAAATAATACCTACCAGGTCCTGAGACTCCATAAACATAGCCAACAAAAGCCTCTCTTTCCTCATCACGGATTTTGGGGAGTTTGGAGAAGTCCATTTTGCCTGTTCAACTGAACAAAAGAAAAAAAATAAGAGTCAGTCCTAAAGAACACACGCATGTAGTAAGTTCCACCTCTTCCCTCAGCTCTCTTATTTCCAGTTAAAAAGAATTCTCAACTCATAGCCTGAATCACCTTAACCATTATGATTTTAAAGCTGTAAAAAGTGAAAAAGTAACTGACTTAAACAAACAAAAGATCTGAGATTCTTTATTGCAGAAATACAGGGGTAGAACATCACACTGTAATATGCTCCACAGAATGCTACTGAATGAAAAATGCAGTGCTACAATACCCTAACAAAGTTGTACTGTTCTTAAGCTTGGTAAAAGGATATTTAAACAACAGAAAATCTCTTTTGTATTCCACATCTCATTACCCTCCTTCAAAATATGGAGTTTTCCACGATTCTGAGTGAGCAAGAGAATGTTCTGGGTCTACTTTACTGCCACCAGTCTCTAAAATGCTATATTACAAATATTAATTGTGCAAATTCAATTTGTGCTACCTTAAGGCGCTGAATCACAGTATCTAGAGGAAGAAATACAGATTTTCAGAAGCACCAGCACACACACACGTGAATCCTCTCTCTGTGTCTCACAGCTACATATTACGCAGTTTTTGCTCTCAGTGAAACCCACGGAGCATTACAGAATCGTGCTGAATAATGGCCAAAACCCCCAACTTGCAACAGTTAAACAACAGGCTGTCGTCTCTTGCCACTAACTGTTTAGTGAATCTAAACAACTGGCACTGGAAAAGCTGTTTTATCCACAGACTTCCTCTATTTATGTTTGTCCTGTGGCTGACAGTTGGATTGTCCTGCTTCCGGTGCGGATCAGAGGATTTACTGGTTTTGCTTTGTGAGCCCTTATCGTGCTGTGTGTTACCTTGGAAACTGAAGGGTGTTAGAGAACTGTAAGGCCACACTCTTCCCATTTCTCCTGTACAGACACACTTAGGACAAGCACTGGTGAAAGGTGCAGTATGGCAGCCCCAGCACGGAAGAGCTCCTGTGCTAATCAACAGCAAGGCCCCTGGTTTGGTGACATGAACTGGGAGGCATCTGTTGACACTGACACTCAAGTCTGAGAGAAGCCTAATCTAACCCAGCATCTTCCACAAGGCAGCAAATACAAAGGCATACATACTTAGGCCTAAAAGCCTGTCCATGTACAAATACACGAGGCAACAACTCCATTGCCACCCTTTCCAGCACGATTAAAGGATACATTTTGCCTATTCTTCAGGAGCAGTAGCTGCCATCTGCTATTCTTGAAATCCTACAACTGGTTTCCAGCTTTTTAATACAAGTCCTCTGCCTGTCAGCATCTTTACTGATTTTTAAGTTGTAAATTGGTGGCACTGCTCTGTAAGAAAAAGATCTCCCATGATTCTGAGCCCCTGTTCATCCTGGAGGAATAGCTTCTTCCAGGCACCATGTCTCTGTGGAGTGTACTGTGTGTCATGGCTGCCACTGATTTATTCCACAGCAGCCACCACAACAGTTGATTATGGCTCAGTTACCACCAGCTTGGAGCAGACCTGCTAATAGGTCTTGACCCCAAAGTCTAAGCCAGATATCCATTAGATCCCTCCACCTTCTATAGCCATAGGTTATCCCTCATACTTCCGGTGTTTAGACCCAGGGGAAAATTGAATTTTACTGCTTTTTTCTCAAATGTCTCCTCCGACAAATGGCAGAGGGGAGGTCCTTGCAAAGCAATCTGCAGTTCCTGAGCAGCTGGTATGAGCTGGTTCTGATCTGACTAACACAACTATCTCATCTTTTTTGCTTTTAACAACAAAAACATTGCAAAACTCAAGCAAGCACAATTGCTGTTCATACCAAAAGAAGCAGCTGTAAATTAAACATGTACTTCAATATACCATACAGAACAAGGTCCAGTGTCCTACTACCAACATCTTCTCTAAAAGCACAGTAGAGAGTTAAACCACAGTCTCAATAACTGAATTAGTGACACAGCTTGGCAATTAGACAACGTCCCATATGAAAGAGTCAAATTACAAAGGCAAGGAAAAGAAGGAACACGGGCCAGCTTCAATTTAAATTAATTTTTCTTCATAATCAAAACCTGCTTGAAGCAACCATCTATCTTTTAGGGAGACAAGTAAGAACCTCAGAACAGCCATTCTGCAGTTAAATGGCAACATCCTGACAGCCAGCACCTGCCTCTCTTGTTCCTGTGGCTGCTCTGCTCCCTCTCTCTTCCTACAGCCACCTTTCCAAATTACTGGCCAAGCCAAGTAAAAGAGCAAGAGATTCCTCCACTAGACCACCTGCAACAAGCTAATAAACCCTGTCTTTACCATGATCTCTAGTATCTGCACCAACAACTTTTAAATGCATACTTATTAACTATTTCAAGTGTAAAAGATGTGAATTCTTTCTCACCTTTGTTTCAGCTCTGCTATACCTCCAAAGCACAGTCTGCACAAAGCCAGTGCTCACCCAGCCAGGCTAACCTCTTTTTTAAGGGCTACACATCTCTTAACACTGAATACAAATCAGAAAAAGAAAAAAGCGCCATTATTTATTTCTGCATATTTTCTTATGCTTGTGCCCTAGCACTACAGATTTTCAATTTATATAGAAAAGTCCTCAAGGGCCAAAATGCTGCCTTACCTTCCTACCCTGTTAGATGTTTTCATTGCCAGTACTCAGAGAAAATGAAATTCCATAAAGCATGTATGCACCCCAGAAGCCATGGTAGCTGACCATTTTAGAAATCCAGAGCCCTTGAGGCCTTTGAAAGGCCTCTCGCCAACAGAGGATACGAGGCACTACATGCAATTCCCTCCTACAAAAGTCCACTAGCACACCTACATAGGATATGAGCTTAATTTTAATTCCCTTATGAGTAAAGATGCATCTTGTATCCTTCACAATTTATATCTGCCTTACCTAAAACAGTTCTCCAATTGATTTCAAACATGCTCTTAACCTCTAGCACTCATATTTTAACTAACAGTGCCAGAAATTAAAGTATTACTTGCAGCAGAACCTTCTCTGACTAAAATGTGATTTATTACACTGATGTTAAAGTCCTAATTAAACAAGAAAGAGCCCATAACCTGATCTTTCTATCTTGGTTTCTCCCCAGCACAGTAATCTGGTTACACAGTAGCCCCAAAAATGTGACTGCCCTGCTCTCAATGTGGGAGAAACCCGTTTTCCTTCACCGTTCCTGGGTTTTGCACCTAACATTTGATCAGACACAGAATTTATACGATGAACTGCCTTAACACGAAGATCTTTTCAAAATTCAGACTCTGTTGAGATTTTTAGAAGGAGCCTTCTTGCAGCAAGGAAGAAAATCTACGACAATTTTATCACATACACACAGATCCTTACCTTATTTTGCAGAAGCAGGGAGTACCAAAAACCCACAGGCCCAATTCAAAAGCTAGAATTCAGCAGTGAGGCATCACCGCTTGCGAAATAATCGTCCTTCTAGTGCCCCTGCACAGAGGGATGAGAAAGCCTGCTGCAGAGGGGAAAGAAATTTCTGACACACAGCAGAGGCACAACCACCTGACTTGATGAGTCATCAGTCTCTCCCTCTCTCTCCCACCAGCACCGAGGAATGCCGCAATAGCAATTCCAGCCACCTCGAGCCCAGCTGAACTCCCATCTGTGCCCTCCCTACTGCACAGGGCCGAGCAGAAGAAATTAAAAGGCTCTTAAGGGCCTCCTACATAGCCGGGAATTCCAATGTCCCGAGTGGTGCATGCAATTACTCAAAAATCCTTGAAAGAGGTGCATGTTTTCTGCTGGAATCGGTTCACCTGCCAGCCCTGCTGTGTAATACAGCCATGTCAGTGTGTGCTGTGCTCTGGAAGAGCTTAACAGAACAACTGTTTAACAACAGACTGCACAGGGAGGCGCTGAACACACCGCAATACTAATTGCTTGAGCATGCTGAACAGTATTGATTGCCTCCAGGAGTCTTGCGGGGTTTCCTTAAGGCTCTCAGAAGCCCTTCCCCCGGCCAGCAGAAGCACTATGCAATTGCACAACATGCGGCACCTCAACAAGGCAGAGAGCTGTGCCACCCTGAGTGACAGCCGCTGGAACCCGTTCTCAGAGGTCGACAAGCACTGCCCGGTATGCTGAACAGAACACAGGCAGCTGTGTGATCCCTCCCTAAGAACCTGCACGAAGCTGAAGAGTTCCCTGCAGTCTTCACAACTTCTCAAGTCTATCTTTGCAAGTTCTAGGATTACCAACGCTTCAAACTGGCACAAAAGCTTAGACACTAACCACAGCTGTAGTGAACAGCACAGTATCAGTAACCTGGAAGCAGCAGCGTTACATTAGAAAGTCCCCAGTGGTAGGAATCATGCTGTTGGAGTAACTTTGAACCTGAGGGTCATAGATTTTACTACATCTGAAACAGACTTATGTGTTTTGATTTCCAAGGGTAGAAAAATGGAGTCAGAATATAAGCCCTTACATTTGATATCCAGGAAAGCTTAACAGGCATAAACAGTAAGATACAGACAAAGAGTTTTCCAAAGAAAATACCTCCTCTTCTTCTTAGAAAAAACCTAGACATTACAGGACAGTAAAAATCGCCACCCACGCTGGACAATAAGCTTAGTGTCACATTGGAGTGATGCTTCAGATTCAAGACTGCCAACATTTACTGTGTTCACCTGAGCAGACTCTGGCACAGTGCATAAATCCCAATGTCCAGCTGCATGAAGATCTGTTGCAAGGGCCTCATAAATAACAGGATAATCACTGCTACAGATTTCCTGTAACTAGGACAGTTTAAACTTCCCCTTCTAACAGATGATATCTTTAAGAGGAAGTATTAAAAAAAAATACAGTACCTTAATTACTAGACAAATGCAGAAGTTTGGCAGCAGTTTCATATCTAGAATTTGGGATACTGTCCCACAAAAAACAACATGCCCAGAACTTTAACAGGTCACTGGGAAAGGAAACCCAATAGTATTCTCAGGAAACCCGCTCCTTCCTACAGTGCAGTTATAATTTTACTATAACACAGCAGGGAAAATTACTCCAGATTTCTCAGTCACTAAACAACTGAATTGCTGAAGTTGGGCAGCACCTCTGGCAATCATCTACTTACAACGCCCTGCTCCAAGCAAGCTTATGTAGGCTGCTCAGGGCCACATCCAAATATGTTTTGATTATCTCCAAGGACAAAGACACCACAACTCTCTGGGCAACCTGCTCTAGTGTTCGGACACCCTTGCAGTTAAAAGTGTCTTCCTATGTTTAAAGGGAATTCTCTGTAAATCAGTTTGTGCCCATGTGTCATGTTATTTCAGCAGGTACCACTGAGAAGAGTCTGGCTCCATTCTCTTTGCTCCCTCCCATCAGGTGTTTATATACTTTACAATAAGATTCTCAGACCCTTCCCTTCCTGAGGCTACATAATCCCAGGTCTCCCATCTGCTTCTCCTACCTCCAAATGTTGAAAAGTCTTTATGGTCCTTTTCTGGATGCACACCATTCAGCCGTGTCTTTCTTCTACCGGAGAACCCAGAACCAGACACAGCACTCTAGATGTGGTTTCCATCAAGTTTAACCAAGGTGAAAAACCACCTCCCTCAACCTGTGGGCAGGATTCTTCCAAACAGAGCCCAGGATAGTGCTGGCTTGCCTTTGCCACAAGGGCACATTGCCAACTGATGTTCAGCTTGGGGACCCCCAGTTCTTTTCAGCACTCAGTCAGTCCTCAGCCTGTAGCAGGTATGTGGCTGTTGTGCCTCAGGTGAAGGACTTGGCATTTCCATTTGTCGAACTACACGGGATTCCTGCCAGCCTATTTTTCCAGTCTCTCCCAGTCCCTCTGTAGGGCAGCACAACCCTCTTCCTTATCAAACACCTTCTAACTGTGTCACCTGCACTCTGATGAAACCAGGCAGGAGTCATGTCCTGTGCTCAACACAACCCTGCGGCTCAGTCCTCTCATGACACAGACATTGTAAAGTGAACAGAACCAACATTCCTGCCCTAAGCTCTGAGATAGAAAGATTATTTCTTAAACTCAAAATACAGACATTTTTCCACTTAGTTATTCATATAATTTCAGTTGTCACAGGGCACTATGAGGCATCTCTACTCTAGATAAATCCAGAACCTGCTTAAATGATGCTCAGCTACATATTGTGGACTCATCTGCAACCCTACAAGACCATTTATCTTTGACATAACTTGTTCCTTGGGGTCCTATAAGCCCCTCCCTCTCACATGAGGCTTGCTATGCTCAGCACGTGTACACGTAAATCCATGTGTACGCAACGAAAGAGGCAGGAGAGGGAATTATGCTGCCACTGTCACTGCAGCACACGATGGCTTCAATGTGAGACCATGCAACACTGAATTCACCAAGTCCATCACAAGCTCCTACTGTCCTCTTCCTAAAAAAGAGATGGGGACTTACCTGTGGGCATGCCAACACATACAAGTTTGGTACTTCAAACAAACATCATGCCTTGTATCCAAGCTAAAGACATAACAATATATTTGATGCATCTATACAAAAAGTATATATTCCTAAAGCAAGGGTGTTAAGTCCATGCAAGATGTACCACCATCACAAGTTGTTACTCAAGCACCCGAGCTTCTATTCAGCAGCTTGGGAAATTCCTTCAATTAGCACAGAACAAAGCCCAGAAAAATACCAGAACCAAGAAGTCAGCAGCAAAAATAAAACTAGACACAAAGGCTGGCAAGGTATTCCTTGCATAACTGCTTTGACCTGCTGAAGATCTGATCAGCTCAGTAGATAAACAACCTTCAAACATAAAGCACAGCTATCATGCTATATCTAGAATTGATAAAGATCCTAGCTAAATCAATCAACATATTCTTGTTACTAGAGAAAACCACATAGTCCGTGTGAAAAAATGTTCATCAACTGACTCATATGCTGCAGTTTTCCATAACAGGGATTTTATACCAATTCTTTCCTCTCAGCTGAGGCTTCTCCAGAGGAGGAAATTGATGAGCCTCTTCTTAGTCCTTACTTGCTATGCTGCTTCACAATTTTATTACTGTGAAAATCTGATATTCCTTTCAGCCTGCTGCACATTCTGCCCTTTCTTTGGCTTGATAGACTTTCACACAAAAGGAAGATCTAATGGAACTAAAATCCAAACCATAATATATAATACTAATCTAAAATTCATGTCTGTGTTCTAGTGACCTTTTCTTATCCTGATCCTGTTATCTATTTACTAGGGCTGAAAAGTTCTGCAGCCATCTGCTCAGCACAATGCTCAGTCATTTCCTCTAGAAGAACAGTTTTCATTTACCTCACTAACATTACTGCCAAACTAAAATCTACCCTAGCTTTTGTTAAGAAAAAGTCACTCGATTTTCAGGCGTATTTGGTGCTGTTATTTGAAATACTTTTTGTTGCTCTAACCTTTAAGATGACAAACATTAAAATTAAATTAATACATAACTGTAAGCAACTATAACAGCAAACTCTACTACAGTTAAGCAGAGTCACTTCTGAAGAGTTGAAGATCTTGCCTCAACAGACAAAAGGTGTGCAATCTGACAAAACAACTGCTGCTAGATTTTTAAGTCAGGCTCTGTTTTACATGCAGAATCACACAAGTTGTTTGGGCTCATTAAAACACATTGTCTCCTCTTTTAAGTCTCACTAATGCCTAACCCCTTCTTCCCAGGTGTAATGGCTAAAATACTGAGCATGAGTTTGGAATAAGCATCTCATCATTACATCTAAGTTTCAGATCACCTTTAAAGTTAGGATATTATGGAATCTTCACTTTATTATGCAAGGTATTTTGACAGCTAATTCGAAGAGCCGAACCAGGAGTGAGTCTGCATGAAAGTCTTTAAGAAAGATGTAACATCCCTAGCAGACAGAAGCTTTTATAGCACCTTTGGTATAACAAAACACCTGGTAGGAATCACAGCACACCTACTGGCACTGGATTCCAGTAAAAGGAAATTAAGTTGAGGCTGGCTTTTCCTATAACGGAAAACTGCATCTTGATGTCTTAAAGCAAGCTAAGCTACATTTGAAAATTTTATGTTCAATTACCTGAAGTATTTATAGCTTCTTTAGAACAACCAGAAGCCTTCCAAAATATTAAATTTTAACATTGTTTAAACTACATATTGTGGTGGTTGTCTGAATATCTACCAGTTCATGCAAATTTATCTCATGATAACAAACCCCTCAAAATTTCAAGCATCTATATATAGGCAATTCACATAATAGAATTGCCTATTTAAGCATCTTTACCAATATAGTTGGCAGTTAGTCTGAAATACCATCTTAGGGGTTTTTTCTGAAGAGCTGCTTTTTAAGGTCTTACTTTCTGAGAGGGAAATAAAGTAACGATACAGTGTAACAAGAACAAGGACCAACTGTCCCACTAACTGAAGTTCTTGGAAGATGCAGTTTCTTTGCTTGGATATTAAAGAAGTGTCAAGTCATTCTTCAGGCTCTTACACAAAACTCGTATACCTGAAAGCTTTGGTCCAGCTATAGTAAGTTACTCCCATAAAGGCAAAGCTGTCTCTCTATGAAGTCCATGGCTTTTCCTATATCCTTTCTACACCTCCTCACACCCAACCATCCCAACCACAACAAGACTGCTCCTCATGCTTACGGGACAGAACACAAACCAGCATCACAGACATCCAAACCACCTCTCTTTTACATGAACCACCACAAACCACTTTATTAGGCAAGCATCACTTACAGCAGCCTAAAGATGGGACACAGCATCTTCATAGCACACTTTCTGGCATTTTTCAGGGGATGCTGTCTGGCAGAAACACAGTTGGGCAGACTGGTCACCTGAGACTCACCAGAGCACCGACACTTCAATTTGGCTATGAGAATCCTCACAACATGAGCATTTTTCAATTGATGGGAAGGACAAAGATAGGGCTTTTGTATTATATAGAGCCTCTAGAACACCACTTCTCTCAAGCATTTCTATCTGCAATGGGTCTATTTTCAGCAGGCTTTTTAGTTCATTCACCTGTTCAGCACAATGAGTCTTGCTTAACTGGGGCAGCTTCCCATACTAGTTTCAGCCCTTGCTGATTACTTTTGATTTGAACATAATAATCTCCCCAAAATGTTGTAAACTATGACAAAATTAAAACAGGGGCCACTGTCAGACAAATTATTTCCAAACAGAGTGAGCAGTGACACTGAATTTTACCATTATGCAAACTCAAGAGGAGTAGTCAAGCTGATGAAGCAAGAAAATAAACTCAGCAACTAAAACTGGTCTTTATCTGCTACTTGGTTAAGTGGTAGTAACAAGGTCTGTTAGACTTTCAGGATTCATCCATATAAATCTTACTGGTTATCAAAGAAAGCGTATAATTTCAGTTAAGCCAGGCCTTGGAAGGCAAAGTCTGTTAGAACAGCCATATAATGTATGGCCATCTAAAAATCTGGCAGCAAATGGTCAATGTTTCTAAGAGATGGGGGTGTGGAACTTGAGAGCTTCACAAACACAGAAGTAAATGATTGGATGAAATAAATCAAACAAGAAATATTTATAAGAGTTCAGAACTTAATGCCAGGAGAGATGACCAAACCCAAGAATTTGGTATAAGCTTAGCTCCCAAAGGGAAGAATGGAGTGAGCACATCAAAGACAAGCCAAAAGCTTTCTATACCATAAAGTACAACAATGACAAACAGAAGATCCAGTCTAACCTGCTTTTGCATGTTGGACATTTAGGTGATTATTGGCTTATTCTGTACAAGAAAAAAAGGCTGAAAAGTTTAAATTCATTCTGCTGCTTCTCCTAGAATAGAACATCATTTCTCTTTGCCCAGATGGAAGGCTAAAGAAGTCACATGTTTTAAGACATCAAGTAAGAATGAATGAGAATCATATTCCAGTTGACTACATGGTCTGTTTTCTTTGATAAAATTCCAGCCTAAAAAAAGTCATGTGGATACCACTGCTCAACAATGCCTCAATATTTCCAAGTCTGAAATCCCCCACTTTTTAACCAATGAAACACAAAGGGAGAACAGAATATATTTCAGGCAATGAAGCATTGGGTTGATGCATGGTTTCTGTTTTGTTAGGGTTTACTTAAAAAGACAGAGAAAAAAAAAGAAGGGGAAAAAAAGGGATTACTACTTGGTCATCAGTAGCATTCAGCATTTTATGGTCAACATCAAAGTAACCAAAGACCCCAACTAGGTTATCTGGTAATCCTTTCACTCTTTTCTAGAAGAATAATTTGGAACACAGCCATAGCTCACAAACATACAATTTAAAAGCATGAGGGAAACCCATCAGTAGGAACTTTCAGGGCTTGAGAAGCCAAAGGCAAACCATTATAGCATCAAAACACCAGGGAGAATGCACAGTGCCTTTAAAAGGATCTTCAGAGGAATCATCTGATAACCTGCTGGTCTGCAGCAGCTTTGGATGGCAATGTGTAACACCAGCATCCAAGCAAGTCTGGAAGATAAATGCATGAAGTCATACTGGGAAAAAATTTAGACAACAGAAGGACACCTAAGGCACACAGACTCTGTATGTCAGGGTCAATGAGGCATAAAGCTGTTAATATATATTTAGACCAAAATAAAAGCTAAATTTAAGCTAATGCTTGATAAAAATCAAGCAACGCTAATCACTCATGGCTCAACCCTGTTAGCACTACCTGTAGAAAACAATTCTTGATTTGGAAAATGACAAGGCAGCATTTACAGGAAACAGAGATCTTGTGTTACTATTGCAACACAAGACTACAACCCCCCTTTGAACAGTCAGCTGATGCCAGCAGCCATTTTCCACTGTTGCCTTAATTTCTCCTTCCCTGTTCTCTCAAGTTGATGTCCATGGTGATTAAATATTTCCGAATGTCACATTTGGCCACCTGATCACAAAATTAAGACTAATCCTTTCCCCTCATAAAAGAATAAAGCTTTCCCAGAGGACTTTGCATAACAAACTGACAGGCAGAGCAGAAATTATCTGCAGTAATTTTGGGAATTCAAAGACCTGTAGATTCTGATCTCGCTTCACATGTTCTTACATAGAAAATAATAAAATATAGATATTATTAAATATTTATATTTGCTAGTTGTTGTAAAGGCCTTTCAAAGCACCACATAGAGAAGTTAAACATTCAGCTGCTGCAGATCTGCACAGTGCAGAAGTCAGCACAAATACAGCAGAACTTGCAAAACACTGAATATCTCCCTCAGCTACTCAAACTTCCACTTGAAAATGTCACTTTGTATTTGGCATGTTCTTGCTAATAAATCACTTCTAGCAGTCTGCCAGCAGGTTTTCCTACTTTTCCACCCTCTCTCCACTTCATGAAGTGGAATTAGCATTTGAAATGCCATGCTAGATCAAATAGCCAGTGTACTTTGCTGAAGTATTGCATTACAATGAATAAAACTATCACCAAATTGCTTTCTTGCCCAGCAGGAGTGCAAATTCTCTGAGGAAAGACAGTAAAATCTTAGGAAGAAAAACTTTACTTTCTAAGTAAACCACTTTGGGCAACTGCATGGAATGGATGGATCTTGACACATACGTGTCACATACTCCAATGTCACAGCTACCGGTAACATGAACAGTATCACCCAGAATCCAGTCATGCGAGATTTCTCTCCTGCTTTAAGTGAAGGCCAAGGGTGATGTTTGAAACACCTCATCTAAGGCAGAATTTTGTCACTGGCTACAAGGAATGGGAAGCACATTTGATGTGCCACCAGGATATTCAACTGCAAAACAGCAGGGGGGCTCTTCTGCTACGGATGGGCTGCAGTGAGAAGCCCGCAGCAACACTCCTCTTCCATAACCTTGCTGCTCGCTCTCTGCTGGGCTGTGGTCAAGGCACAGAAAGATTCACATCCACCCACTCAAAATGGTGGGGTGACCTGGCCCTGTAGCCCAGCCGCTATCACCCCATTCATTTTCTGTAAGCAATTCCCGCACAACCCTAGATCATCTCATCGGGCGTCATCGAGGAGCGCTCAGCATATTTTTCATTCAGGGGCTGCTTCGTCTTCCAGGTCTCTTGTCCCTGCGAAGCGGGCCGGGGAGCGCAGGGCCGCCTCCCGCGGGCTGTGCTGCCGGGACTCGGCTCCGCGAAGGCGGGCTGCCCGGCGCCCCGGCGACACCCGCTCCGCAGCGCCGGGGGCCGCGCTCCGGCTGAGAGCGGCTACACGGGGAGACCGCGCGTCCTTCCCGGGCCGGGAGCGGCTGGAGCCGACCCCCCTTCACGGCAGAGGAGGGCACCCGCCGGGGGCAGCTCGGGAGAGGCGGAGGCAGCGGTGGCAGGCGGGGGGAGAGGGGGCCGAGCGTCTCACCTGGGCCGGCCCGGCGCGCCCGAATCCGCCCGAGTCGCTCCGGCGGCGGCAAAGGAGGCGCTGGATCAGCTGACGCCGGGCCCCGCGCGCATGCGCCGCGCCCCACACCGGAAGCGCCGGGCATGAGCTCCGCCCGCCCAGCCCGGGCCGCTTCCCCGCAAGACTGCGCCGGGCGCAGTGGGGCACGCTGATTGGTCATTCTGTGTCACGTGACGGTGACCACGCCCCGCCCCGCGCGGCGGGGGCGCGGCGCGTGCGCGGCGGGGGCGCGCGGGAAGGGCGGGGCGGGCGGGTCATGGCGGGCGGGGCGGGGGCGCGCGCGCGCGGCGTGAGGTGAGGGGTCACGGGGCGGGGCGGGGCGGGCGGAGGCCCATGTGGAGCGGGAGCGGGATCAAGATCAAGATCGGGATCAGGATCGGGATCAGGATCAGGATCAGGAGGAGACTGAGCCGCCCGCGCTGAGCACGGGGAGGCCGGAGCCGCACCCGCACCGCCGGGCCCTGGACGCAGCCAGTGCGGACGCCGGGCAGGCCGCGGACGCACCATGAAGGGGTGAGTGCGGGGCTCGGCCCGGGCCGGGCCCGCCCGGGAGGGGAGCGGGGAGCGGGGAGCTGAGAGCGGGGCGGGCCCGGGCGGCGCGGCGGGCGGGAGGCGGAGAGGGCCGAGCGGTGCCGCCGCCTCTGAGCTCGGAGGGTGTTGCTGCGTCCCTCCCGCCCTCTGGGACGGGGCCCGTGGCGGGTGGGTGCCGGGGAGTCCCTCTGGGCGAGAAAAGCCGGTGGTGCCGCCGCTGGCGCCCTTTGGGCTGAGCAGGAGCTGCCCGCGGGGCTCCCGCGCCGTCACGATTGTGCCGCCGCCGGGGCGAGGGTTCTCCGCACTCAGCCCCGCGCTGGAGCGGGCGGGACGCGGCGGCTCCTCGTGCTCGGGGGGGGATCCTGCCGGGGGATCCCGCCCTGCGGGGTCTGGCGATCTGCAGGGCGGGCGGGGATGCTGGCCGCGCTGTCGTCCCTGTCTGGTCCGTGTCTGGCGGCAGCGAAGAAGCGCCGCTCGCTCTGTGCGAAAAAGCTGCCAGCCTCGGATGTGTGTGGTTTTGCAGTGCTATTATGTGTAACGACCTCTTAGCACTTTTGTTATTTTTTAACGTCTTTAATTGCTACGAGGAGGCTGTACAGCGTGGATGGATGACAAACGAGCTGTGTTCTATGTCATATTTCTTTAGCACACCCGCTGCTTTGGGCCTGGCATCACTTCTGAATTGTGAAAACTAGAGATTTCAAATCTGGTTGACTGAAAACAGTGATTTCCTTCTCAGTGGGGGCAATGAGGTGCCGTTTTTGTACAGGGGACTGGAGGCCTTTACACTCACAGTTGTGCTTTGGTGTCAGATGACCTGCCTGACCTTGTCCAGGTCACTTTGGGACAGGTTTTTCAATGTTGGCTAAACCACCTAATGTTTATTAATTTCAGCATCACTTGTGCTGCACAAAACGTGCTTGTTCCAGTTCTGCGCCTCAGTTTCTTCACAGGCACAAAGGAAGCTTTCCCCAGCTGTTTCTCAAAAGAGCATTAAACCAGTCCCCTTGAAACTGGTGTTATGCAATGATGGGTATTATTATTCCAGTTTGGCAGCTTAAGGCAGGGTGAATGGAAGCTGAATCACTTAAGCTTTTACTAAGAAATGGTAAGGGGTTTAGCTTATTAGCAATAGGGGTGAGGTCATACAAGACTGCTTGATAACAGACTCTTAGCTGGTTCTTACAGCATGTAAGCAGCTTCAGGCATCATGAGGGGCTGGCAGGTGTCTGTAGAAAGAGATTCAGGGATGATTGCAAATAAACAGACTGTCAGCTGACATAAAATAGGTGTGTTTGGAGTAGTGGACAACCCTTTATCCACTTGCACCACCCTGCATAAAACGGGGCACCCCCACTCTTAGTCCCCTTGTAATGAGGACGGCAGAGTTTGCGGGAAGAGCAGCAGCACAGATCAGCCAAGATGAGGTGGCAGTTGACGCGATCGTTGTTCCACAGCGCTCCCGACAGAACTGGGTTTCCTTTTATCCTTTGTTGACCGTTGTGCTGTTTGCTACAGCTTAGCCTTGCTTTGGTTGTATGTCAGTCTGGGACGGGGTTACTGGGACCTGGATGTGTGAGTGGGAAAGTGGCCCAGGCATGCTAGGCCCCACATGCTAGCTGTGGGCATCCCCTGGCAGGGTATGGCCAGAGCTGTCTGCCGTGCTCAGTCCTCCCCGAGGAACTGAGCCTGGCTTTGCTTGCACTGATCAGGAGTGCAAGTTCTCATTTCATGGACTTAATTTTACTTCTTGTAGCTTTTTTTTTTTTAATAAAAATCTATGGAGAAAAAACCTGCATACCACTCTTCTGCTTCCAGCGCACCAAAACTTCATTTCTGTTACTTTACTTTTACTTACAGGCAGCTTTATTTCTGGTTCAACTTCAGGGCCTACTGCTTTGGGTTCTGTACTTGGTATTTCTGCTCTTCTGGTACTCTTTCATCTCTTTGAAGAACAGCATATTCCTGTCTTGCCAAAACACTGTTAGCACCACACAGCAAGTTCTGTTGCAGAATAAATTCATATTCCTGTACAGATTCTCATATTGAATCCAGGTGTTCTCTAAAAATTTCAGATGGAGGCACATATGCTGAAAGAGTTCAAATTGAAAAATAACCCCATTTAAATACAATGAGACTCAGAGGACTAGAGAATAGTTCAAAAGGAATGTATAAATTACACAGAGGTACTCTGGAAAAAATCCAAATTGTTTTTTAAGTTACAAAGATCGGTGAAGATCCCTAAAGTACTGTCAGAAGATAGGTCCAAAAATAGATCTAAAGCTCAGCTCCCAGCATACAGAAACTGTTGGGCTTGAGGGGATCTGGGTTGTCTTTAGTATTGAATCCAAAATTGTGGACAAGTCCTTCTGAACAAACTGACTCCATCTGACTGTTTTTTCTGGGGAATGCATGCACTACATTGTAACCCACACCACAAAATGCAGAGATGATTTTGGAAGCACTTAGAGCAGCTGATGTTTTATCAGCTGTCATTATGAAAAGTCTACTTTGGCAGAGAAAGAATTAAAAAAGAAACTATCCAGTTCATTGGCATGAAATTTCAGATCTGTAAGACTGTGTAGTCAACATATGTTGCTTGCAGCCCTCTTTCTTAGCTCTCTGAATTTGAAATAGCACATAGATGTGTGTTAATAATGCATATCAATCAGGTTGTAGTGTCTCTGTCATCAGGGTGTTGTAGGTTGGGTGACCTCTTCTGCCTAGGACCTCTGGTTTTAGAAATAGCCGAAGATTTTTGTGCTTTCTCAGCTGCTTACAATTTTGTGGGTTTTCTTATATTTGATGAGTTAAACACAGTCTTCTGAACTGGGAACTGCTATTAGCTTCCACCTGGTTTTGTGAGACTTGGCTTTTTGTTCACTCTATCCTCACCTTCTGAATAATTTTAATAAATTAGAGTCTCATTATGTTTCCCTTTTTTCCTTAAATGTGACTTGAAAAACTGAGGTAGTTCACTGTTCTGTTAGTGAACTTTGTGATTCTCTAGAGATTAATTTATTTTTTCATTTATTATATTTTATTATTGTTCTTGAATTTGAAAATCTATTTTAGAATTGTATTTGTACTAGAAAGGGACTCAAGTTCCACTGTCTGAAGTAATCTGTCTGTTTTATAGAGCAGATGTAAATAATACTTCCTGTACTTTGCTGTTTTCATGGTGTTGATTCACTTGTTGCTCAGTGGTTTTGTGTTTTCATTACAGTTATTATGCTGCTGGTTTTAAGGAGAGACTAACTGAAAAGTCTTGCATTGATTCTTGAGCATTTGCTGATCTCTGTCCGTGGCATTTGATATCTTAAAGTAAGGGTGCATTTCTGACTTGTTTCAGTTCAGATGAAACCTGTGAAAATAAGGCATCCAGCCTTTCCCTGATGGCCTTCCCTAAAAATCACATTACACAAGGCTATTGCAGGATGTGCATGTACCTGCTGTGAGACCAGGATTGTCACATACATGGAGCCAGTAGTGCGTATTACAAGCAGGGCCCAGTGCCTGTGATCCTGTGCATGTGTTATTTTGTCACATTGATCAAGTCACTCTCCAGTTTTGATGGGAAACAGCTGGCAGATTTGTCATGCAGCAGCACATCTTGAGCCATGTGGTGGAAAACTGATTGAAACAGGGAGTAAGTAGAGTGCTGAGTGTTAAACCAGCCTTAGAAAGAATTGCACACTACTTTTGGGTAAGACACTCCCAGAAGAGTGCCTCTCAACTTTGTTGTTTTCGTGGCTCAGTTTCTGGTTTGTAGTTCCTAAGGGTCCTCCTGACTTGCTGTGGAAGAGTCCTACAGGCTACATCCTACACAACAGGTACCTGCTGCCCCAGAGAACTTCCTAACCCTGAGACTTTGCAGGCTCGTGCTGCTCTGGCTGCCTTTGTAGGAGAGACATCGCAGCTGGGGAGTACTGAACGGACCAGAAAAATAACTATGTTGTGTGTGAAGTGTGGGGAGTCGTTATGGCTAAGCTCTGATGCCTCTGCTTGTTTTGCCTGGATTCAAGGAGTAGGCCTTTCAAGGTCCTGAAGATGATCATGTTTCTGAGGAGTCCAGGGAGGGGTTTTTCTCTCCTGAGTTAGTATGACAGAGTTTGTGCTGAGCTGCTGAATTGTTTCCGTTTGCTCGGCACAGTGCTAAGCTTAACATATATGGGAGGAAGTTCCAAGTTTATGAGAAAACTGCTGAATGGTCATATGCACTGGAGGCAGGACAAAAAAGGTAATTGAGCTTGAAAATCACTTTATTTTTAGGCTTTTTCTGAACCTAGAAATGTCAAGTGTGAGATATAGTCTGCATTTATTTTTACGGATGGGAAATTTAGACCTTGCCTATATGCAAGCTTCCAAATGGCTTAACAGCTTCTAAATGAGTTTATAAAAAACTCAGTGCAGTTTATTATAGGTACTTTAACCTGGTTTATAACTCTGACCACTTTAAGTTTAATTCCATAACCAGATTAAGACATTCCATGAAGTAGGAAGGATTGGGAGAGTAGGAAGGTAGCAGAGGGGTTGTAGCCATTTTACTGAAGCACTTTAGAACCCAGTCTTGTGTTTTGAGTACTGTTTGACCATTCAGTTCTTTCTGCATGTAGATGTGGCTTGATAGTTTGGGACATTTCTGTGAAAAATGCGGTAACATTAGTTAGTCACCAAATGCCAGAGACTCTACTGCCATCTCCTGAGGACAAGCAATGATGCATCCTCCTTTGCCACACTAAATCTCTTTTAAAATGGGGAATAATGTGTGATGGTTGAGCCAGAGAAAATGCTTTATTCCAAGTGGAAATCATTCAGAACTTGAAGAGCCTGCCCATTTGGCAAGCATTAGAAGTGTTCAGACCAATAATTTGAGAAGGCGCTAGATATTTTTATCCAGAAGAGGAAAGAACATTAAAAAATGTTATATTTTATATTTGTTTGGGAATTGATAATAGGGAAGTGCATCCTTGCATCCCTCCTGCTCTAAGTGAGGCAGGCAATGTCAGGATTACTTTACTACTACTACTACTTTATTACTTTACTACTCATGGCTGGAAAAGAGAAAGGGAAGAAGTGACCCATATGGGAGTTAGTTGTAAAACAGCAGAAATGTGTCAGGAGGGAGTTTGAGGGGAAGCCAGGGGTAAGAGAGAATCTGTGAACAGAAGAATACCTGATTTTTTGGAGACTCTTGGCCTTGAAGACCTGAGAGTGGAGAAGCACAGCACTGAAATGGGGTAACTGTGTATTTGTGTCAAAGCATATTGAGTAAATTCATTATGAGAAGGAAATTATACTTTAGGCTTTATTGAAAATAGAGCCAAAACCATTTCCACAAAAATGTCACTAGGCGACTAAGATTAAGATATTTTAATTTTCCTGGGGGCAGAGTATTTCTTTAATTAATTGAAAATACTGTGCTTCATAGTAAGATCTTCATGCATCTTCAGGCTCCATGTGATTTTTGGCCCTTAGCAGACTAGAATCTCTAACCCTAAAAAAATTTCTTATTTCTACCATCTGAGCATTGTATTTATGTTCTCTTGAGAGTATGGAATCCAGGCAGCAGCTGAAGGCTCATGAGTTTTCTCTACATGGCACTTGGAATTGTCAGCAAAGATCACAAATTTAGTTGAAAATTGCAGTTAAAGGAATTTATTTGGTTTTAGCTCTTAGGCACAAATTTTTATTTGAGAACAATTCATTCTTAGCGAAAATTAGGAAGAGGATGGGGGGGGAAATGATTGCTGCCTTAGAAGTGTTTTTAAGGTAGGCACATGGAACTGATAGCATATTCACTTAGTTTTTCACAGTATGTTATTAATGCAATGTATGATTTGAACACCTTGCAAAACCCAACTCTGGGACTGCAATCCAGGGTATAGGTAGGAAACCCATAATGAACTGACTTTTTTTTTTTTTCCACTATTCTAATGGACAAAGGCATTTGTAAAGAAGTGTATTTTCAGTGATGTATAGAAATAGTCTGTGTGAAGCAGAAAAATTATTTTCTCCTAATATGTCAATTCTGTAGTTTGTTACCTGTGTACATACAAGAAGTGCCCTCAAGCTGTATTTATGTAAATAAGGTACTTCGTAAACATCACTTCTATTTTGAATTTGAAGGTAAGCCTATGTTCTTACTGATGATCATCAGGTACTTCATGAACACTAATTAGCAAAGGGTTGTGATCTTCTGGGAGGCAAGTAAGGGTTATAATTGTTAGATCTGGGAGATGAGGGTGTGGAAAGGGGCAGTAATCTACAATGTGTCTCGGGATATAATTAGGGGAGGCACAAAACTAATTTTGAGGGAAACTATTTCAGAACAGTGAAATACTTCTGTTTAGCAATCATGGATCAAAATCAATCTTCTTGTGAGCTTACTTTAGAGCAGCAACGAAGAGTTGGGGTTTCTGGCAGACTGCAGTTGTTTTCTCTTTCACCTTACATTGAGGTACCTGGGATAGGTTGATGAAATATTTAGGCTTTAACCTTGTGAGGTGCTCTGGAGCAGCAGAATTTTACAGACAACTAAGTGATGTATGTGTATCTGCTTTTCTGTTCTAGACCAGCTACATTTATTTTCGCTGTTTTAGAGTTTGAAAATTCTGTCAGCTGGGAATAGTGATTCCTGCTCTTTGTATTCATCTACAGAATAGGATAGCTTATAATTTTCTTGGGAAAGTTTATTTTTCACTTGAAGGTTTGAGACCTAGGACATGTTTCAGCTGGAAAAACTGCGAGGCTATTATAACATAACTTTACTTCTTGCATGTGAAGACTGGCCAGTTTTTTGTATGTGGTCAGGTTTTCTAGGTTGAAGCAGAGTAAATTATATGATATCCAGATATAATGAAAAAACTTGGCTGTAATGTGCTGTATAATTTCCCCCCTTTTTTAATGATAAAGGGAGAGGCAACTAGGGTCTAATGTATGTCTTGGGGAATTGTGATGCACGAAACCTGTTCACAGTGAGAACCAGTAGACTTTCAAATCTTGAATGAAGTCTTCTATTAATTCTGATTCTAAAATTGTTTTGTTTTCTTCTGTACGTCATTGTGCTCTTCTGCAGGCCAGAGCTGAGGGTAACATCCAGCAGAGTATCAGGTGTCATGCAATACATGTTTTCAGTAGTAATCAGGACTAAAGAAGATCAGGGTCTCAGAACAAATTGGTAATACTTCTTGCGTGCTAGGTTTGTACTTATCCTTCTGGTTTTCTGACAAGTGAAGCAGAGTAGATATGCAGCCCACAGATCTTTGAGATAATTGGAATGAAAATAAAATTAATGAAAACATTTTGGTCTGCCCACAAGAACTAGACTAACTTGTGTGCATAGCAAGACAGATCATCTATTAAAAAAAAATAACAATCTAAACAAAACCAAAACAATCAAAAAAACCCACAAAAATCCCAACAACCTCAGACCCCAGGAGAGGCTCTTTTGGCCTTGGAATAGAATCTAAGGAGAGCCACACCCTTCAGGTCTATGGCCTTCATAATACTGGTTTGGTTTTATTTTATGAGTGGATTATCCTGTCTAGACTCATGCTTTGACTTGGAAGCCAAAATAGAAGCAGTAAAGCTAGCTGGCCACTTAGCAGGTGACAAACCTTCTCTGAAGTCCTCTTAATTTGTTAGGGCCCATTTCTCTGTGCTGCCTCTCCTGACTTACTCCTCTGTAAGTTTTGCAAGTTTCAAATACAGCTCTGCTAAATTTAGCCTGCCAGATGCCTTCAATAAGCCTGAGCCCAGCTATCAGTTACATGGAGATCTGTTTCAGTCAGGCACATCCCTCTGGGGAGAGACTTGCACTATTTAAAGTTGAATGAGACTGAGATTCTTACAGCATTAAGAAACTCAAAATTCACCCTTTTTCTCCCTGATGTTGGTTCTAAACTAGTGTTCAGCACTTGGTATTCCCAGGGAGTGAATTTGTATTTCCTCTTGAACTGTAGCTGGAAATTGGCTGCCTCTTGAGCTGTCATTCTGTATATCAGGTCTCCTTCAGTGTATGCTGAACAGCAAAAAGCAGTCCTAGCATAAGTAACACTAATGTCTCATGTAACCTGCGTTATTCCCACCAGTATCAGTATAAGACATTGTAGGAAAAATAGATTGTTCAAATCATGGCCCTGTAAGCTGCAGGCAGAGCAATACAACTGCAGCAGGACTAACCAGATTGCATTTGGTCCTGCAAAACGTGGGAGGCTTTTTCTAGCCAGTGCCTGGAGTATCTTAGGACACTGGCATGCAAGAGCAGGAGTGTTAATGCCAATGCTCTGGGCACTCATCCAGTTTCAGGAAGTGGTGCCTGTCAGCTCATTGAAGTCACACTTCTGTTCAGATTTGGTGGATCACTCTTCACTTCCGTTCTTACATCGTTGGGCAGTGTTGCTGTGCACTTTTAACAGATAGCAGCAAATGAACTAGAAACCAATTCTCTTTACTAATGAATTTGCCAAGTGTTTTTTCCCCAGTGACCAAGTCATGGACTGTAGCAGTTATGAAAAATGCAAACATAGTCCTAAGATATGTCAGGAAAATGCTTCCAGTAGTGACAGGAAAAACTTACTGCCATTGGACAACACAATAATGTTGGGTGGCTGTAAGCAGTTTTGGTAGCCATGTTTAAGGAAAATCAACTTTAATCAGAAGGAATGTAAGAAAGAGCTACTATGACAATAGTAGGACTTAAGAGCCAGTGTTACAAGAAGAGGCCAGGAGCTTGGCTTTAGTTAGAAGAAAGGTGTGAAGAGATGATGATAAATCTTTAAAAAGGCCTGTACAATGGTGCCCATCATCTCCAGACAGCATAGAGGTAGATTTGAGTACACTGGAATAACTAATTGAGAATAATAATACCTTAGGGACAACCTTACAATGGAAGATGTTGAAGTGGCTTCAGAAGGCTGGCATGCCATTGAGGAGAGTGTATGGATTTGTAGAACACTGTAGTAGTAAGAGGTCTGACCTGATAAGCCAGGAGTCCCTCATTCCTCAGTGCTAAAAACAACTGCTTGCGATGGGGTGACTGACTTGTCCCAGGTTTGATATCTCAGATGGAGTACAGCTGAGTATTGCATCCTCCATGGAGTACCATTTGAGCTGTAGGGTGCCAGTAGTAAGTGTGGATCCTCTTAGGAATATTAGTGGCATCATAGGGCCAAATAATTTGTTAAGGAAGGAAATGTTCCTTCTGGGCACTTCAGGTTCTTTACACATCTTTATGTTCTCATATGCTAATTTGAGCTCATAATTTAATTTTTTTCTTTGCAACAGCAGAGGATAAGTATTTCTGGTAACTCTATACTGAGTTGACATGCACAGGACTGGCCTAGTCAGACCTTAGCTGACGTAGTAAACTTAAGTATGTTACTGATTTGGCTGAGACTTAACTTGAAGAATGGGTCTTGTTGTAAACAGTTGTTAAAAACAAACTAAAAAAAAACCAAAACCAAACAAAAAAACAAACACAAAGCTGCTTGTTTTACTCTGGTGAAAGGAAGGGAGTCCTTTGTTATAGGTGCTTTGTCTTGGCTATTTGGAGTATTTTTTTAAGTCCTTAGGATCAAAGTGCACGTTGTTCTTTGAATGATAAAGTGTAGCACAATATCGTTAGGCTGTGTTCACAGACATACTGGATAATCTATATCCCTGTCCTCCTCTTGCACAGTCCTTCCAGTTTAAACCAGGGTGCGCTGGCACTTCTGCCCAAGAACCAATTCATTCTGCCTATGGCAGCTTTTTTTCTCTTCTTTATGCTGGCAGAGGACTTGTGTAGTGATCCCAGTCAGGGGACTGATGTGGGTTAAAATTAAACTTTTCTTTTTTTCTCCAGGTTAGTTTTAATGGGCGTTGGTTCACCACATTGTTGCACAAACATTTGTGCCAGCAAGAGGATGGAAATGAGTGAGTGGCTTGGGAACAGCAAGGCTGCCGCTTTTGGCAGCGGTACCAGCTTTCCCAAGATTTTGCTCAAGGCCCCAGTGGCACTTTTGCCACACTGTCCTCAGGCAAAATGATGAATTCTCATTATGCAGGTCTTCCTTTCCATGTTCTTATTTAATTTATGTATTAAATGGTTTTGTGCATAATAGATGTGGTGCTGATTTAATGAGCCAGTGCTATACATTAAAGTAATTTATGGTTTGAATACACACTATTTAAACGAATATATTTAGTGTATTGATTTATGGTTCCTGCAGTGTTTCTCAAACCTCTTTCATATTATTCTCCAGGATAAGATACTGTCCCTGGTACAATTCTTGCAAGGACAAACCAGATAGTGACAAAGCACAGGAGACAAGCAGCAGGAGATGGCAGGAGGCAGCAGTGAATGTGGCAAGTGGTGAGAGATAGAGGAGGGAAGTCCATGGGCTTGAGGAAATGTGTCAGCAAGTGCCTTTTAGCCATCTCCTAACAGAGCTCGTTTCTCTGCCCCAGTGCCAGCCTCAGAGGTGATGTCTTGGCTTAGCAGCTTCCAGCCTTAGACTCTGCTTCTGCATTTATTTATTTGTTCTCTGTCTGAAACCTTCTTGGTGAAGATCCATTTTCTGGCCATGTTCCCTTTCTTAGCCATCTTGTCCTGGCTGCCTGTGGTAATATATTTTTGTCCTGTTGCAGTGTCATGATAAATATTTCATAGTGACTGTCTTCTAATGCCTGGTTTGTTAGATTAGTAACTAATTAATCTTAAAATAATATTAGAAAACACCACCTGGTGATGGTCTGTGTCAGGGATTTTTGCTCAAAAGGAGATGCGGTATATAGCAACTTTGTTGTGAGTTCATCATGCTGGCATTGCTGCTCTACTGGAGCTACTGATACCTTTTTGTATCACCAAGGTTAATATAGTGTTATTTGGAGAAGAGGTCTAGGCTTTCAGTAACTGAATATGAATATGAGGTTTGTCTCTTCCCTTACTGACCTCCTGCACTGCAGCTCATCTGACCTAGCTGGGCAGTTGAGAACTGCTCCCTTTGGTTTCTACTCTCATGCAGACTGCAGCAAAAGGGCTCTTCAGTCTTCTCTTCCCTCCTAGTACGAGATTACTGAGGTGCCCTACTCCAATAAAATTCTTTCACAGACACAAATATACCCAGGAACATACATGCCACAGTTTTTGAGAGGAAAAGTCAGCAGCACTGCTGGCTGGGATCAGAACTTGCCTTCTGTGAGCCTGGAGAAGCCCTGCTGTGCTAGGCTGAGCAGTTGTGCCAAGCCAGGCATAAAACAAGTACTACAGTTTCTCCACCATCTAATAACTTTGACTGCATGCTTGTTTACACTGGGAGTACATCTGTGGTGTGAGAACATCATCCTTATTAGCTCGGGACTTACTTTGTGTCGGAATATAATTCTCAAAGGGACTTGCGCAAATGGCTGTACATGAAGAAAGGAATCTTGAGAGCAAACCGTGTCTTTACTGCTGTTTGGACAGAAAACAAGCTGGTTGTCCATATCTATTTAGTAAGACAGTGCTGATATGAACCTAGAATTGTGTGCTTTTCTAATTCCATGTTCACTGGCTTTGTACCTGTCTACATATTCTGGTGACCATTTGGGAAAAGATTTTGATTATTTTGGTCTTTTTATTTTTAATTCTTGTAATCCTTGTTAAAACTGCTTGCACTCACCCAAGGGTAATTAATCTCATTCTTTTTAAATTTCTTTTTAGTTTGTTTGGGGTTTTTTAAATTTTCTTCTGTGTGCATAGTGTTTCTGTCGGGAAGTTAGTTTTAGAAAAGAGAGATGCTTGGTCTGTTTCTTCTCAGAATAATTCAGTGTATTTTAGGGTTGTGGTTCTGCTCTTAGCAGGAGGAAAGATTTTAGAAATGATCAAAGTAGATGCAGATATCACCTTTAGAAGGGCACACTTGCATATTAACAGTCTTAATATAGTTGTTGCACGCAGTACTGTTGGTTTTCAGAGACAGATGTCTAGTAATGACTTTGTCTGAGCATCAGCTTTATATCGATAAGTGGTAAAATTGAGGCTGTCTTTGAAGCATGGATAAGGACTTCATTTCCTTGGTCTCTGTTCTAGCTTCCTGTTCCTCCCATATTTTCTTTGGGGTTTGGTTTTTTTTTTTTCTCTTGTGATCTTGATGGTCAGCAGGGAAATGAGTGGGATAATGTTAAAGCTAAAACTTCTGCAGAGATCCATGTTCTCCTGTGTCCCACCCAGGAAAACCATACATACACTATGATACATTAGTGTTTAGTGTGGCCTGAGAAACTTCTGACTGTGTAGAACTAACTGAAACTAGGTTTGGGTCTTAAATCAGCCATCAGCATAAGATTTGATTGTATGGGTTGGATGTGGCAGCTCAAATATGTATTGAGCTGACTATTAGGTGGGACAGTTGTCTGAGCATAACCAAAATAATTAATCTTGGGTGTCCTTAAAACTGTTGCAGTATGTCAGATGTTAAGCATGTTTTGATTTGTTCCAGTAGCCGGATCGAGCTGGGAGATGTGACGCCACACAACATTAAGCAGCTGAAGAGGCTAAACCAGGTCATTTTTCCTGTCAGCTACAATGACAAGTTCTACAAGGATGTACTGGAGGTTGGCGAACTTGCCAAACTAGGTACAAATGTTCTTGCCAGTAATTGTGGGTTGTGGTGGCAGAAGTGGTCATCATTGCTATCCATAATGGTTTTGAATAGCAGCTCCTTCTATTTAGTTGTTTTACATCATGAAAAATAAGTGTTTAAAAACCTCAAAGAAGCCACAGAGGGTCTGTGTTCTACATAGATTACATCCCACTGGGAATAGGCCCGTTTTCTGTTTCAGAAGAAAACTCTTGTGCATTGCCAGCTTACTTCCTGATGTCATTGCTGGTTGGTATGAACAGTAATAAGCAATCACTGTGTCAAAGCAGCACATTCACTGTGTCAAAGCAGCACATTCATTCTAAATGTGAATACACAATGTATGCTATTTTACCTGGATAGGAGAATCAACAAGAGGGAGGGAGTAAGCTATAGGGTGTAAATGGAAGAGCTGTATGTGTAGTTGGAGACTTGTTACTGATAAACTTTGTTTACTTTGTTTCCCTCCCTGACAGCCTATTTCAATGATATTGCAGTGGGAGCAGTGTGCTGTAGGGTGGATCACTCCCAGAACCAGAAGAGACTGTACATCATGACACTTGGATGCCTGGCACCCTACCGAAGGCTAGGAATAGGTAAGGAGGGTCTTCCTTTGTATCTGAGGCATCAGAGAAACCAGATTGCTGTCCAGCTTTCTAAATGCTCTTTCAGATTTTTAACCAATTTAGTGCACTTTAGACTACTGCCTTCTTTGGAAGGGACTTGGGGGGGAAAAGTGTGATTTATCACATGCTCATTCTTCCCTGCCTTTCAGGAATGAACCTTTTGTAGAAATTTTTAATTCAGGATTTCAGATTACTTTTATCTTAATGATATTATCATATTGTGATGTAAATATGCTGCTTCTGTGGATGTGAAAATTGTTGCAGAGAGAGATGAAATAATTTGTCAGAGATATGTAACCAGTATGCAAATCAAATGTAAGTAGAACACAACATTCCTTCATTGGCTTCTCCCTTCACTCTTCTAAAAGTAGGGGCTGTTTACTTTGTCTTATCACTACTGCTTACTGCTGCTCAGGGGTAGCACCTGCTTTTTGTCTGTACTAGTTCTTTGCTCCACATTGCAAACCCATAGGACAGGTTAATCAAGACCTATAGTAACCTGTTTGCTTTGACAAATTGGATTGAAAAGATAACTTTATCTTAAATTATTTTAGGTCTTTAGTGGAAAAGCTTACTAGTGCCCTCACTGCTTTATACAATGTTTTGGCTGTATTTTGAGCTGAGTTTGAGACCTTGAAATTAGTATTAAAATAAGCTGATTTTTACATACACTTCTGGGCTGTTGTGATTTTATTTCTTCTTCAAAGAAACAATGAATTAAGGTTTATGAGCAGTCAGAGAGAGAGTGAAATACTTACACATCATGTTTTATTTGCCATTCCTAGTTTTCACACTCTATAATTTTAGTCTACCTGCAGTTAACCTGCCTCTCCTCAGGGAAGCACCTAGCTAAGTACAGACTTAATTGTACCCTTTTAGTTTTCTTAAGTATCTCTTTTCCTTTGGCAGGAACTAAAATGTTGAATCATGTCTTAAACATCTGTGAAAAAGATGGCACTTTTGACAACATCTATCTGTAAGTAAATGAGTTACACTCATGCATTTTTTGAGAGATGATAGAGGTAGATATGGGAGCAAAGGGATGGAGATCTAAGTGTGGGCTTAGTGTTAATTTTAGTGGGTCATGGAACATCTTGTAAGTACTAGGAGGAAAGCCAGAGGTCATATTCTGGGCTTGTTGTGTAAAAACCAAAAGTGTGCTTCCTTTAGAAAGGATTCTGCAGATTTGCTGAATTTCTAAGTAGTTTAGTTACAAAATTATGTTCTGGAGCAAAATTCTACTGTAAGACATAAATCCTTTTTAGAAATGATTTTATTTTTATCATACAAGGTCATCTTCAAATTGGAAAATACTCAAGTTTTGGTGCATTTGCTTTCTGTCTTTTATGACAGCACTCCATGAGTTAGAATATCAAAGATGTTTGCAAACACTCAAAAGTTTACATTCCGTAATAAGGCCCCACTGCAATTCCTGTTCTTGCACACAGCTATTTGTGCAGCAACACAATAAACTAGATCAGTGCCCTGACCCAGCTGGGGAAGCTGTTTTCAGTTTTATTTCTGGGTGTTGTTTTTTTGTTTTAGTGTGTTTTAGGGTTTGGGGAGTGGTTTTCTTGTGCTTTGGTTTGTTGTTTTTTTTTTTTAATCAGCTGCATGTCTGTGTAAGTATTTGGCATAATGCAGACAGGAGAACAAGCACTGGGTAGAAGGCAGTCACCCCAACAGTCCCCCTGAACAGAGTCTGAAATCCGTAAATGCCAAAACTACGCTTTTCCTTTGCTGCTGGTTTCACACTTCTGCTTTTTCTTGTGCATTGGTGTCTGTGTGGTTACCAAGTGAGCTGATGCAGTTTTTGGCCTGATGGCTTTTCTGAGCCAGCTCCTTCATGTCCATCACTGCCTTGGCCATCACACCAGTGCAAGCACGGTGCACTGCTAGGGATAGGCCCACAGGAGGTACAGCTTTGATGGACTTACACTGCCACAGAACTACACCCTGATTACTTTCCAGGACTCTGGAAGATGCTTTGTGAGGAGTGTTTCACACACTGCTGTCACTATAAATGGAGTGACTTTCTCCTCAAACTTAGTCCACTTCTGCCATGGAGGTGCAGACTGTTCCATGTCCTCCTCCTGTTATTGCTTTGTGCCATCTCTGTAAGAGGAACGTGTTTTAAAGAGATGGCTGAGTAAAATTGCTTTTGGCTCATTATTCCTGCTTTCCTGCCTCAGGAGAAGTGGTAATGAAGTCTGAGATGCCTACTTATGGGACAGGGACTTTCCTTTTTACTTTTGCATGTTACTGTGTGCGCAGTGATGGAACCGTTTGCTGGTTCTAATGCAAAAAAAAACCCCAAATCCTTCATAATCCTTCTTTACACTTCCAAGACTAAGGATTCTGGCATGACAAAATAGTCCCCAAAATTGGGCCGAAGTTCTTTTAGTGCCCATTGATTTTATTACTGTGTCTATTGCTTGTGTATCATCTATCTGAACATATTATGCAGCTTAGCACCAAATTTGATATCAGTGCCTAAATTTGTCATTATAATCAAGTTCCCTTTTAGCTTTTTGGTGCTTATTTGGCTTAACACTAAGATCTTCTGTTTTATTCTGCTGCTGCTTCCACAGTTACTTTGGTTCTATGGTTATGCAGCATGTTGTCATGACAAAGTGATTCATGAACTTGTGCAGTGTCCACTCAATTTTGGGGGTGTTTAATGAATGCCCTTTGTTGAGCCAAACATTTTTCTTTCTTTTCTATCTTTTTTTTTTTTTTTCTTTTTAATGAAACTTGTCCAAATAAATGTCCTAGTCGCTTAGGATAAAGAACTGATGGCTGTTTGTTTTGGAGACTTTGAAACATGCTAGCAAAATCTGTAAAACTCTAGGGGAAGTAAATACAAGGGAAAAGGAATATGTAAATCCATAGGACTTTCCTGAATTGCAGCTTTTTGTGAGGGGAGAGGAGTAGTTAAAGTAGAGGAAGGTGTTAAAATCATATCAAACACCATTGCCAGTTGTATGTTACAGTGTGTTGGGATCATCACTGAGACAATTCCTCTGGTCACCTGCAAAGTGTTACTACAGGAGGTTAAAGTTGACTTTACAGTGTAACTCTGTTACATATTTCCACAAAATATCTACCATATTGCCTTATTAAGAAAAATTGAAATTACTGAGGTACTAATGCTTCAGAGTCTCTCTGCTATTTTATGTTCCTTGAAAGAGTTTTACTGAGGGGAAACGTTTACTGCTACAGTCCTCCATGGGCCGTCCAGGAGCTGAGCGTTAGCCCAGAATCTAATTGGGCTATTGGGCATTTCAGTCTTGGATTTACATCGCTGTTCCTGTCTCTGTCTAGATAGCTGCTTTGCTGGTCTTTGACCATTCTGAGTATGGAGGCAGAGTACTGACCCCTGTCTCTCTATGCCCTTTTCTGTCCCAGGCACGTCCAGATCAGCAACGAATCTGCAATTGACTTCTACAGAAAGTTTGGCTTTGAGATCATTGAGACGAAGAAGAACTACTACAAGAGGATAGAGCCCGCAGATGCTCATGTGCTGCAGAAAAACCTCAAAGCCCCTTGTCTTGGCCAGAACGCAGATGTGCAAAAGACCGACAACTGAACAAAACCCCAGTGGACACTTTCTTGCACTTGCTTGTCGCCAAATAAGGAAAGAGAGGCCTCTCTTTTTTTTTTTTCCTTTTCTTTTCTTCTTTTTTTTTTTTTTTTTTTTTTTTTTAATTGGTTGGTTGGTATTTTGTTTTATTTTGTTGGGTTTTTTTACTCCACCCCTTCATCTTAATTTTTTTTCTTGACCTCTCTCCAACAAAATGTATTGCTTCTTCCAAGGATTGTCCAGTCATGTTTGGGGTTGGGTTTTGGATTTTTTTTTTTTTTTTTTTTTTTTTTTGAGCTCTCCTTTCTGATGGTTTTGTGGGTTTGGGGTTGGTTTTTTGTGTTTGTTTGTTTGTTTGTTTTTGAAGGCAGGGGGCTGCTTATTTTTGGTTTTGTTTTCTGTTGGGGTTGGAAAAGGTGTGCAGATCTCTTTTAAATTTGAGGTGTGGAGGACTTGAGCAGGTTATCCTGATGACAAGTTTTCTTCAGAATTATTCTTTCAGAATGTAAACCCAATGGAGGGGAGAAAAGGCAAAGCAATATCTTGTCCTTTGACTCCTACATTATTGTGTTTTTTATAACCTACAGGGTACTTTACTCACCCCCAACCTTTGAATGTTACTTCAGTACTTCCCACTCATCCTCTTAATCCCCCCACCTCAAAAAAGTATATTTAGTTCTTCCCATTATTTTTGAGTATGGCTTTTTTCTCCATCTTTTGCTGAGAAGGGGGCGCTTCTTTACCATACCTTTTCACTCTGCCTGGGCTGATCTTTTTGAATGCTTTTTTTAAATACTCCTCACCCAAGCTGGTGCTACACTTCTTAACTGACTGAGAGGAGGATTTAGAGTGGTCTTTGTTTTTCTTATTTTCATTTACCCAACTCCCAGCAGACTTTTGCCAGAGTAAGAGCTAGATCTGGTGTTGGCAAGAAGAACTCTGTAAAAATATGAATCCTGAGGCAACACCCTTGCTTTAAAAATGGGTGAAATTCTGCAGGGCTCATTGAGAGTTAGTTTTATCTGTGTTGTTGGGATGGAAAAAGGATGTGACCACCTTATCAGCTTTGATGACATAAGGGAAGCACCTGTCTCCAAATAACTTTGTTACAGCTACCGAATCTGTGGTGACAGATGTGAGGGTTGAGGAAACCAGTCAGCGAGGCTGAGAAGGCAGACATGAATCTGACCCTAATCACTTAGCTTTGCAGGGTCTCCTGGATTTGCTTGGGATTGGCTTAACTTGCTGTGTTTATGAGCTCCTTTGGGAGGAGGTGGTGAATAACTGCGCGGTTTCGCTCCTTTGAAGATTATTTCCCCCTGCCCCTGTTCAGTAGTAATAATGCAGTTCTCCTCTGGTGAGAGGGTGTTTGTGGAGCACCTGAGGAAGCAGCATATATTAGAGCATTTTATGGGTTTGGAAAATAGGCTGGCTGGCTTCTTCCTAGTACTGTAACTTCGAGGCTACAGTAAACTGTACTAAGCTCTGCTTTGCATCCTTTCATGCTTTGTTTGCGTGAATACCAGTGCTCCTTTCTAGGCACTGTTGCCAGCAATTTTACGTATGCCAATATAAATACCAACTTGAGCTTGGACTCTTCTCCAAGCATCTGGGAAAGTGCACTGAGCTGAGACAACACCAACCTGTCCCATCCCCATGTAGATGCTGAACTGTATTCTTTTCCTGTTTGTTTTTTAAAGTTTAGATCTGCGTCTTGAATTCTTTCGCTCTGAAAGCCTCCAACCTGTAGTGTGCATTGCAGCATACATCTGGTTAGTGGGTGCTGTCCAGTCCTTAGAGGGTGATTTGGGAACCAAGGATCCCAAAATGGGAATTGTGGTGAGGCAAGGGATGGCACACCTCGCTGCACATTATGTGGTCTTTGATACCCCAGGGGTGACTACAAGCTGCTACGCAGTTATTCCCTTTTTGACAGAGGTGTGTAGCATTTGTTGGAGTACATCTTGACAGACCTGCGCTGGAAAACGGCTACTTAATTTGCTGAGTTTGCACTAATGGAGTCTTGGAGATGGGCAGGTGGCCAACACCAGCCCTCTGCATGGCCTAAGCACCTGTGTTTGCAACACTCGGTGGCAGACTCTGGCTAGAAAGATGCAAACGGTTCCCGTGGCCGGAGGCAGCCTAGTTTTGACAAAAGCTTATTTTTAGTACAGCTAGGAGCTGCTCTTGGTGGTTATGTTGGCAGTCCAGCATCTTTCTAGAAGGGGATGTATCGAAGCACAATTAGCTTGTCATATGCCAACATAGTTTCCCTGGCCATCTGTAGACCAAACCAAGAGAAGTATGTGGAGGGAGAGAGAGATAGTATTGTATTTGAGTATGTTCGTGCAGCACAGCTGTAACTCAGACCATAGCTGCCTCTGGTGCCAAGCAAAGTGCTCTTCATTCTTCTAGAACTAAGTGGTAAGTGTTTGGGTTGGGTAGATGGGTGTGGGGATATGAACTCTTAGGATTTGCTGTTGTCGTAGGCTTCCACAAATCAGTGTGTTTCACAGACAGTTTTTCTTCAGGTTTAAAAGTACAAGTCTGATGTCTGAACTTAACTTGGATTAACCTTTGTTTCTGTGTCTTTTTGCTTTGGGCTGCCATCATTCTATGAATGTATCCATGAGAACAATTCTTAAAGCTCCTATTCCACAGCAGACCTGCCTCATTGTAACTTCTGATAAAATGTTTTGTAGGAGGTGGAAGAGAGAATAAATCTAAGACTCCTTTTCCCAGGCTGTTAATCCTGGAAAACTTGTTGAATCTTGAATACAAGGTTTAATCTGGATCTTAAGAAAACTGTGTTCCCTGTACATGGATAAGGGCAAGTGAAGGTCAGTAGTTCTGGATGACAAACAGTTGTATTTTATTAGTCTATCAGTTGTGTTGAGTGAGGGAGGAGAGTGCTGTATTTTAGTGCTGTGTAACACATGCTGTTACCCAGTGACACTGACATTGTGTGAAGTATGGGCTTACTGCAGAGAACTTCAGTTGCTTTGATTGTTGCTGCAGGAGGACATCCTTCTAGCTTGAAAATAACAGCTTATGAACAACTAAATTTTTCCAAAGTTGGGCGTTTCAGTGGGGGGGGGGGGGGGAAACCACCAGCACCTCCTGTTCTGGATGAAGATATCTAGCAAGAAACATGCATGTGACTAACAGCTTTAGAGTGTAAATTTTGTATATACAAGTTATTCCTGAATCTCTGCAACTGGTTTTGTCATACATCGGTTGAAGTATGAAGATATTACCTACAAAAAGACTCCTACTTGAGAAAACCATGGTACAGGAGAAAAAGAATCATCCAGAAGAGAGATCCCTCATTTTTGGGAGGGGGAAGGGAGAGAATGTATTTAGTGTATACAGAAACTGGCTGAGTTTACATGATGCAGCTAATGGTTAAACCTGCCAACTAAATATGACATACCATTACAATTGAAACAAACTTACGTGATATTCTGTTAAATCTTGATGGTGCCCTGTGTCTAGTAAAAATTTGATCCCCCAAATTGTTTTATTCTCCCCCATGTTGTAATCCAGGGTCAGCTGCTATGCACAATGTCTGTGTTTTGTAAAGTGTTTGCTGACTTGGAAGTTTCTTTTGAATCTGCATCTGCTTCCTGATTGATTTGGCTAAGACCACCCCTGGTCTCTTGAGTTAAGATTTAGTGAAAGGTATGCTGTTTGCAGTTTACAGGTGCATTTTCAATGTTACAAGTTAAGTTGCAGGGGGAGCAAATTCTTTACAATAAGATGGTCCATTTTTAATCTATATCATTGCCCTTGTTGTACATCAGGAGCATGTTTTTGTTTTTCTCAAACTCTTTAGAAATACCGTTCAGAATAAACGTGCACTATTTGAGTTATGTCGTTTACAACTTGTCCTGTGCGTTTTTTTGCTGTCCAGCTGTTTCCTTCTGAAATCAGATATGGACTATTCCTCAGATGTTTCATAAACTGTGTAACTCAGAAGATTTCTAACATGAACTGTGTGTTGGTCTGCTGTGATGAATGCCAAGGATGTCTGACAACTGTGCAGAGTGAGGTCTGTTGTATGTTTTCCCTGAAGTTATGAGCCTTTCCTCAGAAATCCACTGTGTTGTGGAGTAGGAGGGACGAGAGGAAGAGGAACTGTTCTGGAATAGTTTTGATTGATTAGTGAGCAGTTTGGAAACAAACAGACCAGGTCTCAGGAACTCTGGTTTGGGCTTTATAGGTTAAAAAGTTTAAAGTATTCAAATTAGCTACTAGTTATCGCAAATCTTGGCCACAGTCTTTGAACAACTATGGTCCATATTTGTAAAAGTGACTGGTCTTAACATGCAGCACACTATTCCATACTGACTTTTCTCAGAAAGGTATTTAAGTAGAACTCATCTCTCTCCTTAACAATTCCAGTCTCTTCTGTTAAAGCCATTTTTCGTCTGTAATTTCACTGTTCTCCTCTTCTGCTTTGAAGTGCCGTTTATGAAGTGATGAAGTTGCACTCTGGCCCAGGTTCCTGAGGAAAAGAGGTGTTTCCCTAAATACTCTATAGTGTATTCTATTAACTTATTTAAGTTCCTCTGGAAATTGCTTTATCAATAGATGGAGTTGCTGCATTCATTAGAATAAAGTGCAAAAGTGAATCTCAGACTCTGAAACTTGTCTGTAATCTTGAGTGGCTGCTTCCAGCTGTCTTCCCTGACCTCTGCTGGAGGGCATGGAAGGCACAGCTGGAAGTGAACTGCTACCAGAAGTGCAGCCTTCATCACTCCAGCCTCACCAGCAGCTGCAGAAGCTGGAAAACCTTTGCTGTACTTAAACTGCTGCAGCTGTTCTCCAAAGCATTCAGCTTTTATTGATTTGTGTTTCTTTTCTTCTCCTTCCTCATTCCAGTTGCCTGTTAGAACAACCTGTACAACACTAGACAACTGAGTTATCCTTTACAGGGAAACTAGCAGGCACTCCTGGATCATTTATGTTGCCCTCTCCCAAAGTTCTACAGGTTCAGAACTTAGGTATTTATGGCACCTCTGTAATCACCCAAGGTGTGCTGTTATCTCTTATTTGTTACTGGTATAACTACTTAAAGAACAGTTGTCACATCAGGATTGAGTGAATGAGCGGTCAGTCATTTACTTCATATGGAACACTGGGATTGTTCTGTCTTTTAATCAGATTTCTATCCTTGTGAGGACATTATCCTCTGATCCTGCAGTATCTTAGATTACATTAAAAAATCCCTGTCCAAAGAATCTGAAGTCCTTTAAGAATCTACCAATCTCGTCAGGTGAGCATTGTCATCTGTTTCTGGAAGTATTACTTTCCTTTCCACACAGGTTCTATAAGTCTATTCAGCCCATCTAATCCAGCTGCTTTGTAAGGGACAAATGACTTGCCTTACGTTCTTTCCCCTTGCCCCTAAAGACGCATCAATTCAAACAGATAATGGAAAGGTTACTCTATCCCTCTCTTTTCATTCTGCCTTCTTTCCTCCTCCCCAGTGCCTTAACACTGTAAAAGCATTCAGCTTTGCTACCATTCTGCCTGAAGGCATTGTGGCACCACCAGCTGAAGCTCTCTAAACTGCTGAGTTGCCAGCTTTCTTTCACTCTGTTGAATGTACATGACCCATAGTCCAAGAAACTCCTGCCCTGGGAAAGATGCACTGACCTGTGTTCTGATTGCCTGTCAGCTGCTGTATCACATCATACGGACTTAGGCGAGTACTCTCACTGAATTATTGAACCCAAACCTGCACTACAGCCAAGAATGATAAAGAACCAAAAAAAGTTCAAAAAATTGCACTCAAGTTCTTGTTTAAGACTGTCTGCAATAAAGCTGCAAAACTTCTGCAATTATCAAAAGAACAGCAAATTATTCAACATAAAGCTTCCAAGTATTTGTACAAAAGCTAGTTTTGTTTTCTTTTAACCATTTTGCCATATAGCTGTAAATTTATATTCTCCAAGAGAAAACAGGTTACTGGTACACAGCAGGTTCCTGTTGGATGGATTTCACCTGTGGATTTTTGCCCGCTGCTGAATTTTTGCCACAGTATTTGATATTTAACTCTGTACTGGTACTGATCATGTATGAGCTCAAACACACTATAGAGTGCAGCAAGAGTGTCAGAAGGTAAACTTAGTTTTGCTGCTTTGGACAGAAGTGCCTATTTAGTGCAAATCTTCACCAAAAATAGCACACCACCCTTTAGAGGAGAACCCTCCCCCCTCAGCTTATATTAGAGTAAATTGATGTACCAGTGGTATTTCAGATTTCACTTGTCTTCCACTTTGGTTGTGTCATGTCAGAACCAAAGATGATGAAAAGCAAAAAAGTCCATTTACATTCCTACTTTACACTTTCAAGCTGGTATTTATAGTAACGTTAGAATTCCTCTGCAAAAACAGCTTGGGCCTCAATTTTCTTCACAGCTCACAAATGGGCTTTTCACTTAATGTCAGCTGCAAGGTTATTTTGCAAGTGGCAGCTATTCAAAATAAAATGGTGTGGGTTATTTAACATCTGATTGCTGCTATGACTCATTTCAGCAGCAGAAGAGTTCATGGATAGTGCTTCAGAAACTTGTCCCTGCTCTATTATATTGTAAGAAGGCATATGGGTACAAGATGCTTTCTCAGAAGCAGCTGAGGCTGGAACTGGGAAGCTGCCTTATGGATGATAATTGAATTAGGTGTTTGAAGGAAGCACAGAGAGGTAGTGAGGAGTTGTTACACAGTCCCTCATTTCGTGGATAAAACAACACTTTTCCTAAACTCCGATTTAACTCATGAGGAAGATGGACAGAGTGCCTTCTTCCCCAGAACTAAGGGTGAGCAGGTCGTGTCACAAAGTTAAGGAAAAATGTCCATTAAAGCATCAGTCATAGCACAGAATAGTCACAGGACGCGGCTGGGCTCCTCGTGAACAGGTCCACGTGGCAAATCTTTAGCCAGCCTCTATCTTTGCTCTCCATTCCGTTCCAGAACACTGCTTGCCGAGGACGCAGGACAGCGGTTCAGCGCATGAACGCTGTTCCACGCCGCTGAGGTCGGCGAAGGGCAGCGGCCGGGCGATTCTCGCCCTGGCAGGACGGGACTGTTTCACCTGACAGCAACGCACACAAAATAACACGCGGGCCTTCCTCACACGCGGGCCTTTCCCCGGTGCTAACAGTACCGCGCAGAACCGACCCAACAGCACAACCCTTCCCGTCCCAGCGCGGCCGCTGTCCCTTTAAGAGCTGCCGCCCGCCCCTCCGCGCGCCTCTTCCCGCTGCGCTCATTGGCCCCCCGGGACGCCGATCCCCGCCAGTTCCTGTTTCGGCCACCTTACCTTGTTGACGCCAGTCTCTGCCTCCCTGCCCTCTGATTGGCCCGCGCCGCCAATGTTTGTGGCTGCGATTGGTCCGCTACCGCTCCGCCCCGCCCAGTTGAGGGCGAGCGACGCCCTCTCCGTCCCGGCCCCTGTTGATTGGTGGTGAGGGCTCGCCCCGCGCGCGGCGATTGGCCGCGGCGCGAGCAGCAGGGTGGGCTGCGCGGGCGGGCAGTGGCGCGGAGGCGGCGGCGGCGGGGCTGGCGCGGGGTGTCCGCCCGGCGGAGGATGGTCCCGGCGCTGGGGCCGCCGCGCAGCGCGCCCGGCCCGACCGTGAGTGCCGGCGGCGGGAACGGGACCGGGGGCGGGAGCGGCCGCGGCAGCGGGAGGAGAGGTACCTGGAGCGGCCGCGGCAGCGGGGCCGGGGCGTCGCGCTGGGCCGGGGCCGCGCTCGCCGTGGGACCGGTGCCCCTTTGTCCGGCCCAGGTGTGCCCGGCCCGGCGCGGGCAGGGGCTGCGGGGTCGGGCCGGGCCGGCGCGCAGCTGCAGAGCGCGGGCGGCCTTGGCGGTGCGGCCCCCGGGCGGCCGTGGCTCGGCGGCGGTGCCCGGGCTCTGCTCCCAGGAGTTGTGCGGCTGCGAGGGCTGCCCGTGCCGGGGCTGGGGCGAGGTGAACTCGGGGGGAGCAGCGGTGGAGGTCTGGGGGACGGCGTGTTTTTATCGCTTTGCGGTGTTGGCGCTGGGAGACAATTGAGCGTGAGTCGCCGTTCCGGGAGTTGGCTCCGGCGGTGGGCACTGCGCCCCAGCCCCGCACGCTCCCCGGGTGCGGGATGTGCTGGGTGTCGCGGCGGAGCGCTCGCCATGGGTGGCAGCCCAGCGGGAAGTTAGCCCGCTCCAGAGGATGGTGTGCGCACAGGGCCAGCTTTTATACTTACCGTTCGGGCACTCGGAGCTAACGTTTCTCCTTGGGCGTGTTATAAGCTTGGTCTCCTGAGGAAGGAAGTCTGATGGATGCGTCTGTCTACTCCTTCTCTGCCTGCTAAGTATAGCGCTCTGGCCAATTTCAGTCAGATTTGCCAGCAGCAGAGGCCTTAAAGAGTTGGAAGGCGTCAGTTTTATGGCTGTTAACATTGACAAACACAGAAGTGTTTGTAACTCACAGTTGCTGCTCGCATTAAGGGCAGGGCACCTAAAATGCAGCTCCCTGTGACAGCGCCAATGAACTGAGTCCATTGAAACAGCTATAGTTAGATACAGCTGTGGCACATGATGCCCATTGTCCGCCGAAGTCTGTAGGGAAAGATTGGAAGTGAGGCGAAGAAAAAAGGGAATAGTGATGTGTTGAGTTTCTGTCCATAAGTACAAAAATCACAAAACTGTATTTTTGCTTTTCGCGTAATAGCTTGGACTTCTATTAGACTTCATCTAGATGTGCAATTCTTAAGTACTTCTAGCGGAGGTAATGATGGCACAGTTAAGCATCCAGAAGTCAGATAATGTAACAGCTTGTTTTAGAGGCATGATTTTAGCTTTACTTTTAAAAACAAGCCATTGGGACCATCTTATTTATATGATTGTGTTATGTAGCACTTTAACCAACTGCAGAGCCTCGTTTGTTGCTGATGAATTGTTTGCAGTAATCAGACAAATGGGAAGGAAGAAACTTCCTATGAGTACATGCTTATTATTATAAAAATTTAGAACTTTCCATTTTTTATTTTCAATTAGTGCCATAACAGTAACTCATAGGTACATTTTGGGATTAAGTACATTTGACAACTGAAGATATGTTTGCCACTGAATGGGAAATAAGCTTAGGAAAATGCTTGTGTTGTGAGCATAATTTTTAAGATGCTTGTATGCAAAATATTGTGTCAGGTATGTGAAGCAGTTCAGGAACACTAAATTTTGAAGTGGAAGGATCACCTCCCTTTTGGAAATTACTTTTTCCCTTAGAGACTTACTTACTTCCCTTAGGTTATGGATACACGGGAAGATTGTAATGGAGTAGGTGAAAAATGGTGGTGGATCCTGGAGGAGTCTGACAGCTGCAAAGAGATAATTGGGATGTAAGTTTTTGATAGTGGCTCTTCTGCTTTGAGTCCTGATTTTTCAAGTAGTGTTCTGAGGAGCTGGCCAGGGACAGACTGAAGTGACTGTCACTGGAGTGGCCCTGTGACATGTGCCTGGCCCACTCCTGCTGTGTGCGTTGTGGACTGGTTTGTAGCTGAAGCTTAGCTGTACACTGAAATGTCAGAGGCATCTTGGGAACAAGGAGGCAAAGATTCTGTGAATGTGTTTTGCTGGCTCAGCTGCTCCAGCTGTTTTTCACCTCAGCTCTTCTTAGGTGAATGTAGGGGATGCTCCTGACTCTTTCCACGCAGGGGAGTTATGGAGATACTTTTTTGAGCATTGTTTGGTTTCTCCCCATGTGCTGAAGTTGTAAGAACACCTCTGGCTTCCAGATATTGAAGTATAATGAATTAGGCTACAGAGGGATTTGGGGAGGTGCATTCCAAATATTTACTCATGCTTTTAATTTGCAGAATGCCTTGATACAAAGTGTGCATCATTTTAATCATGTCCTGCTTGGATCTGAATTAATACAACCTATGAGTTGAAGCTGGGTGCTGTAGAAAGAAATAGACATGGGAGGAAGTCAAGGGCCAGGACATGCTGGATTTGACAAGTGTCATTCTGTGGTTTAATTTTTTGTACAGTAGTGCTTTTTAAGGTCTTAAAAATAACTTTGTAAGTGAAACCTGGCTGGGGGGAGGTATAAGTAGCGTAGCATTTCATTCGAAATGTTTCCCAATGAATCATGGTTGGTTGTGTCGCAAGAACTTGTGAAAAGTACCACAAAGTCTGTGCCACTTTGAAGGATAGCGATACTTTTCAAAATAGGAAAACATGTTCCTGAGGGATTTAATTTGGTAAATGGAATCACAAACACAATTGAATGAAGATTAAATGACTGGCAATACTGTAGATGGACAGTCCATCAGACTGGAGGCAAGTACACTTCTTCAGAGCCCTGGGATTTGTAGCTGGAGTTCTTACGAAAAGATCAGGAATGTTAAAGCTGTTAGATGGTATGCTTGCACACATTTGCACATCCATTTTCATTTAAAACCCTGGATTGTATGCACAGCTTCACTGGCATTTCATCAGGGACATGGATCAGTAGTGTTATTTAATTGAAAACTGTCTCATCTGAAACTCTGGGCCGTGATATGTATTCAGTTTTAATGGTGAGAAAGTCTTCAAGCAGTGTTTGAGTTATTTCAGATTACAGTAAAACATGTAAAGGTCTCAACTCCTTGGTTAGGAAATTGTGCAGTTCCCAGTTTATGTAATGCTGACCTAACTTGCTGTTTAAAATAGAATTCCAGCTTTTAGGTGTGGATATAATGTGTCCAAAGTGTACTTTGGTTTGCTACCTTACTACTGTAGTGCTGTTGTCATGCTTAGAGGAAGCACGAAAGAGGTTCTGCTGTGTGCACAAGATTGACAAATTGTGTGTAAACTGGGTTTGTTTCCTGCATGAAAAACTATGGCTTTGGTCCTCTGAGGTGAATGAGTTATTTCTGCTACCATGCCTTATGATAGCAATCTCTTACATCAGCCACGCTGGGTGCCATTGTGATTCAGATAAGAAGAAAGTACTAGGCTGCTAAAAATGTTTCATGCTTCCTGGTAGCAAGTGCCTGTCTCACTCAGTTCCCTGAACTTCTGTCAGGTTAACTGACCAACATGAAAACCATGAATTGAAATCAGCTCCATCTAAAAGCACATCTCACAGTCATACTGGTCTTCTGATACCCGAATGGGTTCTTTGTGGTCCATCTCTAGAGAGGCTGGAATGATCCAAGGATGGAGCTATTGATGTTTAGGTCTAAGTCTGGGTTCCTCATGATCCACTTTTCCAGTTTTTGGTGTGGTAGGCAGTGCCATGAAAAGATTATAGAAAACATTGTCCATTAGCCTGCTGGTGCATTTAATGGCAGTGTAAGGTTTTTTGGGGGAGAGGAGAGCCTAAAGATTTGTTTGTTCTTCAAGTAACTGAAGTTTAAGTGAAAATAATATTGTCCATTCGGGGTGCCTGCCTGCATCTGCAGTCTGTAATGTGGTTGGCTTCTGGGACACTTAATTCATGTCAGCCTTCAGCCTTTGAAGTTGGACTCTGCTTTGCTTTCATGCATCAGTGAAGCTGTTAGCTAGAGATTGAACAAAGTTCTTGTACAAAGGTTCATGCTGCAGCTCTTCTTGCTCATTTACTTCAGTAGTAAAACAGAGCTCCAAATCAGCAAAAAGGAACATAATTTTTGCACAATTGGAGTATCCCTAATATTCAGAGATGCTTTAATTCAGAAATGTTTAATTATGCATCTATAGCTTAAACCCCTCCTCCTTCCATGTAAGTCTCTCACCTGCTAGAAATTCTGGCACTTGTTGTGTAATTGGAGAAGCTTAACTTGTTTTGGCATCATCTTGGGTCATAGTTTCACAAGTATTAAGCCAGCACTGCCACCATGAGAAGCAGTCTTGTTTCAGTGTTTGGGAGTGTGGGGTCTCTCTGGGATCCTTTTGCAAAGTAAATTTTAAGTTGAAGTAGTGTTCTCATCCAGCCTCCTGAGTGAGGAGTGCCAGTGAACCAGGGGAGAGGCTACATCTCTCAGTGTTATTTTGAAGGAGTTGGGACAGTAGGGGAGGATAACCATCTCAAGGATTTTCCCATTATTGCTAGGAGAAATGGGCTGACAGGAGTTTCATGCAGTTCAACAAGGGCAGAATCCTGCACTTGGGGAAGAACAAATCAGTCCACCAATATGTAGTGGGGGCCATGCAGCCGGAATGCACCTTGGCAGAAAAGGACCTGGTGGACTCCAAGTTGAACATGAACCAACAGAGTGTCCTCCTGGCACAGGTTTCAAATGGGCTCCATTTGATACAGGAGTTTCAGTGAGCTGAGGGAAGTAATCCTTCCACTGCACTTGGCACTGGTGAGGCCTCACCTGGTATCTTGTGTTGAGTTTTAGGTTCCCCAGTACAAGAAAGACATCGATGTACCATAGAGAGTCCATTGAAAGGCCATAAAGAGTATTAAGGTACAGGAACATCTCTCGTCTTGAGAAGCCAAGGGAGCTGTGATTGTTCAGCCTGGAGAAGAGAAGGCTCAGGGAGAATCCTGCCTGCAGATTGTCTCAGGAGGCTTTACAGTCCATCTTATTTGTGGTTTTTCTGTTTTATTCTCGGTGGGAATGGGAAGACTGTGTTTGTTGCTTGGAAATATTAAGTGTGTGAACTATCATTTGCTAAGGGATGCAATGAAGTTCTCCCACTCCTAGTTTCACTTTAAGGTATTTTTGCCAAGTCAGTCTTAAGTGGCAATAGGGAGGTTATTTCACACAGTTATAGAAGAAGATAGAGGTAAGGCATTTTCATTTTATGGAATGATTTTTAAATGAAGTAAAACCTGCAGGATCATGGCATCAGTGTGTCCCCCTTATCCATTCCTTTCAGACCTATGCAAAGTAGTAACTTGGAAATCTGGTTTTAGTTTCTTCTCCACTGCCAGCGCTAGATTTCTACTATAGTCTTATTTGCTTTTCCTAGTGTTTTCAGAACTACTTATTCACCCCGGATAGCTCATGTATAGTAATTCTCCTAAGCTAAATAAGTAGTTCAGTAGGTCCTGAATTATTGAATTCAGATTTTCTATGGATTTGTACCTAGTAGTTGTATTTTCTTCTGTCTAACATGCATTGATTTTGATTTTAAATGTCCCCTTTAAAAGCATTACGGAAGTGTGCTTGCTTTCTCTGGTCATCTGGGCTCAGATAACTTTAGTTTGGACCTCGCTGTCAAATATGATTAAAATAATGTGCAGCTTTTTCACTGCCAGTATTATTCGAAACTGTCAAACATCCAGATTGCAAGATGAGTCCTTTATTCCTGGAACTAAAGTAAGTGCCCAGTGCACCCACTTCATGGGTCCAAGAAAAAAAAAACCCTCTGGAATGCAAAGGTGTAATTGCATTGAGGTTGTGAAAGAGAATGAGCCACCTTCTGTCCACTAAAGCCTTTTGTGAGTAGTCTGCCTATAAAATGTACGTTGCAAAGTTGTGGAGGTTTTGTTTGGTTTTCTTGGGTTTGGGGGCTGTGTGTGTGTGCTTGTTTTTGAAAGCTCATGGAAGTGTAATTAGTGAGTTTGTTCGATGAGCTTATACATTAAAACTGAAATTCTGTTTTATGATACCTTCTACCTCAGCCATTTTTGCCTTTGGCCCCATTAAGATTCATAGGGAAATCCTTAACTCTGGAAGGGCATTGTTTGTAAGAGAATCTCAGGATTGGTCTCTTCTGCATGTTGTACTGGAAGTTTGTAGCACAGGCCCATAGAATATTGCTTCCCATATCATGAACTCTTGATGAGTTCTTAGTTTGTGTTAGATTTCTCAAACCCCAAGCCTATAAAATATTTAAGAACTTGACTGTGTAATCCTTTGTACTGAATGACTCACATCTGAAAAGACGAATTAAAAAATTTGACACGCAAACTCTTTGGATGCCATGAACGTTTTGTTTCTAGGATATTTTGTGTTGCTTGTTAGTTAGGGTCGTCAGGAAAGAGCAGCAAGGCAGTTTGGCATGTGTCAGAAAATGCCTTGATACCTCCTTGGGACCGTATGGGGTTTTATAAACAGACTATGTGAGGATCCTTTGTAGTTGCAGAACAAAGAAGAGCTCAGCTTAAAACCAAAGCAGTGAAGCAAAGAATACTGCTCTGGCTAAATCATTGTAGCCAAAATGAATGTTTTTAACATAATTCTCAGTTGGTTATCAGGCTCTGTGACGAGGTACTGCTCTTTGGATGGAGATTTCATTTGTAGATAAGGTCACGTGAGAAAGCTGAATTGGACTGGCCCTCGCTGGAACAGGTTGCCCAGGGAAGCTGCAGATGCCCTATCCCTGGAAGTGTTCAAGGCCAGGCTGGATGAGTTCTGAGCAACCTGATCTAGTGGGAGGCATTCCTGCCCATAGCAGGGGGGTTGGAATGAGATGATTTTGAAGGTTCCTTCCAACCCAAACCATTTTGTGATTCTATGACTTACACCTTCTGCATTTGTCCAGACAGTCTTCAGTGTCTCAAATACAGCTTTCATATATGGATGGATTCCTGAGTTTTAAATAACCACCTTGGTCACAGTATTTGGAGGCCACCATGACTTGTGTGTTTCAGCTTTTTTCAGGAAAACAATTACTTGTTCTTTAGGCAGCAGACTGCTGCAAGGCTGGGCTCACCAACGGCTGCCCTTGCACGGGGTGAGTGGGAGAGCACTCTCAGCCTCAGCCCGGTGCAGGCAATCTTTGCCATCTGATACAGGTAACCTGACCCTAACCCACACAGAGGTGATGACCTGTGTTAGGAGGAGCTTGCCTGCAATTCGCTTTGTATCCACTTAGCTTCCACCGTCAAAACACACCTGTGGCTCCTTTGTCAAGCACAGCATCATTAGATGTCTGTCTTCTCTTTGAAAATCGTTTTGTTTGAAGGATCATTGGGCATTGGAAGCCAGGGAGATGAGCACTGACTTGCAACACAGAGACATTTCTCACACTTTCTCACTTCCTTAGTGAAATTGGTATGTGGTAGCTTGGGAATCTCAGCACAATAGGTGGCGAGCAGGGGATCAGGAGGATTTCCCTGGTCATTCCTTTTTGATTTCCTAAAGAAAAGAGTGATGTTCCCCTTATTTTGGTCTAAAGTAGCTGAAGACACGCTTTAAGATGAGAGCTCTGGTCTTTGTGATTCTGGCTTGTGCACTGGTTGCATAACTACTGCTCTTTAGCTCCCAAATGCCCGCTTCCCTATAACAATTGCTCCAGATCACAGGAGATAGTTCCCATAGGCGTCTTCCTTTACTTGCACTATGTGTATTTCGGTTTGTTTGCACTACCAAGATCATCTGCACAGTGTGTGAGGGTGGCAGCATCTCTCATCTGGGTGCAAAATGTCCAGAGATGCCTCTCCTTAAGTATTTTCCAGTGAGTAAGAGACCTGGTTCTGTGGACATGAACCCTATCTCTGCCCCTCCTTTAAGGTTTAAAAAGAAATTATGTTATACTTAGGAAGACTTGGGAGGGAACAGCAGTAGGCAAAGAAGAATGAATATGAGAAGTGGATCTTTAGGTGTTTAACAACGAAGTTTTTTGGTTTTTTTTTTTTTTTTTTGTTATGAAGTTTTCTTAAGCAGATCTGGTCAGGATTTTTCTGCATGTTACTAAATGATGCAATTGCCATTGTTATTTTGAAAATTACAAATGAAAACAAAAGTAATATAGATATGAGGGAGTATCACTTGAGTTATTACCCTTTCTCTTCCTCCAATGCTATTACAAAAACCCCCCTTATTTTCTTTCTAGCTCTCTTGCATATTCTTTTATAAAAGCCTTACTAAAACTTCATTGTTTTAAGTCAGCAGGAGGAAAATTATTAATGTATTTATGTTTAGATAATATAAACAAAAGGGCAGAGTAAAAATATCTAAAAGCAGTGAAGTTGTCTTTCTGTTATTTGCAAGCACCTTACAAAAATAAAAAAAAAAGTTGCCCATGTAACAAGTTTTAGCATTTTGGTTTTCTTTTCTTAACTTTTGCAGAAGTTCTGGGAACACTGTTTGGTTGGCCTGGGAAAGTCTCAACTGGTTTGCATCAGGAATATCTTCCTCAGCACAGGATGGCAGTGCCCACCCTGAGCCAGCTGGTCAGCCAGCACATCTGTGCTGCAGAGCTGGTCACAGACCCAGCCCTGTCCAGTCCCATCACCTGACCTCACTCCGCCTCTGCTCATTCCCAGGTTTTTGTGAGCATCTGGGCACTTCATCTCTTGGAGAGCTTGCAGTTGGGTCAGTCAATGGACCTAGCTGATGTGAGGGAGTGGATTAAGGGACACAGTAACAGGGAAATCTCTGTTTCTTCTGAAACCAAACGGATAGATTTTTTTTTTCCCCTCCTATCAGGAAAAATAGCCCTTTTCATTTTCCTGTATGATAGTCTTAGCAGGTTGCTTTGATAGGCCACAGTAGTTAATACACACAGGTAACAATCACAAAGGTAAGCTTTGAGTTACATTTCCTGCAGTGATTTTATGAGGTAAAGACAAGATTAGAATAGAACCATTCCAAGGGGGAATAAAGAAAGGGCAGTAAACTGTGTCTCTCGATCTCAAGACACTTTGCTTGTCATTAAAAGCTAGGATTAAGTCCCTGATTAAAGCTAGCCTTTTTCTAAAATGTGAGTGGAAGATTGGAGAAGTGAGCTCCAGCAGTTACTTGGATGAAGACACCCTGTCTCAGGAAAAAACTACAGAACTAAAGAACTACATTTATGTAGTTCTTATCTATGCCTTGGAATTGATCTTGGCTTTACATTAAGGTTAACTACATGAGACTTACCAAACCAGTCAGAACTGTGAGATTGCAGCAGTGTAACAGCATAGGCTTGCTGAAAGATATTAAGAGGAAGAAAGATTTGGACTGCTGGTAGGTTTGCAGAATACGTGTAGCTGCATATAAAAAAGATTCTTTCTTCCTGATGCAGGAGAATGAATGGCTTTACTAATTTGAGGAAGATTGCCTTGTACAGCCAGATATAACAGATTGGAATAATTATTTTCTTTTAAAAAATTAATATTAAGTTTGGAAACAATTCCTAAATAAGGAATGAAAAAATAATGCCAAATAAAATAATCTAAATTAACTTCTTATATTTGCTGAGTGCATGTTTTGAAGAAGAGATTTCATAAAATTTGCTGAATAATACCTGGAAAGATGTGTGTTAGACAAGATGTTTAAATAAATTGGTTTTAAGTTTTTGTTTCTAAAACAGAACCCTATGTTTCAGAACTGTAGAAGAGATTAAATCATGTTAAACTTAAGTCTTCAGAACACAAAGTATCCTTTAATTTCTGAGGATGACATTGCATTTAAATTAAAATCAGTATTCTAGACTGACATTGTGAAAGCTGTTAACAACATAAAGCTTGAGGGAAGCTTGGTACTAAATAAATATAAATGATGAGTTGCCGCTTCTTCATCTGTTTTAAGAATTTGGATTTTGCTACATTTTTTCTGCAGACGACATTCAGCTGAGTTAAGTGAGTGTGTTTCATGAGTGAACTTAAAATACATTTGTCTCTGAGCTTATGAGGCAAATGCATGTCTTCTGCTGTAGAGAATCCATGAAGGGATCTTGCCATGAAGAAGCAATACCTGATGTGGAAGAAGTAAAGGGAAACCCACTGTCAAAGCTCTGGTCATACAACAGCTGAGGGGGAGAAATGGAGACTGTAAATGTTCATCAGCCCTCAGAAATCTCCACCTAGGCAGTATTTTAATTTTCTTTTTAATTCACAAAGCCCATATTTTCAGCAGCCCTTAAGAAAACCTCTTCCCTGGTATTGCCAGCTTGAGCTGTTTCATGGAATATCAAGTATAATGCAAAGGTTTCTGTCCTTACAGAATAAGAATGGAAAAACAATTTCAGTTCACTGTATTTCTCATGGTACAATCTATCAATAGAAAGCCTGGAGTTTTATACAGGTGTTGTGTAATGAATTTAACCACCTCTTTTCAGTGGAGCTGGAAATGAACTAGTTGGTTAATTAGATAATGTGCACAGCCTTGCTTTTTCCTATTGGGATCACCAAAGTGGGAGCATTGGTTGAGTGGTAAACTGATAAACTTCACCTGAAGTAATTACACAGTAAAGTGAAATTAGGGTAACAGTCACAGCATTCCTATGCCATGTCTCCTGTATGAAATGGACTGCAGATCTCAGTGGAACTGAAGCACATAAAATACAGACTTTTAAGTTTACATTTGTGAGGCTTATATACTCAGTGTGGCAGCAAATGGCTTGAAATGTGTAGGGAACAGCATCACTTGGAAAAAGCTTACTGACATAATTTTTAAAAAAAGGGCAGAGGAGGAAGAAAGAAGTGGGGTCTTTGATATGTAATAAAGATCTTGTTTTCTTTTTCAGGATCAAAAAAATTGTTAGAAACTGTATTAATAAATTACAGCACAAATTTTCACTCGGGCCTTGTCTATCTATCTTCCAGAGTGCTATATACAACGAATTGCTGAATCATTTCAGCATCTGCTCAGCATGGAGAAATAAGGCAGTTGGAATATTGTGTATATCATGACTTTGGGAGATAGGGATGGCTGCAATTAAGAAAGAGAACTTGGATGAGTGGACACAGAAGAAGCCAAAATATAAGAGCATGGAGAACTCATGTCAGCAGGGAGAAGTGGGTGCTCTGACTAAGGGCAAGGGGAAGATGGGATTGTGAATGTGTCTGGACTGTGCAGCTGCAGTCAGAACAGCTGTGCTGTTCTGGGGAAGGGTATTTGTGGGTGGGTGGGTGCTTTTTTATGCCCTTACCTTCACACAGTCGTGCTTTATCTGTAGCCCTGCATGGGAGCTGGCCATCTAAATCCACATTAATGCTTTCTATGTTAAGTACACTGCAATACAGAAGTAGTCCTTTGGGTCTCAAGCTGTATAAATTTGCAAGATTAAAAAATATGGTTGCTTGGTGAATACATTAGTCTTTCAAAAATGCTAAGGTCACCAAAACAAAGACTTTTTTTATCTTTTTGCTCTGATTTCCAGCATATTTGCTATGGTCTCATAATGCCCAATAACAGACACATCAGCTCTGTCTTTATAGGTGGTGCAGAAATCAAGGAACAGAATCTGTGACTGGCACAAAACACAATCCAGCATCTTCCTTTTTCTAAGCATGTTTGAGAGCTTTGCTTTATCAGAACTATGCCCATGTGCTCACATCCTCACTAAACAGAACCAGTACTGTATCCACTAAATTAAATGACCCCTTTGCCCCCTTGAGCAGTCATTTCACCTGCTACACAAGGTGCTGCCTCAGTGCTGGATGTACGAGTGCCTAGCTGTACCAGGCAGCTGCTCTGCTTCTCCTGTCTCTGCTGGTAGCCTTAATGGATGCAGTTGCTGCTGGGCTGCTTGGACACTCTGGGAGCTCTGCTGCAAGGTGCTGTGCTGGTCTCAGTCACTCCATGTGAACATCTCTCTGGTTGCCAACAGCATCCAAGATGGCTAGGCTCTAACCAGGTTTTATTTTTATTTTATAATCGAAATTGCTCATCTGCTAAAGTCTCCCAGCTAACCCCTTCATCCTCACCTGGTACAGTGAATGCAGCTAGAGTCACTGAGTGAGTGCTACTGACCTTCACCTGCTCTATGCAGGAGGAGTAAGTTAGAGATGCCTTGGGTGGGAAACTGGCTTTCCTGGCTTTCAGAGGTGTGAGTTTTTACTAACTTGGATAACCTGGGATAACAACTGGATTAATCTTACTACATATAAACTCAAATAAATTTGTTAGTGAAGTAAGCTAATTTGATTTAAAGGAGAAGAAATCTTGCTTTTAAGATGAGGTAAACACAATTTATAAGAGTGTGCATGGAAGTGCTGACTCTGCACCACTGTTAACTCTGTCAGGTGTTTTCATAATTTATGCAGGGGATGGTCAGTGAGCACAGAGAAAGCAAAGTCTGTGGAGGGATATAAATAGAAAGTGATGTGCTCCCATTGCTGGGCCAGAGAGGGCTGTGGTAGCTGTGTGTAGGCAGGCTGTGTGCAGCACCCAGTGGGGCAGTGGAATGCTGTGTAACTCATCTCAGAGAGAATTGTGTCCAGTTTTGTGGTGGTGTGAACACTGTTGTGTAGGTGGAGTTACGTTCCTGAAATCTTCAGGCACTTTGAGTTCCCTGAGTTGGATCTTTTCTTAGGTTGTTTCCTGTTTGCTTCATTTTATGGTTTGCCAACATCTCCCAAGTCTTCCCTGGAATAGAGAAAGTGCTTCAAGATTAGAGTGGTAAACAGCAACAGCCCTAATGTTTCTCCTCCTCTAATCTTTACTGAATGCACTACATTCAATTAATTTCTAGAGTATAAAAGGTGAAAAGTAGTATCTGAATTCAGTTTTGGTACAATACAGATTACTTCTGTTAGCTTGACACACAGATACACTCGGGTGTGTGCACAGAGCACTTTGTGAAGTGTATGCTTCAGTGCTTTGGGAGCTCCATAGGTGGCTATTTTGGGGGTTTGTTTTTGATGTCAGTGCCAGGAGTGGTAGGATCAGTTTACATTAAGAACTGCATAGTGTTTAATATTATATTAAAAAAACCACACCCACTTCCTTACAGTCCAAACACACAGACAAAAAGTACCCTAAAGATATGAAGCCTGTTAAAAGAAGCCAATGAGCTTTCTGGGAGGAGCCAGGGAAAGGTGAAGCCACAGTGAGTTTGAGGGCTCGTGGGAAGAGTTGCAATGACAGGTTGGTTGGTGAGAGTGAACAGAATTGTAAAAGTAAATACAGAGCTCAGACATATCAAAAACCAGATCTGTTTTTTCGTGTTGTCATCTACAGTATACTTATGTCACTTGCTCTCTGAAATTCATTTTTCTGGTAGATATGTGTTCAACCATCATTGACTTATCTTTTGTGTATTTTACAGTGGGTTTATTTGTGTAAATACAGGCTACCAATCTGTTCAAGATGAGGACGAGTTAGGTGCAGTTTACTAGGCTATTATGTATAACTTCATGACTTTAATTTTAACTGTATTTTACATATCTGAGAATGTAGGGGAGTCGTTTTGGGTCATTTTAATCTGTACTGTAATTTAATAAGTAAGTAAGTAATCTGCTGCATTAAGAGCACTCTAAATTTGTAGTTAATGAAATGTCCTCGTTGTAGCTGTTCTTTGCTTAGCATTCATGATTTATTTCAAACTGGGAATTGATTGCAGATTCAGTGAGGAAGGGCTGGTAAGAGAGAGTTCAGCTGTTCCTCCTCCCATTTGAAAAACAACTTCTTGTTTGCTTAAAGTGGTTGGGATTATAATAGTTTTTGTATTTAAAGTATTAAAATGTATTTATATTTTTTTATATTTAAAGAGGAAATGGAAACCAGTTCAATACAGACAGGTTTTGCAAAATATCCCAGTAACATGCTTAATTTTTAATGTCACAAAATCAACTTCTCTGTTCAAGGGGATGGACTTGTACCTGTACTGTAATAGGGCCCTGTCATTGTGGTCCAAGGCAAAGCCATGTAAATGTTGTAAGCTAAGAATTCAGAAGAGTGCAGGAGTTGTTAATTTCTTCCATGATTTTTCTTCAGGCTCTCTTCTCCGAAACCATGCCAGAGATGACAGAGAATGAGACACCTACTAAGAAGCAACATCGGTGAGTTTCTGTGGGAAAATGACTATGTCATAGTTCTGTAGTCTGCAGTCATGTTGCAATTATGAAGTTTCTAGCTAAAAGTTTGGCAGTAAGGATATGGGCAAAAAGTTCTGTGTGTTCGTCAGGGTTGATCCAAAAATTTCTCTCTTGCCCTGTCTATGCCAAACTATTTGTTAAAGACATACCTACCTGGGTTGCTTAGGCAAAAGAGATTCTTTAATTATTTCACAGACTGTTCTGATCTGTGTAAAACTGTGTCGCTGCCTCAGTTAGAGTACAGCCTCTACTTATGTGGAGGCTCCTTTGTAGATATTTGGGAGTGATTGCACTAATTTTGGCTGGGTAGTTTAGATCCCTTACTCAACTCCCAGTGGAACCTGGATCTTACATCTTAAATCTCTGCTGCAACTCAAACTACACCTTGAGGTTGTACAGCAACACTGTAACCAAACTTTGTAACAAAGTGAATAAGCACTCACTACAACTTTGCCAGAATTTTGTTCCTTTGTATTGATGTGGTTGCTCTAATACCTGATTAATAAGGGAGTTCTTCAGTCCTTGGTTAAATGCAGCATTCATCTTACATTAGGTAACCATTTAGGGTATGACTTATGATCAAGCTCAGAGAGAGCATTGATTTGTACTACAGAAAGTTTTCAGTCTTCGCAAATTTCACAACTCTTTCTTACTTGACTAATAGAGTATTTTGTGTTTTGTGATGGTAATGTCAACCAAAAGACAGCTGGGTCTCTCCAGTCCTTATATTCCTGTGCAGATTTAGTTTTAATAATCATCTTTAAGCATTATTTCTTAGCAGATATCTCTGAGTCTGACCTGTAACAGTAAAATTACTGTCTCCTAATCCTTGTCTAAGTTGCTCTAGGTGCACACTATCTTTGGTGAGTTACCAGAAATAAGGATCAACTCAAAGCATAAAGGATATACTGTACCTCATAGTAATCACACATGTTTTCCACATGTATCTTGCATTCTTACCTCAGATTCCTTGTTCCGTCTGGACTGTTCTGTAACAGTCGAAAAGGATAGCAGAAGATGGTACTCTGCTTTTTGCATACCCTAATGGACATCTAGACTGACTGTGCTTCTGGACAGAAGTTTTTTGAAATTGCTTTTTCCTGGAATTTTGCTTTTTCCAGACAACACTTGCTCTGCTTTACTGTACTCCCTGAAAGTATTTGTCTTTGTGCATCTGTATAGTATTTTTATATGTAGAGTATATATTTGAAATTTACTGACTGCCAGTAAAGCAACTGGGGCATTCCACAATGATTGTTGTCATCAGTCCAGTAGTCCCAGGTGAACATCTGAAACTAAACACAACCCTCACATGCCCAAATCACACCTATTCAGAATTTTGAGACTGTAAAGAACAGCAGCTGCAGAGGAGCAGTATTTTGGTTTCTCTCACAAAGGAAGTCACTTTGACACCAGAAACCGTGATGTTTGAAGGCAGTGTGGCTGGAAAATCAACTTGCATGGTAGTTTTCTCCTGTTTAAGTGATCCAGTGAATGTAAAACCAAGATTTCAGACAAATACTTAACTGTCTTGTTCCTCAGAAACAAAAGTATTTTTTAAATCTTTGGCCTTTTGAACACATTTAACAGGAACGTAATAACTCAGCTCTCCGTTATAAATATGTACCAGTAATCAAGTGGAATATTACACTGTGCTTTGTATTGCAGTTGATTTAAGTCTGAACATGAATGAATTTTTGTTAGAAACTATTTAATACCAATGTCTAAGAACATCTGATTGTGACTTTTGCTGTTCTAGTTCACAGAGTGGACTATAACATTTAGTTATTTTTAACTGTAATAGAAATAATAAAATAAATATTTGTTTGTATGCAGATCTTTACCCTTCAGTTTCACATGAGTCTTTTCCTTTTATGTTTCACAGAAAGAAAAACCGGGAGACACATAATGCAGGTAGGAACATCATGCTGTTTGGTCTGGGAATGAGCACAGACACTTTGGAGTAGTTAAAACATACTTTGCATGGAGAGGGCTCCTCCATAGGAGTTTAGTACACTGAAAAAAGCCTCACCCTATCAAACACTTTTCTGTGTCCTTGTAAAAAATATCTGTGCAGATTGTTTTCTAGTTTGCTGTTTTGCACAATACAAAGTTAAAGTATGAAGGAGCAACATGCCCCTACCTTTCTAAAGCTAGAAAATTAAGAAGTAAACAATTTCAGCTGTGTTCAATTCCAAGGGAAACCGACTGCCCAGGCATTTACATGCAACTAATTAATATCCACCTCTGTCAAAACAGAGACAGTAGACCTACCTGAGAGCTTTAGAGGCTCCCTGGATTAGAAGTATTCCTCTAGCCTATTCCTAAGGCACCCACTTGGATATTGACACCCCAGAAATTCTGTGCAAATGTTGGCTCTGTGTTGAAAGAGTCGCATCCCTTGGGCAGCACCTAGGCAGTGTCTAGCACTAGTGGCATCTTCTATGAGTAGGAAGAGAAAGATGGACTGGCAAAGGTCTGGCAGGCTTTGGGCTGGTTTATCCAAAGAAATTAATTGCAGTTCTTCTTTCACTGAACAGCAATATCACGTGGTCTTCACAAACTCAGCTGGAAAAACCACTGAGCAGTTTCCATGTGAAGCCTGTGCAACGCTGTGCTTGTTGAGTGTGCTCAGGGTGTGGCCAATTTCTTAAGAATTAAGAAGAATCAGGAGACAGTCTTATCAAATTTGCTTCTAAGATTACTGGTCTCATTGGAATTCCCAGTTCCTGTTTCACTTGTTGATAGCTTTCCAAAATCTTTATCACCTGGGCAGAACTCTGCAGTATGTGGGGACCAGCTCCTTCCAAGCCATTTCTTAGTCATTAATATCTGGAAAAGCTGAAGAGAGTGTTGCAAATATTACCAAAACAAAAGAGTAGCACTTTGCAAGCACTGTGATATCTGTATGTATTAGTAAGATATATAAAGATTAAGTCCAAGGTGTCCTGTGTTTTAATTTTTACAGAGGTGCTCTAATTTATATGGTAAATTCCTTGCATAAGAAACTGGTTGCATTTAGTGTATTTAGGCCTATCTCTGTCAATGCCAGCGATCTGTCCTGAAATACAAAAACACAATAGTTCGAGAAAAGTAAATTGAAGTGACAGGCTACTGAAATAAGACTGTTTAAATTAGTCAGTCTTTTGTAAAGGAGCAAAATGAAATACACTCACCTGCAGGTCATGGTTTGTTTCTGTGTGCCACCAAAAGTAGAGCAACTGCACAAGTCAAAAGGTTTGTTCAGCACCATGAGCAAACAACACAATGGTTTGAGTCCTGACAAAGCCACAACAGTACTTTTTTTTTTTTTTTTTTTTAAAGACATCTAATAGTTTTAAGTTTGCATAGAACATGAAAGTATTTAGGTTAAAAATAATAACTACATGAGAGTTAACTATATGGGAAAGAGACTGACTGTGGTGGATGGAAAACAAAGATACTGTCTTTAAAAAACATACCCAGAGGTATTCACACTCCTAGACTTACAGTGTAGACCCTTTTTGCCAATATTCAGACCCACTGAAGAGGTAAATGGTATCACTAGAAGACTATAAATGAAGCATTTTCTGACCTTCTCTAAAACAGATAATTCACTGGAACTACTCTCCATTCAATATTTTCTTTACTCACAGTCAGTTGGACCTTAGGGAACAGTTAAACATTTGGACATAGAAAAGAGTAACTGATAGCCCATATACCTGGAGCTTCAGCTGTGTTCAGTGTTGGCTGGCTGCTCTGTTAATATGAATTTAAAATTAAGCCTGAAGACTGATAAAATCTATGTTGTATCTCTTTTGGTGCTAAATTTGACGTTAGAATTTAAGAGGCATGGGTTTGCTTCCCGAATCTGAAACTGATTCTTTCCATAATCTTTGTTTACTTGCTTTCTGTGTGCCTAAATTTAATCAATCTGTCTTTCAAAGAGAGTGTCCATAAATCTGTGTTAAAAAGCAGTTTCAAAACCTGAATTTTGAGTTGTAGGGACTTTACTTTCTCATGAAGGGGTCCAAAATATCCCCACCTTTTAAAGACATAGCTATTTATGTTACGGCTCTTTGATTCCACTGAGTATTAATTTGATAACTGAGGTCTACTTTAGAAGAACTTTTTTCTTCACTCAAGTTACTCCAGGTTCCAGTGTATAATGAAATAATGTATTCATGAGCCCTTACATTGTCCTAGTCATGTTGCTGTTGTGCTGACTTGCCCAACCAGATGACACAGTACTTATTATTTTTGCTCAGTGGAGAGACATCGAAAGAAGAAGATTAATGCTGGGATAAACAGAATTGGAGAACTCATTCCCTGCTCTCCAGCACTTAAGCAGGTGAGTGTCTATCCAGAGGTGCATACAGGTTTCCTGTCAAATGTTCAAATGTTTCTTTGTCTGTGGAAGTATAAATGCTTATTTTACTATTTGTATTAGCAGGAAGGCAAAGCTGTCTGAATTAATATACTCAAAAATATCACTAGTTATTAGTATTTTAAAAACTACTTATAATAGAATTCCTATTTGGAAATGCAGGGTCGCATGAATGGAGTTACACAGATTTTGAGCATTTTATCTGAAAGTGTTGCATATGACTGCTTATTTTTGTCATCATATAATGGCTTGAAAGCAATTCAGAAACTGAAATTATATTAATAGTAATTTAAGAAACTCTCCTTGCAAAAGATGAAGCAAGACAAATCCTATGAGGTTGATGCACAGAAGCATCTTTTTCAAGAAAGAGGAATCCCCAGCAGAGACTGTTCCTACTGAACAGTAGAAGAAATTAAGAAGTGAACAAAGGTTTAGCAGGCAGAATAAGCATAGTTTCATAAAAAGATGATTGTGGATGGGTTATTTTCTCTTCCCATATTCCCTGGTATACTGCTTTCAAAATTATGCATATATCTCCCTGGATAGTTGTTCCATGTTTGTTTCCTTCCTAATAAAATATTTACAAGGCAGTATCCTGGAAATTTCATGTGATGTGTATGTTTATTAGTGAACATGAATTTTAGGCTGATCAGCAAGAAATGATGCTGCCTGTCCGGGATCTGTGGCCTTAGAATCTACCTCCGGGCATCAGAAGGTATCAGCTCCAGCACTGAAAATGTTACTCTGTAAAATCTCACGGCATTTTAGGGTCAGTATCTCTCACAAAACCTGTAGTTTCAGATTACAAAAGCAACCAGGCCAAAAAAAAAACAAACTCCAAAAAGCCCAACCCAAACAAACAAAAAAAACCCCAAACAAACAAACAAAAAACCAAAACTACAAACCAAACCCTACCCAGTGATATTCAGAGCATATTTTTAAAGTAAAAACCTGATGAAGTGCAGCCTCATCGCTAATGGGTTTACAAATTCTAGACCTTTCTCCTAATTTTATGTGTGTGTTTTCTTTTACAGAGCAAGAACATGATCCTGGATCAGGCCTTTAAGTATATAACAGAAATGAAAAGACAGAATGATGAACTTCTTTTAAATGGAGGGAACAATGAGCAGGGTAAGTACAGATGCTCCTGAGGGCTCCAGAATTTCTGTCCCTCACTTCTGCTGTGTCTCTGTACTGACTAACAGCAAAGCCTGGAACCACAAACAGGAATCCCAAGAAATTATGCACATAATTTCTTATGGAAAAATACAGCTGCTTAGAATATCTTGAAACAAAAAGCAAACAGAATGCCCCAATTGAGTGTTCTGGCACGTAGCTATGAGATAATGAAGCAATTTCATTGTGATGCAGAGTAATTACAGAGCTTATAGGTGATGTGGCATCATCTAGTAAATTCTGCCCTAGTTTATTATACTGCAGTGACTACAATGATTTCTGAAAAACTTCAGTTAGATTTTTTTTTATCCAAAGGATGATGTTTTCTTCATTCATAGAGCTTTCTTTTTTCCTTTGAAAAGCTGTGAAAGTTATAATTACATCTATACATTTTATAAAAATGTAATGCATCATATAAAATTTACATCAATAGATGTGTAAAAGTACAGTGATGGAGGTGTGACAGAAATAATCTCAGAGATAATCTTGTGGTTTGTGATTTTTATTTCTGCTTTATTGTGATTTTCCCAGTTTGGTAAGCTATCTCCCAAGTGCATTGCCAGTGTTTGTGGCTTTACATGAGTGCTTTGTATTTCATTTTGCCTGTAATTTTTAGATGTAATGAAACTTAATTCTTCTGGAAAGCTGTAAGATTATCAATTAAAACAGTTTTGGTGTTTGCAATAGAGCAGGGAAAAAAAAAGATTAATGTGCTTGTCTTTCCCTCAGGAATTAAACAATTTTGATTAACATTCAGTTTCATCTGAGTTAGTCCTCATGTTTTTTCCTAAGTAATTTGATATATCCTGCTATTGGTAAAGGAATAGTCTGTGAAATTCAGTAGAGATACTTACCAGGATAAGAGCACATAGGTTGTGCTAACCATTTGAAAAGACCATACGCTATTAGCAATTTATTCAATTTATTTCTACAAATTATTGCATTACTACACAGTGTTTACTCCCTAAATCATGTGCTAACATTATTTTATTATTTGCTCGGGTGCTGATGTAATGGAGTGCTCTCACTGTTTTGTAGCCGAAGAGATAAAAAAACTCCGGAAACAGCTGGATGAACTGCAAAAGGAAAACGGGAGATACATCGAGCTACTGAAAGCAAATGATATTTGCTTGTATGATGACCCTACAATCCACTGGAAAGGAAACCTCAAGAATGCCAAGGTCTCAGTTGTTATTCCCAGTGATCAGGTTCAAAAGAACATCATTGTCTATTCAAATGGGACTCAACCCAATGGAAATAACCAGGGAGCATCTGTGCAGGGAATAACATTTAATGTTGGTCATAATTTACAAAAGCAAACAGCCAATGTTGTTCCAGTTCAGAGAACTTGTAACCTGGTGACTCCTGTGACAATTGCTGGTATTTATCCCACAGAAAATAAGCCATGGTCACAGCCTACGGTTTCTCCACTGGCATCGGCTCAGACAGGTCCAGCAGGGAATGTTCTGGAGCTCTCCACCCCGGAGAATGAGCAAGGTGTGCCCACTGCTGCTCCTGCCAGCTCACAGAACACACCTCGACCTGCAGCAGAACAGTGTTCTTCAAGTAATGCACCACAGAATGAGCAAAATCCCCCCAAAAGTAAAAATGATGATGAGGCCACTAAATCAATAAAGAAAACACTCCCGCAGGGAACCAGCCTTGCTTCCAGTGCCTCCGTGGAAGCCTCCCAAGTTCAACAGGTGAATGCAACTTGCTCAAATACACACAATTCCAGGAGTGACCTCCAGGAGAGCTGTGCTGTTTCAACCACGGACACAGCTTGTGTGCCACCTGTGAGACTGTCTACTGCAGAGAGCTGCTCTTCTGCAAATGTCCTCAAAAGCACGGATGTGGTCAGCAGTGCTGGGACGCCTGCGACATCTGCAGCAGAAGGAGTTAAGGCTGTGACAGCAATAAGCACTCTGGCTGCCAGTCCCCTGGAGAATTGCTGGTCTTTTTCAGGTTCTTCAGGTGTTGGCACTTCAGACTTGAAAAACGTGAGTAGCCTTACTCGGATGCCTTCAGCTGGAAACACACAGACCACGTGGACGACTTTGCAGCTGGCAGGAAACACTGTTCAGCCACTGAGCCAGACGCCATCCGGGATAATGACTGCCCTCCTCAACGAGCCAGGCAATGGTGCTGGGACTGTGTCTTCTGCCCACAGCAGGCCTTTGACTACAAGTATCAGTTTGCATGCTCCTCTACCTGGGGATGGCCAGGCAGCTGAACAGATTGTAGTTACCTTGCCCTCTTGCCCACCCGTACCCATACAGCCTTTAATCAGCCAGCCACAGGTTAAAGCTCAGGCTGCAGGAAATATCCTTCCATTGAACTCAGCTATGCAGGTGATTCAGATGGCTCAGCCAGTTGCCTCAGCTGTGACAGGAGCACCAGCTAGCCAGAATGTCATCATTCTCCAGCCTCCAAACCCTGCTCCATGCCCACCCATTGTGAGAGCAGAAGTTCCCAGCCAAAATGTTAGTCAGCAGATTGTAATTATACAAGCTGCAAATCAGAATCCTCTTCCCCTCCTCTCTGCTCAGCCTTCTGCTTCTGTAAGAGTTCCCATGAATGGGCCGACTGCAGTTGCCAACTCCAGTGGCTCCATGCAAAATGCCTCTCTTCCACAGACTTTTGGAGGGAAACACCTTGTCCATATATTACCAAGGCCATCTTCTTTGCCATCTTCTAGCTCTACGCAGACATTTTCAGTGACAATGTCCAATCAACAGCACCCTCAGACTATCTCATTAAATGGGCAGCTTTTTGCATTGCAGCCTGTGATGTCTTCATCTGGAGCTTCAAACCAAGCCCCTATGCAAATTATTCAGCCCACCACCAGTGAAGATCCAAACACCAATGTTGCCCTCAACACATTTGGTGCTTTAGCTAACCTCAATCAAAGCATATCACAAATGGCTGGACAGAGCTGCTTACACTTGTCTCTCAGCCACCCCACCAATCCTGCAACTGTCAATAACCAGATTGCCACAGTCAACTGTGTGTCATTGCCAACTTCTGTGGCATCTTCAGTGCCTGCAGAAGTTTCAGTATTAACCAGTGCATCTAATTCCATAAATGCTTCCCCACAAAAAGCAGCTGCTGGCTTGCCACCCAGTGCAAAATCAAAAAGAACAAATAAGAAGCCAAGCACAAAGAAACACCAACCAGTCAATAATAAAGTGTCCTGCCCAGCAGTTCCTTGCAAAGATGCAGGGAAGGTGGACTGTGCTCCTATGGAAATGGTGGCAAAGCCTTCAAATGGCACAGGGCCACCAGAAAGTGCCCCAGCAGCGTCACAGGCTGTAACCACACCACAGACAGGTGGCGTGGCCGCATCGTGCGGCATCAGCACTTCTGACTCTCCTTCCAAAGAGACTGCGAGCTCTGAACAGGCAGTGAAAACCCCCTCTGCTCCAGAGCCAAGCTCGGCAGAGGTGCCTACTTCCTCACCGCTGGAATCTGCAGTGTCAGAGCAGCTGCTGCTTGCTCCACCGCCGGCCAAAGATGCTGCTCCTCACCAGCAGGCCCAGGGATCTCAGAGCCACCCACCAACTGCCTCTGTCTTGTCAGAGTCTCCCAAACCCTGCGAACCCCCCAGCACCGTAACATCCTCTCGTAAAGAAGCACAGGTGACACGTTTGCAGGTGGCAAATGGGACTTCAGCAGTACCGAGCAACACGGCAGGTCATACTTCCAAGGCAGGAATTATTTCAGAGTCCTGCAACATTGCGCAGGATTCCTCAGTGGTAATGCAAGATGCAGACTTGTTAGAGGGACAGGGCCTAACCAAAATGCTGTCTGATCTCACAAAAGAAAGAACAGCTGTGGAAAAAACCTCTTCATATACCGTTCAGGGGAGCATTCTAATTTTCCTATGGAAAACCCTAAATCAGCAGAATCCAATGTTGATTTGCCTGAGAAGCAGGAACTCTTGCTGATGAACACAGAAAGTGACACACTGTCCCAGCCTCACTCCTGCGTTTCTGATCAGGAAGTAGTCAGTGCTTCCCTTATCACTAGCAGGCAGGCAGACTCCCCCATGTCAACCAGTTCTGGCAGCAGTCGAGGCTTCTCAGTTGCATCTATGTTGCCAGATACCACCAGAGAAGATGTCACAAGCAGCACCTCAACCAGTACGTGTAACAGCTGCACATTTTCAGAACAGACTGACATTGTAGCTCTTGCAGCAAGGGCTATTTTTGACCAGGAAAGCCTTGAGAAAGGTGGAGGGGAATACAGGTTAACACAAGGGATGTCATCTCTAAGTCTGAGGTTGCACCTTTGGAGAGAGAGCAACAGCCTTTTAAGCCTCAGTCAGTGAAAGAAAACAATGCAGGGCCATTGGAAGCAGCAGCGAGCAAATTCAGTGCTCATGAAACGGTACAGACAAATGTAGATAGGCAGGTTGACAAGCCAAGCTGCTCTGTAGGAGGTGTGGAAACATCAAACACTCCTTTGCAGATTTCCACTTCCCAGACACCCAGCATAACCAGTCTAAGTGTGAATAATCTGATACACCAGAGCCGCATTGTCCATCCCCTGGTGAGTTGCTCGGTTTATCCCAGCCTTCAGAGCCTTCAAGTGTCCCTACAACTGTGAGCCTCTCCCTTCCATCTAGCACATACATCAATCCGTCACCAGGACCTGCTCTGATGAGTGAATACGCTCAGGAACAACTGAATGCTATCAGGGCAAGCACCATGCAGGCTCCCCAGCTGCAGGAATCACACCTAAAGCAGCAAAACCATGAAGGTCGCAAAGACTCTGCCAAGAGGGCGGTTCAGGATGACCTTCTGCTTTCGACAGCAAAGAGGCAAAAGCAGTGCCAGACAGCACCCATTAGGCTTGAGGGGATGGCTCTGATGAACCGAACACCAGAGGGTATTGCTGATCAAACACAGATGCTGGTTGGTCAGATTCCTCCTAATTCATCCAATTCAGTGGCACCAGTGAGCAATCAAGGGCACGCCGATGGCCTCAACAGGTTATTCCCACCCAACAGCAATTTCGTAACGCCAGCTTTGAGACAAACTGAGGTTCAGTGCGGTTCTCAGCCACCACTTTCAGAGCAGCCAGGCCAGGCAGGGCAGCACTTGCAGCCAATTCAACATGTTCCTTCCCAAGGCATCTCTCACCTTCACAGTAATCACCCGTACCTGAAGCAGCAGCAGGCTGGGCAGTTAAGAGAGAGGCACCACTTGTACCAGCTGCAGCACCACGTCACTCACGGGAAAACTCTGTCCACTCTCAACCCCATAGTGTCCACCAACAGCGAACGATACAGCAGGAGGTGCAGATGCAAAAGAAACGGAATCTCATCCAGGGAACACAAGCCACACAGCTTTCTCTACAGCAGAAACACCATGGAAGTGATCAAACACGGCAGAAAGGTGGTCAGCCCCATCCTCATCACCAACAGATGCAGCAGCAGATGCAGCAGCACTTTGGAGCTTCCCAGCCTGAAAAGAACTGTGAAAATCCTGCAACAAACAGAAACCACCATAATCACCCTCAGAGCCATATCAATCAGGATATTATGCATCAACAGCAACAGGATGTTGGCAGCAGACAGCAAGGTTCCACTTCAGAACACGTGTCAGGGCATAGTCAGATGCAAAGACTTATGACCTCAAGGGGTTTAGAGCAGCAAATGGTGTCCCAGGCCAGTATCGTAACCAGACCATCAGATATGACATGCACCCCTCACAGGCAGGAAAGAAACAGAGTTTCCAGCTACTCTGCTGAGGCTCTCATTGGGAAGACGCCTTCTAATTCGGAGCAGAGAATAGGAATATCTCTTCAGGCCCTAGGGTTTCTGATCAGCTTGAAATGAGAAGCTATCTTGATGTTTCTAGAAGTAAAGGGTTGGCGATCCATAATATGCAGGGCCGCTTGTCTGTCGACCACACGGTTGGCTCGGATGTGCAGCGTCTTTCTGATTGCCAAACATTTAAGCCCTCTGGACCCAACCAACAACCCACAGGCAATTTCGATGTGCAGGCTTCAAGAAACAGTGAAATTGGCAATTCTGTGTCATCCCTCCGGGGCATGCAGTCACAAGCGTTCCGAATTGGTCAGAACGCTGCACCGTCCATAGAGAGGCAGAAGAGACTGCCCTACCAGCCAGTACAGGGTATTCCAACAGGGAATACCCTGCCATCAAGGGAAAATGAAAACACATGCCACCAAAGTTTCATGCAGAGTTTGCTTGCCCCTCACCTCGGAGATCAAGTCAGTGGAAGCCAAAGATCAATCCCAGAACATCAAAGGAACACGCAGTGTGGTGCCTCCTCCACAATCGAGTACAACTGTCCCCCAACACGGGAGAGCGTCCACATCCGAAGGGATGGTGATGGCCAGAGCAGGGAGAGCTGTGACATGTCCATTGGGGCAATTAACACAAGGAACAGTTCATTGACTATCCCTTTTTCGAGTTCTTCTTCCTCCGGAGACATTCAGGGTCGCAATACAAGCCCAAATATCTCTGTGCAGAAGTCCAACCCTATGAGGATGACGGACAGTCATGGAACTAAGAACCACATGAACACATCCGTTTCCAGCAATATGCATGGAGTTGTGAGACCAACTCACCCTCACCCTGCAGTTTCTCATGGAAACGGCGAGCAAGGGCAGCCTTCTGTTCGTCAGCCAAATTCTTCAGTCACTCAGCGCTCGAGGCATCCTCTGCAAGACAATGGAGGCTCTAAAATACGTCAGCCTGAAAGGAATCGATCTGGAAATCAGAGACATGGAAATGTCTTTGACCCTAGTCTTCCCCATCTTCCTCTGTCCACCAGTGGCAGCATGATCCTTGGGCGCCAACAGTCCGCGATAGAAAAAAGAGGAAGCATTGTCCGATTTATGTCTGATGGCCCTCAAGTGTCCAACGATAACGCGGCCCCTGACCAACACACCCTCTCCCAGAATTTTGGATTCCCTTTTATTCCGGAGGGTGGCATGAATCCACCAATAAATGCTAACGCTTCTTTCATCCCACCAGTCACTCAGCCTAGTGCCACTCGGACACCAGCTCTAATTCCGGTTGATCCTCAGAATACACTGCCATCCTTCTATCCACCTTACTCTCCTGCCCACCCTACCCTCTCCAATGACATTTCTATCCCTTACTTTCCAAATCAAATGTTTCCGAACCCAAGCACGGAGAAGCCAAGCGGTGGAGGTTTAAACAATCGATTTGGATCCATTTTGTCTCCTCCCAGGCCTGTTGGTTTTGCTCAGCCAAGTTTTCCTTTGCTTCCAGATATGCCACCAATGCACATGACCAACACATCGCACTTATCCAATTTTAACTTAACTTCTTTGTTTCCAGAAATAGCCACAGCTCTTCCTCCAGATGGCTCAGCCATGTCGCCTTTGCTTTCCATTGCAAACACATCTGCTTCAGATTCTTCCAAGCAGCCCTCAAACCGCCCTGCCCACAATATAAGCCATATTTTAGGTCACGACTGCAGCTCAGCTGTATGAAAACTGGCAGACTGACTTCTGGTCTCATGTGTTGTTTATATATTTAAGAAGGAAGCGGATCTTAGTGGCACCCCTGGAGAGCATTCATAGCATCACTGTTTATTTGCCTAAATGTATGTATGTGATACTTTCCATATTTAAATACACGTTGTGTTTCCACCCACCTTACTAACTCTAAAGCACCAGTGCCTATAGCAATGCTTACTTACTAGGAAACAGTAAGGATGCGACATTGAGAGCTGTGCAAATATTGGTTTGTTGATTTTCCAACAATCAAGTTTGATGTCAGATTGTCCCAAGGGACGGGCTGCCCTCAGTAATACATGGAGTGAGAGCATCTGTATGGGAGATAGGAAACAAGTGCTACAGGTGTCGGTTTGTTCTTTATGTGTTTACCTGAAACTGCAGAGGAGCTTGGAATTGTTTAGGTTTCTCCTTTTCCTTTGCAAAATATCTTCAGGAGCTTCATCACAAGTCAAGCCTGTGTTAACCCAGTGCTAACAGTGCTAAATGCCGGAAAAGGCATTTGTTGTGCAGCTTTTGTCTGTCCCAAGCTTGTCACATACACTTGATTCAAGGCTGACATTACCTGGTGAAAATTACTGTGTGCTCACATGGTCAGCAATTAAAAATACTGTTTTAGAAAATTTAGATTTCTTTAACCCATGACTTTCTGTTTCTAAGAATCTTGTTTGGATCTGTTTCAACATTTACTGCTGAACTCAGTCAGTGTTTCGGTGTAGCTCGCAACTCCTGGTGCAGTCAGCAGAGACAGCAGCTGTATTTGTTGCCATTTCATTCTTGATTGCTGCAGGTTACCTCAGGGTGGTTTTTGTACCTTGTTTAGCACCTTCTTAATGTCTTTTTTTTCCCCTCTCTACTTTTCTTTGGCCCATGCTCTAACACCAGCCTTCTGCTTTCTGTGAGTGACAGCCCTTTGTTGTACCAGGCAATACATGGGAAGAGGACTGAGCCTGTCGCATCCCACAAAATGAGCAGAGATTCCTGGGGGCACAGTTTTTACTTGATATTGCTGATAGGATTGAGCCTGAGTTAATATCAGTACTCTGCACTTGAATGCACCTTTTATCTAAACTTGTGTGGTTGTAGCTGAAGGAGGAACATGCATGAACATGGATGTGTTGAGAGTGAAACACACAGGAAGACTTTGGATTTGAGGAAGGATGATGTATTTGTAGATGCTTGAGAGGTGGAGTGAATGTGTGTGTGGTGAGTCTTCAGTACTTTCACAAATTTTGGTTCTAATTATTTTAAAGGAAAGGGAATAATTAGGTAAATTTTATTTATTTAATGTCTTTGCAGTGTGCTTTTTCTTCTAACAGAGCAGAAATATTTGTCTTTTATGTGTTTGGAAGTACCATTCTGGGTTTGATTCTTCAAACAACATAGTAACTTCAGGTTCTGTAGCATGCAGTCATCCTCTGCTTGTGTGTTGCTCACCAGTGCATCATCTTGTTGCTCCTGGAACCTGTCAGAAGCTCCTGGTGAAGTTATGGGCAGGAACAGGCTCCCTAGGATTTTTTTGGTTTGTTTTGTTTATTTTTCTTTGAAAGGTGGAAAGTAAGATGTTCCTCCATGTCCAAGAACAGGACCCACAAAGAGGGATGTAGAACAGTTTTCCACAGTTTGATTGCCCAGACTTTGGTTTTGCTAAGCCCTTTTACACTGATCCAGGAAAGTAAGGAGTCTTTAATATGAAAAATAATTGAGCTGTGTCTGTAGTCTGTCCTGACAATGTCTCTGCTCTTGTAACCTGCAGTCTGGTGTTTTCCTACAAGGTGAAGTAAAACAATTCTGATCCTGGTTGGGAATCACAGAATGAACTAGGTTGGAAAAAACCTTTGAGATGATCAAATCCAACCTATGACCTAACTTAACACCTCCTCATCAACTAAAGCATGGCACTGTATGCCATGTGCAGTCTTTTTTTAAACACATCCAGGGATGGTGACTCCACCACCACCCTGGGCAGACAGTTTCTTTGCCCCATCAGTCTTTCAGTGAATAATATTTTTTCTGATGTCTAACCTGAACTTCCCCTGGCACAGCTTAAGACTGTGTCCTCTCATTCTGTCAGTGGTTGCCTGGGAGAAGAGGCTGCCCCCCACCTGGCTACAACCTCCTTTCAGGGATTTGTAGAGGGTGATAAGGTCACCCCTGAGTCTCCTTTTCTCCAGGCTGATCACCCCAGCTCCCTCAGTCGTTCCTCACAGGGCTTGTGTTCCCAGCCCCTCCCCAGCCTCGTTGCCTCCTCTGGACGTGCTCAAGCGTCTCCACGTCCTTCCCAAACTGAGGACCCAGAACTGGATACAGCACTCAAGGTGTGGCCTCACCAGTGCCATGTACAGGGGCAGAATGACCTCCCTGCTCCTGCTGGCCACACCATTCCTGATCCAGGCCAGGATATCACTGGCCTTCTTGGCCACCAGGGCACAGAGCTGGCTCATGCTCAGCTGGCTGTCGACCCCCAGGTCCCTTTCTGCCTGAAGTCATGATTTAATTCATGTGGAGCTTATCTTAAGACATTAAATCTAAGTGGTGCATCAGTTCTCTGTTTCTTATAAGTAATTGACTATTTCAGTTCAAAGCAAGGCAGTTTCTCTCTGCAGTACAGTGACTGAGTGGCAGCAGAGGGCAGGGATTAGGAGTGAGTCAGTCCTCAGCCTCAACCCAGCTAAGCCAACTGCAGGTTTGGGAGTGCCCTGGTGTCTCTCTCGACCCAAGGGGTGTCTGTACTGCAGTAGGTCTCAAAGGGTCTGCCTCAGGTGGTGAGGTGAGTTCTGTAACAGTGACTGTTCCATGGGTTGTGGATGGTAAGGATGAGGATTGAAGCAGCAGCCACTCTGCATCACACACTTGCCTGGTCTTTGAGGAAGGAAGCAAATGTGCCCATTCTTGCTGTCTTTAAATGGAATTGTGTGTGCAGCAATGGGTTTAGCTTTCAAGACAGACTAGTGAAAAATTAAACCCTGGCTTTTATGACTTATATAAAGATGCTAATCCTGCTCATCACTCCAGACATGCACAGAAAACCATATTAGTTTCTTCTGCTGGGCAAACCACTACTTTGCGATGTCTAGGAAAATTGGAGAGAGCATATAAACTTAAACCTGTTGCAATGCTCGAATGTCCACAGATCCAGTTAGCCAGATAGGATTCATCCCGGAGTACTGAAGGAGCAAGCAGGACATACAGCAGGACCCCACTCAATCATTTACAAAAGGTCAGGGAGTCTGGACAGGTCCCTGCTGACAGGTAGGTAGCCAATGTTACTCCAATCTACAGAAAGGGCATGAGGGAAAAACACAGGGAACTACAGACTGTAAGAGTCTGCGTTCCTGGAAGAATTGTGAATATTACACTGGGTACTGTTGAAAGGAGTTTAAGGAATAATGCAGTCATCAGGCAGAGGCAACATGGGTTCACAAAGTTAAAGTCCTGTCTAGTTAATTTGATACTCTTCTGTGATAAGGTCACCCACCTAGTGGGTGAAGGGAAAGCAGTGGATGTAATTTTTCTGCATTTCAGTAATGCTTTGGATAGCATCCCTCACAGCATCCATCTGGACAAGCTGTGTAGCTGTGGGATTAACAGGGTTATGGTGTGCTGGGAGAAGAACTGGCCAAAGGGCAGAGTTTAAAGGATTTACAGTGAATGGGGCTACATCTGGCTGGCACCTTGTCACCAGCAGTATTTATTGCCTGGGGCTCACTTCCAGGGCCAGTTCTATCCGGTGTATTTGTCACTGATCTGGATACAGGAGTTGAACACACCATTGGCAAGTTTGCTGATGATACCAAACTTGGAGGTGCTGTTGACAGATGATTTGGAGACAGTTCTGGATACAGTCAACTGTAGTCTGAAACTCCTAGACCTGAAGAAACAGTCTAGAAACTCAGAAACTTCAGGTCTAGGAGTTTCAGATTACAGTCAACCTCCTTGCTCTCTGCAGCTCCCTGACAGGGAAGGGTGCTGATCTCCCTGGGATCCACTGTCAGGACACATAGCAATGGCTCAGAGGGGCACTAAGGGAGGTTCAGACTGGACATTGGGAAGCATTTCTTTAGCAGAAGGGTGGTCAGACACTGAAACAGTCTTGCTAGAAATCTAGGCAGTCGATGCCTCAAGCATGTTTAAGAGGCATTTGGACAACATGCTCAGTGCTGAAGTGAATGGAGGCACTCCAGGCAGTTGGAGTGGGCAATCACTATATGTCCCTTTCAACTGAAATATCTGTTCTGTTTTCTTATTCCTCCATATTTACTGCTGTTGTCTCAAGGTTAAGTGCAGTCCTGAGTATTCATGATAGAATATGTCAGCTGTGATTTTATTTGGGTTTTTTCCGTGCTGCACATCATTTTCGAAAGAGGCTGTAACTGTCAGTAACATTCACATGCCCCCTTTCTGTTTACGAAGACAGCCAAAACCAGCTCCTCCTTGCTCACAGGGATGCCTGCAGTGAAGGGAACAGCACAGGCATTGCAGCCATACAAAGGCTGTTGGGATTTTGCAAGAGCTGCACAATTTTGCAATGTATGGCTGAGAACTTACTACTTACTGTGTGACCCTTGGTCTTCTCTGGAAGATTGTATTTTGTTGTGACAGGGAACTTTGTCATCCTTCTCAGGGCTTTTTCTGAAACCTGACAAGACCAGGATAGAGAAATACAATTTCATTCCCCTTCCTGAACATGGCAATTTCTGTTGAAGTTTTGTGTGAGTCTCTTTACATGCTATAAGTGATGCTAAGTGGTCCCGTGGCATCGGTGTGGTATCAGGAGACTGCTGTGACAAGAAAGGTAGGCAGACCTCTCTGTGAGGGCCTCATATCAACACATTCATCCAAATTCTGATATTTACACTGCTGACTGTTCTCTAGATAACTTAATTAAAGAAAAACTGGATCCGTTGTGTAGCCTTTTGGTGTAATTGACTGCCCAAGTTGAGCTTTGAATGTTGAACCTGGCCTGGTCCTTTGGTTTGAAAGCAGCTTATGAATTTCAGCTTCTCTCATGTTCATGCTCTTTTGCCTTTAGGAGGAATAGTGAGGGACTGGATATTTCACATCAAAAGGGAGGAAATTGGATGTTAAATTTCTGGATTTAATGATTAAATTGTGTTTTCCTTGTCACTGTAAACTAATCCCGCCTGCCATTCCATATCCAGCAGGCTTCTTGCATTTAGTTTTGTAGGTCAGTTTGTGGCTCTGACACTTTGGTGTCTCAGTCCTTCTCTGGGGCCTCAGGCTCTGCTCTCTGGAAGAGGAGCAAATGCAACATCTTACAAGTCCTTCTTTTCTTCAGTTTTCATTGAACCTGCCATGCTTGGCTGTGAGGTTGATATGGTTCACCTTACCTTCATCTGTGCTTGGAGAGGGCAGTTTGAAAAACGAGCTTCTGCAGATGGAATGATTCTGGTTTACTTGTTATGGAAACCATTTGACAAGCACATACCTTTTCTTCTGCAAGCATCAATGACATCAATTTTCTTTTTCTCCTGAGGACTACCCAGCAATTAGCAGTTCCTTTGTTTTTCAAGATATACTTGGATAAGATATTGTGGGTTTAGCTGTGATTTGTCAGCCCGAGAATGGCATTTTCTCTTCCATAATACTTTCTTTGAAGGTTACTTACACAGGGTTTGTTTTGGCTTTGAAGGAAGGAAAAAGAGCCAGTACCACTTAATTTAGAAAAATCTGCAGTGGAAGGGAAAGGTTGGGCAGTAACTGGGGTAGCACTGCCACAGCTGACAGGCATTGTGTGGCTTTGGGTTTCAGCTTGGCCTAAATGACTTCAACAAACAATAATAAATAATATTGGGCTGGATTATATCTATGTCAGTGTAGTCCATATCAATCCCCTAAACAGCCTAGGAGAGTAAGAGCAGAGACAGACTAATTTGAAAGCAGGCAATAAAATAGTAATGTGTTAATATTTATATACCTTTTTCTTGAGAGAAAGGACCTCATTTAGGAACAATTAAAGAAAATGAGAACTTAAATTATTTGAGCTGGGGGATGAGCCTTACTGGAATGTGTTTTCCAGCTCATACTTCCAGCTTATTACTGTGCTGCTGCCCAGGTGGAAGAGCACCTCTCTGAAAAAAAAGTAAAAGCTCGGTGCTAGTCCTGAGCCTCTGGAACTTTGCACGGATTTCCTACTGCACTTTAAAGCTGTGCCACTGCTGCTGCTACTGTGGTTGGTGTCTGTAGTGCTGTTGCAGGAAACAAGTCATGTGGCAGGGCAACTTGCAGAGGGCATGGCTGGAGAAGAGGGGCCATTTAATTATTTCTGGTCTCCTGTTGACTTTTCACCTTTTCTGAGGTACTTGTGCAGTCCTGGCTCAAGGACTCTGTCAGACTCCCGCTGTTTCTGGATGACTGTGCTGAGAGCTGTCATCTTTTGCTGTTCCCTAGTAAGTTTCATGCTCATCACTTTAATAATGACCCCACAGCCCCTGGCAAGACAGAGTAGCATTGAATCTGTTTATACCAGGTCAGTCATGTTTGTTTTCTGATACAGTGCTATGAGGAGATTCATTCTTTGCTGTCACCTGACCTGTTAGCGCCTACTGCTGTTCCCTTGTCCCACTGCCATGATCCAGCATGGGTAGCAGACACAGGTTTGTGTGAGGGTGTTTCCAGTTTCCTAATGTCTCTGCAATGTGTAAATTGGAAACCTCAGAGCACCGAGGCTTTGTTCACACTGAGAGAAGGTTACTCTGTAAACTGGTGAAAGATTTAGCAGAGATTTTTGGTCCTGACAATACAAATTCATACTCTCTGCAAGCAAGCCCTGCTTAGTTACATAGCCACCATTTATTATTTGCTGATATCAGTTTTTCTGAGATAATTTTCTTTTAAAAAGGCTTTTTTTTTCTGCCTCACCAGAAGTATCTTTATGAGGTTTCCAAGTTTGCAATATGTGCTGCTGTTCTGGCAATCACGAGTGTGAAACAACAGAGCTCATGGGGGGTTGGACCCTGTTCCTGCTGCTCACTGTGGGGAAGGGAAGCAAGTATGGATTTTGCCACAGGAGATTAATCAAAGATGCTGTTGCCCTCCACAGTGTAAATTATTTATATTCAGTCCAGAGTATTCTGCTGTGCTTCTGTATTATACAGCTGTAAATGACTTGGATACAGTCCCAGTGGAAAGTTCTTACTATTTTGTAATGGAAAATAGGAATTCTGCAGTAGAAATCTATAATGAATGAACAGGAACATCATCTTCCAGTTGTAAATAAGATCTTGCTCTGTTTATTTTGACATCTTTTTACAAATGTGTTGCATCCAGGTGTAAATATCCCAAACCATGATCTTGTTCAGAGTTCTGAGATTTCTATTGTTAAATGTAAGACTTTGTTTAATAGTTGTAATAATTATTTGTATAGATATGAACATGATAGTATTTTATTAAAAAAAAAAGAGAAAAACACTCTTTGAATATTGTGTTCTTGTAGGTACAGCTCCTTTCCCCACAGAAGGCTATGCCATTTACTCTTAAGTAGAGGTAAAAATAAAAGCTTTGCTTTGAGACGGGGAATTTATAGCCAAGAGTTTTCCACTGATGTACATTCTCTGCATATACCAGAGAAATGCACCATATTAGTTGTAGATAAAAACTGTGTAACTCAGAAGACATAAATAGTGATTGTGCAGTATCCAAAAAATACATGGCAGGTGCTGTCCCTGCCCCAGTGACAGTGATCACTTGAGATAAAACTTCATTTTATAAAATGCTTCTCATCACAGTCCCCTTGCATTGGTTTGGAAGTGGTCTAAGACAGTTGTTTTATCACAGTTTGAAGCTAAAGGATGTGGTTTGGTTGAGAGCAGCACAGAGATCCTGCAAGGTAAGTAAAGCCTTTTTTGGGAGATGGCACAATTCTGAAGTTGACAGAATTACTAGGAAAAAATGTTTTTCAGGGGCTCCAGAAAACCTGGCTTGTAAACCTCAAAATTCTTGCAGGCATGGAATTTGCCTTTAGGGAAGGTCTTAATTAAAAAAGGGCTGAAGTTTAGTATTAAACAGGGGAGGCTTTTGTTCCTTCAGTGACAGCCAGCATACAGCTCAGTCACAGAGGGGAGGGGGAACAGGGCACAAGGGAGCTGCCTTCCTCTTCCACACTGCAGTGTGTTCCCCCTGCCTTGGCTGCTCTTCCGCCAGTCCAGAGGCTCAAAGGGGAGTTGTAACATTTCACGCGACTCTGGCAGTTTTCCTAACCTGTGAGGGGATATTAATATTGTACAGAAGCTGTTTCCTTCTCCTGATGACAGTTGTACCAGGCAGAACAACTTTACCTGCATTTCCTGAGAAAAATAATATGGGACTATATGGAATGTAAGGAAGAAGTTTTTTACAATGAGGGTGGTAAAACACTAAAACAGATTGTCCAGAGAGGTGGTGGATGCACCATCCTTAGAAAGGCCTGGTTGGATGGGGGCTTGAGCAACTTGTTCTAGTAGGAGGTGTCAATGCCCGTGACACAGTTATTGTTTCCCTTTCAGGAGCTGTGACAGCAGCTTGTCCTGAGCATGGACACAGCAGGGGGAAGCAGAGACTCCACTACCAGCCTTTGGGCAGCAAAAGGGCCCCTCACCTCCCAACACAATTCCATGGCCCTGCTCTGCTTTTACCCCTACATATCTCTCTCCCTCCGTGAGCAGAGAAAGGAGAGAAAACAGCATGGCCCCTGCAAATCAGGGAATGAGAGTCCCCTGTGTACCCATCAAGCTGCTCTTCCTGCCCAAGGGCAGTGGCCCAGAGAAGGACACCAGCACTGAAGACAAGCTGCATTTCTGGGGCAAGGGCTGCAGAGCCCAGCGTGGCTAGGACAGCTGGGAGCACAGAGTGCCCGGGTGCCCAGCCAGGGCCCCCAGCAGCCACAGCCATTGAGGGGTCCAGCAGCCACGAGGTGGGAGAGCTGGAGCACAAACAGCCCAGCAGGCAGGGCAAAGGTAAGAGGAAAGTTTAAAAATTGATGCAGCAAGCTGGAAGCACAGGAGAGCCTTCCTCCCATCTCTTAGGCTTGAGGAGCCTTTCCTTGTATTTAACTGAATTCTGTCCTGGTTTTCTGTTCGTTCTGTGCTGTTCTCCAGCCTCCCTCTCCCTCCCTTGCTACCACCTCACCATTCCATGCTGTGCTCATCTCTGCTCAGCCCAGCGAGCCCATATGCTGTTCTACCTCCTACTCGAGCCTTCCAACTGCTGTTCAACGTTATTTTTTCCTCACATTTCAAGTTAGAGAAGGTAACCAGCTTCCTGTCTGGAAAGAAATACAAGCTTGGAATTAGGTCTGAGATTACAGATTATGAAAACACAGGGAGAAAGTATATTTTATACAAATGTGTCCCTAGAACTAGACAAATTTGGGGGCACAGAGGTCCTCTTCCAGACTGGCACAGCTACCCCGACATCCTCCAGAGCAGCACAACTCTGCTTGGGAAGATAAAGACAGGCAGCCTCTTGATCATTCCTCCTCCAGCCCAAGGGACTGCAGTGACAAACGAGTGTCTGTTCTTTATGTAGCCTCAGAAAGGCAGTTTGGTTAAGAGGTCATCCACACCTATGTTCCAGAAATGCCTGTGACAGTCCCAAGGGTGGCAGCAGCTGTGTGATACCACTGGACACCCCTCTGTCCTGACTGCTGTCTCTGCTGCTGCTGAGAGCAGGAGCAAGAAGAATTCAGATCAACCTGCAGAGCAGGGAACAGGGAACATCCATTTTATTAACCATCTCAACAAACTCCAACTTTGAAAAAACTAAAAACCAGCTGGTGCAAAACTCTTCAAGAAGATACAGACTCTTGGAGTAAAACATCACCAGAGTCACCTGCTTTAGTAAAGAGAAGTGGAATGAAATCTTTGCATCACTGGCTACATGCACATACACCAAAGTAAAAATGCACAGGCAGACAAGAATAAGGACAGCAGGCCTCAAAGAACGCTTTTTAATTGCAAATTAGCAAAACAGGTCCCATTTTATATGCAAGGCCTGAAAAAATTCACACCTTATTCTTGTTTTTTTAAATAAGTAAGAAATTGGAAAGAATGCAGAAGGCATTAAAAAACTCATTTCAGATTCAGACAAGTTGGAGAAGAAAATTTGGCCCACATCTTCAGCTAAAGAGCTCAACACCAACTGCCCCAAAATCTCCTCGCCCTCCCACCCCATAAGGGAACCTGCTTTGCCAAGGCTGCCCAAGGCAAGCTCATGAGAGGAGAAAGTGTTAGGCTGCTGGAAAACCTCCCTGTTGCACCCTACCCCTTTGGCAAGGCACACAGCAGCAGCCAAGGGCTGGCACGCCAGGCTGTGGCTTTGCAGTGCGGTCTCTCTCAGGGTTGCTTGAGGAGAGCCGTAGTGCTGTGACAAAGACCAGCACGCTGCCAAGTGCAGCCCCAGAGCTGCCAGAGGAGTGTGGCTGTTCAACAGCAGCGACAGGGAGGCTCCAAGATAGCAAGGCAGGAGACTCTGAGACTGGCAGAGCCCTCACAGGCAGCTCCAGTTCACCACCTCCCACCAATGCTGCAGCCTTGGTGCCGTGGCTCCCCACCAGCTACCGAAGGAGTCTCTCTAACAAAAAGAGGCACTGGCACCTCAGTTTGCAGTCCTTTGTTTCCTGGCTGCTGCAGTACAGGAACCAAATGCTCTCCCTGTGCTGCTGAAGGGACTCTCTGAGGGCAGCAGGGTGCAGGCATTAGCTCCCTGTGCAGGAAGATTAGCATGGCACTTCTCAAGCCTGCTCACCAGAGGGGAAGTGGAGCACATCAGCAGGAAGGAAGGGAAGCAAAGGTCTCTAACATGCCTCCCTCCTGTTTCCTCCCCCTCACTGGCTCCAGCACCCGGTGCACCCACAAGCCTGGGGGCTGTGCACTGGCCTTGGCCTCTGGATCAAGCCTGCCCCAGAGGATGTGGCGGGAAAGGAGGAACATCGTCTTCCTCCTGGTCCCACCTCACTGCCACAGCACCCCTTCGTGCCTGCTGCGGGCTCCAGGTCCCCTGCCCAACTGGGCTGTTGGCCATGGAAGCAGGCTCATTCTCCACAAACACCAGTGGCCCAGTGCCTTTGGCTGAGCAGTTTGGGACACCTCTGCCCCTGTCCCTGGGGACTCAGAACACCGGGATCTTGTCCCTGCGCACCGTATCTAGGTCATCATCCAGGGTCAGCAGGACCTGGGGAGGAAAGTGCAAGCCACATTCAGGTCTTGCTGGTCAGGGAGATATTCCTTTCAGATCTTCAGGCCTTGCCTTTATGGGAGGTATTCACAAATCCTTGAGTCATTGGTAACAGCAGCAGCCCCTCAGCTTCCCCACAACAGCTGTGTGACCCACAGCCCCAGAGGAAATCAGGAGGGAGAGAAATAAGGCAAAGGAGAAAATCTGATCCCTGATCCCACTGACAAGGAGCACCCCACTGTGAAGGATGTCTAGAGGTAGAGCCAAGCAGAGGAGTTGGGGCACTTCTGTGGAGTTCTGGAGCAGTCACAGCTCCATGTGGATAGAGGGGAGCAAGGTGAAAGGAGAGGATGAGGCCATCCAGCAGAGTGGGAGGCTCAGCAGGACTCACCAGAAAGGAGAAGAACAAGGCAGCTGCAGAGAGGAAGTGCCAGACATCGTGGTCATCAAAGAATCCCAGCAGGATGCATGGCCGGTTCTTTTCCCGGGACTCTGCTGGGGTCTCCTAGGAAGACAGGCAGAAGGTCAGGACCTGATATCCACCCCTACTGAGCACTTGCTGGCCACACTACACCCTATAGGTCTGCCTTAACCCTCCAAGCAGGATCCAGGAAAAAGTGCTGTGCTGGCCAGCAATGTGGCAAGGGCAGGTCAGAAACAACACAACATTATACTTGGACCTCAAAATGGAGCTGAGACCACAACCCACGTTCAAGGGGAACCCTCTGGTCTCCACATCTGAGGTCCTGCATAGCACAAGTTGAACAGCCTCCACCAGACCACCCTGCAGCAAGCCCCTCATTTCCACAGAGATGGATGTGACATCCTCTTAGGAGGCAGACAGTCAGGATTTAATGGCCTCCCAGGTCACCAAGAGCACTAACAAGCCCAGGCAGGTTGACCTGGTTGACTTCAGGTGGCCATCAGCTCCAGGGATGTCTTCTACTAGCACTGGTCAGGATTTTCCCAGTTTTCCTTCCAGATCCCCTGCTCCTCTTTTGTCCCCTGGGAAGGACCAGTCACCTCCAGATCACGTGGCTATAAACAGCCTCTACACAGCCATGGTCATTTTTGACTCAGCACAGCTTCCCATGCTCCCTTCACAAGTCTGCTAAATGAATTGAACCCTTTCAGCTCCCCTTGAGCAGCCCAAGACTCTTCTCCAGAGTAATTTTTGTGCTAAAGAAGCACCAGGAAGGAAAGATGACAAGAAAGAGATGGACAGAAGAACAGTAAGAGGGAAATTTACCTCCCAGCTGCTGAGGGTCTGGAAGAAGAAGTAGAGGGCAGCTGCCCACACCACTGCTGTGGCCACAATGCAGAACATGGGGATGGGCAGGAGCTTCTCAGAGCTGCGGAGCTGCAGACAGGGACACACTGAGTTCCTCCCAGGGGGCACAGCCATGCACAGGGCTAACACACCAGCCTGTACCATCTGCATCTGTGAAGGACTACCCACCCCCCAAAGACACCCACCACCCCAAAATGGCTACACACCATCCCTCCCCAACACCCTGTCCCACCCAGACCCCCACAAAGGTCCCTCCACATCTCTCTGCAGCACCACAGGAACCCAAATTACAGCCAGAAAAACGGCCCATCCCTTCCCCTCCGGAGACAGGAGTCCCAGGACAGCTGCAGCTGCCTCTTGTTACCTTCATGATGATGTAGAAGGCCAGATACAGCAGCAGGTTACATATGAAGATTCCCAGTAGGTAGGAGGCAAAGTCTCTGGGCCGATATACCAGCCCAAAGATAGCACTAAGAGAGGGGATAGAAGGGACATCAGGCAGCTTCTCTCACTGGGGACAGGGCACATCCCCAAACTGACAGCCACACACTGTTCTACCCCCTGCCAGGACTGCAGGACACAGCACCAGTGCCACAGCTTCCCAAATCCCTGATGGAAATGCACTGTTTTCCTCTGCTTCCAGCCAATGAAATTTAGCCATAGTCAGCTGCTGAAGCAACTGGAGACCCCAGAGGACAGGCAAAGGCTCTGGATTGCTTCCAACCCGTGGCCAAACACACCTCACTCGGTAGGATCTGGCCCTAGACAGATTTGGTACATTTGGTAGAAGGTATGTCCCTGAGAAGCAGCTCCAGTGAAAAGCAAGAGCCTGGGGCAATGACTTTCGGTCTCCTCCAAGAGCTGACCCCTCCCATGCAGTTACTGCTCAGCCAGACTCTGTGACTGAGTGCCTGCCAGGTCTCCTGCACCTTGGCTGTGCCAGAGATCTCCCAGCTCTGTGGGAAGCACAACACAGCAGCACAGTACCAGGCCAGCACTGCACAAGCTCGCTCAAACGAGCCATGAGACACCCCAGCTGAAATGCTATGGGGATGCTCCATGTAGCTCTAGTGCTGCCCTGCATCCCTTGGATCTGCCTACCACCCTCAGCTCAGCCTGCCTGCCAAAACGTGTCAGAAGGGCCCCAGCACAGGATTATTGCACAGACACTGCTGCATCTCCCCCTTACTCCAGGCCACTTGTGTCCCTGTACCAAATCCTGCTGCCCACGTGCACAAATACACACAGCACCAACATGCCAGTACTTACAAGGACCAGTTGACCAGGTTCCCAACAATAAGCAGCACCATTCTGTCCTGGAGAAAAGACACTGATGATCACACGAAATGAAAAGAGTATGAAAAAAGGCCTTTGCCTCAGAAATTCAGGGGAGCTTTATGTGAGGATTTGGAGCCTGGTTCCTGCAAACAAAAGTGCACCTGGCTCTGTGGGAGCTTTTATCAGATACAATCTGCTCTGACCCTGAAAAATTTTAAGAAAGTGTTGCAAAGGGACTAAACATCTGAAAAAGGACAAGCTCAGCACTTAAGGGATCAACCTTGGGAGGTTCTGTGAATCCGTTGGCTGCTTCTACTGTTTTTCTAGTTAGATTCCTTCCCTCCCACTGTTTTACAGAAGAATTACTGCAGAGAACAAGGATGTGCTTGAAAGAGGTAGCAGAGGAAGCTTTGGACAGCATCCTGCACATATTCAGGGAGCCTTTTTTTCTTGCCATCTCACCATTAGCTGGGGAAGTACTGTAACAACAGCAGGCTGAAGGATTATATCTGTGGAACATGTGCATTTATGCTTTCACTGCTTTTATGATGTTTGTTTTTCTGTTTCAGGCTGGCCAGGCTTACTTTATGCCTGAGTGGACTAAGTTTGCTTATTCAGAGATGAGAGAATAAATAAAAACTTAAGAAGAAGGATGCTCATGAATAAAAACTCCATGTAGCTTCAAGCCCTTATTAGTACTCTTTGCAAAGGAGAGAGCAATCAGTGGGACACAAGGTAACAGCCACCTTTTCTTAACTTTTTCCTATCTGCCCTGGGGTGCTGCAGAAATGGCAATTGCTTTTGCTTAAGCCACAGACCCAAAATAGCTGCAGCCTTCCCCAGAGAGGCTGCACTGCACAGAGCCTTGTACCTATTCCTCTGAAGGGATGCTCCCAGAGAGTAAGAGCAAAGGCAGATCCTGTCACACTTGTATCACCTTTGCTCTGATGTTTTATTCACCAAGGCTAAGATCAGGGGAGGCCTGGAGGTTGGGGGTAAACGACTCCAGCAGAGACCTACACTTACCCAACCATTTTGGGGGAAAGGAGAACAAGGGAAGCAAGGACCATCACTTAATCAAACAGCCCCACCTCTTTCCTCTGCATATTGCCTGAGGAAGTGAGGAACTGCTGAGGTGCTGGGATGATGAGAAGTCACCTACCATGTACATTGGTCGGCTGCACTGCTGGATGCAGTCCGTGTACAGCACCATCACTGCTCGCCGAAATATGCCCACATCTGTCAAAGGAAAGGGTAAAAAGCCAGAACAGCCAGCACAGTGAGCTCTAAAATGCCTGTGAGGAAGAAGCTGACACCCACTAGTTGACAACAGAGAACCCAAGGTGTCAGCAGATTCATGTCTTGCCCTTTGGAAGCAGTCTGTGCTGAGCAGATGGGCATCCACCACAGGATGTAGATGGCAATTGGCCAGAATAACATGTTACAACAAAAATAAGTGTAAAAATCTCCTCTACACTAGCACTGCCCAGAAGTCACACAGGCCCTGCCTGTATGTGTTAAGAGGCTGGCTTTGCAACCCCATCTCTGGAAGAGAGGTGTATGAAGGAAGGGGGAAAAGCACCTTCCATGGAACAAGTTGCCAGAGCAGGCAAACAGCAGAAACAGGTTCCACAGGTTTTAGAGGGTCCTAGAAGGGCAGAGCACACTCAAGACACTCCTGCTCTCAAAATCATTGCAGAAGCTTCACTGCAGAGCCATCAGTGGCAGGGGGGATGGGAAAATACACATGAATACACATGTTCCCCTTTAGCCACAACACAGAAAAGGCTCCTGTACCAAGATCTGAGCTCTCCTGTGCTGGAACACTCCCTTCCTGCCAAGGAACTGGACAGGCAGTGCTGCTGGCAAACTGGTTTCACTTCCCAAGAGCTGGCCCCAGGTGGCACACGATCCTGCCTCCACACACACATCCATGCAATCCCTGGCTGCTACACCTCGGCAATCAGTTCAACAGGGGAAAAAGAAAGCTGACAGTTACCTGAGTCAGGGCCGTCTGAGGCAGACAGGGCAGAAGAGGAAGAAGAAATAGGTTTAAAAGCAGAGCACAAAAGCCAGGCTCCCCAGCAGACCCTCCCCCCCCCTCACCCCCTGCCAGGGTGTAGGTCACCCCTCTGAGCACAGCACTAGGGAGAACTGCAGCTGAAGGGAAGCTCCCTCAGAGTCCAGCCATCCTGCCACCAGAGAGCACACAGCTCCTGCTGATTCCCCCTGCTCTGGGAAGCACGAGGACTTCAGAGGTCAGGAAAGCATCAGATGGATGAGAGGACAGGGTAGCCCGGAAGAGGGGCCACAGGACCGTGCTGCACAGGCGGGGTGAGGAGAGGAGCCCCGGCACAGCCGGGAAGAGATGGTTCAGTCACAGCACTCACCGATCTTGAAGCGACCCATGTAGTAGATCTGGGTGCTGAGAGCCAGTGAGGCCAAAACGTGGATCATTGAGAAAATAACCCAGAACCACACGTCATTTTTCCCAAACACCTGAAAGCAAAGACATTTTAAAGGTAAACTGAGCCCTCTTTCAGCAGGACAATCCTTTCCTGTCCTGTATCACCACAGGACATTAAACAACCTCACTGAACACAGAAAAAGAGCCCCTAAATCTTCCAACCAGATCTGTAAATTCAAAACTTAAGTCCAGAGAAGCAAAAGAAGCTCAGCATCCTGGAGAAGAGACCATTCTTTCTGAATGCCCCTTTAGACAAGACTGGATGGACAGCAGCTGGCCCAGGGAACAGAAATGCAGGGACTCTAAGGCAAGGCAAGCTCTCTCTGCTGAGGTGGGCAGCAGCTCTCTGGCCAGGAGATGGATTTTTACAAAGGCAGTTAGGGAACCAACCATTACTTTAACAACTGTACTGAAGTAGACCAAAAAGGACAGAACTGCTCTGCAGGTAATTGCTCCCCTACTGTGCATTTTCATTTTATTTGAGGATGAGAAGTAACCTGCGAGCACAGGTTAATGCTACATTAAAACAGTAATTTTTCATTCATACAATAAGTAGTCCAGAAACTCTAATCTGCCATCGGACTGTGACCACTTCCCTACCCTGGGGCAAAGCACTCACCTGAAATTTTCATTTTGTGTGGGCAGAGATAAAAACCCACACATCAAAAGGCAAGTGGAAAAGCCACTTCTCCATGAATGGAACAAGGGAGACATGCTGCTTTCAAGCTCCACTGAACAGCTTCAAAGCATCCCACAAAAGACAGAGCAACCCATAATAAAGTCTCAGTGTTTTGAACCTTGTCAAGATCTACCTATCAAGAGATTCTTAGGAAGTCTCAAGGTCACCAGCTCCTCCTGCATGCCTTATCCCTGGTAAACAGAGACTTCTGCATCATGTGGTGAGGAGCTGACAGCCCACTGGGATCTAGCTGCTAGTTCAGAGCAAGAATTCCATGGATTTTTCCTGGTTACTGACGAATGAAAATGAGTCCTTCAAAAGAAGGGAAGCAGAGACTTCCAAGATAAAGCACAGCTCAGTACTTGCAATGCTACAAGCAAACAGGCAAAGTCTTGTAGCTTCTGCACCAGTGCCCTTCCTTAGGCAGGTACTACAGGAATTTACCTGAGAGGCCCCCAGACATTATCCTAGCCCTGCTCCTCTCCAGAGATAGGAAAATCAACTGCAGGAGCTGTGACAAGCAACATGGAGTATTCCAAAGGGGAGACATAGGAACAAGCAACTAGGTATAAGATACCAGTCTTGGAAGCCTAGCCACCCTCACCCCTCTTTCCTCCAATGTGAATCACGCCACAGGAACACCATCTGTGCGCTGGGATATGTACATCTGGATGCATGAATTTCTCCTCTTGAGAAGGATGGCACGCGGTGGGCCAAAGCCCAAAAGAAGAGCCCACCTAGAGGAAACTCTTCTGTCCTGCCTGAAAACTCAGGGGAAGGAAGGAGGGAAGCCCAGCAGAACTGAGAATTCAAATGCTAACAGCTGCTTAACACCCTCTTATCCTACTCTGCTGCTTTCCCCAGTCATTTTCACACTTAAACCATGTTCCCAGCCATGCCACCTCTTTCCCAGAGAAGCAGCTGAGTAAGAGGGAGCCATACCACTCCAAGAACAGCCAGGGAGATCACCACAGCAAACGAGGCATAGGCGGAGTAGGCGCTGGCATTGATGTCTGGGTGCCGGGTCTGGTAGAGCTTGAGCATGCACAGTCCTGCGATCATGTACATGAAGGAGGTGTCTGTGGAGGGATACAACAGGAACAGTGCAAACAGCTACTGCCAGTGGCCCCAGAAAGCTGCTCCAAGGGCACACAAAGCATCAGGGATCTGTGCCTGCCAGCCTTGGGTTTGGCCCTGCTGCTGTATTACACTGTATCGCACTGTGTGCTTTGCCACCTTGCAGCAGCACATCTTCCATGCTCTGGGACAACAAAAACTAAAGGGGATCAGGAAATAAGTGCCCACAGGGCATCACAACCTCCTGACTAAGCTTTGAAGCAGGCAGGCTCCAGGGAGACTTGCAAGGGTAGAGAGATGGGAAACGTCATCAACTCAGCAAGAGGCAGAACATGACAAATCCAAGCTCCAGCCCCAAAGGAGAAAGGAAAGTCAGCTTACCAAACTGGAAATTGGAGTAATTAGGGCAGACGTGGTAACAGGCACTGAGTACCCCTTCCATCATCAGAGCAATGCCCATAGCATAAAAGAGTCCAAAATGCTTTGGGATCCCATAGTCCTGGAAGAGAGCAGAGCTGTACAGTAAGTGTCCTCAGTGTCCTGATCACAGGCAAGCTTCCATTCTCCATCACTTCATCCCTCCTAACTCCTAGACAAGACCTCCAGTCACCAGTGCAGCACAGTGTCCTGTGTGCAACCACAGGCTCTGGGTTTAGACACATGGCATATCCAGGTGAATCCACAGGCAGCAAACCTAAGCTAATCACACTGGAAGTTGTGATCTGAAGACCTCAGTGTCTTGATACTGGCATCATGAGACTGAAAATCTCTGTCCTGTACCTCATGCCACGCTCTATCCTGCCCAAAACAGAGAGAGGACTGACCAGAATTGCTCCTGTGGTCAGTAGGGTCTTAGAAGCACATGAGGAGAGCCCATCAACCAATTCAAGAAGGCACTTCGATCACAATTTTGCCAAAATTTCACCTGAAAACTACAAGCAGCAGACCCTTATAACTACTAATGCCTTTAGTTGCTGCCAAGCCCATGAGAACACAGCTGTTTGTCTCCAGAAACCACCAGCACCTCTGCCCACAGGGCTGCAGATTTCTCCATCCTCTCCCACGAGAGACTACAGAAGCTCTGGCTACAAGAAGCTCTGCTTCAGAGACTGAGGCAGCCAAACTCCTCTGAGTTATCATAAGCAGCTCTTGTGTAAGACAAATCAAACCTCACTAGAAAAAGAAGCCTCTTGGGACATTCCTATTGTCCCAGTTCCTCCACAGCAAAGGCTGCAGGAAAAGTCAGAGCCATGGGAGCCCTTCCTCTATTAATCTCCTTGTCTTCACATGTCCAGGCTGGGCCACTACCATAGCAGTATGGACGTACCGCAAGCAGTAAAGCACGGGGGTGTGCAGGAACATAAGCATCCCACCTAGACCCTTTTGCACAGGAGGAAGAAAGGATTCAACCCTCCAGTGAGGAAGACAAGTGGAAACCCATCATGTATCACTCTGGTTTTTGAGTTCACTCCATCTTCCCTGCCTCCACTCAGCCCCAGGCAACCATGCTTCCTACCAGGGTGTAGATATCTTTCATCTCCATGGCCCGACGGTGGAGGATGTCCCTGCGCAACACAATGAGAAGGAAGAGAAAGCCCAGCATCATGTGGCCCACGTTGCTGAGGATGTTGTTGAAGGCACTGCAGGACAGAAGAAGGTTTAAGACAAAGGGAGCACAGCCGCAGGAAGCTGAACCCTGGGTTGTGATAAGCTGGATCCATTTTGCTCCCCTCTCCACCACCTTCCACCTCAGCAGCTGCCGAACTGCAATTTTACACTCTGGATGACAATTTTATTTTGAATAGTTCACCTGTCCCAGTTAACTTAACATTTCTTTTGCAACATTCCCAACTCTGGTCTTTCTTTGCACTCACACATTAATTTAGAGAAATGCTATACTGGAAGGACTGATCTGAATTTCTTTGCAGAGCTGCTGCTCCTTGGATACAAGTGTCCAATAGAGCATGGGAGCACCTCATTGCTGTGCCAATGATTTGCAAAGGGCACCCAGGTGGTGCAAGGTGTGCGTGTGTCTCACTGCAACAGAGCACCACTGCTGAGCAAAACACAAAGATCAGAGTCCTCTGATCCCAGTGGTCTTATCAACACTGCTACTGTGAGCCTGGCAAGCATGAAAATCTGACCTGGACACAGCACAGACACTCAGAAGGCATGAGACAAATGTGCAGTGATGAAAGGGCTCACTCACCTCAGCACCCCAAGGGGATGAGCACACAGGAAGTTGTAGTAGCAGATGTCCTGATTGCCTGTGACATTCACTACCTGGAGAGAGAGCAGGTGGGAGGCCTGGCGTTAGCAAATCCTCCCTGTTCTGGGGGGTTTGCCCCATGCAAACACCGCACAACGACAAGGTGTACCAGGACACAGCCTAGCTCTAGCACTGGCACAGGGGAGTACTGACATCTGCAAGCAAAGCTTTTAGGGTGGGACAAGATGTTGTCACTGGCCACAAACCTGATAACGGTCTTCAGAGGAAACATTGTGTGCTCTCAACCCCCCAGCTTATAGACCTGCTTGCAGATATCTGCATAACAGCAGGATAGCAAAGGTTGGGACAAGGGAGGAAAAATCACAGCTAACACTTCTACTTGCTTTCAGCTGTCTCTTAGAGATAACATCAAATTCCTCCTGTCTCTAAAATGAAACAGGACCCAAATGAGACATCAGTTGAGCAGGAAAACAGCAGCACTTCCACTTCCCAAGCAGAAAGAGCAGAAGTGCCAGCCCAATGAGCCAAGCTCACTATAACATCAACACAGTGCAGCAAGAGCAGCCAAGGTAAACTGCTCCTCACACAGAGCAGAATTCCTGGGTGATCCCGGTTTCACTGTGACTGTCATCCTTGCACAACACAAGCACAGGGTGAGTTTAAAGCAAGAGAGGACAGCCATGGAGCCAAACACACCGTCTGGTAAGTGATGACGAGCTGGATGACCGGTAGGGCATAGAACACTGCAATGGTGATGATGTTCCTGCAGAGGAGAGACAGCAGCAGCAGTTACTCACACACCAAAACCAGGGGTGCACACCCAGAAGAAAGTCCCACAGTGCTCATGGAGGAATGTGCACACCTCTCTGCTCTGGGGTTATGATCTCATTGTGACCACCTGAAGCAGAGGAGCACATGCTCGTGCACACAGGAGGCAAACAAGAGGCAAATGCTAAGGGCACAGGAAAATCCAGGATGTCTGCCACAAGCTCGTGTGTTTGAGTGCCAGTTTCTCCCCTGACCCATTATGTTCCAGTGCACTGGCTGTTACCATGCTTAAAAGCAATGATGCAAAACAGAATCCATTGCCAGGATCATACATGCACTGGTCCACAAAGATCCTTACTTGAGGTATGTGGGATCTGCAGTTACTGATTACAACAGGGTCAGAACGGGTAACAGGATAGTTCAGAAGTGGTTCAGAAGAAGGGCATGTGCATAAACTCCACAACCAGAGATTCTGGGTCCAGAGTTTGGGCCTTATCAGCTTGCTTTCTCCTTACCAGAAATAGATTTTGTATTTTTTGCTGACAATCCTTCGGTCTTTCCTGGACAAGTCTGACAGATAGAGGAACACCTAAAATATTAGTGGGTGGGGAAAGAGGGAAGAAAACACAAAAGAACCAATGTAGATTACAGATGCCAGTAAAAGATCATGACATATTTGCAGCTTGGTGGTATTTGGACTGGTTTTACACAGTGAACTCACTGTATCCCTTGATCCTATGGGAGTGAGTTCTGCAAAATCCTCTGACCTCCAGGAATGGCTCCAACCATACAGAACAGTGTAGGATGACAAAAGGAGAGATGCTGGCTTAAAACCCCTCTGTACATCCACTACATGTACTAAATAGCCACCTACTGTTGCAGATTATTTTCACCCTATCTTCACACTTCCTTGAACTTTCTGGGACACTCTCTGGGCATCTCCCTCCTTTCTCAATAGTCCCCAATACATTTTGATTTTCCATATTAAAGCACTCACTTCAGCAGCACTCTTACCACAGTGGGAAAACTTTCAGTGACTGAAAAAACACCACAAAGCACACTCGGCTGTATTAGATGAAACCCACCCTGAAAGGGATCAGGAGTTTTGAGGTTTCACTGAAGTGACCAGCTCTGGTCATGGCCCAGCACGAGGCCTTGGCTGCATGTCCAGCCGTACCTTAGTGCGGATGATGTTCTTATCGCTCTCAATTTCCGGCATGGTGTCGAAGTCGCTCTCCTCCTCCACGGAGCTGTCTGTGTCCGAGCCGGCCGGGGGCCTGCGCTCCGGGGACGACAGCTGACGCCCACCGCTGGAGCTGGACTCGTCTGGGCCACAGCAGGGAGAAGGAGACAGGCAGGGGAAAGGCTAAATCCCTCTGTGCACAGCAAGAATAAAGCTGTCCCAGATGCTTTGACAAGTTGATAGGGCCAGTTCAGGAAAATATTTTTCCATGATTCCAAACATTCCTAAAAGTTTTGGGTGATCAGCTAAGAGCAGTTTGAAGGACCATCATCTTCACCTCTCTGCAGCATTTCAGTTTTCACTCTGCTTTTATTCTATTACTTTTCATCTCTTAACATTTTCTACTCTCTACTAGCCTGGGCTCTGAAATCTGGAATTCTGAGACAAGACAAATACCTCTAGATAAAGAAGCAGACTGTTAGGGGTCAAAAACACACTAACCTTCAGATTTCATGTAAGGTTTATATATTCCTAAGCTTCTCTAAAAATACTGTAGAACAAAAGACAAAGAAGAAAGTCGATTTTTCAAGGCAGGCAGAGGACCAGCTTTGTTCCCATTGCATCCTCAGTACTGGTCACATACAAGTCAGCTGGAGCTGCCTGCACTTCCCACAGGCTGGGCAACTCCCAGCCCATTGACCACATCAATGTGGGCAGTACACAGGTTTCTTCCTCATTTCCCAAAGGTTTTTAAAAGATTTCTTTGGAAAAAGGGGAAGGAGGGGTAAGGAGGTCATTAAGCCCTCAGGAAGTTTTTTTCTCCTCTGCTGCCAGGGCATTATTTACCTGTTGGCAGTATGACATTATTCCTTCCTTTGTGAAACCTCTGGAGGCAAGAAATTACGATTGTGTCTTGCTTTATGGCACACAACCCTTCAGCCTCCCAGGGATTGGCATGCTTTGGTTTAGAGGCAGGCTATGAGCTAATATAAGAGGCTGTAGAAGCTTGCTTGCAAGGGACTTTTGTCAATATCTAGTAAATGTCCTGTCTGAAGCAGGATTGTCACCCACAGCTCTCAGGTGACTGTAGCTTTGTCTAACACACATTTCCAATGACAGTCTCTTGAGGCACTTCTTTCAGATTTGCCACTTTCATTATGCAGATGCTTTTCCCTGAAGTGCAACCTGAACCTCACAAATTACAATTAGGTTGTTTGGGTTTTGGTTTTTTTGGATAGTTGCAAGATGCTCCTAAAGTAGCTTGCAGCTTTATTCTCCCCCAGTGTAAAATCACCCTAAAAGTGCCTTCCTCCAGCCCAGGGAGAAGCCTCCCTGTGCCCCAGTTCTGGAATATACTGTACCAATAGCACCATAGCTGCTCCCCTCAGGAGTGCTGGCTGAGATGGGCGTGAAGAAGTCATCATCCCAGATCCTGCAATGCAAACAGAGCCAGGAGGGCCAGTTAGTTTCATGTCAGTGCTTCAAAACATCTGAGGTGAATACAAACAGCTTGAAGAGCTGGAGGGGCTTGGGAAAAGGAACATTTCTCTAAACAGATGGCAGTCTCCCTCTAGAGCATACCGTGCAAAAAGGAAGCACTTGTTTAGCAGTGTGAGGGAAACCCATTGCCTTCAGCCTCCCTACACAGGGTGCCAGTGAGACTGGCAGCATGAGCCCCCTCGAGCACCTTGTACAAATCACACTGTGAGGCTGCAAGACAAATTTTGGAGCAAGTATCATGATGTTCTTAACAGCCTTCTGAATTTCTAATTCTTCTCTTTCCCCATCTCATGCAATTCTTCAAATCTCTTCAAATACTGCTACCTTCAGCTATCTCTGGAAGAGTCACAAACTTTGGCAGGACAGCTGCTATGTAATTTTAAACAATCAAGGAGAAAGGAAAAAATGCTTTATGCAAAAAGTGGTAATGATCTTGTGCTGATGTCAAGAAGGGCAAGCCTTTGAGGGCTAGGAAGATCCTGCCTCCTGCCCACATACATGAAGCAAGGAGGAGTGCTCTCCTGCCTCCACATTCCGTCTTTTTGCTTCCAGTGGGGGAGCTCAGCTTCCTGACCTGTGGCAGAAAACAAAGCCAGCTGAATCCCTTCTCTGAGAGGTCAGTCACAAAAGGGAGGGAAGCAAGGGCAGCAGGAGCAGGACCATAGTTTCCAGTAGTGACAAACAGTGAGACAGGTTAAGTTGCTTTAAAGTTTCACCCCTGCAACAATATCATGTGGTCACAGTCAGCAGCAAAGCAATGCAGAACGTGGCATAGTTTTTAAAGCCTTACTGCAGCCTGGCAATGGCCTGGCTTCCCAAGCTGCATTTCTGGCTTCCCAGTACATGGCTGATCTCAAACTGACAGGCACAGCGTGCTCTTTCTAGCTGGAAATTCTGGGCATTTCTGTTACCCCTTGCCTAGGTTTTCATACCATTTTCATTAGCCACAAACACAGAGAAATCTAAAACTTGTCCCTGACTGACCCCATACAGAAATGATATTTGCTATTTCAAGTCCCAATTACTGCTTTTCTTTGGCATGTCTGCTGTGCTTGTTGGGCTAGGGTCTAAGACTCTGTCTCAAATTTTGGCTTCTTTATGCTCCTGTCCCATCCCTCTAACAGAGAAAACAGCTCAGAGGATCATCAGAAGTGAACATGGCATGGACTGAGCACCAGAGGGACCAGAGCAGGGCTCTGGCACACTGCATGCCCCAGGTGGCAGCCCTTGAGCCCCGAGCTGAGATTGGCAGGATGTTGTAGGTGGCTGCAGGAGCAAGATGCAGCTTTTACTCATCACTTCCAATCCACTCTCCCTCTCACGTGGAAGATTTTCCTGTTGCTTTAAAAGTCATTTGGAAATCCAGGTCACTGGGAAGAGAGCAAAAGTATTTCCCTGAGTTCACAGCAGCAAGGCACAAGCACAATTCCTAAGCCTGTCAGTCCTGTTCCACAAGGATACTCCCTCCTAATTTTAGACCAGGCTTTATACTCTCAAGTGACCTGTCAACCTTCTCTCCTAAGTTACCAAAGATATAAATCTGGACAAAGCAGGCAAGCCAAGGAGAAAAGGCACTCTGCCCTGTCTCTAACAGCCACTTTGGACCCAGCTCACCCACTAATTTCCATCCCACTTCCCATTGTGAGAGTGAGTCAGCAAAGTAAATGTACCACACCAGGCGTGGTTCCTCCAGCTATTGCCTCCACCAGATAGGGAGGATGTAGAAGGGAAGGTGTGACACGGGATTAAAAAAAAAAAGTGAACTACAGAAGCCAGAACTAAGATGGATAACAAGAGCGAAGAGGCACATGGAGTGGCAGCACATTCCAAGACCAAAGACACATTGCTGAGCACTTCCATCCAGTTCCTTGGTGGGGAAAAATAACGGGGAGTAATGAAGAAAGCAAGATCCAGGGGTACTTGGAAGGGAAAGAAATTCCAAAGGGTGAGAAGGGGAGAAAAAAAAAAAACACAATAGAGAAAGCCAGTGTGTCCACTGATTTGGGAAGATGCTGATTACCATTTTATAAGCATCAGTCAGACACACCCTGAAGAGACAATAGATGAAGAAACAGTGCGTGGGTAGGACATGATTCTTCCCCAGAGGAAAGGATGTGGCTGCAACGTGCAGTGCCAGGTATGTGAAAGTGGCACTGGATTATGAGGGAGAGGACGGGTCAAAGAAGCAGTAGGTGCCTCTGGGAGCAAAGCTGTAAACTATGAAGGAACTGTGCTTCTCTCTCTCCCTTCACAGGGAAGCTGTTCAGCAGTCCTCCCTGCTCAGCAACCCAGTTCACTACTCTCCAGGTCCATACAAAGTCCAGTACCTGTGCCCTGCAGCCTCTTAGGGAACTTTCCAAATACCAGAATTTAATCTCCACCTCTCAGCAGGGCAGTTAGAAGGCAGCTTCTAAGCTTGCTTCAGCACATTAAACTTCAGCTACAGCATCAGCAGCACTCCCTGGGACTTCTGGTCTCACCTGGCTGAGACTGTGCCTCCTTGTCTTAGACAGTGATTCCCTGTCAGCACCCTGGAGCTCTTCCACAGCCTTGGACATGTCCCTTCAGCTTATCCAAACTCCCCAACTCACAGGCCTTTCCCATTTCTCCAGTGCCTTAAAACCTGCTTTTGTTTTACTGCAGGATCCATCCCAAATGACATAAAATCAGAATATATTATAGACATTTTTACAGTTCCCAGTTCATGTTGTGAAAACAAACCTTTCACACGTATTCAAAATACAGGGATACATGTGGATCTTAGTGGCTGGCAAAGCAAGTCTAAGAAGTCAAATGCCCCCAAGTCCTCAGCAGAAATATTAAGCCAATTAAATGCCAGTCAGAGGGAGGTTCCACTGCTGATCCTTTAAACACAGCTCAGTTATACTACCATGCTTATCTGATGGTATGTAGCAGACCAGAGAGACTGAAAATGCTCAGCATCAAAAAAGGAATAACATCACGAACGTTTCATTGCTGCCAAAATGATGTCTTCCCTTCCTCCAGAAGAGAGGTACAAATGACCTCAGCACCAACACTTTGAACTACTTTGTAGGCACTTTAAATATTTAATCAAAATTAAAAGACTCCCACACCTCACCAGAAAGCAAGAACTCCCAGTGCCCCCCATCCACATGACAAAAACTTCCATCTTTCCCTGGTAGCTTCTCAGATGCAGCTCTGTTTTAATAAGACACAAGGCTGCAGCTTGTAGAAATGTGGGTGCAGCACAAAGTAAACTGAATCCAATGCCAACATAAATATCATAAACACCACTACCTAACTCTGTTAGTCATTCATTCACCTGGCTGTCTGCAACTTCCAGTGAAAAACAATTTAACATTAAAATTCAATTAAGACATTAAAAGACCCCATGCTTAAACCAGGCAGAGGAATTCTTAAAATATAAGAGCTGACATACTGAAAAGTGCCTTGTTTAAAAATCAGCAGACCTGGCATCAGGAACACTAGCCTGTAGCCAGGTCTGGCCAAGGCTTGGCCTTCCTCCATCCCTTTAAAAGGCAGCTCCTAGGGGTAGGAGTCAGGACCATGTTCAGGGCAGCTGGCTTCAAAGGCCCTCTCTTGTGAGGGCAGAGGGGAAGCTCTAACATCTTTCCTCAGCACCAGAACCAATGTGAGCTACCAGGGAAGATAGCTCCAGGACAGAAGGTACTCGACTGACAGCCTGTCCTTTGCCTGGCCTGAGGCCTGTGCTGTTCAATCAAAGCTGTCACAAGACAGAGAAGAGACCTTACCATGCTCAGGGCTCAATATCCCAGCTGAAGCCTTCCTCTGAACCCTGCAAAACAACAGACAGCACTCATGAGACAGCCAACAAATCTCATCACCTGCCAGCCATGGCAGGATTATCTAGGACACCAAAAGGTAAATATGGTGCAAGCTCTAAAAAACCAAATAAAAGCAACAAAAATAAGCACAAAAGAAACAAATACACACAACAACAAAAAAGAAAAATACTGTTTGGACTAGACACAACTCAGCCATGACTGCTTGCTGTCCACCTCTCTAACTTGCAAAGCAACAGAGGGCTTTTTTACCCCCTCAGCTATCCACAGAGGCAGGACAACAATTTCCATGATTTATCTCATCCTGCACTGCTCAGTATATTGGGAGAGACCCTTATACCACCTTTCCAAACCCATCTTCCCTGCTCAGGGGACCAAGCATATATGAATCTACTGAAGGGGCAGAAGGATCTAGAGGCACTCATTAGCACAATGCTTAAGAAGCCCATATCACCTCCATCAATGCAGATGGCAAGCAGAAGGTGGTAAAACAAACAAACAAACCAAAAATCCCAACATATTCCCACAACAGAGAAAAAAACAGTAAATAAGAGCACACACTTAAGTAATTTCATTGAATTGTTCCAATGAAATGTATTTTCATTGATATGTCTTGAAGTTAAGCCATGCCCATGCAGACATTCTTCTCAACACAGGCCCAGACACCAAAGTTTGGGACAAGGACAGCAGGTAAGGAAGGAAACCAGCATTCTTGGGACTCCAAGGCCCTGTTTGTGTCACTGCCACTTATTGCAGTACTCAGTCCAGCATGCTCTCACACTCCATATCCCTTCACAATTCCCACCTGCTACCCAGTGTCTTTATATAAGAAAACACAGGGTTGGGGCACTAAAAGATCTAGAGGACAGACCCTTAGATTTTCATCCTTCCCATGGTCCCCATAGCAAAAGTATTTTCTGGCTGTTGGTCAGTAGGAGCTCACTGAGCAGTCATGGACTTCTTCAGCTGTTCTGCTTAGATGCTTGCCACCCCACTCATCCCAAATTTGCTGCAGGGTGTGGTGTCCCTGATGATAAGAAATAGAAAGGCTGTTCTTTTGTAACCCCTCGACTCACCTAATGTAGTGCACAAAAGCAACAACCACTGAGCCCAGGTAAAAGGAGAGGAAACTCAGGAAGCTGAAGAACATGGCCTGGACATAAACAGACTCTGAGGAAAGAGAAGGGATCAGTCAGCTCACAGGGCAGGAGCAGCACCTCTCAGGGCCAGCACTCTGCCCAACACTACCTTGTAAAAATGCCCAGACCCAAACAGACCTTCCAAACCCATTTGTTTTCTTTGAAAGGAACTGACAGGACTTGTTCAGCACAATCTCCCCCCATTTCTTTACCCCCAGTGCTAGCTGGTGTGCCACACAGCCCTTCCTGGCAGGGAGCAGGCTCCAAATGGTTTTGTCTCCTTTTCTGGTGCTTTCTGCAGCACTCCTTCATAGGCTGCTGGCCTGGTCATACCCCTCTACTCAGAAGTGCCAAGTTGCCCTGTACAGTTGCATTGCTCTGCCCCAAGACACTGACTTTTAATGGAGGGCACAATCGTCACTTGAAGGTTCTTTGTCCGCTGCAGATTCCAGGTACGGTTGCCACTCCCTGTGGGATGCACAGTGTACAGCAAATATAAAAACAATCAACATTAATGATTTCTGGCATTGATCTTGGTTCTCCGAACTTGCAAAAACAACAGGGTCTGGCTTTTCACTAAAATGTGTGGGTGGTTTTGCTTTAAACTGTTCTCTGATCTGTCAATATACAGCCTTTCCCAAATGTTTCCTCCTTCCTCCCTGTTTTTCAGCCTAGAAATCCCTACTTGAACGTTCTATATATTGCTTAAGTTTGGATGTCTGTATCCCAAAGGCATCTCATCTCCTATTCATTTAATCCCCAAAGGAGAGATTCTCTCATTACAGGTAGTGGGAGTCCATTCTTGCCTTTGGCCAAATCTCTGAGAAAAACACTTCTGTGCAGGATGCCACTCTAGAAACTTGCTCTGTTTCTGCAGGGCTTAACACACCAGGCAGTCCAGCTCTGCTGACAGCATTAGGATGAGAGAATGATACCCCAAGGGGCAGAGTTTTTTGGGGGGGTTTTTTGTTTGTTTGTTTTTTTGTGGGAAAATTTGGGCAGAAAGGTGGCAGGGGAGTACTAAAAAGCTGTTGAGAGAGCTCAATTTATCTGTTGGTTGCAGTCTTGCTTCTCCTGCAGGGAGGAAACTTTGAAGCTTTGAGAATAGGAATATTCCCACTTCAGTTACAGCCATGACATGACTGGTGGAGACTTTGCTTTTACCACTGCCCAACAAGTGGACACAGCTTTCTGTTTGGAAAAGACACTAGAACAAGTCTTTCATAAAATTATTCTCCCTAAATTGCCAATTTTTCCTGTTCCTCCAAGTTCAGAGTTGTCACAGATCCCAAGATAGCAGTAGGAGAAGATGCTCTGTGCAGAATCTGAGACTATGGAGTCAGGAAGATAATACAGCAGCAGGGAGCAGAGGTGAGAACCAAACAAAAAGCTGTAAGCAGCACTACCTGGATGTCTCCAGTGTCTCCCAAGACACCAGTGGTGCTGCTGAAAAGCACATAAACCCAGCATGCCAGGCACTGTACTATCCAGCCACCTCCTGCATTTATCAAGACTTTTAACCTGCCCAACAATATCAAATTGATACTTCACTCTTCCTCACAACTACATGGATAAGACAGACATACATCAAATGTCTGTGGCATCACACAGGAAGGTCCCAAAAGATACCCACTGCTCCATCACTCAGATGCAGCAATCAAATCCACCTCCCAGAACAACTTACCATGAATTGAAGAAGGCACAGAACCCCCACAGGCATAATCCTCTGGTTTGATGACGAACACAACGAAGAACTGCTCACCTGGGAAATCTTTTCTCTGCACAGAATGATGGAAGAAGACAGAAAATCCATGAGACACAGAGCTTCTCCCCTCCAATAGGCCAGAGATCAGGTTTTAATTGCTACACAGGCCCCAGAAAACACTGGGACACAAATCAGCATCTCACCTGCACTGTTATGGCTGCCTGCTTTGTCATAGATTGATAAACTCCATTGAACTCCACATTATGGTCCAGGTCATACACTGGGCACTAAAACAGACAAGTAAGGGTTAAACCAGGGACAACACCCAAACTGTTTTCAAAGGAAGCCAGCTGGAAAACACAGCACAGAACATCAAAGAAGGCCCCAGTTGGGGTATCCAAGGGAACAGAAGATCTTGCATCTCTGTCTGCTCCTACTCTGCAGGACCCTGCATTATTCAGGGAGGTGGGAAAAGAGAGTAAGTATGGGGCTATTTCCCAGCTGCAAGCAACAGCCAACCTCCTTGACAGGGAACAGCCCAGGAAAGGGGATGAAATACATAGAATGGAAATTGGACTGGAAAGGAAGAAAGATATGATGTCTGAAAATCAGAAGTTCCCCAAGCTGCCCTGAGCCAGGGGAGAGTCAAGGGAACAGCACAGTTCCCTCCCTGAGCCACCAACATTCCACCCAACACCCTCCATGGAGAGGCAGACCCATATCACAGAGCAGCAGGGAACCTCAGAAGGGAGACATAAATTCCCTTATGTGGAATGTGTTCCCTAAGGATAGGTTAGGAAGGAACAGCTTGTTCACCTATTTACAAAAAAAGTCTCTGTATGAGCTGCTTGAACTCAGCATCTCTGTCTTGGCCTCTTTCCCACAGAACTTTCATTCCTTTTTCAGGGGCTCCCTTCACCACCACCACCAGGGCAAAGCCCTGCCTTGGGCTTTTCCCTCTGCAGGGCATAGACCCCTCACAGCTGGACACAGCTCCAGCAGGCAGCTCCTTACCCTCCTCTGCTCGGACTTACCACAATATCCTGGACAGAGACAACGGAGCATGGGTAGGCTGCATCAGACACCACATTAATAATGACTGAATCAACATCCTGAGGAAATTTGTACAGAAAATACTGCAGAGAAAGCAGAGTACAAGAGTCATGATCCAGAAATCACCCTTGGCAGTGTCTTCAACACCTTCCTAAGCTACCTGAACAGCCCTAGATGGGTTTTGGGGTTGGATGGGGATGGCTTTCATAAAAAAATCAGATTTCAAAGACCTTACACATTTAAGACCTTACACGATAGAAGAGCAGATTAAATAAATACAGGCAACCGTCCCCCTTGCACAGTATGCTATTAGACACAAACATCTTCAACGTGCAAAATACAGCATAGCTTCTGCTCCCTTAAGCTTTTTTCCACCTGATGAAGCTAAAGTGACTTCATTTTACACCCCATTCCATTTTATGTTGATATGAGCAATTTCCAGATGTTTCCATACTGCTGGCTGTACTTTTATATATGGAAAACATCAAAGAGCTTTCTCAAATGGGCTGCCTCAAAGAGAGACCATGAACAGTATTAGTTCAAATAGCTGAAACTCTGTCAAGAGTTAAAAAATAAATAAATTAATGAAACTAGTTGTATGATTTAGGGTTGCTTGTTTGCTTTGATGGCAAAGTATAATGGGGATTTCTCTTTGCATTTCAGCTTTGAAAATAATTCAGCTGTAACTCTAAAAAAAATTTGTGAGACCCTAATATCTGGCAATATTCCTGTTTTTCCTGTGGGGAGAAGGAATGGCATCTCCTTCTTTGAGCAGGCCCATAGGACAGTTTGCAGGGTTAAAAAGAGCTATTTTTCAGATCTGGGCAAAAGATGTCCCAGGCAATACTATTATTTGTACATTTATCCAGTAAAAAGTTTGATGCACTGCCCCAGCCGGCTGCTGGAGGAGTGGGGCTCCTGTGCCTGCCCCAGCAGGCAGGCTTATTGCACATCATCCCACTTGGAGGCCAGACCCTGAGAGCTCAGGCTCCAAGGCACAGCTACCACAAAGGGGCTGCTGGGCACCTCATACCCCTCAGAGTCACCAAGGCTGAGGAGTGCCAGCAGCCACCTTCCTCCCTTCCATACAGTCACCAGGCAGCCACTGCTGCCACAATGGAAGCTACCACCAGCCCTGCTCCAAAACCATCACCTGAGACTCTTCCAGCTGTAGAGATCCCTTTCTGGCACATAAACTTTAGGGCTGAGCAAGGGCCAGCTGTTTCCTATTTCTCTTCCCCTATGCCATTCCCTGGAATTACAGGCCCCAAGAAGGAGGGCAGAGATAAGCAGGAAAGCACCCAAGCCTTTTTTCAAGCTGCCCATTTCTACTAAAGCATTTATTCCCATCATTCCCTCTCCAAGCAGGGTCCCTTCTGTGCTGAAGGAGTGCTGACTCCATCCACAAGTCCCTACGAAACGCAAACTGACCGAGCCAGTTTCCTTAGCAGAGCACATTTTGTCTGCACTCAGCAAGGACACAGACAGACTGAGCTTCTTGGTTTCCCAGGGGCACTCTTTCCCCTTGGAAAGTTTTAGATGCATGAGAACCACCTTTTAGTTCATGAGAACTCTTCTAAAATTTCCTCTAAGCCTGCACCTCTACCCTGCACCAGGGTACAGAATTAACACAAGGGCATTGAGGCCAGCAGTTCTCTGCTGCACTCACTGCAAGTGTTAAAAACACTGCCAGCCAACACTTCTCACCTATACAAGCATATACAATTTCTGCTTCTGCCCTCAGGCACAAGCTGAGTTCCAGACAACATCTCCTTCAGTTATGTCTTTTTACAATACCCATCTAGATTTTAAATAATCTTTTTTTTCTTCCCCCCGTAGACTGCTTAATACTTTGATTTACAAAAACCTCAGCATTATACCAATTAAGAAGCAGTCTTCTACTCCATACACCTGGTTATTAATAAAAAGTCATGAATCTCATATTATTAACTGTGACAAAAAAAAAAAAAAATCAGGCCTCAGTCACAAAGGTAATTTCATATCTTAAACACTCTATATTCAAATTACAAAATTCTAAGTAACAAGCATATATTAAGAGTCACCATCATTCCCTGTGCTTCTATAGTATAAAATACTGCATGAATCTTCAAACCAGATTAAGACATTTGACAGCAAAAAGCATTAGCTAGGATGCCTGGTAATAAAAAACCTAAAATTAAATGGTGTTATTAACAGTGAAAGCAGCAACAAAAACAGAGTCCCAGACAGCCTTGGTCAATCACACACCTTCCTAGCTCTACAAGTTCCTATATCTCTACAGTTACTGCCAACAGCATTTTCATTCAAGAGAGGATTTGTATCTGCAGGGCTCTAAGCAAAGCTGTTCAGCCAGAGGTGCTGCTCATATGTGTTTCCTTCTGAACTAACAGACATATTAGTGCCTTAAGTTTTACCTTTCATATGTTTTCAGATTCTGTACTGCATTTGTATATAACTCTGAACTTCATATAAAGTGTTAGCAAGTTCTCCTCACAGTTTAGTTAGACAAAACAATCCCTTTCCAGCCTGAGAACCAAGGACACCCTTACAGCTTCAGGCCCAAAAAGTACAAACAACAGCGAATTGAGGAGGGCAAACTGGGAGGATGGGACTTCATAACCTGAAGCTGCAATTGGACAATTAACCCCAATATGTAAATAGAACAAAACTTCTAAAAGTGTGAAAATTGGTGACCTGCAGTCCATCTTAGGTGGAGCCACAGCCAGGCTCTTGTACTGCCCAAGGTGTATCCTTTGAAGGCCTTTTTAATAAATACCTACTTTATTCCTTAACACTGCCTAGCCTCTGCTCTTGGTAGCCTCTCAAGGCATCAACATCGGGCATTTCATTTATCACCTTGCAGCCCGACCTGCTGCCCTGAGCAAGGAGTAGCAGTCTGAGTTCTGCTGCACCTTTACAGCTTCTTTATTTCTGTGTTTATTTTTTCCAGTAAAGACTGCATCTTGACAAGTTATGGTCAGGCAAGTAAGCCCGAACTGGCAGGAACACAACACTGATATGCATCACCTCACAGAAGTGCAGCAGTCCAATGGCCTCTGGACTTCTGGACATTTCTGGGATTTCCTGAAGTGCCAGTACCATTAATTTCCTCTGCTCACAGGTTTTGGGAGGACCCAAATGTGTTCCTAGAGTGACTAAAGCATGGTTACCTCTGCACTGTACCCACAGAAAATTCAACAGTAAGGAAGTTTTCCTGCATCCTAAGAGGGAAACTGCCTAGTCATAAAGAACTTGCTATCTCTAACAAAAGATCACATCAATCACTTGGATGCAGTTAGACATCCAAGCAATCTGCACAGGATTCCTCCTTACCTGGGGCTGGGAAGGGCTGGCAGTGAAGTTAAAGGCTTTGTTGGTCCTAGAAAACAAATGCCATATGTTGAAGTCTAAAACTTTCAGAGCTGGAATACACAAAAGTACTCTCAGATTAAACAAAAGAAATTTTTTTTTCCTGGGAAGGAAAAATAAGGGAAAAGTAGGAAGAAGGACCAAGTCCCTGAAGTGATGTTCAAGTGATACATGAAGAAATTGCATTTGTATTCTCACATCCCAGCTTACTCAAGTTGGAAGTTCTCCAGCCTGGTGACTAGCAGCTCATATGCAATATTGAACGGTGCCATGGAAGCGATGTCCACAAATATAATCTGGTCAGAGGGTCTTGTTTCAGGTGTTGGCTCAGAGGGACAGAGGGTCCGACTCACTTCTTGGTAATTGTAGGTCCTCTGATAGCTGCAACAGCCAGGGGAAGGAGGGAAGAGAAAGTTGGATTGGAAAGAGAGAGAGAAAGAGAGCAAGAGCAGTTAAAAATTTCTCAGCACAAATAAGAATAGCATCTGAAATTCTCATCTGAAAGTCCAGGAGCATTCAGTCTTTTATTCAGCATTCAAGCTCTACCTCTGCTGCTTCTTGCAATTTGCACAAGGGACTGCTCATCCTCAACACTTCACTTCCCTCAGGGATGCCACGACAGCTGTGGAACTCTAACATCTGCCATTTAGTGGAGGCAAAGAGAGCACTGACAGCCACTGCTGTATCCATCGCCTGCATCAGGCAAAACACTGCAGGATATCAGCTGCTGGCACCATGATTTGGTCACAGGATGAAGCTTTACATCTCAAATGGTCTAAGGTGCCTGAAAATTCTCTATTCGTACCCCAACAAACTCTGGGGCTAATGAAGATACAAAGCAGCATTGCTTTCATAAAGAAGCAGCCCCAAAACAACAATCCCCTAGAATAAACTTAACTTAGATATTCCTGAGGTGAGAAAGAGAAGCTCTTTTTCCCCAAATGCACTGTTACACAGAAGTTACAGTGCTCTTTCAAGAGCCTGTTCAAACCCTGCCCCAAACCAGAGCCCAGGAACTACCTGCACACATGGTAGGCAACTGTGGAATGGCAGCAATGACATGTGGTAGATTCAGTGACTGGTGCCACAGGCAGATCCCTGCAGACAAGCCTCCTGGTACTCTGTGTACCTGAGAAGCTAAGGGCCAAGAGCAGGCTGCCAGGTAAGAGGTTCCCTATCCAGTCCTGGTCTTCCTACACCCAGCTGGCAGTGAGCAAGAACACGCTGCAACCAAGCCCTACAGTCTACACAGGTTAAAAGATGTAGCACATGAGGGAGGCTACTGATTGAATACAGCTGGTGGAGGAGTGTGTCACAAAGAAGAGACTCCAGTACTTACAGGCCTCGGAAAATCAGTGGGACCTGCCATGACAGCACTCCCTTCTGCTGGCGAACTACAAACAGGACGGGGTAGCGGAGGTTCTCGGAGGTGCTGTTCACGTACACCCGCACTGCATCTACCTGTGGGGAAAGAGAGTGTAAGCTGGAGGTAGAGAACAAGGCAGCTCCAAATCCAGGTGGGAGAAGCCTTACCCCTGCCCTCAGTCTGACCTAGGTGCTGACAACATGCACAGGGAGATCACCAGTGCTTATCACTAGACTAGTTATTCAGATCCAGAAGTCATTTACAGAAGTGCCTCTCTGCTGATGCTGCAGCCCAGAACCACAGCCCTGTGCCCAGGTCAGAGGTGACTGTCAGACAAGATACAGTGGGAAAATGCAGAACACATAAAAGAGTTCAGCAGTTTCTGTTAGGAGCAGCCTACGTAACTCATCTTACAAAAATTAAGCAAACAGATGGGGACACACAAGACCAAGACCCAAAGTTACAACTAAGAATTTTCTTGCTGGGACTCTTATGTACCCAACACAATCAACATCACTGGGAAAGTCACAAAGATGATATCAATAGCCAAAGATGAAAAAGCAGATTAGCGGCTGGCTCTCATGTAAACAATTCCAATATGACCATAATCCCACCTAACAAAACAAGAATACACTGCTGACTGCCCTCAAGTGGACAAGAAAGGCTGCTTGTGAGAAAGGGGTTTAATGCAGCCCACTGCACCAGCAACTGAAATTTCTCCTTGCGTTATCATTGGCCACCACATGGTTGCAGAGGTAGGACAGCTGTGGTGTGAAACACCTTCAGTTCACTATTTGAGAAGCAAGAAATTTGTCTGCACCACATGGAAATGCCACCATTTCCATTTGAAAATGGCATCTCTTCAGCTCCCTCTCCAGAACAGTAGACACTGCTCAAGAATACAAAATACAAGAGTGCATAACTCATAATATGATAAGAAACATCCATCTCAATTAGAGGCCTTGAAATAATGAAAGCATATGAAGCAGATAATACACAGACATTTTAAACCTGTCACATCCTCAAAGATTATAATGAACTAGATCAGTAAAGGACTTCTCACAGATATTCTAACTTTATACCCTCCAAGAAGAATGAAGGTACAAGGAGGTAGCACCTTCTGAAAAGAACATATAGAATTAGCAAGGTAGAAGGAGAGTTATCAGAGACAGCAGATTATTCTTACCCTGAGGACACCAGTTTCAGAGAAATTACTTACATCTGCAATTCCAGACAAAGAAGTCAAAGAAAATTTCCTATTTATTCTTGTTTGGTGATTCTAGGCTCACATGAGAGTTGAGTCCAGTAAAACAAAACACCTTTCTGAAAGCCATAATCATTATCAGTTTTCCTGATGTTATCACCATAATACAGAGGTGACAGCCACCAATTCCTAAGAAATTAGGTCTCCAACAAAAAAAAAAACCCACATAAATAATTTAATTAAAACCCCCTTGAAAGAGAAGGGCAGACATTAGAATATTTTCCCATTGCCTTCTGGCTTCTAAACCTTCGCAAAGCTCTCTTGGCCTGCTTTCCAGTTTTTCCTTCTGGTTACAAAAACTACATATGCAATTTTGTTTCCAAGTATATTTCAACATAAGGTGCTAAAACAAAGTTAAGAAAAACAGCGCCACCAAGCAAAACACACCAGGAACGCCTGAAGGGTGTCACCCACCACAGGCAGCACTGGAAGGCAATCGGTGCCTTCCTTAGTCCCTGGAGCTGCACCAAGGGGGCTGAGCCAGCTCACACTGCTGTGACTTGGAAGCACAGGGACTGGGCTGAACAAGCTCCTGCTTGTTTGTTGGTGTTTGCTGTGACAAGGAATGAGCACATGAACAAAGTGGCTGGAACTGAACAAGAAAACAAACCTAAGGAGACTGAAGGCACAACAGTCAAGCCAGACTCCTGCAAGGAGATTGGAATGATTCTCTACTCATGGGGAAAACAACTATCACTGCAGAAAGGACACATTTCAGCTACCTGCCCAGCAGCTTTTTGCTCATGGAACAGTTCAAGCAAGCCCACCTCCACAGGTGAAGTGATTCTTGCTTGCCTCAGGTTGGACATGGCTCTCTGAACCCTCCAGGGCTCAACACATCAGCTCAATGGAATGGGGAGCTCAAATCAAACTCTTAGCAAATAGCACTCCTGGCTTATGCATCCTCAACTATCCATAAACACAAGCCAGACATTGGGAAATTCTCTTCTCTATTGACTTCATGAATACAGACATAACCCAGGACATGAGTTATGCATCTATTGCAGATAGTCAGGTTTTCTTAATTGTACATGAGTATGTGTACCTTAAATGAATACAATTCTTTCCCAGTTCTCTCAGCCTCTCCTTATAGAAGAGGTATTCCAGTGCCTTCATTGGCTTTGTGGCTGTGTACTGGACTCACTCCAGTAAGTCCATACCTTCCTTATACTGGGGAGACCAGAACTGGACACAAACAGAATCATCTAGAGCCAGCTGACCATGGATGGGGACTCCACAACCTCTCTGGGAGACCTGTTATGATGATTGACCATCCTCAGTAAGAAAATAAAGTTTCGCACCTATCCCAGAAAAGGGCAAGGGAAGGGAAACAAAAGCATTGGTGATTAATGCTCTGAAAAAAAAGCCTGAGAAGTGGGAGAAAGTCCCTTCCCTCTGCTGTAATCCAGCAGTCAGACCTCTCATTTAGTCTCCCCCTCTCCACAAAACTAAGCTGATTATACACCACCTACAACAGCATTTATTCATCTTTGCTGCTGATTCCATTACCTTATAATACATGTAGGAAATAGGAATATCAGGAGAGGGAGGTAAGAGTCTCAAGACTCAATACTCTTAAATCTAAGCACTTACCCACATGATAACTAATATCCATCAGTAATATGCCATATTACTACCATAATGACTTCTCTACATCCTTACTGTGCTCAGCACTCTCTATTTGCTCTTGGTAACAGCTGGTTATAGCTCCTTTGCCCTGCTCCCCTAAAAGTCCATATTCAGGTGCCTTGAGCTCTTTTTGGTCTGATAATATCTGGGGCATCATCCAGCTGCATCGAGGCAGAACTACCTATGGCCTAAGAATAGGCTCACAGATGGGATCACACCACACTTCTTTCCCTCACCATCATCTCTGCACTCTACACAGGCAAAGCTGCTTCCCAGGCCATATTCAAACAGGGTGCCTCATACAGAAAGGAACATCACAAAGTCAGAAGCAACAGTTACAGAGCAGCTCATTAAGAAGATCCCAGTGTACTTTAAATTTCACTTCAATATACCAATAGTTCACTTGTGATTAACACCTCTGCTCCTCCTACATTTGCACATAGCCAGATCAATCAGGAGCATCACTCTGCCTAAACCAATCAACACCTTTATAATAAAGTCCATGAAACAAACAGGGTGATTAAGAAGCTGGACAGATGGCAACTGAAGTTCCAGTCTATCTAGTTATTTACCCTGCTGCCATCACCACAGCAACACAGGGCCTCTTGTGGGCAGATCCTGCACTTCCAGTGGAAGGGCCAGATCCCAATTCCAGGGTGCAGCTCTGCTCTTCCCTCACAGGATCTCAGGGATACAGGAGCAGATCCCAACAGCTTTGGTTGACGGGCATCTTTTTTATACAACAGCTATTTCTGCCAAACACAGCAATAAAACAGGTGGGATTCGCCTGCTGGCCAAACCTGCACCAGAAGTTCCCAATTAATGCTTGAAGACTTGGAAATAAGCTTGGGCGTAAGTCCAGCAAAATGTAGGCGCAATTATGTGGAAGCTAAGGAAAGTGCAGAAAGAATTCCCATTTAACTGCAACCAGGGCTTCTCTTCGTCTGTTGTCACTCACTCTCCAATTTAGTGCTACAGATTAGAAGGAACCCTAATTAGTGTCTTAGAGAAAGACATTTTCCCTGGCAGGATGAACGGTCTAGCAGGAGCATCACAAGGGACAGGGATAAAAATGTAACTCTTATGAATGGATGTTAATGCTTTTTTAGGCCTTCTTCTATTTGACTTAGCTTAAACTTTTAATCCATGCTTCGCTTCTAGATTCTCTTGCCTTGATACAGACAACATAAGCACTTTCATGCTACAGATTTAAGAAATTCACTATTGAGCCAATGCTAGTAATCCCATCTTTCCCTTTGAAAGTCAGCATTTGGCATTTGCCTTCAGCAAAATATTTTTAGAAGAGTGAAAAAAAGCAGGAGGTGAAGAAAAAAAAGAGGTGATTTTATATAAACATGCTTCCCCCTCCACACCTTTCCAAAGGTTATTTCATTTTAAAAACAAGCAGTTCTAACACAAGAATCCTCCCCTGCTAGGAAACCACTGCTCCCATCACACATACTTCTCCCTTCCAGCACAAAACTTTATGTAGAAACAGAAGGAACTCCAGTGGAAAAGCAGTGTTTTAATTTAAAATTATAATCATCACAAAGACTATAAGCCCCATGCATCCATTCCCACTCACTTAGCACTGGTGAGATGAGGAGGAAGTTTTGCCTGGGCATTAACAGTGTCAACCAGGCTGCTGTCACTCCTGCATTGCCAGCACTGCTGAGGGACTTCATTTTGGAGCAGAAAACCAGTTGCACCTTCCCCTTCTCCTACACTCACAGCAGGAGGCTGGCAACACTGGTATTATAATGAAGTGCCAGATTTCCTCTGTACCCTCCAAGCTGAAACCCTCATCTTGGGAAACAAACTTGTGCACCCAATGCTCCCTTTGACAAGGCAGGCCCTGCACAAATATTTGTCAGCAGTAACCATACTGCTGCTTTTCGTGCTGCGGGGCTGAGGCAGGGTCAGGACTGCTTCAGAGACTTCTGCTCCTCACATTCCTTCCCAGGGCCAAGGCTCTGCCGTGTGCAGGGGCTACTCACCAGCCACGCTCATGATAGCTTTGTTTCTCAGATGACTGACCTTGAAGTTTCTCTGGTGTTTCAAGGTGGACAGAGCAATAAGACAGCTGAATAAAGAGAGAGCTCTCAACTCTGCATAAAAACGTGTTAGACCGGGAAAGACAAATATTTGTACTTCAGTTCCACCACCACCATGAAGATAGGGGGAGGGAAGGGAAGAAAGGAAAGAAAGTACAACTGAATTCCATTCTGTAGATGGGAACATGCAGAAGGAGTCGGCCCCAAATTCACGCAGCTGAACAGAACCAACATGGCTGCAAACATTAAGCCAAATAAACCAGGCTCTTGTTGACAGGAAAGAATCCTTGGACTGATTATTAAATCTGCATTTCCCACAGAGATTACACATCATCTTAAGACTGTAGGGATGTGAATTTAAGGGCAAGGCAGGAGGTTGCAACAACAGTTTGTGCTGTAAGCAAAGGTTTTCAAGGGCTTTACCATGGATTCCTTTCCAAAAGCTCTTGCTAAGCAAAGCCTTTGAATCACACCAGGGCTCCACCACACTCTCCGCCGCACCCACACGCCAGCCGCTCCTTGCGAGCCTGTTGGGATTACCAGTCCCTGGCTGTGGGACTGCCAAGGCATCAGGCCAAGCCCGTGGGCAGGGAACACATCCGGCAGGCAAACACACAGTGTGCTGCTCTCAATGAGAGGTCTCAGAGCAGGACACGTGTACAAAAGCCACTGAACTGCTGCTGCCAGCTGTTGCACAAGAAAGAGGCTTCATTTTTCTATAAACCCTGAAATTAAGTGAAGTGGGGTTGATCCAGACGGACTAGAGCAATCGAGGCAGTGAATGAAAAACCCATCAGCACTGAACTCTGCTGATCTTCCCACTGAGAAGGCAATAGGGGAAGCTGAGACCCAGAAGGAAAATAGTTGAGACAGTGGCAGGTTTTAGAGAACATCTTTTCATGAGATGTGAACACCACTCCTGGCTGATGACAAAACAAGTGGAGCTCAGAGGATCATTCCCTTTCAGCCTTTCCCTGTCTCTGTGCTCCAATGTCAATAAGTCTTAATTGCCAAGAGCAATCTGTCAAATAACCTTGGCCCCATAGTTTTCTTCCAGCACTTCTGCCAGGAGTATTAAATATCCAAAGCAGCATAAATGAAGAGACAGACTCTGGGTATGTCAAGCACAGCCTTGAAAACATTAACGTAATTGCTCCAGGATTAGTATTTTTCATTTAAATGTTTCACTCTGTGCAAATGTGCTGTGTGGACTTACAGTCTGCCATGGACTTTCCCATGAGTTCACTTGTTTGCAACAGTATCTGTGAAGCATAAATGGAAGCGAGACAAATATAAAACATGATAATATTTATCTTTTTCCATTATTGAAATTTTGTCCTCTAACCAATGTCACCAGGGAGTCTCCAGGACAGCCAGAAGGAGAAACTGGGAGTTGCCATGCTAGATGAAGTAGGTACCTGTTTCTGAACACCCTCAGGCTTCAGGAAGACATTAAAAATAAAAAATCCTATTTTGAGCAGTCAGTTAAGGAACAAACTACTCGGCAATAATTGCATGTTCCTAAACCACAGCAGCTGGAACTCTGGGCCTGGCCAACCCGTGAAACAAAAAGGTTTATAACCTTTCCAAATTGTAACCTTGTAACTCCAAGCCACTGGCAGTAACTCCAGGGATTGCTGTCAGAACATAGATACCTGTCTCTTTCTTGGCTCCCAAATTCTTCACTTCAGTAACACTTCGAATGTGGATTGAATTAGGTCTTGTAATGCATGATGTCTTTATTTTAAACCATTTTCCATTTATTTTAAACTACCCTGAAGTAGCTATTTCTATGCTCAAAGAAAAACATCAGTGTAAAAAAGTAAGGAAGGCTGTTTCTGAAATCCTCTGTGGTTCTCCAAGTATACACAGCATGAAATTATGTTTCCTTATGCAAATGTACTAAACTATATTTTCAAACTGAGCAGATGGCACACCCTTGCAATACACCTTTTACAGTCTGCACTTCAATTCCTTAAATATCCGATGAGGTCCATACAGAAAAAAGCTTACCCCCCTACCAACAACTTCTGCACAAGTTATTTGAGGACATTCAGCCTCTACTTACAATGCAAATGTATAATGAATTGCTGCACTGTTCTTGGAAAGAGTTCAAACTGAAGAGAGGCATTTTGATGAAGTTCTCTTATTCAGATTTGTTTTCTTTTTTAATCTAAACATCTTGGGGCTGGGGAGAGAACAACAAAACCTGATCAGCTTTGATTTTAAACATGACAGCCCAACAAGAAGAGAATGACTAAGACTTAAAACAACATTCAAACTCAAAAGAGATGCTTTAGTTCAAGGACAAGTTATCGAGCTTGGCAGCATTAGCTTACACATTAGAAATAAAAATAAAATTCTTGCCAGTACCGCAGTCACCATCTGAAGGTCTGTGGGCTACCCTGCAAGAAATCAGAGCAGCTTTCAGTTTTTTTCCCTAAAGCCTGCAAACTGATAGCCTCTGTCAAGATGTACTCTCTTTTTGCCTCCTAGGTAGGAAAACCCACAAAGTGCAAAATCCTAGAAAGATAAAGAATAATTAAGTTTTGGGGGATCTCAGTTACTTCCATCTCCAGCCCAAAGCAAAGCCACGATCCACACCATTGTTTCACCTAAGATATCCCACTTTTGTCAAGAGTTTTCAAGAGGTTTTGTATTTTTTTGTGTTTAAAAAACAACAAAGTTTGAATTTTTAGTAGTGCCCCATGCAATTTCTCTCATAGTTTACCTTTATATTCCCCTGTAAGCAAAAGTTTTTTCTGTGACCCTAGGCAGGGTGAGAAGCATTCAAGAGAACCCACTGAGAAAGCAAGCAAATTCCAAGTGCTGTGTGCTCTACACTGCCTACGCTGTCACCTCCTAGGGTTGGCTGTTTTCTTTAAGAAATATAAATTATATACACTAGTTACTCCAAAGGGATTCTGATGAACCTTGCCTGGCTTCAGACAACATATACTATAATTTGCTTTGATTTTTTTTTGGATTTGACATTGTGCCTACATTCCTGTCACATAAGGCATTTACTATTAGGTTCCAGAAATGCTGTGCTGAGGCTCTTCCAGTGTCCTGTGGTGAACAGACTAGAGCCAGCAACCTAAGAGCAATAGTGTTCAGGCCCAGGAGATCCTGCAATAACAGCAGCTCTACTGACATCAGGAGATTATCTCATGCAAGCAATCTTCCCAATTTCTTTGTTTTTTACCTGCATCTTTGTGGTTAAACTGGTGGGCTTCCACTCAGCATTAAGGAAAGACAGAACTTAACCTGTTGTCCTCACTATAGCTCAGGTTCAGCCTTCTCCAAACAGTAGACTGAAGTTTTATTGCATGCATGGCGTAACTGTGGACTGAAAACTGGGCTGGAGCCAAGACTAACATTATGGAGAACACGTGCAGGACACCATGGGAATACTTTGAGGTAATTTAGTTCCAGCCTGAAGGGTCCTAAACGTGAAACCCAAAGCCAGCTCAGAAGCAAGAGCTGAAAAAATTGCTCTTAGAGTTGTTATAATAGACATGGGTGCTGCTGGATTGAGAGAGACCTACACTAGCATGTCAAACAGCAGAGAACAGCATACACAGATTTGATCACTGCCACTTATTAAACCAGGTTGCCCTGTGCAGCAGATCAAGGAGTTTCCCTGCAGCTAGGACAGATGGCTTTGGTCTGAGCAAGTGACTCATCTCACAATTCCAGAGGAACATATGGGTGAATTCCCATTCTGGCTTCTTGCCTAAAGGAAAGCACGTGCAACTACCATCCACACCTAGGAAACGAGACCCATTCACTAGAGGCCAGAGGAACACAAATGCATCATGCTCTTTGCCTGGAAAAGGCACTTGGTCACAGAATTTGAGGCATGTAATTGGAAGACTTCTGATCTTCTTCCTAGTGTTGATGCTGCTCTTCCTTTAGGACAGTCAACTTTTTCCTATCTGCAACTCTGAAAAAACAAAGGGTAATGATGGCAGCAACCCTCCCCGGCAGCACACAGCTTCTCATAGTCTGAAGGTAATTTTTTTACCCATCACTCCTCAGATAGACTTCACAGACAAGATACTCACTCCAGGGCTACACATCCTCACACTGCACAAAATACTCAGTATCTTGAGTAGAAGAGAAGCAGAGAAGCCAGAGCTCAATCAACTGTCAATCACAATTTATGGTGAGTTGGGCCATATGGGAACTGAGTCTGAGGCTCTGTTCCTAGTCCTGGCAAGGGAGGAGGAGGGAAATAGCACCCACTCTTTCTCTTAAAATAGGTGCAGCCTACTGCTCAGCTTTGGAGCTCATCACAACCAACATGTACTGCATGAATGTCCAAGAACTGTGTCTGGATTGCAGCAGTTTTGCCTACAAATGGAAAGTTGGGAACTTGTTCTCTTCAGAGATACTTTGTCTTCTAAATATAGTCCAAGTATTTCCCAAATTATACATTAAGCCAACCTGAGCTCCAATGAGGAGAGTTGTCTTCTTCCTTATGACATTCTCCTGGACCACTTACAGTTTGGTTCAGGGCATACCAACAAGCACAATATTAGTGCAATTTCTGTTTTCAGCAAATTAACCATTAGCAATCCCCAGACCTCACAGTGGTGGAAAGCCTCATTCACTTTGAATTCCACCAGTACTCAGACACACACTATTCTTTTTGAAAACCCTGGTATTACTGCAAACATAGAAGTCAGCAGGTACTCTTACTTGTCACATAAAGCCTTCTCCAGGCAGCAGTAAATCCAGCAGAAACATTCTACAGCACTTTATCAGTCTTCTAAATGGGAACGCACTGCACATGCAGCTCCAGCAAATCAGCAAAGGTCTCCTTCCTTTCTCCCTCCCAAGTAGGACATGTTGAACATGTGGAATGAGCATGCTGATATTTTTAACCCCATCTTGGATGTCTCCATTGTAAATAATCCTATAATAAAATAACCCTGTTTGCCCAACTAATTGTTCACCAGACTTATAACAGTGCAGAACCTCTGCTGTTAGAGCATGAGGATATAGCAACAAGTGACACAGCAGGGTTTATTACTGTATTTTTTTTACACTCAGAGTTAAAAATTAAAAACATGGCTGTACAGGGGGGGAAATGTTAAAGAGCAGCTAAAAGATAAAAAAAGGAATTCAAAAAGCAGTAGGACTACCCCACTACAAATCAAGAGTTTCCACCATGAGGAAGGAGTTTGTCATGTGCCCTTGTTCAGAGGCCAGCTCTGGAATACCTTTGCAGCAGAGGTGGCTATGCTTCTCCTCAGCACAGCTTTACTTTCACAGTTACACCTCAGCAATTAAGGCCTAAATCCTGGTACATAAACGACTGTCAACTCTCCTGCCTCAAGACAAGGAACATAGGAAGGCTGTTCCCCCTCCACAAACAGAGAGAAGAGACCTGGCAACGCATTTACGCCCAAAGTTTCAGCTAGGTGATTTGGTCTGCATATAAATATCATAATTTTCATTTTACCCATAAATTGTACAGAAAGGAAGCCACATGTCTCAAAGGAGCTCTGCTGCAGAGCCCTGAGTTGTGGTTTCTTCATCTTGTATATATTCTTCATCTTGTATATATCTCATGGGATTCACCTTTTCCCTCCCATCTTGCATGCTGTTGCGTATCCCAAGGAGTAAGGACGATGATGTGGATGAAGAACATCCTCTGAGATCAGGCAAGCACAACACTTTCCAGAAAGCAGCAAGTCTCTAAAGCACCACACAGGAGAAAAGGTCTTGTTCCCACCTTTCTCTCATCCATCATTCAAGCGCTGCTCTATTCAGCTGCATTTTTAGATGTGTCTGTGCAGCCATAGCACATCAGTAACCAGAAAACTTACAGAGGGTTGATGGATCACAAGTCAGCCCTCACATTTTGTCCTTGTCCCCAAGTTTTCCCTTGCATTGTAGACCTGGCATAATGAGAGAGAGCAGCAGAGGAGAAAACAGCAGAATTTACAGCATCCTGAAAACAAATTCCTGTTTTCAGAGCCAGATCACTCCAGACCTGACTTTGTTTTGGAGGAGAAAGCAATTAAACTCATCCTCTGCAGCCCTTTCCTATGGGGAATGCTCTTTTTATTCAATTAACTTTTCTTAACTAAGGTTAATCGACCATGTGGTATCTGCCTTATCAGAGGCTTCTGGCTAAACTGCCATCAGCACAGAGACAGGAAGAGACCAAAAAGACCAGGAAGAGCAGAGAGCTCACAAGTAGCAGGCAACTAGCAAACACTGGCTGATAATTCCTCACTAGGAGCTCAAGGCTTAAGACCGTAGCAAAAGGCAATGACTGATACACTGAGTTTTTGCAGGACTTGCAATCCTTCACAAGACGCAACATCAAGAAGACAGCATGTCCCTAAATATCTTCCCAACTTTTGCATAAGAAAATCCTGTCCACAAGAACTTGGTGATTAAGATTTCCACTGCCAAGCTTCTAAATCTTGACCAATTCTCAACAACAGGGAGACACAGGAACACAAAGACAGCTCAACCTTTGACCATGACAGCAAGAGGAGATCCAGTCATGTTTGCCTCTCATGGGTTCAGGGCTGCAGCTGGGAAAGGGGCTGCACACAGCCACAGCAAATCACCACAGCTAGGTCAGCTTCCTTCTTGCCAGCTTCCACTGGTTCATCTCAGAAACGGCACCTGCAGAGCTCACCGAGGAGTCACAGAACTGGAAGATTATCTTCAGAGATCATCTAGTCCAAACACCCTGCCATGGGCAGGGAGATATCTTCACAAGATCAGGTTGCTCAAAGCCCCATCCAACCTCACTGTGAATACTCCCAGGGATTTGTATCCACAACTTCTCTGAACAACCTGTTCCAGTGCCTCACCATAAAAAAATTCTTCCTTATGCCCTACCTAAATCTACACTCATTGAGTTCAAAACTGTTGCCCCTTGTCCTGTCATTACACTGTGGAAAGCTTTTCTTGAGCATTTTATGAGCTTTTTTACACTGAAAGGCCATAATATAGTCTCACTGGAGCCTTCTCTACCATCAGAACCTCTTCTAGGCATCTCTTATCAGAAAATTTCCTATGAAAGTCCATCTTTAAATAAAGAGGTTTTGTCTTCCAGAAATTTTTCCTAGCAAGAGCTGGTTGCATAGCCCTCTAAGTGTATTCATGGCAGTGTTTGGCGAGTTCTGCATTGAAAAAAATATTAAATCTCAAACCTGAATTTTCCCTTTTTAGATACACTCTTGACCCTATCTCTGCAGAGACTTCATGTAACAGCATACAGGGCCATGGAAATGAGTCCATTAAAGCTTCTGCTTAAGCAAGGCAGTAATCTGTCGTGAGCAGCCTGTGCTTCATAGCCACAGGAACAGCTTAGTGTTTAGAAGTACCCTAGAAGTTGCATTTAGGTACCTGCAAACACCACTGAGAAGCCATGTGCTTCCTCCCTGCCTCCTCCCACTGTGCTTTAACTGTAGCTCTCCAGGAGAAAAAGATTTTTGTTCAGAAGGCATCCAGCAAAAAACACAGGGCTTCAAAGAGCACATTAAATTGAAGGAACTAGATTAATTTTAACTAAAGTTAGTATTTGTGCTGTCTCTGCTAACAAGCCACAGACAACATCTGGACTGCCAAGAAGCCCTCATCATAATACCCAACACTTGTAAACACCTGAAGTAACCTAACTTATGCCTTGACCAGCTTCCAAAAGGAGGCTCAAGCCCAAGTGTGCTTTTGACCTCCTGAGATCATTGGTGACACCCAACAGTTAAGTAAGGCTGGGCTCAGTTTCATCATAGCCCAGACACCCAACTGCTGGCCCATAAATACCAGGTGCATTTTATTACATAGCACACAGTGTGGGAAAAAGCCATGGTTTCCATTTTCTATTGTACTATGCAACTGAGGCCAGGAGGGAAGATTCATCTACCCAATTCACCATCTTTGGTACATCAGATCATCTTACTCAGCAATTAATGCCCAATCCAAACAACGGGGGCAGAGTTTCCAAGGTACCACTTAGCTACTTAAGATAAACACGACACAAAAAGTGGAGAGGGGGGAACCCACAATCACTGGGTATACATAAATAACAGGTTTCTTTCCACCATGAAACAGCCATGGATGGCCCTGGCCACACTGTCCTGCAGCCTCCTCATGACACACCTCACCTGCACAGCCCTGTCTCACCTCCTGGGCTACCATGGGAGAGTACCCTGATCCTAAGGAAAGGCATAGTAGGGAAAACGGCATTTAAGAAGGCTTATTCAGTGCACACGCATCATATATATTTTTTTTCTCCTTTTTTTTGTAGTTTGGCTTTTTTGTAGGTTTGGGGTTGTTTTATAAAAATTATTTTGAATGTAGTACTATTATCCTTACAACTCCCTTCCAGACTTTAAACGCATTCTGCTGCTAAAACTGCTGGATATCAAACCTCTCTTTGGGGTTGGGGGCACCGAACCACTCGCCCACCCCGCAGCTCCTGGGACACCGGCGCCCTCCCAGCCCGCAGCGCCGGGGAGCCCTGCGGCGCCGGGGAGGGTGGGAAGGAGCCCGCAGGTGCACTGCGGCTCCCGACCACCGCGGCGGCGGGAGGATGCGGGCAGGACAGAGGGAGAGCCCGGCTCGCTCCCGCACAGCGGCGGAGCCGACACGTCCCCGACACCCGGTGCTCGCCCCGCCGCGGAGAACCTGGCGCTCCGGGGGTCGCTCCTACCTGCCCGGGCTCGCTGCGGTAGGCGAAGGCGTAAACCCGCTCCGCGCTGATGTTCACGGCGCCGCGGTAGACGTGGCCGAAGGCGCCGGGAGCGGGGCTGTCCGTGGGGCTGTCCCCGGGGCCGCCCCCCGTTGCCGCTGCCGCCCAGAGCAGAGCGCAGAGCAGAGCGCCGGGGGCCGGGGCTGCCCTGCCGGCCATGGGCTCCGTCCTGCCGACCCCGCGGGGCGCCCGGACCGCGCGTCCCCGGCAGGGCGGGCGGCGAGCGCTTTATCTGCGATTTGAATAAATAGCTCGGCGACACGGACGAGAGGCGGCGGGGGTAGTGCCGTACATCCCCGCCCCTCGCCCGGGGGACGCCGAGCAACTTTCCCCGGGGAAGGACTCTCCGCCGGCCGGCTGGGCGGGGAGGGGAGGACGGCCGGCGGGCTGGCCAGCCCAGGGGAGGAGGGTCTCCTCTCTGTGACCGGCCCCAAATTCTGAGCTCGGCTTAGCAGCCGATTGTCAGGGCGCTTTTCCCCTTGGGTAGCCGTTCCTTGAGCTCAGGGACAAGCCGGCATCGTAAGGCACGTGGGGATCAGCATCTGCAGGGCTTCAACACTCCCTGCCCACCGCGTTAGAGGCGTCCTCGCTCCGTATTCTGCCGGCTTGTTGGAGCTGCAGCTCACACCTGCAATCCCGTATGGGGCTCTCCCTAACCTTTATTTTTGGCTGCTCATAACTGTGGGATAAATGCTCTCGTCTTTTAGTTCAGCCTGAAGGTGCAAAAGGTAGCAGCAAATGTAATTTCATTAATCTAAAAGCGGCTTGGTGCATCTCTTTTTTGCGTGATCCATGGAACTGACTACAAACCGTACTGTGATACTCTTAACGTTTTCAGCAAGATGAGAATGATACTGTTGGGCTGTGTAAAGACAAGGGATCTCTCTCTCACGGCTTTACCCTCCTATGGTGTTCTGTTGAAAATACACCTAGAAAATGTGTCAGATCACATGGTATAGGGATGCACTTTTAAGAGAGAAAAAATAGAGTGTTACTTATAAAGCAATCAGAAGGGTTTTTCTGGCTGAGGATAAACTTTCAGGAGCCACAGTTTTATAAAGTCAGCCTGCAGTCTGCAACTGCAGTGACTCTGGCCCCAGAAGTTTTCCACAAGTTGTGGGTTTTGTTTCCAAGGCTGAGAGACTTCCTGGGGAGGTCACTTGTTGTCTTTGGAGGAAAAGTTGCAAAGCTCAGCAAAATGAGCCAGCATGCCTTGTGCTGCCATTTTGATCTCCGGGCCCTTGTGTGATTTCTGCCAAGAGAAAAAACTAAACAATTGTCAGTCAGTTCTGTTCGTCTTGAAGCAGGGTTCAAGTCACCCTGCCTTTTGCCAGTCCCAGGAAGTATCATTAAGGGTAAAATAAAACACTTGTGATCTGCTGGAAGATGGAGAATTCAACACAAAGATTTTGCCTTTCAGCCTGGAATACCATGCTCTGTAGACTGGGAGACTTTATGACTATCTTGCCTCTTAACAGTACATGGTGTGACCTGAACTGGGGGAATTCAAACAGTGGCGGTGCTGGGAGACTTGTGGCTTCCCCTCCCTACCCTGTGGAGTCCAAGGCTCCTGAACACTACAGCTCCTTTCTCACCCACTGCTCTCTGCAGGTGCACAGGTCCCTCTGCCAGGGCCAACAGCACTCTAGCATGTGCTGGAGGGAGGGCACTAGGAAACTCATCTTCTCCCAGGGAGCACACTTCAGGCAACAGGAGGAGGAGAAGCAGGTAAGGGCTATGCCTGGTTCCTCACAGCAATGTGACCAATGGCACAAAGATGGTGTTCTGCAAACCAAGGTAGCTGTGGCAGCTGCAAATAATTTTTGCATCATTTGGTGTCATGCATATTTCAGATTGGGATATCAGTGCATTGTCCCTCTCTAGTTGTGCTGGTTTCATGGCAAAAAAAGTGGCTCCACATTTTCCAATGCAGAGTTATACTATTCTTAAAGTGCTTTCCCTGATTAGATGAACATTATGTTATCTTACCAAAGACTACACATTTTCCCTCATTTTTAATTTGAGAATTCAAGTTTTCTAAGTGTCATACATTGTTCTTATCTTAATTTCATCTCACTATTTTGAGGCTCTTTCTGTGATTTAACAATGGTAAACTTTTGTTCAAATCTTTGCCTCCATGGTGTGGTAGTGGCTGACTTGGTGTTATTTGCAGAAGTTTGAAGTCAAAGGCCAACTCTACCATTCAAGTTGCTAATGAAAGTAAACAATCCTAGCAGACAGATCAGATCTCTTTGTATACCTTCCTATTGACAGGAAAATATCCACTGCACCAGTTTAGGAATTGCTTTTAAATTACACAGTCCTCTCATGTTAATACCATCTGAGACCAATTTGTCTTTATGAGAGTGGTGTTCAAGACAATGTCAAAAGCCCCACGGAGTCAAAACATGTTTCACCTATTCCTTTCAGCACTTACTAAGTCAGTTATCTCCAAAGAAATAAATTAGGTTAGTTTGACATGATTTGTTCTGGACAAATGCAGAGTGCCTGCTGCTCATCACTTTACTGTTATTTAGCCACTTGCACAATGATTGCCGAACAGCTTGTTTCATTACTTTTCCAGATAACAAATGGAGGTTGGCTGACTTATAACACTTCACTCAGACCCTTTGATAAAGATGAGTATCCCATTTTCCCTTTTCATTACACCTGGATCTTGTTCTTGAAGGGCAGCATGTACTATGGAAGAAAGAACCAATCTTTTTAAGAGACCATATTCTCATCCAGATACACCGTGTGTCTGAGTTAGTGGAAGTGATCTTTTCTTATATATGCCACAGTACTTTGGCATCCAGAGACAGCAAGGGTCAGATGCTCCCTAAGGGACAGGGATCCGAATGCCACAACACAGAGAGGGAGAGAGGGGCAGAGCAGGACCTCACTGGGCAGGGCCTCATCCCACAGGATCTGAGCAAGACAAGCAGAGAGGGCCTGGATATGGAATCAACAGAGTCCAGGTTGGTGGATAAGTCAATAGCAGTGGGATAGGTCTGAGGTGAACATAAGTTAATGACTCAGCTCTGGTGATGGCAGTCAGGGACAGGCACAGTCCCATCAGCAGCAGGCAAGTCCCCAGCAGTGAGGCAGCTGGTCAGCAGGTCCGGGCAAAAGGGATACAGACAGGGCTGCCACATGTATGCAGCTCCAGCTCAAGCAGAGCCAAGGACCAGAACCTCACCTGAAATGCAGCTGCCTTGGAGGGGGAAGAGAGCCCTTGCTGAAGCCTCCCCACAGCCCTGATGCCAAAGTCACTGGAGGGAAGAGAGGCAGCCCTCAGCTGTTCTGTTTCTAGGCTGCCCAGGGTGCCAAACCTCCAGAAAAGGGGATGATGCTCCTGGGGCCCTTGTCTCTGGCTGTGTGGAGGGCATGTATCTTGTATAAGGATCTGGTTTTCCAGTATATATAAAGCCTAGGGTTGTGAGTGTCTCAAGGGAAAAGGAGTAACTGTGCTGGATGAGAGACTCACAAAAGTGTAGTTTTGAGTTTTTTGTTGATTTTTTTTTCTTCACAGCACAAAACCAGAAAATATCATTGCTGTTGGGAACAAAATAACAAAAACCCCCCAAACCAATAAAGAAATTACATCTCCCTGGTAACCATGGCTGCAAAATTATCCAGGATAGAGGATATTACAAAGGAATTCCCTAAATCATACTAACTTAGAAAGGGAAAGAGTATAAATGAGTAACAAACCAAGTTGTTTGGAAACCTGATGATTTAAAATTACTGTTTGCATATTTGTAGTCTCTGTCTTATGTAAGCTCCTCTGAGAGTTAATAGATGCTATAGATGCTCAGCTGGCTTCTGCAGAGATAATGCCACATTTTCAAACTCTGCTGAAAATGCAGTGTGAAGAATAATGAGAATTGAAATGTAGAAAGGCTTAAAAGATGTCTGATAGAACTGGTTCTGACTTAACTTATAGTGGGCAAATTGAGAATACGCTGCTTGAATGAGAATTATCCCTGGCTTGTATCATATTTGCTTGTATTAGGTTTATGTTTATCAAACATTTATGTTTGATTATTTAAGAGAGGTTTAAGAGGTTTCAAAATAAATGATGTAATGATGCAATTATGCCTTTATTGCTTTTTTCTTCAGTAGGCCTTGTTCTTCAAGACAATTTAAAGCCATGTTAAGAGAGAATTCAAGATGTGCCCTTGATTCATACTTTTGGCTGTCAAATTTTCAGACCAACACCAATTAATGAATTGCCTCACATGGATTTCTGTTCCCACAGGCTGAACTCTGATGATCACTTTATCATAGGTGCATATGGTACCTATGTTGAGTGTCTAGATGGAAACTGAAGTCAAGGTGCAACCTCCACATTTGCATCACTCCATTAGAGGTAATTGCTGAAAGTATTTCTCTAATGCTTTTTTCTCGGCTCATGATTTCCATCTTCTCCTTGTACCACATGCAAAACACTTCCTTCCCTCAGTACGTTAACCATTACCATCTGCACCTCCACGTGAATCTTTTTACAGTGATGCTGGTAAAGCCAAGATCACATTGATGGAGACGCTAAGCACCAGGAAATCTTGGTGAAATGGAAAAAGTTTTGAATGAAAAGCTGATAAACCTTATGCCTTCACTTTCCAGTTCCCACAGACAAAAACATTATGCTTTCTCTGTAAGACAAAATGTTAACTGTAACCTTTTGGAGTAATTTACATCATGTCTTCACCTGTGTGGCCAGGAAGTGGAGGATATGTGGCATATTCTGGGGTAAGTTTGTAGGGAACATATTGCACTCGTGTGTAAGCTAAATGACTCATTTCAGAACCACCAGTTGCTTTACGGGAACCAGAAATTCCTTGTGGCTACGGAGATACGCCCTTCCTAGGTGGCACGGCTACCGAGACCTGTTTGTTAAATTTAAACAAGGGTCACTCTTTATTAATTTCATGGTTTGTGCGACATTCTGCTCTGAACCACCTGTAACGGCATCTGAAATACGTTTTCGCACGGGGAAATTCCCAAGGCTTCCTCAGAGGGACACTGAGAGGTGTCTCTGGAGGGTATTTGCAGCGGGGAGGGGTAACAATGAAGTGAAGTGAACGAGTAGAAAAACTACGGCGAGATGTTAGACGATTGACAACGCCAGGAGCAGCTGACGTGGAGCGGGCCGGAGCAGCCGAGCACCGCTCGGCTCACGGGCGGCGGTGCAAGGCGTCCCCCGGAGCCCTGAGGGCGGGCGGGGCACAGGCCGCTCCCTCACGGAAAGCCCGCGGGCCGCAGGAGCCGCGCTGCCATTCCTGTGGCCCCGGGGCGGGGAAGCGAGGAGGAGGAGGAGGAAGCAAGAGGAGGAGGGGGCCGCGCTCCGCCCCTCCCCTCAGGGCGGGCCGAGCAAAACCGGTCCCGCCTGCGGCGCCGCTCCCTCCCGTTCCGCGGCCGCGATGTCGCTGCTCCGCGGGCCGCGGCCCCGCGCCGCCAGCAGGAAGGGCCCCAGAAAGGCGGCGGTGGCCAAGCGGGACTGGGATGTAAGTGCTCCCCGCTGCCGTGCGGCCTCCGCTGGGAAAAAGGTCCGGGAAGCTCCGTGCCCACGGCTGGGGGAAGCGCCGCCCTCCCCCGGGCTGCCTGTGGGTTCCTGGGGCGGAGTGCGAGGCGGACAGGGCCCCTCCGGTTCCCTTGGCCCTGGTAGAGGGCGGGCCTCCCACGTCTCCTGGGGAAAAAGCGCGCTCAGGTTTGGTGGAGGTGTCGCTTTTGCTGACCGGAGCGCTCTGCAGCGCCATAGAAGTGCACAGCAGTGTAGTGTTAGGCTAATTATACTGCAGTTTAAAAGTTGGGTTGTTTGTTTGGGTTTTTTTAATAAAGCTTAAAAAAAAAGGATTTGCCCTCGGTTGCACCTTTTGACGTGTTCCCTGGTTCCTGTTCACAGAGTACCGTCCATGATTTGACAGTGCACCGTGCAACTCCTGAGGATATTGTAAGTTTAATAGCAGTCACTGCTCTGTGCCTGTGGCAAGGACGTTTAGCTGGTTTTCTGACATAAAAAATGCTTACCATGCTTAGGGGGATATTTTCTGCCAGTATTTAATCTCTTTTTCAAGCTACTGAACACATTGGCTCTTCAGTGCTAGTTGGGGGGTTTTTTATGATATCGAGCATCCCTAGGTCTGGCAGTTGGTGTTTTTCAGTTTCTTGTTCCCACTGGGAAGCAGTAGCTGCTTTTATTTCAATAAATTGTGTGCCATCATAAAAGCATAAAAATGTAAAGACATGAAAGGCCAGTGGATTAATCTCTGCTGGAAGGACTGAAAAGATGTGCTTTATCTGAGGAACCTCTCTAATTCTGAAAATACTCAATTTTCATTTAAACAATTAAATATGATTTCTTTATACTTACTGTTTTTTGCAAAGTACGTGAAATCTTTGCAATAAGAGATCTTGTATATTTACAGGTATTTAAATGTGTATTTACATTTTCTTGATATGATAGTATGAGCTGTTGTAAGTTTTTACAGGTTTGTCAGGACATGGTCACAGCAGCAGAGAGACTTGATTCTACTGGTGTTTGGCTTGGTAGCTTCTAGAGCCTTTAGCAAGCACCTCACACATTCAATTTCCTCAATTTGTATTTAAACTGTACTTTTTTTACATAGTCTAATTGTTAGAAGGGAGACACTGTCTGGTGACTGACAATATTAAATCACGAAAATGCATTATGTCTTTTTATGCACCTTCCAGGTGCTAGTGTTTGGGTTTTGCGTCCCTTTACAGCTGGAAAAACTCTTGCTAAGTCTGGTGTAAGGCAGACAGAAATTGAGGCTTTCCACTTTCACCTTTGGAGCTGCTTTAAATTTGGCTGGTACTGGTGGTGTTTTACACTTGTGGATGTTTATGAGGTTGTCATTGGCACTACTGTGAAGTTAGCATAGATAATGTTCAGTGCATGAACAATAAAATCAAGAAGAGCTCGTTAGCTTTGCCCTGAAAATTTTGCTTCAGATTGATTTTTGAAATAATTTATTTGATGTTTCTGTAGTTCCGTCGCCGTGAAATACACAAATCAAAAAACAAAGCACTGGCACGTCTGGAACTCCAAGAGAAAGCACTGAACAGAAAATGGAAGAAGCAAAAGCAGCTGGATGCAGATTCCTTAGAGAAAAGGAAATTGGCTCTGATGCGTGAGGTGAGAGCTAAATTTGCACTTGCAGCCTGCTGCAGGTGACCTACAGCACTGCTGGCAAACTGCTCATGCAGCAGGTGGAAGCCACAATTGCTCCTCTTGTTGGGTAACAATTTCATTTGTGCATATGCTCTGTGTGCTGCATGCATGCAGTGATTGGAGTAGATTGTCTGTCAAACCAGCTGTTAGAATTGCACATTTGACCCAGGTTGCCTGGCTATGCCCTCTGTATTTCTGCAGGCCTATTTTCATCTGAACAGGAACTGTTTGCAGAGTTCAACTGTTTTAAGAAGTAGGTATATTCTTTGGGTTCTTATTGCCAGGTTGCCTTTCCTTCCTCATGTCTAGCATTTTTCTTTGATGCAAACATGAACATTTCTCTGTCAGGGAGGGGCACTGTTTATTTAAACAGAGAAAATGCAGTGTCAAGGGGGCTAAAAGGAAGAAGAAGTTGTTAAGGGAGGAAAATTGACACAACAAATGGTTGACAAGCTTGTCATCTGAGGGTGGAAAAGCTTGTTCTCTCAGCATTCTAAAGCACTCTGACTATAAATGTATTATTGAATTTGGTTTTGAATATTGAACTGTAGCAGTAAACATAAGCCTAGTTAACAGAGAATGTAGTTGTCACTGAAAAGTGGTGGTAGATCTCCTTTTTCACATGGCAGGTCACTCCTTGCTATGTGTTATGAAAACTAATCTGCAAATTAGCTTTCAGACCTCTCTACTGGAACAGATGAGGATTGTTTGTGCTGGTAAAGAATGATGATGAACAGCATTCACTTAACAGTTAAAATAAACATGATCTGGTAGTTCTGTAAATGTACCATCACAAACTTCATTGTTTTGTCTTTTGTAATTTTTCAGAAGTCTCTTTCTGATCTCTGAGAACATTCAAGCATAGAAAAGCAAATGGAACTACTTAGAACTGAAGACCACCACCTAGTTTTCTATTTGACCCCTGTTTCTCTGCAATCACAGTAGAATTACTGTGTTATGGATATTTAGCTAATCAAGCCTCAGACCTGGACTTTTGTTACTTTGCTGAAATACGCTTGGCAGAAAAGTATCAGAGTATTCAAATAACACTGTGAACCTCTACATGACTTTCTCTAATGCAGCCTAGTTTCAATAATACTTCCATGCAGAAATAAATTATGTGTCACAAAAGGTAGATTAGACCATCTTTTCTAAGATTTAACTGGGCTCCCTGTTATGTGACTTAATTTTTTTGCAGATGTGAAACTCACATTTAGGAAATAGTCTTATATATATGTTGCTGTTTCTAATGAAAACGCACAAATCTCAATTCTTCCTGAATGGTTTTCCCCTTTATAGTTAATATAGTTAAAAGAGATTGCTTTATTCAGTGTACTCTGTGTCTAATTCTGAATCAGTGAAAAGGAAGACAAAAGGAAATGATGCCAGGCAAAATGAAACACACATGGCTGCTTCTGTTTCAAACATTGGCATCTTCTTGTATGCAGAGAAAAACAAAATAGAGAAGTTACCATTTTCACCTCCCCCTAACTTAAATCTTGTTAATTGCCAGGTCCTGTCCTCAGAGTAAGTGTGGAAACAGTGTCTCCTAGTAGAGCACAACCACTGAGAATTGTTTCCTTCTCTGTTACCGTGGTGATCTTTTTGTTTTAGTGCTGAGTGTAACTGTCTAAGCCTCTTGAATCCTGCTCAACTGCAAAAGACTTGGAGACAAAAGCCAAGAATGTGCTGCTAGTAATGTTGTTTCTCATGTCATGTGTGGAACAGAAAGACATTAGAAGAGTTATAAAATTGATAAGCAAAATTTTAATATTTTGGGCATTCGTCTGCCTAAAAATCTAAATGAAAAGATGAGTTGACTCTGAAACTTAGGACTGTGAATGTGTAGGTACCATACTGATTGGTCCTGTAACAGCTTCTTTTTAAAATAATGTTAGTGCATTGCACCAAAGAATAGAGGTAAATGGGTTGTAGTGGAGAGATTTTAGGATGAGTCCAGTTTATTTTGCTTTGGTAACAATATGAAACAGGAGGGAAGGTGATTTTTATTGAAACTTATGGGTGGTTCTAAACTGGGACAAAGCACACTGCTCAGTGAATTTGTCCAGGGTGTGTAAATGGGTCTAAAGGGGTTACAAGATGATATCACTTTTTCTTCTCATCACAAGCAAATGTGAGCTAATCTACCTTGGGAGCAATGCCCTAGAAATGTTCATAACATGTTCACAGGAGGGTAGAGCTTAGGAACCTGCTGATGCCAGAAAAGATCTAGTGAGGAGGGTAAAAACAAACTAATCAGGATAATTTTTCTCTGATTATGTGCATCACTCTAATTGCCTTCAGAAAATGAGTCATATAAACTTTTTTCCTTTTTTTTCTTTCTATATTTTTTTCTTCTTCTGATCTGGTATAATAACTTTATCTAAAAGCCTGCATTCTTTTGATGTCAGATGGCAAAATGGAAAGACTAGATTTAGTTTGTATTAGATGTAAAAATTGAATAGTGGTCTGGAAAGGGAGATATGTGAAATGCTTGAAAAATGAATGTTCACTGATTTGCTTAATTATTATGATAAGTCTAATTTACTGCAGTATAATGCAAGCTCAAAAGACTAGAAAAGCATGGGAACTCAGATATGTAGGGATACTTTGTGGCATAACAAAGTCTATAGTAAAACAGGAGGTTGAGGAGAAACTAGTGAAATGCCATTGCCCAGAACTTTTTGTATGTGGCTCAGTGTAAGCCAGCAAGCTTACCAATGGACATTGAAAAGAACTGTGTGGAGTTAAAAGCATAGAGTGCTGAGAAACCATTTCAAAACAGTTTGTTATGAGTCCTGGAGGTGCAAAAATTGTCAGACAGTTTTCAGATTTTGAGTAGGAGGGCATACATGGGCCTTTTCTGTGAGGTCTTCTAAAGTCCTCTCAGTCTCTGGATGAATTTGATGAATCATGATGAAGTGGAGGTCACTTACCTGCTCTCAGGTGTTTAAGAATCTACCTTCTCCCCAGGTTGTGGGATATAATTTTGCTAGTTTTCAATTTCAAGCTTTGGAGTAAAGACGAGGGTCAGTAAGGAGCTTTAAATTGTGCTCTGTTCACAAAGCCCCATCCTCAATCAGCTCCATTTGGCTTGTGGTAACTGTATGCCTCTTGCTTTGCACTCCAAGACATCCTTCCTTAGGAGACACCTGTTGTGATGGACTTCAAATACTAGAGAGAGGCTTTGGGAGAGAGAATTTGTATACAGAAGCTACATCTTCTGGAGATTCCCCAAATGTCTTCTGATGCCAGATGTAATCATCTGTGTTTACCTCTGTTGGAACTTTTGGTGGTATGTGGCTTAAGTTTTAGGTAGGATTTTTAGGAGGCAAGACTGGGTGAAACAAGTCCACTTGAGCTGGTTTGAATCTCATCAAATAGTACATGTTTTGTGTGTCAGATGTAGGCAAGTGTTCTGTGACTTCATATTGAGATCAAATGATTTTAAGAAGTTGTTTTTTCTTTCAATTGCTAGATGTATCTGTTTTGATTAGCATGTCATAAATACCCAGCTTCTTGTTTCAGGCTGGGAGAAGAGGAAGTGAAACAATTTGTTCTAAAGAGTCAGTGCTGATGGCCATTTCAGAAATAATAACTCTTTAATTTTTCAGAAAAACAGTATGAATTCTAGTTACTCAGAATGAAGTATGGTATTCTGATCTATCTTATTTAAGGTCTCATTGCACAATACCAACTTTGCAAACATTCTCTTGTTGGCTGTTCTCTTGGTAGCTGTTTAGAGGAACAATACCAGAAAAAAAAAACCCAAACAAAATAACCACAAAAGAATCAGTGTGCTCAGAGTAAAGTTTCCTTATCCACTGTACTTTCAGATTCTGTCTGATCAGTACCATTTGCAAGATGTATTGGAACGATCTGGTCAGGTTATGGCTGTGGCAAAAGACTTGCTTGGGGATGCTCCTCGCACACGAACAGGTAGAACATCTCATCTGTATGTGGTAGCATATTTAAGATGATCTCCTTGCTTTCCATGGATAGTTTTGCTTTGCAAAGTGTTCTTTTTAACTGCTTTCTTCTCATTGTCTAACTCAGTGTGATTGATCCTGTTCATGCTGGAGGAAACACTGGTGAGGCTATCACCTCCCATGGCAAGGGACAGTGACCGATGGCTGGTGATTCCACTGTATTGGTCCATTTGGAATTTCACATCCCATACTCTGAAACACCTCATGCTCACCATTTCACAGCCAAGCCACTGGTTTGTGCAGAGCACCAAGCTGAGCTGCTGCATTAGTTCTGATTCTCATTTCTGCATGAACTGACTCTTTGCTCTTGACTATGGTCGAAGATTTATCAGCAATTCCTGAATGAGGCTTTCCCTTTTCTTAATTTGGCTTGTGGATCCTTGTGCTGCTGGAAGGCAGGATCGGCTGTCTGTATATGAAATCTTAAACCGAGGGGGTTGTCTCTGTAGGCTGCCATTCTCTTTTGTTCCTATTGACTGATCCTGCAAGCTGCTTCTGCACAAGTGTATTTATGCAGGTGGAGGGACAAAAGCTGGGTATGTGGCCCAGTGTATTAAATTAACCCTATGGTTGGTCTTTGGTCGTTGTTTAAAGTGACATCACTGTGACCCTTTTTGTTTTTTGTGAAGTACAGTTTTGATTTTCAGTACAAAGTGCTGCAATATAAATAAATACCAAGCCCTCTGTGTTCTTCTCTGTGTTGTTTAATTCCTCTAGGTTTTCCTAATGTAACAATGGCTCCAAACTGTGACCTAGAATCATCTCAAGGACCCATTGTACAAAAAAGTCATCCTCCCAGTCAGCCTTCCGTCCTTAGTGAATCTGTCATGGATTCCCAGGTAATGTATATTTTGTTCCATGCATGCATGTCCTGTCGCTTTTTTGTTTGCATAAAATAAGACTATTCAAAGATAAGAGTTTCCAAACAGAACTAAATTGGATTTTCTTGATTACATTCATAGGAATCAAGGTTAAACAGAGGTGAGTTTCTTTTGAGAGACTGGGAATGGTGATTTTTTTTTTATATAACCCTCAGATATGAGAAACAAACATCATTATGTCTTGTAGAAGCTCTCTCACATTAGCATGCCCTCCCTTTTAAATTCTGGAATTCTCAGGAATAGTACAATGTGACTACAGTCTAAGAGAAGAACTTCTGCATCACTTAACTAATTGCTACGTTTCAGAATGTCTCTGATTTATCCATTATGTCTGCACATATGGGGACACAGCCATTTGTATCCCAGTTCACTCCACAGCCTTGATGACTCCTACAAGTTTAACTTTTAATATTTTGCATTATTTTACATTTATTCAGATTTGTTATAAACAATTTTTAAATTGTTTAAAATTTAATTTAGTTTGCCTTTGTGCTCTGTATTCTTTTAATAACATGTTGTACTAGGAATGCTCACTGGGGTTTGAGAACAGGCATATGATGCTTCCAGAAGACTTCCCTCTGATGAAGACCAAACAGGCTGTTGGGAGCAAAAGTGATGGTGCCATGTTCCCGTGTCCTACTATCTTGCAAAAATATCTGTATTTTGAGTTGTGATACTTCTATGTTAGGTATTTTGGTGTGGCATTTGTTTTCAGTTTTTTTAATATGAGGAGTGAGCTGCAGCACCTTTGTAAGCTGTGTCTAGATGCATGCTGCAGGATAAGCTGAAATTTTTAAAATATACATGTACTGATTGCCAAACTTCTGTGAGTTCTTTTGTGCCTATGAAGATCACAGGTAAAGACTATCTGGTGAAACCTACCCAGAAGCTCAGGAACCTGGTAGTTTGAGGAGCCCTAATTCCAAATTTGCTTGTTTGTATTTAGCTATAAATGTAGTACATAGGATTGTATTTTGTTCAGGTTGCATTTTACACACAGACTATAAATGTAATTTTGCAGGTCTCATTATGAAGTTGTTCAGCTTGTAATGCCAAATGACTGAAATTTTACAAGTGCTGTGGATTCAGTTTGCTTTTCCATATTTTGCCTGCTGTATCTCTATTTTGGTACAGCCTTTATAACTTTTATTTTATCCTCTAGTTTGCATGGGTTTTCATATTTAATGTAAGTCATACAAAGAAAATATTGGTTATTGAATTAGTCACTTGCTGTGTTATTTTCAGAGACAATTGTCAGTATCAGTATTTCTTCGGTACTGAAGTCACTTAGAACTTCCTACAAAGGGGTGTGGGTTTGGGGTTTTTTTTTGTGTGGTATTTTTATTTTAAGTATGTTTTGGAGGGGAAGACTATAACAAATGTTTGTTTTTTTCTTGAAACAATTCCATAAAATTGGTCTCTTAACTTCTTCTGAAACCTGTTTTGTTTTCTTTGTTGTCTCTTGAAAAGGCTCTTAATGAAGAGGAGGAGGAAGCATCATCAGAAGATAGACACCGTAACATTTTGGGTTTCAAATCCAGCATCAGTTCTGACAGGTCAGTACAAGTGCATCCATTCAGGTTTCCACCTGCCTGACACTGGAAACAGGTGGAGTTAAAAGGGTGTTGAATGGGTATAGTTAAATTAGTTATTCTGTTTCCCTTTGTCCTCCTTTTGTGATCTCAGAATTCCAGGGAAAGGCCTTGTTGTGGCATTGAGACTGGGAATGAAAGTGAGCAGGGAACCCCCCTGAGCAATTGCAGATAATTTTAGGAGCTCTGTCAAGACAGATAATGTGGAATCATGCCAGTGTCCTGTTACAATTCACTGTTATTCTTGTTTTGAATGTAGGCTACTTCGGTTGTTGAGAGAAAAAAATTCCTTGGTGAATTCTCAGTTGTGGGTTGAAAAGGATACGAGAAAGAGCCCCTTATCACAGGAATCAAATGTGCCTGGGACTCCAACTACTGTTTCTCCTTCATTGGATCAGTCAGGTGGGATTTGTGAAATCACAGCAAGGTTGTCGGGCTGTTCATAGATCCTGTCTGGAGTTCCTTTCCTCGGTGGGGGTGAGAGACAGAAATGTATGCTAATTTGGCTCAGGTGTATTTCCAGACTAAAAAAATAGCTCTCATCCTAAAATTACTCTAGAACATATTACTATTAAGAACATGCCTGAAATATTTCTCGTGCTTTTTTTTGTTTGTTTGTTTGTTTTGTGTTTAAATCAGCCCTCAATGCTACTGGTGTAATCAAGAGAACCCATTCACGACTTCAGAATGGAGATGAAGAGTCTGTAAACTCCAGTGATCCTGTGAGACAAGTGCTGTACCCAAACTCAAGGATACAAAAACATATTGCAGCAAAGAGTTTAGTACTTTTAAAAATAAAATACCCTTTGTCCAATGTCCTTAATATTGTAAGAAAATGTGGGTTGGGAGGGACTTTGGAAGTCATTGCAGAGCTAATACCAAAGTGTGATGAGGGGGTCTTTGAGTCCTGAGCATATCTAGGGCTAGATATTCCACAGCTCCTTGTTTAGTGTAATTCCCCTGTGTTCTGCACGTTCACTGGCAAAGCCAAGTCCATAGGAATCTGGGAGCCATAGAAATGGCCCTTTGCTGCTTCCTAATTCCTTGTGTTCATGGAGTTCTCTCCTGAGCAGGACTTTTCTAGTTCTGATCCAGCTTTGTGTTCTATGCTGCACAGAGTAAGGATGCATTTCAGTCCCCATATCCTACACGTTTTTTATGAGGGGGCTGACGTCAGTTACAAGCTGTAACATGAAAGGAGAGTTGCCTACTGAGTATGAGAAAGCAGCTGATGTTTTTCTTTAGCGAACTATTTCCATGCATTTAACTGGAAAGGAGAAAATTACAAACAGGTGTATCCAAGATAAAAGCGCCAAACAGTTGTGCTTGAGAGGTACTACTGTGGCAGAAAAAAATGTGGATTTTGAGGATCTGAGAATAGCTGGAATGACTGGGGGACATTTTTTGATGGTCTATTTCGTCTTATGGCAAGAGAGAGCATTTCCTTTGATTTACTTCCATAAATAATGCAATTTCACTGGTACTGCGAAGATCTCTATACAAGTTGAAATTCCAATGAAATTCCCTTTTTTTTTTTCCCTTCCCCTTCAGTGAAAAGAAAGCAAGCTGCACAGAACTCTGCAGGACAGAAGAGAGGTGATTCTCCAGGTAATTTAATCCAGACTGACCTTCAGAGGGACAACAAACCCAGCCTAGATGTTCTCAACCACATGATCCAGGAAGTGGAGCATGAACTGGAGGAATATGAGCGATGTACAGGTCGTGAGGTCCAAAAAAAAGAGAGAAGTGAAGGCCTGTCTGGGTTTACTCTGTCACTGGTGAACGCTGTCTGTCGTTTGATGCGCTACCTCAAAGAGGTGAGAGACTTAGAACTGCTTCTGAAGAGTGAATGAAGAAGGGTGTAAAGTCATTTTACAGATGTGAACTTTGGTCTTTTCTGGCTTCCAGTCATTTTACATTGAACTCAGCTTTTCTTATTGCTAGGTTTGCATGCAATTAGGAGTTAAAACTTTTGGATTGTCGGGAACTGGGTTGTAAGAAATTGGTACCCCTAGTGAAAATGGAGGAGTTGACTACAGTGAAAGTCTCTCAGTGTCTAAGAGCAGAAAATACCAATTGAAATAATTTAAAATTCATTATTTACATATACTTAGAGTTGTGGAAGGGTGATAACTACAGCATTGTTTACAAATTAATTTTCTTCCTTTGCCTCCCAAAGGTGATGCTGTTGTCACCAGAGCAGTGGACCCAAATCCCCTATTTTCCTTGAGGGATCCCTTAGTCCTCTTTTACTATCCATAACAGAAACTTTACCTTAAGCAAGAATGATCCGAAGTGCTCGCTGTTACAGTATACAGCTGGGAATTAATGGAATTCCATAAAGAAGACCACCTTCTTTAAAAAAGAAAAGGGAAAAAAAAGTGTGTTCTAATTCATCTGTATCCCAGAACTATCAAGAGGCAGCAGTGCCTCACAGATTCATTTGGTCTGTGTGACATTTTAAACCAGATTATGACAGTTCCTGCACTCTTAATAGGTGCAGCAGAGTATATTATCTAAATGCTAATGGTCTATTTCATAGCAAAGGTAATAGATTTCTAACGAATGTGGAACTGTCTTATACCTTTTCAGAGTGTGTAACAATTGAAAGGGGGAAATCCATCTTGTTTCAAAAATCTATTTTTTTCTTGACGAATGTATAATAACTTTATCCTTGTATTACTCTGTTATTTAATCTGTGTGGAGGAATTTACTTTGATTAAGTCCTGGAAGCAAATAGTAAATAATCAATCCAAGAGTGAAAAGCAACTGCCATCAGAAGATGGACTTCAGCTGAGAAAGTCTTTTGTTTTAAAACAAGTTAATAATGCTTGGTCTTTGTTAAAATTGTAATACCAAAGCAGGGAATTAAATTTGGTTCTTTTGCAGTTACAAGGAACGATCTTAAAATTTCAGTAGAATGTCTTCTGTTTATAGGAATACATCAATTTAATAGCATCCAATTTGTGTTGTAAATGTAATTGCAGTTATAATCCTGTTCAGATCATCTTTAATTTTTCTGCAGAAATTAGTTATTCCTGAGCCTCAGATTTCTTTAAAAGCTACTCCCATAATTTTTCTTGTGCTACTATTCCATCCTTCTGGAACTTGATTATTGCTTGCAGAATTGTCTTAAATAGCAATATGAAGAAGTCACTCAAGCTGCATAGTGTGGTTAATTGTATTCAGGCTTGCTTGAGATAGATACTGCATTCATAATCTAAAGTGACTTTTCTCCTTTTCAGGGAGGTTTAATTACAATTAGATTTTGAGAATTTGCTGGGAAAAAGCCCAGCTTGTCTTGAGTGTTTCATAAAACCTGGTCCCTGTGATGCCAGACATAAATCAAGCGCTTGTGTGCACCATCTGTCTTGCCTAGCTAGCAGAGTTAGCAGAATTCCAATGCCTGAATTATAACTGGCAGTGCTTTTTGAGAAAATTACTTTGCAGGGGATATTTAGAAAGCCCCTGGTTTAGCCCCCTAAACAGTCAGTTAGACAGTCAGCCTTCATGATGTTTCAAAGCTTATAGAGAGATACCCTTGCTCTTCCAGTTTTGCTGCAGAAAATCAGAAGGACTGCAATGAAGGATGTTGCCTAATTTATTCTCAAAATTGTATCTAAAAAGTAGGAAGAGAAACTTGAATTCAGGAATCTTCCATGAAAGTGTTTTTATTAAGTAATTAACAAGCCAACACCTATAAGAAGGAAATAGTGAATACAGAAGTGGCTAGAGAAAAGGAGGAAAAGAAACTTCTGAAATGTTGGCAAAACCATATGAAATTCTTAAAGGGAAATGGATAAATCTGACTTGGTTTCTAAACTAATTTTTGAATCACCTGCCAGGTGTTGGAGTTAATCATTCCCTCCCCACCCCCATTCTTCTAAGAGAGCTGTTTCTTTGCCAGAGCCATATGACAAAAAGAGTTATGGGCATATTCCCTGAATCTGTGCTGCTCTCTTCTCCCTATCTGCTGCATGTTTTGATGCAGTGTTAAAGCTCAAGTGATTAGAGCCACACATGGCAGTGGGCTGGGATGAAAGTAATTCTTTCAGGGTGTACCAGACCTAAATCCTACCTGGGGATAGGAATGGATGTTAACCCTGATGTTTTCCCTGTGCATAAATGTAAGACAGACCTGCCTGGAAGCTTCTCCTCCAAGACTAGGTTAGTGCTGTGTAGGATTAGTAGATACAGTAGCTTATCCAGATGATCTAAGGCATCAGAAGCTTCATCACTGCTACCAGGGTAGAAGTGTTTCTTTTGTGCTGTCTTTGATTTCTGAAGAGAGGACCAGCTACAGGTTTATTATTCATTTTTTGAGCCAGTATGCATCACTTGGATCAATAAAAAAAGCCCTGTTCTCTCTAGCTGGAAGGGAAACAGAAAATGTATGGTTTGCCACTCATATACTTAAGGGAGGTGTGTCTGCCTATCTTTGTATCTGGTGGCAGTATCTGTGGGTTAGTCTCAAAAATACTCATTTATTCATTCATTTCATGTGGATGCAGAGCTGTTTGGTCATCATACTTTTGAAACCCTCCAGAACTTTTTTTCTCTGATGGAAAACGTTAGAAAGCAATGTTCTCCTTTACTTAGTCAACTTTGTCTTCATTAATGATTTAGGGAAACTAAACTAAAGATTGGGCACAAGTAGCAGGGGATACTGACAAGCATCAGCACACCTGGAATTATTTGATTCCTGCATGAAGGTTCAGTGACTTAAGAAGCTGTGTCTGTACAGAGAGAAAATGCTTTTAGTTATATCTTGTAAAAGCTGTAAAGGCAGAAGAACAAGGATGTCTAGGATTCCCTACAGTGTCCTGGAGGAACAAAGACAAAACAGTTGACAGTTCTCAAGCCCCAAATTAATTTTTTGTTGTGAAAGTAATGAAGTTTAGCATTAGTGGGAAGAGCTATATGATAACATCATAATGACTCATTCTTGTTTTCAAGTATAAGTCTGTATTGGTTTACAGTAAGTTTCCAATTTTTTTCTCCTTCTCTAGACTGAAATGCAGCTGCATGAGAAAGAGATGATGATGTGGCAGCAGGAGGAGATGTTGAATGAACACAGAGAACTGATTGATGCTCTGACTGCTGAAGTTCTTCAAGTAAGGGAAGAAAACATTACTGTGCAGGTACTGAGTCCCTCCCTTGCTTCTTACCCATCAGGAGTATGTGTTAGAATTAGGAGTTCTGTTGCACATATGGGCTGAGATGAATTGTCTCATGTTCTGGAGATTTTACCAGCAAACAGAGAGAAAGCGATAAAATTGAATGAGGAGCCTGAGAATTACAGTAGCAGGTGTGGGTATGAAATGTTTGGAAAGTTGTTTGTTTGTCTTTATTTATATTTAAAGCCTGAGAAAGTGCTGGTTCTGTGAAACTGAGCTTTTCTTTATTTATCTAAAAGTTTAGACATCTTCCTTCACAATTCTATACTGTTAACACTACTGGAGCAACCAGTAGGTGTAATACTACATTTTCCTTTTTTAGTTTGCAGTGGAGGTAGGATCAATGGCTGCACTTGGGAATGGTGCAATTAAGAAACCTTAGAGAGGAAGTGATGTCATGAGTAAGAAAAGCCAAAACAAATTATTTATAAACGAGAAACATGGAGACAATAATACTTAATCATCACTGGAATCCTGCAGAATCATGCAAAAATATTAAGAGGCCAAGTTTCTTCTCAGGACTGCTTGTAGTATATAATTTCTAATTTATGTCAGTAGAACACAAATTTCTGTAATTGTGTGTATGGGGTTTTTTTCCTCCTTTAGAAGAAGCTTCAGCAATACATGTCAGTAACAGATCAAAAGCTGATGTATCTCACACAAGCATTGAAAGGCCTCCCTTTGGTAGAACCTGAAAAAGAACAAAGTTCAAAACATTATGGCATTGCAAGCAGAGGCCCAGCAAACAGCCAAGGTGCGTACAATGAATGTGTGAAGGATGAAGGAGGAGTTGTCTGTTTATCCCTGTAGTGGAAAATCTGGTATTTAACAGATATCTGCTCGCACGAGTACCTCTTGCATCAGTGTGAATGTCACTTCTGCAAATTCACAGGCCATAGGGTCTGCTGTGAGCACCAGCAGAGGAGGAGAGTAGCTTTCCCCCATTAAGATGGCTTCCAAAGTCAGTTTTATTCTGAGGGTCCTAAAAAACCCCAGAAACCCAAAGAAATCAAACCCAGTAGAATCAGGATCTCAGCTTCCTGTTGCTGAGCAGCCCGGCAGTCAGATTAGTCCTTCCGTAGGACACTGGAGGTCGCTGCTGTCCCGAACAGCAGCAGCTGAGGCCCCAAACCAACCTGAGAGGTCTGTCACTTGGTGTTCGTGATTGTGTGAGAGGGGAGTGACCAGCTGAGTGATGTGGGACATGGAGGCAGAGCCAGTAACTGGTGACCAGACTATCCGAACATGATTCACCCTGGACTATTAACCAGCTTTCACCACTGAGTTTTTTCTCCCAGCTGTCTTTACTGGTCAGTTGTTTAGATGCATTGCTTTTGCTCCCAAGGTCAGTGAACTTCTTGTAAATCCTGAGATTTCTCCGAGTTACTTGTATTCCATAGTTAAGTGTTGGTTTTATGAATCTTTCTGTAGCTAAAAGCTTTCTTCCTGGAAGAATTTTCTTCTTGGGAAGAAGCCACACAGAAAATCCTTTTTCTGTGCTTTACCCAGGCCTAGTAAAAGCAAGCAAAAAGAAATCAACCCCCAAAGTATAAAATCCAAACAGTCAAAAAAGCACCCCTCAAAAAGACCCCAACCCAACACCCAAACCTTCACATTCAGCAATTCTGCAGGACTAAAGTTTTCCAATCTTCTTTCCTACTGTCCTTATTTAAATAGAGAAGAATTAACTACATTTTTTTTAATTGAAGAGATGTTTCATTTGAATTAAATAAGATCAGCAGAGCTCAAAAAAGCTTTGAATTGTTTTCTGCCACATCGTTGCCATCAAATTTATAATATGGGACACTAAGACAAGTGCATAAGTCTGATTTTTCTTAAGAGAGCATTACCAAATGCAACTCAAATACGTGTTCAAGTCATGTTCCTATAAGTCTTGTGCATGAGCTACGAACAGATCTCATACTACTGTCCTGAAATTGTGAGGCTACATGTAAGAGTTCTTTTTGATCTTATGACCAGTAAAGAATTATAATTTGCTTGAGTGAAAGAATTCTATACCTGGGTATCAGAAGACAGGTAGGAGTGTGTGTGTGGAACATACTCTAGTCTCTCTTTTCAGATATAAGCGTAAGAGTTGTTATTGATATTTTTTCTACATTGCTGTTTCACTATAAGTATTTTTGTTCTTTTGTTTATTTTGTTTTGTTCATTTGTTTAACTTTTATCCCTGGTTTGTCTTTTTCTTTAGAAAAACCTGATTTGACCTACTCTGAGCCCAGGACTGATGCAGGCAATAGGGAAAATGTGCTGAAATTTCCACAGGAAGAACTTCCTTTCACGTTTCACCCAGGGCCAGGTACCTCAAATGATATGAGACCTGGTAGAAGTTTTCCAGCTCGCATCTTCCAGCCAGCTGTGCTGTTGTCACCACCACAGCAAAAGAGCAGTCAGGAATTGTCTTTCCTCCAGAATGGTGAGATCTCTCTGACTACAGGAGACTTAGGAGTCTGTGTTGTGTGTTGCTGTTTCAATTTCACACTCTATTTGAAGATGTATTTTCCATGGAAAATTTTTAGGCTGTATGCCTAGACATAATGGCCCTATAGTTGGAGTATCCTGCTGCTGCACCCAGATACTCATTTCCTTTGTTACTATGCCTGTTGCTAGACAGCCTTTACACTTCCTGTTTTCCATCTCCTGGCAGCAGTCCTGTCAGTGGTACTGCAGACTAACATTTTCATTCTGTACTCAATTTGATTATCATATCTGTGTGATTGCTGAAGCTCTTTGTCAATGACCTACAGCACATCATTTCAGATTTCCATCTGCTGATGGTGTAATCCAGCCTCCATCACCTTTAATGGTGGGACCACTGTAGCCTGGAACTTCTCTGTTTCTGCAATGCATGTTGCAGACACACCAGGATATCTGTAGGCTGTGTGCTCCTGCTTTGAGCCAGTCTTCCCAGCAAAGGGGTGTTTGGAAGCTGTGGGATCCAGGTTCCCACTGGGTTTCATTTAATACGTAGGAAATGGTTGAGGAAATTTTGGGTGAAATTATGTGGTGCCAGGTAACCAGGTAGTTCAGTCTTGTTTTAGTGTCCGTAGGCTTTACGAGTTTTTTGGATCGGTAATTCAATTCTGGTTCATAGGAGGAAGAAAGCTCATCAGGGTGATTAGGGAAAGTGTTTCTCATTTATCCTTACTGAAGTGAGCAGAAGGAAGCACTGTGATTCTAAAACTGAGCTGTTTCCTGCTGAAATTGTCACTTTAAGTGCACGAATCCCACTGGACATGCCAGGGCCCTGGATAACACCCTTGTTGAGAGGCAGATAATTATATCTATGGCCAAATTGATGGTTGCTGACAAGAAGAAGGGTACAGGAGTAGGTTTTGGGGTTTTCCTCATTTTTCCTCCCTTTCAGGTATGTTGTCTGTAAGCCTTTTCCAAGTCAGAAAAATAGTCAAAAGCCCTTCTAATTTTTAAGGAGTTGGCTGGGCAATTGGAAGTTTATATTTAATTCAGCCACTTGGTGGGCTGCTGTGCTGTGAAAGAGGTACATAAACAATCTGGAGGAAATGAACTAAAGGTCTTCCTCTACCAAGACCAATGTCTGGTTTCAGTCCCATTGATAACTGTCAGGTATCTTCCATCATTTGAAACAACAATGCAGAACTGTATTCCAAGATTTCTCTAAAATATATTGTTACTCTCTTAAGACTGATGCTAAATGGCTCAATAAATGTTAAACTTAATGAATGTTTCTTTATGATCAAAGATTCATAAAACACACTTGAGTGTAGATTTTTAAATGTTCATCTCTGCTCAAGAGGCAAAAGCTAAAGCTTGTGAAGGAATGGGCTATTTGATTTATGAAGCATAGAAAATCTGGTTTTGGTCACAAAAGTCAAGTTGGACTTAGCATGTAGCAGCAGACAGTGCTGTAACTGTAGTTATGTCTCTGTGGTGTGTTATCTCTATGCTGATGACAACCACAAAAAACACCTGACTACTTTTGTTGGCCACAGCGCTTCCTCTTTAGGGGCTAAGTAGTTAGTTTATTATCATGCCAAAAGTCTTGTATTTGTTTGTTTTAGTATCCTAATAGTTTTGTTAATAACCCAATATAAGTTTGGTAAGGTATTTGAATTTTGGAAAATGGAGGGCTAAGTAAGAAGTAGTATTTGATCTGTCAGCCAAGAAATTCAAAACACTTTATCTTCTTAATGACTTCTCTGTCAATCTCTAGTTAAATCACTTAAATGTTAGACTGTTTGCAATAGGAAATACTCACCTGGTGAGTTCTAACAGCAGGATATTGCATGGAGTGGTTTTGATCAGTACCATAACACCATTCAGGCCAGATGTTACAATTTAAATTCCTGCTTGATTATTAGTAACCTGATGCCGTAAAGTTACTGTTCGTCTCCTCAGTGAGGATCACATGTCACTGTCCTCACTGTTCCTTTATTTTGTGTTTGTAGTGTTTGCAGCCATTTCCCAGCCTGCTGAAAGAGAGCCATGCAGGGAAAGGAGCTTACCTTCCTCCCTGAGGACACAGAGCACAACTGAGGAAAACTGCCCCATCCCTCAAAGGAAACCAATTCCTCCTGCAGACAAAGACTTGGAGGGTTCCCATGAGAAAATCAATCTGTCCTGCCCTAGTAACGCTGGAAAAAACAGCACAGCTGAAGAGTTCCTTCAGAATGGTGATCTGCTGGGACAGATAGATGAGCTCACGCGGCAGAATGCTCTAATTAAAGCTCAACTGAGCAAATTCAGAGGTGTCCCTGGAGACAAAAGTGATTGTCTACATCAGCCAGACCTGACACAAAATGCAGATCCTAGTCCAGACTCTTCGCAAGGACAGGTCAGAATTTAAGAGGAAGAAGAAGGCCCAGTCTCCTTTTTGCTGATCTGCTTTCCCATAGTGTACTGGTGCTTTTTAGTCTTTCATGTTGTCAGTTACTATTTGTTTGCTTGGAGACTTGTGATTTTTTTTTTTCAATTGTTGTTTTAAGTAGATCAGCTTCTCATATTGGGCCTATGTTGTTCATGGGTTTTGAAGAATGTGCAGCACATTTATGCTGCAAAAAGAGGTGGTGTTTCAATGTGATCCAAGCTCTTGTAGTTTAGATATTACTAGCAGTGAAAGCACTGACTGCACCAATCCACAGCTTCTTGTCAAGCTTGTAAAATGCATATTTTAAAGCCATGTCATCATCTCTTCTGCTACTCTGATCCAGAAACAGATGAGATTCAAGTTAGTGCAAGTACATCTTTTGCAAGTGTTTGGTCATAGTGTATGTGCTTGTTGGGTCTGTCTTGTTAGTCCTCTTCTGTGAAAATCCCAAAGATTTTGGGAAAGAGACCTTGAAGACTTCAGTTTAAATAGAAAAAAAAAAGAACCTGCAATTAAGCAGTTACTCTGTAGGAACCCAGTGAGTGAAGTTAACATCACAAAAACATCCCTGTCCTAGCTGTTGTGTTTTGTTCTATCACAGTGGCTGATTGACTGTTAAATGAAGGATTCTGAAGCTTTTTAATTTCTTCATTTAAATGTAGGCTGAGAGTGTTGCAATTTTCCACATTGGGTTTCTTGTGTAATATTTAGTAATATGGTTATACAAGTTGATGCAAACTGTTAGTAAGGATTGTTTTTGTGGAAGCAGTTAATGAGAGGGCGGGGAAGAGATCAAAGCCATCAAAACCTGGCTTAAAGATGAGTTCCAGGACACTTCTGCTAGAAACCCACTTTTGCTTCCTCACACCTTCCTGAATATGAGTCTCTCTGATTAAGTTTATTCTTAGTTGTAGTTAATTGCTGGGTGTTTATTGGTTTTGGTTTGGTGGTTTGTTTGATTTGGGCTTTTTTGTCGTGTTTTTTGTTTGTTTTTTTGTGTGTTTTTGTTTTGGGATTTTGGGGGTTTTTAGGTTTAATATTTTTTGTTTATTTATTTTGTTGTTGGTTTGGGGGGTGGGGATTTTATTCGTCATCATATTATATGGACAACAGCTGTATTTTTCCTACTTGAGGGAAGAGTAGTATAAAATATTATAATGCTTAATCAGTTGAGGACTTAGATACAGGACAGTAAAAGGGCCAAAATCAGATTTTTCACAGAAGTGCTATGTAATTATATTCACTTTCAGTTTGAAAACTAAATGCATGGAGTACTTGAAAAATATTGTATGCCCTCCTTGAGGGTGAAAGTTGTAAATTTTTCATTGGAAGTAATTATCCTATTATCCAAGTAGAGTCACCTCATGGTATCAAGGAGTTTGGAGGAAAGAATAGCAGAGCTGAATCGCCAAAGTACAGAAGCACGGGATAAACTGTTGCAGTTGATAGACCAGCAGAAATCAGCTGCTGCTGACATGGTCCCTCCAGTGCTGTCTTCTGTTCCAGCCCCATCCCTGAGTTACACTGGTAAGTACCCAGCTTCAGGAGAAACAAAAACTAGTAAGATGGTGTTTTTCTCCTTTGGAGAGTCCTTATCTTACTGGATCAGTGTTTGTGGTTGGCAGTATGCTTGCTGTTAATGACTGTGTGGTACAAACACTTCTTACTTCAGAGAGCTAAAAATAGATCAGCTGAACCTCTGCTAAAGTTATCTTCTTAGTAATTAGTCTGCTGCAAGTACTGCTCTTCATGTTAAACCTATTCTTCTTGTCTGAAGAACAGGTGCTACATTTGGACATCAGTAGAAACTTCTTCACAGAAAGGGTTGTCAGGTGTTGGAATGGACTGCACAGGGAGGTGGTGGAGTCACCATCCCTGGAGGTGCTTAAGGAAAGACTGGATGTGGCACACAGTGCCTTGGTCTGTTTGACCAGGTGGTGTTCAGAGGCTGGAGTCGATGATCTCAGATCTGTCTTTTTCAACTTAATCAATTCTGTGATAGTGTCTGGTGGGCAGCACTGGGCCTTTTAATCACTTCCTCTGTCGTGCAGAATCTTGGGTGAAAAAGACTAAACTATTTACATCAGGCTTCTAAAACTCATGGCAGAGTGGTCATCCTATTCTCAATAACATTGTAGTTTTTGTCTTATGGGTACTCCTTCCATCAGACTCTCTTGCTCATACACTGCCTGTGCTAATAGAAAGAAATAACTGGAGCTTCCAGTCATGTAAAGAGGTAAATTAGCTGAGGGAATATACTTGCTGGTTCAAGATTCATAGATTAGCTAGCGTATGTAACTACAAAAAATTACTTTGCAGGAGGTCAGGGCTGCATTATCTTTTCATGGAGTCATTGTCATTACAAGCAGAACTCTGTGTGACCACATACATATGCTCTGTCTGGGACACGTCCTTTCCCCTTGTGAAACCACAGAGGATGTATAAAGGGGGAAGGACTTGGAGAGAGGAAAGAGTGGGAGGAGGAGGGGAGCAGTGTGTGGGCATTTGCATGCAGGTGCCTATCTATACACTAGTGGATTGGGTTATAACACTTTGAATGTTTATTGTAATGTAAATTCAACATGGTAAGTAAAACCTGAAAGGAACAGAGGTTTGAGAGATCAGAAATCTCTGAGCCTCCAATTGCCAAAAAACACAGAAATTTAACTGTGGAAGAATCATTCTATATATGTGAGCATTCTCTCTAGTTGCTCTGAGTCTCTGCTTTCATTGTCAGTCATTTTCAGAAAGCTGGGTGTGAGGTTGATGTTTAACTTGATGTTTTATTTCTGGTCTGCATATCTGTGCAATTGGGAAGAGGTTGTGATGCCTCTGAAAAATATGGTGAAATAAGATGAATGTTGTGCAATATTGCTGCATTCTCATTGGAATCAAGCAATTGTTTATTGCCTAGAAAATGCAAGGAGGACAGTTGAAGTGCCTGTTCCTGGGGCAGTGCCTGTGGACAGCTCCAAGGATGGCAGTGTTCCCCATGCCAGTATGACCAGTATAAGAAGGTAAAAGTTCTCCCTTTACTATTTCATTTCTGTAGTATCTTAATTACCCAGGCAGCAGAAATTGAACACAGTGGAGAAATTGCCATGTGTTTTTGTGTTTTTTTTGGCTTTGTGGATTTTCCCTTACTTTCTCACATTAAACTCTGCAAGTGGGACAAAGGTCTAATAGCTTTTTCACAACTTCCTTTGTATTTAAAATATTTGCAATCTGACACAAGACAGATGACATGTTGTAGACTGCTGATGAGGGGTTCTAAGTGAGGAGCAGAGATAATATTCTAGTAATCGCTTCCATTTTTCACTTCTTCAAGCTTATTTTGAATATTTCCAGGTCTGTAGGAGACTCTGGCAAACCTTGTTCACCTTTAAGTGCCACATCAGAAAGTGCCAAATTAACTTCTGTCAGCCAAAGACCAAAGGTGAGACTGAAAAATCTTCAGCCAGAAAATTTTAATATGTTGTCATAAAAAGGAGGAGAGCTCTGTCCTGTTTTAAATATCCCAAGGCTATTATTGATCAATTCATGGCAGGCTGGATTACAGACAATTGGTAAGAAGACACCTGAGAACTAGTGACTTTCTTTATTTTCTGCCACAGAGTTGTTTGTAAGTTACACTTTTCTGCTGTGGTATCTTTGTGTGTTAGAACTGGAAACCTTTGGAAGTCTTTCCCTGGTGGCTTCAGAGAATCTCAAATCAACATTATGATCTACTGGTAGAGCCACAGTTAAGAGGCAAGCAAGCTCTTACCTAGCTGCTGCACAAGTCAGTTGCTGAAGGATGAATAAATCCAAATGTAAAGAGAGAGCCCCAGTCTAGATTTCTGACTCCTGATGTGCAAAGAAAAGGATAGCCTGCAGTGAGATGCTTTCATAGGGAACTCTGCAGTGGTACAGACTGATAAATCAGTCATAAGAGCTGTTTTTAGGCGTGAAAGCAACCATGAGGACATATTAATATCCTGTGTCCTGGTGTCCAAAATAACATAAATAAGGACTGATAAAGAGAAAAAAGTTAAGGTCCAGGATTTCCTATCCTGACAGCAAACTACACATCCCTAGAAGGTAAATTTGAAATTATTAAGGTAGATGTAGCTTGAAGTAGGTGGTGTGACTCCCTCCATGGTGTCAAAGGCAGACAACAATCCTAACACAAATCTATGGGAAATTTACTGAATATGAATCTCAACTGGTTTCTTCTTTTACAGGCAGAAAAGCAAAAAGAAGAAGGATGGTTTGCATTGTCAATGCATGTTATGTAAAGGAAGCTGAGTTCAAGTCCTGTATTTTTAAAATATTTTTTAATGAACTACAAATAAATCACAATCTCTCTCTACAGATGAAGTGTTTTCATATCAGTGCCATTAGTATGGAAGGGTCCATGTGCTTATTGTATTTGTGCCCTACAGAGCACTCCAGGAAGCCCTGGGAATGAGTTTCTGAGCTGGACACACTGCTGTGACCTTACACCTTTTCACCAAAAAAATCTTTCATGAGGTTGTAAACTCAGGCTGCTGGAGCTTTACAAGTGAGCACCTTGATATCTCCGTTAGGTACACTGAAGGCAGGAGGTTTTAGAAATTGTCTGTGAAACTTTCTGGAGTGTCGATTTGCACAAGATATGAGAATAAAATGTCAGGAAGGACTGAGATGAGGGAAGGTACCTGCATTGAAAAGGAACCTGGAGCTTAGGAAGCCAGTCTGTTTCTGGTGGATAAGGATTTTCATCAGAAAGAATTTGTTCTTTCTGTGATTTACAGTTGCTCCCAAAAGTTGTGTTTTCTGTGCAAGTAACATGTTAGAGATTGCATCTGGACTGAAGGATTGCTTTTCAAAAATCTTATTTCATATTTTTATAGTAAATATACAGTGACTATTTCAAGTTGAAATAAGAATCTTTATTTACTATGTACTAAAGTATGTGCTCTTTGATATAACAAAACTGATACAAATAATTGTGTTAAGCTGGCTTGCTCTGTGTTTATGCAATATTCTAATGACCATGGTTCTTATTTTGGTTTTATTTGACTTTTTAAAGTAGTCATTGTTTTATTAATGATTGCCTATAAAATTTAAGACTGTGAGGAAACGCTTCATTGTCTGTTCCTTATCTTGCAGTAAATCCTGCCAAAGACATTTTTGGTGGAGATCTAGCAAGTGAAAATAATTTGCAAGTCTGGGAAAGAAAATAGCTGCAAATGTCAAAACCAGACATGTTTTTTTAACTGTGAAATTTCTCCTAAATATAGTGATAGGGTGGAGCCAACCTCTGTCCTTTCAGTCAGTTCCATCTTAGGAGAATTAAGAAAATATGTTTCTCTTTTTTTTTCTGTTTTGATTTGTTTTTTGTAAAGCAAGGGTTCTTCTAAACAGATCTAGAAAACAAAAAAAAAAAAAAAAAAAAAAAAAGAATGTGGGATTCAAAAGAGGACCTGTTAAAATCTGTTCAAATCAAGGAGCTGTTCATTGATTCTTCCATGGCTTGTTTTCGAGTGTTAACTTTGGGAAATAAAGAAGGTTTATATTTCTGTATTTTGTGAAATAACAGTTAAAATTGCTTGGAAGAAATCCCTCAACTCTTGAAGAGACAGGAATGTCACAGCTGGGATGTGCAACAGCATTGACCTGTGGCATTATGACTGCATAATCATAGTGCCACTGGTCAATGCTGTTGCCTCTGCTAATGTTTGCTACAAATGCTCTGTAATTAATCTGAGAATTCCTTTTAGAATACAGGATTGGAATCAATCCTTTGAGTTGTCTATTTTCTTTATCTTGCAAGTCTTTAGGTGGGAGGGACACTTCCACTCCAGATGTCTCCAGTCACCTCCCACCACCTCCTCCACAGCCTGTGCCTTCCTGCAGTTCAGGCTGGAGTCACACAGTGTTCTGTGGCTAGAAATGAGCTGCCCTGGGATGTCATGGAAGTGTGTTTGCTGAAATGCTGAAGGCTAGTAAAACTCAAGGCAGTGTCTGAGAAACTCCTAGTGCGGGGAGTTGTTTTTTTGCCTGTTCTAGACCAAGAAACAAACTGCAGCTGTTGCCGGAATTCGACTCACCTACTCAAGCTTTGCTGCCTGATAAGCAGGTTGGCCTGTACCTGTCTGAAACAAAATGCTGACTCTCTTTAGATTGACATCTGCTCCTGCAGGGAGCTAGTCTTCCTGCACACCTGTTGCAGGCAATCAGATTTTATACTTCTTTGTACGTATATATATGCATAAAAGTATGCTAGGTCAGGCCTCATACTGACCACAAATCTCAGCTAAGTGAATTCCCTGCTCTTGCTGCCCTGCAGCAAGACCAGGTTTCTGTTCCTAGCTGTATCTCAGTGAAATACCCTACTGTAATATCCTTCTGTCTCGTGGTCCCAACAGTGAAGGGAAAGAAGAAAACCCATTCAGTTTGTCTTCTCAGCATCAGTATTAAGTGGGCACAGCACCAAGCCTGACAGAGTTCAAGATGCGATTGAACAATGCTCTCGGGTACATGGTGTGGTTCTTAGGGCTGTCCTGTGGAGGGCCAGGAGTTGGAATTCATTGATCCTTGTGGGTCCTTTCCAATTACAAGTATTCAATGATTCTGTGATCTTTTGCATGTAGAAACCTACAGCCTTTTAGAACACTTCCCTCTCTCAACTATGGTTGAAGGGAAGCCAAGAAAGATCAATAGCCTGGCATCACCAAGAACTTGCTTCCTTAGAAAAGCTTCCTTGGAAGAAATCCAGTTTGATCTTCCCTTCAGATCAAACTTCAGAAAATGTAGACAGGATTCAGGAGAGATTAAAAAGAATATATATAGCAGCAGAAAGCTGTATGTGGTGACAGGTGGCTGGAAAGCTGCAGGGAGGAGGGGAAAGCAGGAATGTCTGGTGAGAAGCCAGAGCCAGGGCAAGTCTGCACAAAGCCTGTGTCACTGGGTGGTTTGGCTGCAGCTGCTTTGGTCTTCAAAGAGCTGCTGCCAACTAAAAGGGATTAATGCCTGACCACTTCAAACTCTGTGTTTCCTGTAGCAAATCTGGAGGACAAGACAGATCCACATGTCCCTTTTGCTGCTTTCTTTCTATGTTTCAAGTGTTACCACATCTCCGTGCCCTGTCCACTTCCTGTTTGCTACATCAGGGTTAAGCTGAGCCCATGTGTGATGGTTTTGCTCCTTCCATTAGTCAGTGAGTGGCAGAGGTTTAGGCTGCCAGCTGTGTTGCTTGGCTGCCTTTTTCCTTCACCTCTCCCAGGTCACACTGCAGTGGCTGTAGTCCTGCTGGAGCACAAGTTTGATACGTGACAGCAGCAGCTCACAGGAATGTACTTTGGAGTCCAGCATGTAAATGAATGGGCTTATGTTAAATGAGGTAACTTGATATTTGGCTTTGTCTCCAAAGCTCAACACAAGCCTGAAGAGAAGAAGCTACTGGCAAATTTAAAATTTCTTCTTCATTTCCCAAAGTTAACACTCGAAAACAAGCTATGGAAGAATCAATGAACAGATCCTTGATTTGAACAGATTTTAACAGGTCCTCTTTTGAATCCCACATTCTTTTTTTTTTTTTTTGTTTTTTTTTTTTTGTTTTCTAGATCTGTTTAGAAGAACCCTTGCTTTACAAAAAACAAATCAAAACAGAAAAAAAAAGAGAAACATATTTTCTTAATTCTCCTAAGATGGAACTGACTGAAAGGACAGAGGTTGGCTCTACCCTATCACTATATTTAGGAGAAATTTCAATTTTAAGAAATTCACACACATGTGAAGGGAGATGTTTGATAGTAAAGATACTTCTTTGAAGAGTGAGTTCCCCTAGGAATGCTCTGTAGAAAATCTGTGAGAAATCCCAGGACACAAGTCCTCTTTCTCTGTCCCAAGTGGTGTTCCCCAGCAGGAGATCATTGTTGTCTTTCTGCTGTAGCTGTCACATTTCCCCACATGCCACCAGCTTGTAGAAATTTTGTCACGTGTGGCTTGGGACAATTTACTTGTGTGTGTTTGAGGCCCAGTAATGTAATGGTCAAATGGCACCTCCTTTTGAAACATCCATGGTTTTAAACTAAAACATGAGCAATTTAGGTTAGATGTTAGGAATAAATTCTTTACTCAGAGTGTGGTGAGTCTGTGGACATCAGGTTCGATGCATAAAGTGCAGGCTGGGGGTGACACCAGCCTCTGAGCCTGACAGAAATGCTCCTCTCACTAATCAAATGCCACATAATTTTAAATGCATCTTTAGCTGAATGAGGAAGAGATTCTGCCTAAATTGGGAGGTGTTTGTAAATCCTTTGTTGGATTTTCTGGATGAGGTTGATAAAAAGGGGAAGAGCTGTCAGCTGGGTAGCTGTAAAGTGTTTATGTGGAAAAAAAGTAATGGTGCATCGAGTACTCCCAGACCAAGCCTGGCAGCTCTGCCACGTTCAGGAGTCTCTTGAAACACAGTAGCTCCCAGGGCCAACAAATTCACAGCAAAACTGGACTTGCTGGTCAAGGGGAAAGAAGCCAACAGTCTGTTCCACTTGTCTTTTCTTTGTAAATTCCCCAAATAAGTAATTTTCCACACTCCTCTGGCTGCCATTAAGCTAAGCTCTGGCACTTTCACAGAAACCTGACAACTTGTCAACGAGTCATCTCGGACTCTTCTGCAGTCCTGGTCATTAATGACTTTTGTTTCATCACTTTTTCAGTTTATTTGCTTCTTGCGGCAGGATATCCAGAAACAACTCCTGAAAATTATCAGAGTAAATAGGGACAGGAAAGCATGAGGCATCCAGTTCAAAATTGAATAAGTGGATTATACCCACACCGCTCACAGAGTCTAGGAAGGAAATTATGCTTTAAAGATTTTTTGAACATGCTATAAAAAGTTTTATCAATATTCCTTCAGAAAAAATACAAACAGGAAAGCAGCTTAAAGCTTTCCCCAGAAGAGGATAATTAGGAGATACAAAAGAAATATTAGTCAGAAGTCCTTAACAAGAACGGAGAAGGAAACAAATCTTCCATATCTCAGTTTAATGATGTAGTGCTTAATGATAGGAAGTGAGAAGCAGATAAACAGGAAAAAGAGGAAGGAGCTGGCAGTGAAAGTAAACTGGGGAAAGAACAGATCACCCAGAGCAACTATTCTGGGAGGCTCTAATAGACATCATTAACAATAGGGGCAGGAAAATAAGTTTAAAGAGGACTTAATTTCAAATAAAGATTGGGTCAAATGAGAATAATGAGCCATCCATCAACTCTTGCAGCAAAAGAAAAACATTAGCTTAATTTTAATTACTTTTTCATTGCTTCATTTATGTAGCTATTCTCCTTTATTGTCCACCAGCAATATAAATTAACATATTGGTTGTTTTAATCTGTAAATTTTGCTCAGTTACAAAGCAAACTGAATAATCCAGGAGGGGAGAGGGTTGCAGTCAAGTTCCTGCAGTGTCTTGCAGACCAATGCACTTAATTGAAGATATTTGCAAAGATCCAGTTTACATGTCCATTGAGTTGCCTTCTACAATTTTGAATGTGGTGTTACAGGGCCTTCCTCTACCGACTGACAGTACCCAATAAAGCAATATTATGGGGAAATTAACCAAAGTGAATCATGAGTTTGTACTAATGCAGCTCCTGTTTTGTGGGTCACTGGGCTAGTTTTGGGGGGGCTTTTTTCTGTATTTCTGCTTTTCCTTTCTTTTGCTCACAGGGTCCCCTCACAGGGTTCCCTCAGCCCATTTCATTACGACTTCCTCTAATCATCCTGAGAGTGCTACCGCTTTGTGCTGGTAACTCATGAATACATTACTCAGCAGCAATCTGTGCTCCAACCTGATCAGTGGCAGGGCAGGTGATCAAGTAAGATCAGCTGGGCTGGATCCTCAGATTTCCTCTGCCACTGCCAGTCATGGCTTATTCCACCATCTCTCTGCAGCAATGGAAGATGCTGCTGTTCTCTAGGTAGCTCACCTTTTCTGCACAAAGGTGACATTATGACTCTTCCCCTCTTTTCTTCCCACACCCACATTTTCAGGGCCATTTTTTATTCTTTCCTCCAGTGTATTAAAAGAACTAGTCTTTCTTTGTGAAAATATTGAATATTGTTAGCAAGTCATCTTGTCTCACAATTACTGCAGCTTTTATCCTCTCTAACCTCCACAACCACTGCACTTGCTAATAGTTAATTAGAAGAAGGCTGGTGGAACATCTTTCTTCTTTTGACTTGCTCTAAGGTTGTAAACCTCATGACCTAAAACTTTGATCTTGTATTACAACATAAAAGACACAGGAATGTTTGAGTGTATCAGAAGATGATTTCTGTTAAGCCATTAAGAGTGCCATCAGAGTGGCATTAACATCTGTTACAGAGAAATATTTACTTGTGTTATATACAGATATTAAGTTTTTATCTACTGCTCTGTAAATGGACTCTCTGGTTCTAAAAACAAAAACTTGACTGAAGATCTTCCTGGTTGTTGATTTTTGACTTGGGGAACTGAAACTCCAGAAGTCTCAAATGCTCTTCACATTGTATTGGTATTCAAAAGGACCAGCAGGATGGGACAGGTAAGATACTGAACATACTGGGCAAATTAATAGAGACACTGGTAAAAAGTTCAATTATTAAGGGCTGAATGTGGTACACTAGAGTTCACTTAACAGAAAAGAGCTTTTTCAAACCAAGGAAAATTGATTTCAGTCTTTGAAGAGCTTACACATCAGACTGATAAGGCAACCGTGTAGACGCCATCCAAGTCCAAGGGGCATCATGCAGGACTTTCCAAGCCTGCCCTTTGCAGTATTCCCGGTTCCCAGGGCAGTGAATGAAGACAGCCTCCAGCCCGTCCCGGCGGGCAGGCGCAGGGAGGCCCGGCCGCCTTGCACCGTCCCAGTTAAAGTTTCACGGCTCTCGCTCAGCCGTGCGGCCGCTTCTCCAGGGATCCGGAGGGAAAACTACCGAGGCCTGGAGGCATCCAGCAGACCGGCAAAGAGGCTGCAGAGGCCAGTCAGGCGGTAAACCTGGAAGTTTTGAACTGAAGAAGTGGAAACACGATGTGCCGGCGGTGGGGTGGGAAAGGGCCGTTTCCCACACAACCGGCGGAGACTCCCCCGCAGGTGCCAGAGGAGGGGCGCAGCGGGGCCGTCCCTCCGCGCCTCCGTGAGGGGGACGAGGACAAAGGCGGCTGCCGACGCCTCTCCGGCCGCCTTCGCCGGAGGAGGAGCAGCGGGCCGGGCAGCAGCAGGGTCCCCCAGCAGCCCCCGCCCCTCGCAGCGCGGCCCCCGCGGGGCGGGGAACGACCCCGCAGTGTGGGGCGGCGCCAGGCGTGCCCGAAGGGAGCGCGGTCCGTGAGGGGCCGCCGACATGTCGGCGGCGCGCTGCCCGCAGTGCGCCCGGCCCTGCGCGTCGCCGCGGCTGCTGCCCTGCCTGCACTCGCTGTGCGAGCCCTGCCTGAGGCGGCTCGGGCCGCCGGAGGCACCGCCGGGCGCCGCCCGCCCCGTCCTGTGCCCGGTGTGCGACGCCGAGGTGTCGCTGCCGGCCGGCGGCGTGGGGCAGCTCCCCCCCGACTGCCTGGCCGGGATTCGCGCCGCGGCCGCCGCCGGGTGCGACCTCTGCGCCGACGGGGCGGCGGCCGGGCGGTGCCTGACCTGCGGCCTCCGCCTCTGCCGCTTCTGCTGCCGGGCGCACAGGTGAGGGGCGGCGGCGCGGCCCGGGCGGGGACAGCGGCACACGGCGGCTGGGGGCGGCGGGCAGGCACCCCCCGAGGGCGAGCCGGGGCGAGGACTGGCGTGTCTCCCAGCTTTTACCCACCGCTCACCACCCTGCCTGGAAGATGCCCGCAGGATGTAGTCGGGTGGGGACAAGCAAGCTGCTGGCACAGAATCAGAATATCTGGAGTTGGAAGGGACCCCCAAGGGTCATGGAGTCCAAGTTCCGGCCCAAGACAGCCCCAGGAATCACAGGCGCCTTTGCGTGTTGTTCAGACACTTCTTGAACTTCCTGGGAATGGGTCCATCCGCCGTGTTATCGGCCATTAAGTCCAAAATCAAGCCGCCCTTTGCCTGTTGTGGTGTCCACGTGCCGGTTTGCATCTCAGTTTAGTATCACTGGGCAACGGGCATGGGTATGTGCAGGTACTAGCAGGACAAGAGCCTCATATGCTGTACTGTCCCCCTTTGGAAAAGAGACACCTCCGAAGGGAAAATGGGGAAGTTAAGTTGCTTTTCTGCCTCTCTGCACCTTTAGGACCATTCGATGTGTGTATGTGTAAAGGCACCCTTAAGCAAAGTGAAAGGTATGTGGAAGTCCTGCCTAGTGTGTTTGCTACCTGTTCATGATCAGCCTTTCTGCCTCTTTGCCTGCATGATCAACACTGTGCCTGCTAGGTGTTGTACAATTATTGCAGGAAGAAGAGGTAACTGCAACAGAGCTAGGAGTTGAAGAGGAGAGAGGTGCAGTGGCCTGTAAGCCAGTCAGAGGACGGTGAGAACTATGGAAGAGAAGTGATGTAAAGCCTGTGTGGCCTTCTGAAACAAGGAGGTGACAGGCAAGGTCAGAAAAACACCCATCAGCACAACCCAGGGAATCCTCGGTCTGGGTTAAGCAACTCAGCCTATTCCCTCCACGTTTGCTGATCTTTTCTGCTTGATTAGCAAATTCTTTCCCCAGAAGGAACAGAGACATTCTCCTCCCTGCCCTGCCCCCCTGCGCATACTGGTGCCTGAGGGGAAAATGGTTCAGGCTCTTAGTTACCTTTCCATTCTGGGTATAATTTTCAGCATACCATTCCGATTAGCTAATGCCCCGTGGAGCTGCTGAAGAGTGATAAGAGATCTTGAATAGCAGCTGGCTGCTCTGCCAGGGATAACTGCAGAAGGGAGAAAACAGCAGAAAATTTGTCCCTGTGACCCACTTCCTGTAATATTTACTTGCTATAATTTTTTCATCCCACTGGCATCTACAGACTCTCTCTTGATTTAGTTGATGTCAGAGCAGAAAAAGAGCTAAGGAAAACCATTTGGAAATGATTTTCTGGTGTGTAGGGAAGGCTTCTATGGTTCTGAGTGACACAGTTGTGCTCCTTGGAACAAATGAGAGAGATCTTAGGCTGAAGTCATGCAACGCTGGAAGGCTTGGAAATCCTTGGAAAAAGGTGGTGGATCCAAGGGAGGTTAGTGGAAAGCAAAAGGAGTAGCATAAGAGCCTATGGTGAAGTAGCTTTGTGTTACCAGAGCAACTCTGCAGAGCTTGGTCCTTGGAGTACGTCTTTGCTTATGTCTTGGAGCTCCCATTGCAACTGCCACAAGTTATTAGTGCAGGAGACAAGTAAGGAGAGGGGGTTTATATGTCCTTCTCAATAACTGACTCCCAGTGTCCAAAATAGCAGAGAATGGGAATATTCTAGTGCTGCCCTGTGACATGGTAGATGTCTGGGTTATAACAGGTTCTTCACGTCCCATCCTTGGTCTCTTCTGAGCAGAATCTAAGTGGCAAGGAGAAGGAAGCCAAGTTTGACTTTTGGAATATTACATGTTTTACTGTTTGACTGTCTTCTGGCAGTGGCCTGAACTAGATTTTCTCCTAAGGGATGTTAGAGCTCACTTGCCTTGTATCTGAAATAAGTGCTGACCACGCACTCAGAGAGGCTCCAGGAGCCTGAGAGCAGCTCCTAATGAGCTCGTGCTTTGTGTGGAGCCTAGTTACCAGGAGAGCACAAGTCCTTTCAGGGAATTTCAGTGGAGATAGGAGGAAGCAGGGCACATTATGACTTGCATTCTGTTTCAAATAGGCATTTGCAAATGGTCTCAGTTTTTGTATTTTGTATCCAACATGCATAAAGTTATTGGTGTTTGCTCCTGCCTAGGAGACAGAAGAAAACGGCCTCCCATGCTGTGACAGAGCTGGAGAATAGCAAGGACTGCAGCCAGGCCGGGAAGCCTCTCCTGTGCCCCTCCCATCCCACGGAGGAGCTCCAACTGTTCTGCGAGCAGTGTGACCAGCCCGTGTGTCGGGACTGCGTTCTGGGCAGGCACCGTCAGCACCCCTGCGACTTCGCCAGCAGCGTCATCCACAGGCACGGGGACGCCCTGCGGCAGCTGCTGAAGAGCAGCCAGCAGCACATGGACGCCCTGGAGGATGTGCTGAGCCAGGTCGACGAGATGGGCAGTGCTGTTCGCACTCGTGCAGAGGCTGTGGCCGCTGAGATCTGCCAGTTTGCCCGGGGCTACGTGAAAGCTATTGAAGAGCACCGGGACCGGCTGCTGAAGCAGCTGGAGGACTTGAAGGTGCAGAAGGAAAACCTGCTGCACTTGCAGAAGGCCCAGCTGCAGCAGCTGCTGCTGGACATGAGGACAGGCGTGGAGTTCACAGAGCACTTGCTGACGAGCGGCTCAGATGTGGAGATCCTCGTCACCAAAGGGGCGGTGTCCAGCCGTCTGACAAAGCTCAACAGCGTTGCTTACAGCACCCACCCCAGTGTGGATGACAGGATCCAGTTCTCCCCCCACGAGAGGGCAGGGCAGTGTGGCGGCTATGAAGTTTTTGGGGCCATTCTCAATAGAGTGGTTGATCCAGCCAGATGTACCCTGCATGGGGAAGGTAACGGGGTGCTGTACAGCAGCTGAATGGGAGTGCACTGCTCTCTGAAGTCACCCCTCTGCTTTCTGTATCCACACGGTGTGCAGCTTTTGGCACTGTTGGCTCCCTGCTATCCAGGCATTGACCAGGGGCAGAGGTAGGGCCCCAGCAGAGGTTGCATTGCCTGCCTATAGGAGCTGTGCTGGGCAGGGAGCCAGGCAGCTTTTCTCATCCAGATGTGCAGAGCATATGGCACTGCCCTCCACAACATCACCTACCTCAGCATGGGGCTGAGGCGTGTGGAGGGCTCACTCAGGGGATGGGAATGGCACCTGCAATAGCAGGACATGATGACTAGCTGGTGTTGAAGCTGTTCTGCAGCATGAGCCCAGGCAGATCCCCTTTACTGAGTAAGTTTTTCCCATTACAGCTTCTGCTGAGATTGCTGTAGGAATATCTGGCAATACCTTGATGGTTTTATGGATATTTGCTGACTAAGAACTTGGAGCTGGGCCAGCAAAAATATAGTGTTCAGACCATCCCACAGAGCACAGCCAGCTCTGGTCAGTAATGGTCTGTGCAGAGCAAATGAGACAGACCCAGGGTTTGTTCAGTCACTTCCATGCCAAACTGTAGGTGTTGAGTCTTCTGGGGCACAGTGGGATGCTGTTCCTTCTTCCTCTGGGTTCCATGGTGCATCTTGAGGCCTTCTGGGAAGGTGCCAGCTGGGCTTAGAGTGGCAGGCAAAAAGACCCCATGGTCCATACAGATTTCTGGGCTAAACCTGCCAGACGTCTCTCAGAACCTGTGTCTTCCACTCTCTCCTGATAGCCAGTCGTATGTTGACTTTTCCCTGTGAGTGGAAGGAGCTGTACATCCCAGAAGCAAAGTCCTGGCTGTGCTCTGATGGGGGTCTCTACAAATAGGTGGGATGTGGCAGTCATGGCTTGACTTGAATCCTTTGTCGTTCTGTTTCTTTCTGGCTTGGTGTTTTTTTTCCCAGATCTCCACAGTGCCCGTCAGAACCAGCTGAGTGGCTTTACCCTGCTGTGCAAGGACGCTACAGGGGAGCGCATGGGGCGGGGAGGAGAGGCTGTGCGGGTCACCATCACTCACAAGGACAAGAGGGACTGGTGGGTATTTCACCCAAGAAATCCCTGGTCACAGCCTTTCTGCCTCCCTTATCCTGGCTTCCTGCTTGCTTAGGCAGGCGGGAGGATGTGCTGCAGCATGTGGGTCAGAATCTGTAGTGGAAAAGACACTACTCTTTTTCCCACAATGCTTCCTGCTGGTTGTGTTTGGCTGAACAGTGATTTGTATTGTCTTTGAGTGTTTTGGGCTTCTTAAAGGATTCAATTCCTTGTCAGAAGTCAGAGGGAGCTGTTGTTCCTTCTCACTCCTCCCAGCAGACACCTGGGGCTCCTGCTTTTGTCAGCACCTAATAAGTGTAAGTCATTGCAACCCCTGTATGACAGTCACAAGTCAGACAGAGAGTTCACCAACCCCACAGGCCTCTGACAGCTGATTGAAATACCTTCCTCATCTTCTGGGGAAAGAATCTGTGTTGTGGCTTTGTCCTTTTTCCTGTATAGCAAGCATTGAGTACTTTAACATGTTTGAAGGCTTTCTAGCAAAACCAGGAAAGGCTGCACCTGAGCTCCTCAGTGTTGCCACAAAGAAAATGACGAACCAGAAAAAATTTTAACTGTTTCCAGACCTCACTTGTCACTAAAAAGCAGCCAGGTGCAAAAGCAGACGTAGTTGGAGGTTAGTTCTTAAGAAAAATATCTATTGTTTTACAATAGCTGGAACCAGATGCCAGCATTAATTTGTTCCAGGAACACTCGCGATAGGATGACCTGATGAAAAAAAGGGACAGGATGCTAAAAGCTTTTGCTATGTTGACAAAGCACACAGAAGCAGTGCTGTCTGCACAGATGCTTATCAACAGAGCATCGTTGTCCAAGAATATTGTCCTAGCGTACCTTCCTTCCGTAAGTGCACCTATGATGTAGGAAGGTGCGTGCCTGAGGGGTTTCTGGATTTCTCTTGGTGGGGTAGAGGTCGCTGTGGCCACATGAGCTCAGTTTCTTGCTCTTGCCTGTATGCAGTTGCTGCATGGGTTGCTGAAAAACTGTCTGGCTTTGCTTTGAGGCACAACAGCTGCAGAAGAGCATCAAGTATCACCACACAGTTCATGGCAGGAAATTATGTAGGCAGCTGTATTGATGTGAAGTGTTGGGGGTGGAGAATACAGATTATAAACTGTCATGTCATGGGGCCCAGGAGATTAATTAGTGGGGATTAGCAAGAACACCTTCCTCTATGCAGAGCTGCCTGATAATTGTCTGTGAAAATCTTTCCATTTTCCTGTGGAGCAGGAGGTTTATTCTTGAGTAACCAGCTGAGGCTTTCTCTCCAGCACCATTCACCATGGTTCCCTGTGAAACACAATGAGCTTCACTACAAAAAAGGAGAGTTTACCAGCAGGAGCCTAGAACTCCTCAGCACTGAAGGGAAGAGCTGGGGTCAGTGCAGTTGGGACTGTGGTTAAAGTGATTCAAACCTACCCTGTTACATCCTGTCTTTTTAATGGCTTTTTCTGGAGGTAACTGCTTGCTGAAGCTGTGAATTTACCCCATTTCTGTGGGCTCTTATCTGATGGGGTAATCTGACTTGTAAATGTGCTCTGTGTCATCTTCTGCCCTTTCAGTGTGCAGGTTGCTACAAATCCTTGCAGTGCAACTGGCTTTCTGTGACTTCCTTTGTGTGGTAATTGCAGCTTCCAGTAACGGGTGTGTGAAAGCCAATCTAGGCCAAACTCTGGTTTACATTTAAAGTAATTTTCTGCCAGTCACTGACCTCTTTGATTTCTCTCCACTGTTCACAGTGCAATCAAGCCAACAGTGTGTGATAATGGTGATGGGACCTACTGTATTTCCTACAGCCCTGAGGAGCCAGGCTTGTATGCTGTTTGCGTCTGTGTGAAAGGGCAACATGTACAGGTAGCATTTCTTGTTTCTCTTGCTCTGCTTCTTCTTTATCTACTTTTCTTTTACTTCTACCAAGTAGCAGTTTAAGGCTGGGCTTAGTGATCTGTGACTGACAGGGTCACCCAGATGGTGTCTGAGAATGCAGACACATCTGACACATCTGACAACACCCACTGCAGCAGCCTCTCTGCTTGTCCTCTGCAGGGCTCTCCCTTCACTCTGGTGGTGAAGCACAAGTTCCGTGAGCACCAGGGGGTGTTTCACTGCTGCACCTTCTGCTCCAGCGGAGGCCAGAAAAGCTGCTCGCTGTGCCTGTGGTGGGACCATGCCAGGTGGGTGCTCAGCTCTCCCCACGCTGCTGGAATAAAGAGGATTTGTTGCACTAGGTCCTCCCTAGAGGATAGAGGTGTGAGGAGATACTCTCACCCAGCTCCCACCTTGGACATGCACCAGGAATGTGGTAAACTGTGTGTACCCATGTTCTGGTGTGGTGACTGCAGCAGGGAGAAATGCGGCAGGACACACGAAGGGTCTTTGTGGCACATCCCATAGACAGAGACCTGAGCCAGCTGTGCAGGAGGTGGGGCAGGGCACCTCAGCCTTTCAGCCCTTCTGAGTGAGGCTGAGCAGCTTTGCACCTACAGTGTTCCTGTTCCAGTGCTGGCATGTTGGGAGCTTGTGGGCTGTGTCACACAGTGACCAACTCTGGAGAAGGCTCACTTCATGTTTAGGACAAGTGTTCAACTCCCTTACTTATTTAATCCCAACCATCTTCCCTGTCCTTAACCTGCATGTGTCATTGTGTGTTTTGCGTGTTTTTAGGGTAGAACCGACCTCTTCCTTTTTCTGTGCTTGATCTGTATCTTTGGCCATAGCCACAAGCAGCTGGCATGGGGTTCTGGATGCCCATGTATTGCTTTATTCAACAGGCAAGGGGAAGGAAATCATCAGCATTCCCCAGCTATTGAGATGATGTATTCTTTTTTTATGGAGCCCTGGCAATTTTGGCTTTGAATGTGCTGTGTTCTCACCAGCACATTTCAGAGAAGTCCTGGGGCCAAAGCCTGTAACACACTGGGATCTTCTGGCCCACTTTGGGTTGAGCTGCTGATGCCTCTTCTCTTGCAGGTGGGTATCAAGGCTGTGGCCATGGACACAAAGGTCACCCTGGCTGCCACCACTGGTCGTGCTGTGGACAGGTGAAGGAGACCTCCGAGTGTTTGTGTGGGCCACCCAGTGACACCTCACAGAGGAGTTTGCTCAGGACAGTGGCACTCTGAGCAGCCAGGTGAGCTCCTGGGAGTCCAGGGCACTGCTGCTGGCTGCTCCAGGAGCACAAATGATCCATGAGGATCCATATGATCTATCCCTGCATAGCCTTGCTGCCAGCCAACAGCGTGATGGGTGTGAGTTGGGAGGGGGGCATGAGGGGAAAATAAAACCATGCCTTATGTTCCACCCAGGGGTGTGTATGCAAAGTTATTTTGTGCTCAAACAGGAGCGAATTCTGGGAAATTTGTACTGCTGCCTACTCTTCTGAGGACTTGTAGCTCATGGAGACATGCTCTAAGCAGAAACTCAGTCTGAGCAGTTACCTCACAGGAGGGTCAAGGTGTGTCCTATTCTTCAAGGTCAACAGCCTCTGCTGTCCTTCTTGATGAGGTTAAAGCTTCTCATTGGGGCACATTGCAAAGGATTTGTGGTCTTGCCTCCCTGTTGGATATGCACCTGGATTCCAGCCTTGGATGTGTGCACATAGCACAGTCATGCTTCTAGGAGCTGCTTTGTTTGCAGCTCCTACACTTCCTCCAGGTAAACTGTAGTCTCATAATGCCCTGCATGCAAAGTAGGGGCAAGGTGAGTTAAAGTATCTGCAGGAAGGCTCAGAAAACCTCTTGGCACTGATAGGAACAGGAATTGGAGTATCATTCACCTGCTCTGTATGTTCTCCATGGAGATGATGTGGGATACAGTTGCTGCTGGTGGTGATGGAGGAGCAAAAGGGTGCTCAGCTCACCAAGGGAACATCTGGGGGCAGTTTGTGCATCAGTAGGAATCACAGACACAAATTTGCAATTGTCTGTCCAGAACTGGAGCACAGGAGATGGAATGCAGCAAAACTCCTGGATTTGGCTTGTGCAGCCTTGGCAAGGCACTTACCAACACATAGTTGGGGAAATGGCTTCTGTGATGAAGAAGAGGCACATCCCTGGAAGGGCAATTGCCACCCTGCTGGCAGCTGCCAGCTGCTTGCCTGGTGTGCAGACCCCTTTAACACTTTCCTTTGCAAAACACGTTTGTGTCTGTTGAGGCTGGGAGCAGCACTGCCCTGAGGATAACCTTGCCAGTAGGTGTGTGTGGCTAGGGGCTCCTAATTCTGCCTGAGGAGCTGGGTACAAAGGTCCCCACCGTTGGTCACTCAGGAGAGGAATGCTCCACTGTCAACAGCAAGGACTGGGTCCTTGCTTTCTGCATTAGGACAGCTGGTTTGTAAATAGTAGAAACCTGTACTATCTCTGCTTGCTCAGCCTAAGAAGTCTCTCATCTGTTACTTGTTTCTCTTACAAAGCCAGTTTTGGAACTTCTTCCCAGCAAAGGAGATAGATATCTTTATGCAAATACTGTTTATAGCTTTCCATTAATCATCCAGAAAACTTCTCTGTCAAACAATCAGGGAAGGCTAGGTGGCTAAATCTCCACATTAGGCAGTTTAAATCTCCAAGTTGCTGAGTCTGTAATTTCAAAGTGAAAGTTTAGTTTGAGTTAACCTTTAATGGAACAAATAACTCATTCTCATCCTTGCAATGTACAGAGTCAATGCTCAGTGCAAAATGTGATGTAAACCAAAATGCCTAATTTTTTGTGTCTAATGCTTGCCCCCACCCTACTAGGTGTGTTGTTTTTCTCAGAGCCTCCATGCCGTCTTGCAGAGGGAACACATAAGGACAGCACTGCATTCTAGGCACATAATTTCTGAATAAAAACATCTTAGTCCTCTCAGACAGAGGAATGTGTTTTCTCTTTGTGTTAGGTATCCCTTACACACCCTGTCGCTGACTTTTTCCAAGAAGCTCTTTGTCAGAGTTACATCAGTGAAATTTAAACCCTTCAGGGAACTGCAACTCTCCATTTGACCTGGGCAGAGCAGTTTTTGGACAGCTTGGGTCAGGCCCTGGTATTGATTTTTTTCTTTTTGTTAGACTTGAAGGCCCAGTTGGTCCCAGGGATTAGGCAGTACTGGCCACCTACCACTGTGTGCTTCGTGTTCGTTGTGCATGAGGATGTCTTGAAGAACCATCTTGATAAAAGACATTTAATGACCTTAGTCATTTTGGGGGGGAGGGAGGGGTGCTTGGTCAGAGTGTCCTCCCATTCTTTGCCAGCAGCCTTTGTCCTCAGTCTTTATAATTGAGTACTTTGCAAATGAATTCATCCTTCTGGTCTGCTGGAGCCTGACCGTGAACCCCATCAAGCCAAGATGGGCTTCCAGTGCTCTGTTGGTAAACACCTGGATCAGGGGGGGCATTAGGAAGTGTAGTTAGTCTGCTGGGCTATATGATGTTATTTCTGTCCAGCTGGTCCTTGAGATAATAAAGGTATTTTCAAGACAGACATGAATGCAGTGCAAACAGAACTCAACTGGTAGATACTGATGTTTTGGGTTGTTTTTTCCCCAGGACAAAAGCTCTTGATAAAGTTGCCTGTTTCCAAAATTTAAGGGGAAAGAAAATGAACATGGAAAGGGACTTTGGGAGTCAAGGGAAGAGGATTTACTCCCTCAGTGGGGAAAACAATGTAGCTGGAAGAGAAACCACGAAGAACAAGAGACTATGGAAAACCTGGAAGGATGCCTGGAGCCTGAAAGACTCCGTGTAGGGTGTTTCTGGAGTCAGGGTCAGGCTAAGGTATCTCTCCTTTGAGAGGCAAAGCACATTGGTGACACAACCGTGCTTGTGCCTCTGTTTCGCAAATGCCTTTTTTGTTCCAGAAGATCTCAGGAGCAGAGCAGGTTCTGGCTCAGATGGGCTTCTTTTACCTATGGCAGAAGGTGGTTCACAGGGTTGCACTGATAGGAATGCCATGTCAGGACAGATCCACATGCAGTGTAGAGGACTTTGTGTGTTTGCAGCCCAGGGTGGCTCAGCACCTCTCTCTTTTGAGAGGTGAGGGCTTGTTCTGAGTGCTGCTGCTTCCAGCTTCCCTTCACAGGCAGGTGAGGCTGAGGACAGATACTGCCAATAAGGCAGTGTTAAGTTCTCCTTCCAATCACTGGAGTTCTCATTTGTGGTGCTTCTCAAGCACCTCTTGACATTGTTACAGATGTGGGATCATAAGGCTGGAAAGATGTCCTACGTTTTGGGTTAAGCCCCAAGAAAAGCTTTTATCTCTTTTAGCTTGCTGTTTGCCTACACCCCTGTGGAATGCTCTGTCAAAGTTGGCTGCTGGTCAGCTTGCTCCACCTCCCATCTTCTCCTTCACTGATAGCTCCTGCAGCATTCCAGTGATACTGAAATAAGTGTGAACTTCCCATAAGCAGGGGAACTCTTCTGTAGTCTACCAGCTGCTGGGCCCAGCAAAGCTGGTAGCACTTTGTCCCTGCTGTTGCTTTCTCCTCAATGAAGGTAGCTGATGTGTCCCAGGTGTTCACTAGCTCTCACAGACCATGTGGGACCAGATCCTGCTGGATTTGCTAATAAATTCAAGATTGGTAAGAGCTGGGCAGGTCCTGTAGTCACAGACCCTTGGTTTCTTTGGGAAGTATCCTGAACACCTGTCGGGGTTTTTTTGCAGTTTGAACATACAGAGTAGGTTCCAGCATGAGCTGCTCAGAAATGAATGTGCTGTTGCCCTGGAGAACACGACTTGCCCTGGTCCTGCTGGGTCTCTCTGTGCCTGAGAAGCAGACTGTTTTTCCAACATAGAAGTAACCTGGTTGTTGACTGTGCAATGGGGTGTGCTGTGGTTGACCTGGAGTTAACTGAAGCAGAAAGGGGACAACTTTTCTGCCCACAGCACATGCAGCTGTAAATCAGGTGTCATCACAGCCATTAATCAAGTGTCACTGAGGGCAACAGGATATTTCTTCATGTGCATTTCCCACCAGGCCTCTGTGGCCTAGAGCTATTTTTAGCTTCTTGTACTGTACAGTTAAATTATGAGAAGCTTAATAATCAGTAGAATGCTGACATATAATGACAATTTTTTTTTCCAGATTATCATCACTGACTAGTATTTATTGGTCTTGATTTTAACCTCTGGTTATTGCAGACAAAGTTGTTTGGTTTTTTAGGTGCTGGACTGTTCCAAGTTCCTCTGGGCATCCTCAGCTCTACACAGAAAAGCTGTTCACTCCCTCTAACCATCCAAACTTGCTGGAGATAGCTACAGACTGTCAAAAATCCCCTTTTTCCCATGCTCCCTGGAACACAGTCCAGATGTAGATGTCAGGATACGCAGATTCCCTTTCAGGAAACAACATGGTGGTGTAAGCTGCCTTCCCTTTTCTACTCTTTCACAGCCTCTCTGCCCTTCTCAACCTGTTATGCCCAAGAGCTGCTCATCCTGCCCCCAGCCTCATCTGAGACCAGAGGGAAAGACCTGCAGGGTCTTGCAGGTGCCAGTTTCTTTCCTTTACATGCTCCAAAGTGCACCACACTGGCAGACCTGAGAGTAGCAGGAACTGGCCTTAGTGGGACAGAGGTGGTTTGGCCTGAAGGAGTTCAGTGGGATTAAACAGCAGTCAGGAAAGGGGCTGCTGCCAAACCTGTGTGGCTTTGAGAGCACTGCTGAACTCTGTAGGAGCCTCTTAGCACAGCACAGAGAGGCAGTGGATACTCACAATGCATATGGGGCCAGGAGGGGGCCACAAAGGCAGGACGTCTGCCCAGTGCCAAGAAAGTGGTTGGAGATTTTTGTAGGGAGACCTGAGCTAGTCCTGCTTATGACACAGCCCCTCAGTGATGGGTAAGCTGCAGATCTCCTGGGATACTTGTGCACTAACCCCAGGATTAGCTGGCTGTCAAAGCCACAACGGCCACAAGCTGTAACATTTTTGTCTTAAATAAGAGATATTTCTTAAATGGATGTGTAGGAGGTCTCCTGTTGCCCCAGTGTCTAACCAGGCCTCCCTGCTTATGACTGCCCTGGGGGGGGAGTCGAGATGCTCAGTGTTTCCTCATTCCTGAGAGTTCAGTGCTTGGGCTCACCACTCCTTAGCTGCATTCAGTTATTTAAGCAGAACAGCTTGGAAGGATATATCATGCAATGGACAGGGGCTGTGCTGAGCAGTGTGGGACCTTCAGGCAGCTGGTGTTTGACTTGTCTCCGTAGATGCTGTTACCATGGCATCCCAAGGCCAGGCCATTTTCTGGAGGTATGGTACTATCTGCACTTGCCTTGGCACAGGGGAGGGAGGGAATTGCATTTTTCAGACTCTTAGGATGTATCACCCTGCTGCCAGGAGCTCTCAAAACAGCAGTTCTTTGCAGCTTGACTAATGCACTCACTCAAGCTACTTAAATACCAGTACAGCTTGTTTTTATACAATTTGTAAGGTCATGTATGTTTCAGACACCCATGTGCAGGTCATCAGCTGTAGTCAAGATGGAAATGCATGTCCTACAAACCTGCATTTGCAAGAATTTGCTATCCCAAGGTTGAAGGCTGTGGTAGACTGGGGTAGCAATGCTTGAGGAAGGGCATATTCCTGCTGTTGTATTTGAGGGGTTCAGTGGCTTGAGGAAGGCATCCCTCTTTTGCTGGTCCTCAGACAGTTCCTTGTTTCCATCACATCAGCTTGCTGTGGGGAGAAATAAACTGTCCTCCAGAAGTTTCCTTGCAGGAGTAAAAGCTGGGAAGACATTCTCAAAGTGTTCGTGCCTGTCATTTCAATTATCCCATTTCCTTTGGAGCTATTGACCAAGTGCTGGTGAACTACAGTTGGAAAAAGAAGTCATAGAAATATCTACTGTGAATCCTTATCTCCTGATCAGTTGAAAATAACCCCCACTGGATAAAAGGGCAAAATTTTCATCCTCTAGTGAATATGGACTGAGCTTTCATCTAAACCTCACAGCTTGAACAGAGACGGCAACAAGATGTGTCTTTCCATCCCAGGTGTGGACTTTCCAGGCTGGATAGAGACAGAGGTTCCAGTGGCGTGTGAGACAGTCCTGCTGGCATTTATTCTGTGAAAGGATTTCAGCTGAAACCAGTATCTGTCCCGCCAGAGCGTAATAGCGGTAGGGAGAAAGACAGGCCACAAGTGAATAGAAGAGACCTCACACATGAGCTTTGTCACATGGAGCATCTAGGAAGAACTAAATAGCAATATTATCTGCACCTTTTCACTGGCAGAAGTGAGGTTGCCTGTAGACACAATGTCAGAGTGCAAATATTCCCTGGGTACTGTATTCCTCATGTGTCCAGAATGCATGCAATGACCAGCTCTGTTATTCTCAAGAGGCAGCCCAGCCAGCCTTTGTCAGGGAAATGAAATAACTGATGGATGTGAAAAAATGCACATCTATCCCTTGCTGCTCTGAAAACCTTCCTCCTGCTCTGCCAGTGTTTCTGCCTGCCCTGCCAAGCAGCAGCAGGTTACTGGGAGAAGCAGGCTTCCTTCAGGGACATTTGCTCTTCAGGCTAATCCTGAAATACAGAAACAGACCAGAGAGAAAGGTGAATTTTCCAGGAAGTTTCAGAGAAGCAGTGGGAGATTTCTGCTGATTTCAGGAAAAAATTAAAACCAACCAAGGAAACAAAACCAAAAATCCCCAACAAAAACAACAGTAAAACCCCCTGAAGTGCTAAAGAAAGTTGGATTCTGCAATCATCAGCTGCACATTGGAATAGAAACCCTGTTGTTTTGGGTTACCACTGCCATTTCTTTTCCACAGTAAACTTTGATAATAAGGAGGAAGGCAAGGGATCTTCAATATCTTAATCTACCAGCTCTTTTGACCCTCTAAGCCCATTCCTGAGGGAAAGCTTAGTCCAAGTGGAGCTAGGGATCTGGAGGATTAGGACTGCTGCCTATCACAGCCAGGCTGTGAGCCTCTCACTGTCCCTTCGCTGTGTACAGCAGCATTCAGGCAGGGAATGAATGGATGAATTTAATGCCAAATTCGATTCCAGTCTGGTTCCAAGTTTCGCTGATGAGGAACAAGACTATGGAAAATAGGGTAGGAGGCACAGAGCAGCATCCCATAGGCTGCCAAATCAGCACTGGGAACTGGGTTCCCAGGGCTCTGACTGGAGCAGCCTCAGCCACCTACATCAGTCTCTTTCTATGCCTTGAAAACACTGGAGGTACCAGGGGTGCTGATGCACAGAAAATTGCTTTTTGCTTAAAGTGCTTGAACTGCTCTGAAAAGAGACTGCTGCAAGACACAGCTACCACCAGCATGTGGCTAGGATGCCAGGTTCCTCTCATTCACTGCACTCCAGATCTACTTGTTACCCACAGTGGGCATGCAACAAGTGTTTTCAAGGATCTTGTGATTCCTAGATCTTGTAGTTTTTACAGAGAAAACTCCAGAGGGACTAAGTTCTCCTTGTCCCTCACAAGGGATGTTGAAGTGGGCAGTGGTATCTGTATACCCAAAATTGCCATTCCCTCTGTGGCAGACGAGCTGCTTTTTCAATCAGCCCTGCTGGTGCTCTGGAGCAGGGTAGGTAGCTGCTCTCTGGGTGCAAAGCTAGCAGTGCTTTTCAACCATGGGGGCAGGTGGCACCAGCACAGGACAAAAGCATTGGTGTGACTTGTTTGTGCTGGTTTGTGTTTGTCTGTGAGTAAGCTGAGGATGGTTTTGGACAGAAGAGTGTGAGGGCAGAGGTGGTGTTCAGGCCAGAGGGTCCTTTCAAGGACCAGAGGCAAGTGTGATGGCACTTGAAGCATTCAGGGACTGCACAGGAGGACATCCTGGTAGCTTGTCCCCCTGCCATACCTCCTAGCATTTACTGTAACCCTCTGGCAGAATCCCTTGACTCTGTGCAATTTCTTCCCTGCCTGTCCTTGGGAAGAAGGATTGTAAGATAAAAATGAGTCACAACTCTGTGTGACAGCACAGGCTGCTGCTTTGTGTTTCCCAGGCATGGGAGCTGAGGCTTGTTGTGACAACCTTGGCTGAGTTTTTAGCAGCTATCTCACTTTGGGATCAACTCCCAGGGTGGAAATCGTTAGAGCTCCTCAAGGAGATGGATGTCATTCAATGTACATGAGACACCTGGCATCTCCCCCAGGACAGGGAAGCACAGACTGTCCCACAGTGAGCCTGGCTGGGACCTTGAGAGGCTTGGGACTGAGCCCTGTGGGACGTGGCAAGGCTTTTCTGGAAGCTGTCAGACTGCAGGATCCACAGGAGCCCTCAAAGTCCCCATCCTGCAGGCCCTTAGGGAGGCAGTGGCTGGGTCCCCAGCTGCCTGGTGCCCATGGCTGGATGATATCCATGGCTTTTCTTCTGGTAGGGTCAGCTGTGATCCACTATGAGGGATTAGATGGAGAACTGCTATCCATCCCAGCCACGACTGAAAGCTGATGACAACAGGGAAGAAGCCAAATGTGACATCTCCCAGCTCTGAGGGCATCTAGGCAGGACTTGATATGGATGTGAATGTGTATATGGATTTGTATGAGCCCTTACCTGGAGGTATCACATATTTTGGTGAAATAGAGAGTTCTTATCCCTTCTGAGCATGTGCAAACAGGGCTTCCTCAGACAACTTCCCACTGGCTCTAAGGATGAGGATGCAAGGGAGACAGTGGGAGGACAAACAAGTCAGCAACATCTCCCTTTTTCTCTATTCCCTCTTCCAACCCACCTTCCCTCTCTCCCTTCCCTGCTGTTCCCTGTGGGAGAGGCTTGTTCACATGATACAATTCTGTAGAGTTCCATATCAGCCCTGTGATCGTGGCATCTGTGGAAGTGGAGCAAGTCGCAGATGCAGGCACGCATCAGTGGTGGGAGTCGTCCCTGGTTGTAGAGACGCAACATGTTGATCCATGACATGCTGCCTTTCTTCTCCTCTGGCATGGCTGCTCCACCTGAGTGGCTTGACAAGTGGTCTTCTCCTCCTCAGTCTCTCATTCAACAGCCCATTACCCATCTCCACATGGAACATCCCAAATCCAACCAGATCAAAAATACGGCCCTGTTTCTACACCCCTCTGGCACCTTCCCTGCCTTGTACCTGCTGTCTCCTGGTGTCTCTGCTTTGCTCCCTGGTCACTCACAAGCACCAGCAGGGACTGCCTGACTTGCTCATGCACCAGGGAATGCAGAGAAGCATCCTCCACTGGGGCCAGCTGTCTGCTCTCAAAGGCAAAGCCTGGGTCTCCCACCATGCGGCCCCTCACTGTCGAGGACAAGTGCTGCTCAGCTGAATGTTATCACTGTTGTGGTCATGTGCTTCTCCCATCTGCCTCACTCTGGGTCTGGGGCTCAGCTGCCTTCACCTCCTTCCTGCAGACAGATTTGCAGATGGATGGTACAGGGCTGTGAAGGAGGTGGGCTCTGTGCTAATGTTGTCCTTTCCTTTTTCCCAACAGCATGACTACAGTCATTGTCATCCTGGCTGCAGTGATTGCCCTGATCATTGGTTTTGGTGTCTCAGGTATGTGACTGCTCAGATTTCTTGCAGTTACTGGTGGGGTGATGAACTGCTGCCCTGCCTCTACTTCTGTGTGTCCATCCCATGCACAGGTTGAGGTGTGATCATGTGTGGAAGTGGCACCTACCACCCTCTAGCAAAGGCAAGGTAGGCGTAGTGCAGCCTGTGCTGCTGGAGGTGCAGTGCTGTGTCAGCTGAAATTCCCTTGGGCTTGGAGCCCCAAACATACACATGAAGTCCTGCACGTACTCTGCTCCTTCTCTCAGATAGGGTGAGATCATGGGGTGATATTTATTGTGAAACCAGAGAGCATCTGCCAGGATGGGGCACCTTTCCCAGGTCCCTCAGAGACAACAGAAATGTGTTGCTTTGGTGTTGGCCAAAATGCAGCTTGCTTGGGATGTGCCGAGTGAGGATGGGTAGGGAAGGGCTGTATGGGAAAGACGACCTGGCTCTGGGAATTCTCAGGCTCACAGCTTAGGATTTGAGATGCTGGCTTTTCTTAAATGAAAGAAAAATTTGATTTCAGTAAGGGGGAAAGAGCTGCTATTTCTCTGCCAGCATTATGCCTTCCAATCACATTTATATTGCATAAAGGGGGGTCCTGACTGAGAAAAGACATAAAAATCATGCTTTTCTGGCAGCTGCAAAGAGAAAAAATCCTTGATACGTATAAGTAAACAAGAAAATACCATGTTAATTCTTCTCAAACAAATAAGAAGAGCTACTTTTTGAAGCACTCTTTTGTTAAAGAAATATTCCTGTGCTTTATCTTGGCATACAAATCCACGGGAGCTGACCTCTACTAGGAGCACTGGTAGCTGCCACTGGTGGCCTTGCTGTGTGCCAGTGCCTGTTCAGCCTCAGACTTGGTCCATGACAGCCACAGGGCAGTCTGGCCTTTCTCCAGCCTCCTTGCAGAAAAGCACTCCATCAGTGTGACGGCACTGACACAGTCTCCAGGGAACATCGGCCAGCGCAGCATCCTGGGCTGCACTTTCGAGCCTGACATCCGGATGGACAGCATAGCAATCCGCTGGGCCAAGGAGGGGGTAGCTGGGCTGGTTCACGAGTTTAAGGGTGGGAAGGACCTCCTGAGAGAGCAAGATTTGTCATTTCAGGGCCGCACAGCCGTGTTCGCGAAGCAGGTGATCGCCGGGAATGCTTCCCTGGAGCTGAGGGATGTGCAGCTCTCCGATGCTGGCAGCTACCAGTGCTCTGTCACCACAAGCAGAGGGAGTGGGGCAGCAGTGCTGCAGTACAGGACAGGAGGTGAGGGCTACCAGGAGCAAAATGCTGCTGCAAAACACGTGCCAGTGTGGCTTGGCTGAGCCTACCTGTGCTTATGATGGTGCTGCACCCTTGAGTAGGGTATTTTTCGGGCTTTTTACAGGGATATTTGTAGCCTTGCTCCCTCTTTTGACATCCTTGTTCCAGAAGAGGTTATAATTTTGATAACATGGTAGCTTCTTCTCTCTAGAATTAGGATATATCTCGAGCTAGAAGTGCTGCGTAGTAAAAATTGTAGCATATTTAATATATTTTTCTCAGTTTTTCTAAAGTATTCAGTTTTTTAAAAATTACTACCAAAGCAACTCTGATATCATAGTTATCTGAAACATGACGTATTTACAGGAGTCGATCCTCTGGGAGATATCTGGAAACCACCAGGTTTTCAGCCTCTTCCAGTGAGATGAATTTAGCTGTAATAATAAGTCACCTCCCAAGCAGTCACCTCATGTTGAGACTGATGGATGGACCCCTTGAGGGTGCCCTCCAGACTGCAGTCTTTGCACCCTCCCTCTCATCCTTGTGGCCAGAATTGCTGCCCTGTAGCTCAGATTGGGTGAGCAAAAGCCCTCAGACCTCTCCAAGTGAAAGAGGGATTTGTCTCAAGCCTGAGGTTGCAAATGTTCCACGAGGAGTTTGTCCCCAATCCCTCCTTGAAACCTTGTGGATCTGCCTGCTTTTGTGTTGCTTGATTGGATGTTTGAAGTAATCCACACAGAAAGGGAATTAGAAAGAACATGTGAAATGCTGCAACAGTTTTCATTTCCAATATAGCTGTAATACCTGTTCTGTGTGGACAGACATGTTCATTTTAGCTGATTTTCATTAGCTCATTCTTTCACCAGTTCACCTCCAAGTCCCACCACCCAAAACCAAAGCTGATGAATACTAAAAGCAGCTGTCCTGTGCTTTGGCTATGTAAGCCCTCTTTATTCCAGTTCTGCAGAGGATTACTCAGGAGAGGAAATGGCCTCAGGTTGCACCAGGGGAGGTTAGATTTAATATTAAGAAAAATTTGCTCATGGAAAGTGTTATCAAGCCACGGAACAGGGTGCCCAGGGAAGTGGAGTCACCTGCTATCCCTAGAGATTTAAAATACATGCATTTATGGTTATGGTATAGTGGTGGGCTTAATGCTGGGTTAACAGTTAGACTTGATCTTAAAGGTCTCTTCCAACCTTAACAATTCTGCAGCTCTGTGAAGCCATAGGTGTTGGTCAGGCCCCCTTCTCAGTTATTGGAGAGGGTGAATCATCTTTCCCTCATTATTAAGAATAACTAAAAGACATTAAAGCTGTGTCACAATCTCAGCAGATCCTGTCAAGCTGGACTGGCATGTCCTGGGAGACCTTAGATCCTTTATAGTCATCCTCCCATGGCCCAACCTGTACAGAGCTCTGTCTGAGCCTGTTTTTGGCTTGGCTACAGGCAGTGCTGTGCTGCTAAGCAGCATGGAGCCTAGAAATACCTGGGAGTGGTAGATGCAGTTGGGTATTTCATGCCCAGTTCCTATCATTTGCCTTGTTTTGACTGTGTCCCTGTTTTCCCTCCCAAAGCCTTCAGCATCCCCGTGGTGCAGGTGGAGAGCAGCAGCCGTGGGGACAACGCTGCAGTGCGAAGCCCCGCGCTGGTTCCCTTGCCCTGCCGTGCGCTGGATGGCCTATGGTGACACTGGGGAGCACCTGCCCCATGCTGCCAACACCAGCTACGAGCTGAACCCCGAAAACATCACTGTGAGGGTGGTTTCCCTCCTGCTCAACATCGCTGCTAATGCCACCTACACCTGCATGATTGAAAACAGCATTGCCAAGGCTATGGGCAACATCCGAGTGACAGGTAGGGTTCAACAGCACCCCGAGACCACAGGCACGGGGGAAAGGAGAGTGTCTGCAGTGTTCCTGGTGCACCAGGAGGTTCCTGCAGCAGCTGTGTCAGTCAAGGAAGGGACTGAAAGCATGGCCGATCCAACCACTTCTCTCTGTCCCTGGGATGAATGAAAGGGTCTGTGTTTGCTCCTGCTATCTCATGCTTTTCTTAGATTGTCACCTTGGCATGGGGACAGAACTGCCAGGGGACCAGAAAGAGTGACACACTTCAAAGGAGTGTATTGCTTGGAATGCTAACCAAAACCAAACCAACCAACCAAAGCCCACATCTTTTGACACTTTCTTTAGCCAGTTCAGCTTAGATCCCATTGGTGTTACCTTACCACCCTCTACAACTCCCTGAAAGGTGGGTGTGGTCAGGTGGGGGTTGTTCTCTTTCACCAGGCAGCAACTGACAGAATGAGAGGGTGCAGTCTTAAGCTGTGCCAAGGGAAATATAGGCTGGATATTAGGAAGAACTTTTTCACAAAAAGAGTAATAAAGTATTGGAATTCTTTGCCTGGGGAGTGGTGGAGTCACCATCCCTGGATGTGTTTAAAAAAAGGCTGGATGTGGCACTTGGTGCCATGGTCTAGTTGAGGTGTTAGGGCATGGCTTGGACTTGATGATCCTGGAGATCTCTTCCAACCTAGTTAGTCTGTGATTCTGTGATTCTGTGTACCAAACCAACAGGCCCTGTTATTGATGACAACACCTCTGACTCTAGCCAAAACCCTTTATTTAAAAGGCCATTTTACTCACAGAAAATCAAACTTTTCAAAGGTCCTGAGTATCTTCTGTTCTTCATAAGAGCCATAATGCTTCTACAGCCAGGACTTCATTGCAATTGGTCTCCAGCACAAGAGGCAGGGTTTATCTTCATCCATATTCAGAAAAATGGAAAGGAGTAAATACACATTTTATTCGCCTTCCCTGCTGTGTTCCTGTAATGGTAGCCTCTCACTGTTCTTCTGCTACGGATTTCGGCATTACAAAGGTGACCAACTTGCAGCTGGTGAACCTGAATGCAGAGTCAGTGTCATCCTCCTTTCCAGCCTGTCACTGGCTGCTTCTGCTTCCCTTGTACCTGCTGTCAATATAAAGCCTCTGTAAAGCAATTGGAAGCTCTGCTGGACCTGCAGGTAAGCCTGGGAAGAAAACTCATGTATGTAAAATACATGTAGACCCTCTTAGGGAGTTTGAGTACAGCAGCAGACCTATCTCAAGCCTGCCAGAATGGGAGAACACGTCTTTCCTCTCTGACCATCCTTTCCCCATCCCCACATTTAGGTGGGACACATGGCTTGTCCCTCCCACAGGCTCCCCGATGGCATCTCCCATCACTTTCTGCAACCACAGAGATCCTTCTCTTGCACCAACTGTGAGCTTTTCTTGTCCCCTCGTTCTCTTTCCTGTGCACCCTCTGGACCTGGGCTGCAGTTTATGGCTGCAAGGCAGCCTGGGCTTTTTCCTCTTTATCCCTGCTCACAAGACCTGCTACAGTACAAGCCTTGCTTGCTCCCACTTCACTCACACAACTCCACAGTACAGTATGCTGTCTTCAGTAAATACTACAGACACCTACTACAGACACCTTGGGCATGGCTAGAGGGAGCTGCCAGCTGAGCAATTCCCTGCAGGAATGAGGACTGTACACAGCCAAAGCCAGGACAGCTACCTTCAGTATTCATCAGCTTTGGTTGGTTAGGACCTGGAGGTGAACTGGTGATATTAAGGCATCAGTGAAAGAATGAGCTAAAGAAAATCAGCTAAAAGGAACATGTCTGTCTTTCGACACAGAACAGTTTATTACAGCTATGTTGATGGCAGGACTCACTTCAGGCTTTCCTCCCTCTGGGGCAAAGGACTGTAGGAGTTCCTGCTGGTTCCAGAGCACACAGTAGCACAAATATGAAATTAGCTGATTTTTCTTGTGTTACAATTTCTTACCCACACCAACAACAGGATACTTTGTTTGGCTTCACAAAGAGAACAAGGAATGTCACAAGGAGAATTGCATAAAGGAAAAGTTATGATTGCAGGATGAGATATGTTCCCTTGTCTTATGTTACAGTGACCAGAACTCTGATCATGGGCAGAAGTTCAGACACAAACAGGAAAAGGGTTTCCTGCAATACAGCTGAGAACTGCTCCTTCAGAGTACTGAAAACAAGAAAATCTTAACTCCACCCAAAAAAGATTTGATTCACCCATCTCTTGGCTTGTGTTTCTCTGACTGTACTAATAAAACTGTAAATGAAACTGCCAGTTAATCTCCTCCATCTTCTTGGAATGCTAAAATAAATCATCCCTTCTGAAAAAGATATGAATGGCAAAACAGCAATGGGTTTGAAAACTGCCAGCAGGCTTGGAATATCCTGGCAAAGGCAAACAACATCTAAAGTCCTGTATGAGGAGTGATGATTGCATTTGTAATGTGAAATAAAAGAGGAACAGATAAGTAGACACCAGACACTGGAGAAAAGTAATGTACAGTATGAAGAGGAAAAGGAGACTAGTAAGATACTACTGCAAGGTTCGTTCAAAGTCAGAAGCAGTTATTAAACCCAGATATAACAATAGAGCTGAATTTCCATTTTTTTGTTTTTTAAGCAAGTGTTATCTGGCATTTCCTATCTATGTCTGTTACTGTGTTACTCATATTACAGGACTATTTTCAGTTTCACATTTTAATCAGATTTGATCTTTGTCTTATCACTCACAGTCACCATTTTCCTCAGGCTAAGATAGTTTATTTTGTTTTTTGTGGGGTCTTTTGTGGGTTTTTTGGTTTTGTTTCTTTCTAGAGGGTGGAGAGTAAACTTTAGTAAAATCTTTTCTGTTTTGCAGAAAGCACATACAGAAAATAATGCTGTTACAGCAACATTTGCAGAGACTTCTGCTTTAAGCTATTTTGGCCACCTTTGAGGATGGAGTCTCAGAATGTTACTGAATGGTGGCATTTATCAGGTCTTGTGCCACTCACACTGGTCTCAGAAGTGTACCACAGGCCTTGAGAGAGAAGATGCTTCACTCGTGCTCAATAAACCCAGTGCCTGCCTCTTCTTACCAGCCCCACCTAAAGTTCAGGCTGCTGTTCATAGACTGCAAAACAATGCCTAAATAATCTTGTCATTTAGTACCATGATTTAGTCTCCAAACAGCAGCTTACTCACTTCCCTTCTCTTCTTAAAGGAGATGCTTTAAGAAGTGTAATTTTAATAATTTCAATTAGGTTAAGAAGACCATACCCTATACAGCGGGAACTGTATAGTTTTGTTAATGGTCACCATATAGCAAGTAAACCTGAATACTAAAACAGATACCAAAACAGATACAGTATTCTTTAAGTAATATTTTCATAGCTTTATTTAGTAGATACTACCACACAAAATGCACACACTGTGTGCCCTAGGCCCAAGGCAAGAGCTGTCACATAGGAAGCACTGAACATCTCTCTTCCAAAATGTAGCCGAGTATCACTGGTTGGCAATGGACCAGAGTGACCATTCAGGAATTCCACAAGGCACAGCAGCTGCTTGACTGCATGCTTCACCCTGTGCTCACAAGGCTCATGCTCCCACTGCAAAGGAGATTAAAAGAGCTCCTGATCCCAGTAGGTATTTCCATAATTCCTCTCCCACTGGGAGAGATATTATGCAGTGGCTCCCACTCAGCAAGAACTGGATGTCCTGCTCATCCTGTGGCTGTTCAGGTAGCATAAGGCATCTTGTCCCACTTCCTCCACCTTCAGGCACAGCAGGCTCGGACGGGGCCCCACTTGTGACACGAACTCCATTTCAGCACAGCGAAAATTCCGCAGCTGCAGGGGAGCTGCAGGGAAAGATACAACGGGTAACAACTCAGTACAGGGCTCTGGCTCTGCTCCAGCCCACAGCTGCAGAAGCTGCTGGGGGAGGGAAGGTCTTCCAACAGCTGCTTGGTATCTGCTACACCTCAAAAAGGACAGCATGATGAACAATTCCAGGATATAGGCAGATGAATGCATTTTGTCAGTATCCCTCCAAACATGGAGGAAACAGACATTCTATCCTGTGAAACACTGTGAACTATGTGCTCACAAAGCTGCTGCACTGAGCTTTGTATCCTCCATCAGTATCAGCAACCTTTATCAACAGTGTACATGACAGCCAGAAAGAGTTTCCACTGCAGAGCATCCTCTGGTGAGCTTAGCAAAGCATCCCCTGCAGCACCTGGACAAATTTAAGCACTAGATACTTGTGCAAACAATGTGAAGAACTGGTGTGAAGAATGTCTTAACACAGCAACTGCACAGTTGTGGCAGCATAAGCTTGGACCTCAGCATCCAGGAATTCAAAACACTTCAGTGATGATTTCCAGGCCTGCTATTGACCCTACATGCTGTCCTATCTGAAGTCAAAACCCACTTGATTTGAGGGGTTTTCACAAAAACTCTAGCTGGTCAGATTTCTGTCCCAGACAAGGACAGAAGTGTTTCTCAAAAAGAGTTTTATGTTTCTGTATGAAGTAGAAAAATTAATGTATGTTGTTTTAGGGATTTCTATAATATCATTTCTCTATTTTTATAGCCATGGATCTACTAAGACACAATTTAATACTACACTACAGAAATCAAAATTACAGGAAAATCCTTCGAAGATCTTGTTTTGTGGGCAGTGAAGGCACCTCTCCTTCTTCAGCCTGGTGAGATGCCTCCTCCCTTCCTTCCCACATTAAATATTAGACAAGCCAGCAGTACTTGCTTACCGGGCTGCAAGATCTTGGAGGGCTTCGTGTCTAGGCTGAAATCCAACAGGATAGGGCGAGATATGAGAGGACTCCTGCACAGACTCCTTAGGTAACAAGCAACAAGATCCTCAGGTTCCTCTAGACACTGAGGAAAGAAAGAGTCTGTTGCCAGGGTGTGTTCAGAGGGAGGTGGGGAGGCTCTGGAACACCCAGAGCAAAGGAAAGTCCTGTCCATCCGAGACGTGAGCTCAGCAGGCTGCAATTGCTGCTGGAATAACCCACTCACCCCTATTCCAGGAGCGTCCCCGTGCTGAATGTACATGCTGCCCCTGCTCTGCACACAGTTCTGCACAGCTTCCCACTCAAGAAGGCTCAGGCCCAGCACTGCTGCCACATGTTCATTCCTGCACAGCACCACAGCTTCACCTGTTCCATCCTCCACCAGCACCCTGTGCAGAGAGCAAGGCAGGCTGGCATCAGAGGGAGGGTCACAATACCTGCTCCCTCACAAGGGTCACACCCCAGACAACAAATCTCAGCAGAGTTCACGTCTCAGATGTCATAACTCCATCTTTGCTATTCTGTCCTTGATATGACATTCCCCCTCCTGTTTGTGGTGTAATTTGTTCCCTCCTCCCCACCTCTTCCCACACCCAATCCCAACAGCACTTACCGTGCACTGGCTTGCCTCACTCCTGTTTGTGATGGACATGGAGGATTGTGTCGGGTGCACCTCCCCTGCAGGAACAGCAAAGCTACAGCTATGTATGAGTGGTGTGAGAAAGGGAAGGGCCACTGCTTATTTAAACCCTTCCCTAATTAATTATGCAAAGGTGTAAAGAATTTCACTGAATTTCCAATGAGTGTCCTGGGAAAAGTTTATGTGGGGAGAAAAATCACCTGCTGCAAGGTGTTGATCCCCAATAGCAGTGGGAAGAGCAGAGCATTAACAGAGTAGGACTGTCCCTTTCAATTTCCTCTCTTCACCCCCAGTCCTAGCTGGGGGTGATACATACTTCTAATCAGTTATCACTTTGGTCCCTTTCTAATATGCAAGTTCTTCTCAGACACTGGAAAGATAATTGCAATTGAGATAGGAACTCTCATTTCTTCTAGACAACAGCAAAGGATGTGTGAGAGTAAAAAACCTGAAAGACCTGTCACAAATTATGTTTGTCGATGCCTGAATACCTCTTTGAAGATGCAGTTGCAAAGTGAGCAAATCCACTGCAGGCACACAGTCAGTACACAGGACAAGTGGCATAAAATCCGGGCCCGGGCCAGGTTTTGCTGCGGAGGTCTCAAGCTGGATAGAAACACTAGTGAAGGGGATGAGGCTTCTCCTGCAGGACTAGAAGAAATAGGAGTTTGAGAAGCTTGGAATATGGAAGCCTTTCTTGGGAAACTGCAACATGAGAATAGACCCAACACTTACCTAGAAGGAAAAGGCAGGTGAGAAGCTGGCAGAGATATGATGCTCACACAGCTGGAGACAATGTATGTGCAATAAACATTATGGAATCTGCAATATGAAAGAGCAGATGTCAGAAAGAGCTCACAGAAACCAAACATTCAGTTTTCTTGGGATGGCTGGGCTGATCTTCATTTGTAACATGGCAGGAAAATAATTTATGGTAAGGGATTGGGAGACATGAAGGTTTGGACAAAGGATGAGGAAAGTCCACATGGGAAGTCAGATTAAGAGATAGTTTCACAGACAGTAAGAGAGATCAGGGCTCGAAAGACAGGAGCACCTTGAGATCTTGCGTTCCAAGTTCTGGAAGAGGATCCTGGCTCCAGGTAGCAACCCCCAGAGATGCTGCAGGTAGGTGGCAGGAATGTAGATGTCCATGACAACAGGGGAGCCTGGAGCAGCTGAGACGCTGAGTTTCACAGTGTGATCCCTGGACAGCAGAGTCCCTGAGGAGGCACAGAACCACACAGACCATGAGCTCACTCACACAGGCAGCATGGCCTGTCACTGAGCTGGGCCTGCTAAAGGGGTTCTTCTTCCCATCATGATGAGGCTATCACTGTTCCACCTTCCAGGTTTGTTTTTTTCCTGAGTACGGCATTCCCATTCCCATCTCCACATATGCAGTGTGCAGTTTCCAAGCCCTCTGACATGCAACAGGACGCAACATCCTGGCATACTTCCACTATTCCCAGACACAGCAACACATTTAGCCAAGTGCATTGGCCCTCTCAAACAGAAAGAAGCAAGAACCAACCTGTTCCTTCTCAACAGGGTGCCACAATCTTACCTTTCTGCTTTGAAAGGCCAGTGGCAGGTGGCTTCTCATTCTTGGGAGAGGCACACAAAGTCCTCTCCACGATCTCACCACAGAAAGAAACAAGGGAACCTGTGAAACTGACAGCAGACCAGGATTTTTGTCCTGCCTGAAGACAAGGGGAGTGGAAGAAGGCCTGATTTTAAGACTACCATAAAGTGGAGCACTGTCGGTTAAGCCCAGTTTGTGGGGAACCTGCCCTTGAGCACCTGAGCTACTGGATTAAGCTTGCTGCAGCTTACCCCACCCAGAGACAAGAGGCCCTTTTACCTTGCTTTCTGCTGCTTCAGGCTCAGCAGTAAAGATGAAGGGTGAGGCATTACAGCCTTCCTATCTGCTAAACTCCTAATTGTTTTTCTGAATTGGAGAAAGAAGCCAAGCAAGGAAAACACAGTTTTTCATAAAGCACTGGTGAAAAATCCAATGTACATGGATATCACCCCAAATTAAACATGCTTTGAACAGGAAAGCTTCTAACCTTAATATTTGTTTGAGCAAGGTGTACTAAAATAATCTAAAAAAACCCCAAAAAACAAAAAAAAAACCCACATACATTCAGTCTCATTTTCCCTGCTGTGCTTGTTTCCACTTCTGTCAGGAATCTGGCAAACACCTTTGGGACTCAGTCCACACCAGCAGTAGCTGAACCATTTTCTAGACACCATTTTGCAGTTTTGTCACCTACAATCCTTTTAGCTTCAATAACCAGGATGGGAGAAGCCTAAACTACATGTACACAGGTTTTCCAAACCATATTCCTAGGGTGGATATTTCATTGCAGTATTTAATATAACACTTCCCACTAAAAATTACCAGAGAATAGACACAGTCCCTAAGACACAGTTGCCTGAAATTTGGGGTAGACCAACATACCTGCTGCTAAGCACTTCTGGAATGGACGCAGTTCTCTGGTCCATGCCTGTCAGCACCGACATGACTGTCATCTAGAAGTGAGGGAGACAAAGCCTCAAATGGGTTGCTGTTTACAGCCATCCCCAGCCAGAGCAGAAAAGACAAGCTCTGCACACTCAGAGCTATGTCAAGCAACTCATGCTTCCTCTTCAGATGAATTCTGAAGCAGGAAAACGTGACACCCAGCTGCAGCCTCTGATGGAACTTGGAGCAGAACAGTCTCACCAACAAGATACTCTGTAGTGATAATTTTGTAGCTAGTTCTGGAGAGATCTACAAGTAGCCTGGGAAAGCCCTGTGCAATAAGGCACTGCATACCTGGTGCTCATGCAGACAGGAAATCCAGGTCTCATGCTGTAAGTGCCAGTTATCTTGGACCGGCAGACACAGCGGGCAGGATGGCCTGCTCAGGAATGTTGCTGGCACAGATGGAAAATGGAGCTTGCCAAACACTTCCAAGTCCTGAGATAAGAGTGATAAGGCAAGACAGAAGACTATTAGAAGGAAGAAGATTAAAGTTACATAGGGGAAAAGTGAAGAACAATGGTTTACAGAATAAAAAAAAAAATCCACTGAACTCAGAGCTCTGAGACTTTTAATCAAACACAGAACAATAGCTGTTTTTTGGAAAGAAAGAAGGAAATTCCAAAGCTCAAAAACCAGCTTAGTCACCCTATGACTCCTTGACTCCCACATGCAGTTCAGCAAAAGTGTCCAAGAGAGAACAGCAGAACAACTTCTCTCTTACCGAGCAGCAGGGCACAATGAAGCGATACAGTCCATCCACGTGCAGGAATGGAAACCATCGCAGAGACTTCCCATAAAGAGCAGAAGTGCCTGGTGGGGGAAGAAACGAGAGAGAGAGAGGGAAGGTGATGAGAACTGTTAGGTATGGAATGAAAAATACAGTAAAAAGAGCAAGCCCAGCTCAGTGGAGGTCTTGATTGAGAAGTAAGGTTAGCACCACCAAGGGTAGGAGAAGGCAGATGCATTTACAGGAAGGTGACAGGAAATGGAACTTGCTTGGGGTGCAAGAAGGATTTGCTGGCACAAATACACAGCTGTACCCAACACAAAAATCACTTTCCCATTGACACTAAATTACCACACAGGCTCACTGAGGAGCCAGCTCCCAGACTTATCAAGCCATATCCCAAAGCTGCCTCACTTCTCGCTGTGCCACACTCTCTTTTCCATGACAGCCAGTCTCCTCCAGCTCTGATAGATCTCCAATTTCTCTGGGGTGGCTCCAGAGCCGTGGTCTGCCCAGCCACAGCACTGTGGCTTGGAAACTGCACTGTCCCTCCTGTGCTTCTTTCTCTTTTTTATCTTCTTCTGCAGGCAGCTGGTAATTGCGCAACATGAGACTCTCTTTCTGGGTAACCAAGAACAGGTGAGATACACAGCTCGTTGTTCTGGTGCTGCTCTGACCCCCCTGACAGTTCTCATCTCTGCCAGTATCTGCCTTGGGCTCCTCCAATTTCAGCATTTTTGACTCTGGGGTTTCCAGCTCAGATGTTGTGCTGCTATCTTTCTTCTTCCTCAAAGAAGAGCTGTTCCCATTCCTAAGGCCTTTCTGGATTTGTCCTTCAGCAGCATGGAGAACCTGAACATCCTCAAAGTAGAACTGCACATAGACACTGAAATGACAAATGGTAACAGTGAAAATCCCTGTTCCTGACACGGGAAAAACACATCTGGTGAGTGCCCCACAAGTATTCAGCAGGAGCAGTGGGAAAGAGTGAAGGGGAGGGCAGCTCTCAGGCTGCATGTACTCTGAACAAAGGGGAGATGGTGGCTCTGTTGCTGAGAAAGAGCTCATTTTTTGCAAACAGCAAAGAACAGTTGCTTTGGCACTAAAATGCTATGTTGGTAAAGAAGGCTTACCATAGTCCAAAATACTCATGGAACTGGAAAGTGATTATTTTACCTGCACACTGAATAAAGGGACTCACCCAGTTTTTTTCTCTTCACGTGCTCCAGATTTTCCAGGTGTTCCCAGGATGGAAAATCGGTCTTAAGGAATCTTTCCACTACAAGCTGGTAGTTTTTCACCTCCAAGAGTGATCCTGCAAACACATCAGAGATAAGAGCTGAGCTAAATAAAAAGAGAACATAAAACTGGTATGGTAAATATCCTCATTTTAAAGTCACAAGGTCAGGCAGTGAAGCAGTTCAGCATCTCCACACAACATCTATTCTTCCTTGTTTTGGAAGGAAGAAGCACAAAAGCTCAGCACTCAAATACAATTTAGTGGGACATACCTATGAGAGCAGTCTGGGCAAAGGGGCTACCATCCTTATGGGAGATCACACATGGCAGCTTGCTGCTCTTGTCCTGCAGCTGGAGGGAACTAGTCCTGGAGGAGACCCTCAGCACACCCAGGAGTATCTACAACAGAAAGGAAGCTGCCAAAAGCATCACACAATTCCTGTCTTTGAAAGCCATAAATCAAAGTGTGTGTAGCAGCAGCTCAAATTCAGTCTGTTTTCAACATGCCACAGCAAGAAAAGCAGTGCCATTCCCTAACAGGAGGAAGAGGCATGCACTGGACAGGGTGCTGGAAGGCATGGTGAGAACCAGGAGCTCTCAAGGCACAGACAGGAAAGAGAAGGAGGCACTTACCAGTTGGGGCTGGAAACTTTCTGCTGAGAGTGTGCAGTAGGACCAGGCCAGTCTGCGATTCAGCTCCTGGGTGCCCATATGCTGTGCTTCCAAGGGGGAAAGCAACTGTGATGGACTGAAGCCTTCCCAGCTCTTCTGCTCTGCCACACGGCACACTGCAGACAGAGGTGGGGCCTGGCATGGGGGGTTCAGAGTCAAATACTTTGAACAAAAGAGAAAAAGAACAAATCAGCAGAGTTTCTTCCCATCAGACAAACAGGAAACAGCTCAAAGAACATTTACTCACTTTCTGCAGGGGACACTGGTGCATTTTTGATAGAATTTCATTATAAATATCTCTTGCTTCCTGTCTCTCTGGCATCATAGCTTGTAGAAGGGGGACAAGGAACTTTTCAGCAGCTCCAGGGTTTTGGTGCGTAGAGCTAAGCAGCCGATGGCGCCCAAAGAAACAAGAAAACCTGAAAAAAAGTTATGACCATTAAAAGCACAAGCAGTCCTTGCATTTTAGTGAGTCTTGCATCTAAGTCAGGGACTCCTGCTTGTTTTGAGTGAATATGCTGTACAGGACAAGAACTAAAGAGATCACAAAAAAACATGAAGTGATTAAAAAATAGAGCATCTAAGGCTGATGCAAATTATGTTGGGCAGACAAGGAACAGGAAAATCCAGAGAAATGGACAGACTGGCAAAATCTCAAAACTCAAATGGCCAGAAAACAAACGACATGAAGATAATCTCCCTCTAAGCCACACAAGTTGATCTCCATGCCTTTTGGCTGGGCTTGCTACGATTACTGATGTTAAGGTACACTTGGCCTTCTTTCACAGAATGCAAAAACACCACAAGTCAGAAACAACCACAGACTATTCTTATTCCAATATTTCCCTCATGTAGAATTAATTTCCTAAGTTTAGCTTACTGCTTCTGAGTGCCTGGAAATGATCCCACTGTCAGCCAAAATATGACAGAAAGTGAACTCAAATGAAAAGAGATAGCACTCACTGGAACAATTTTTAAGCAGTACCAGGACAGAGCAATCACATTTGAAGAAAGTTGAAAAGATAATAAAACCTGAAACTTAAAGCTAGCAAATTCCCAAGGCAAAACTTGGTAGCATTTCAAAATTCCACAGTGCCAATAAAGCACAGGAACACTGAGCATTCTATAAACTGCTATTTGACTGAGAGTAAAATGTATATACTTTAGAGTTCAAGGCAGCAGTGACAGTGTTCAACCATAACTGCTTCAGAAAAAACACAAATATTTTCACTAACAGAAGCCAGAATTAAACCCAGAAACTGGCCCACAGCAATCCTGCGAACAGACTGAAGCGTGAGGGAGAGCAGGAAGCCATCTGGAAGACTCAGAAGTAAGCATGGGTGCGAAAATCTGCCAACACAGACACTCTCAAATGATTACACTCCTGGCAACATTCAGAATATCTCAAAATAATATGCTGAGCAGCTGCTGCTGCTTCTGTGCAGAGTCAGGACACAAGAGCCTTTGTATCAGTTGTGATCTAGTTGTAGCACCAGTTTCCATCTTCAGCCTCAGTGTCCACCTTGATCTGCCAAGCAAACCACATTGGCAGGCAGAGATACCCCTATGGTATCTCTGTATTCCAGGACAAAGCATTCCAGGCAGGATTATGTAAGTACAATGCTCTGAAGCACTGCAACTTCCCAATAACTTTACCTCACCTGCACTTGAAGCACACACCAGCTTTTCTCATAAAAGCAACTACAAGGTAACAAGCAAACAACTGGACATGATGTGAAGTCTGGATAAATGGCTTGCTTAGGCAAATAAACCAGAAGCAATTGCTGCCTGTAGTATCCAAGCACAGTAATTTTGTGATCCTTTGGTCTAGAAGAACCCAGGTAACCTACAAAGCACATTTAGGCATTCAGAAGAATTGTCCTCACCTCTCCTCGAACATCTCCAGGAGGCTCACCAGCCAGAGGTACAGTGGCATTCCAAGATTGAAGCGGAAGAGCAGCTGTAAGCAGAGATTTCCTGAAGAGGCCAGTGGCTGGTAGGGGGTGCTGAGCCTTGAAAAACTCTTCAGCACAACCATGCTGCCCAGGCAAGCACCGAGTACAGTGAAAGGGAAGGACACCAGAGGCTTCTGCAGGAGGTGGACGTCAATGAGCTGGGATACACAGACACGGAGTGAAAAAGAAGAAATAGCCAGTCTGCCACCACTCCCCAAAATTGGTACCCCAACTAAATCTTTTCTCACTCTACTGGATTGTCTATAATCAAGCCTGAGGCACCGAGCACAGTTTAGGGAGGAATCAGATAATAATATTATCAACTCTCATGACTGAGTCTGGGCAGTAAGATCTCCAGTTTCATTCCAGATACTTGCTGAAATAATTCCCATGTTCCCGTAGCCTTCTGTAGACCCACAACAAGCCATCCCCAGGGCCTGAGCCTTTTCCTCTGAATACTTCATGACCTTGCAAACCTCAGCTTACCTCCACACAGGCTCCTGGTCGGAGTCCCCGTGCAGAGTTCACAGTGGCTGGTAAGCAAGGCACAAGCAGACTTGGTTATCCAGTAAAAAGAGACCAGCTTGGACATTGAGTATTTTGGTGACAAATCCCTAAAGAGAGTGCAAACAAAAAGTAAGAGGACTGTAGAAAGTCCCAAAATATAAGAGACTCACAGGCCTGAACAGTAAGAAAATAAACTCAAGATGAAAATAATGCTCCTTGCTGGAGCTGAAGAACTGAAACCCCAGTGCATGAGTGAGTGAAGGCTTAGCCTATGAATCCTTACCACATAGGAGATGATCTTGGAGTCTTCGGTTGGTCTTGGTCTCTCCTCTTCAGCCCCCAGCTGCAAGGAGCAACTGAGCTGCTCAGCAGTCTCAAGGGAAGAACACTCAATGCATTCTCCTTGCCAAGCACTGTTCAGTGGCTGCTCCCTCACCTGCCCTGCACAGTAGGGCAGAAGGCAGGAAGAAACACTGGTGACGAATACCGTTTGCCCAGATTTCTTCAGGCTGGATATACTCAGGCCTGTGATTGTGTACCTGTGACCAAGCTGGAGGACACGATGCCACAGCAGCTGGCGGGTTTTCTAGAGCAGAGAAACAAGCAACATCAGCACCAACTCCAGTGAACAAAATTCTTCCTGACCCAAATAATCCCACCCAAAAAACCCTTTTCCACCCAGAGGATTGCTTCCCACTCTTAGCAAAAGGGCTGTACCTGCAAGACATTCAGGGACATTGCAACTGCATGAGGGAAAAGGACTGTATTTCTGCAGGGCACAGAACTAGACTTCTTACATACCAAGACTATTGTACACTGACTGCAATTAAAAAGATATCCTAGTAAAAGGAAGAATAAATCAAATTGGGAAATCAATGGCAAGCTTCAAAGAATTAATCAGCTAGCACATACACAGATCCAGACAGTGAATTTGTGAGCAAAATTCCATGGACTTACTTGCACCAGCACAGGGACACAAACAGTGGAGGCAAAACACTTCAGAAACAGAAAGAAGAATGTCTTGTGGTGAACACAAAGGAGAGGCCCGAGTCTGGTCAATTCTCCTGCTACAGTTAGCTTTGATCTTTTCTTACATGGAATCCTAGAGGGCAATTGAAGAAGCAACTGAAATCAGAGATGAAAGAAACCTCAAAAGTATCCCAAAAGCAAAATTAACAAATATGCAGCATGTACTTTCTGGGAATAAGGGATCCAACAAAGTAGTATGGTCAATCTCTCAGAGAGGTTTTCAAAACAATATTTGGCTAAAAAATTCATACTTTAATTTTTCTATATTAAATCCCTTTGACATTTTAGTATTTGAAGATAGAAAGAACAGAAGAACAAATTCACATACTCCACAACAACAGCCAGGTTATGAAAAGCTTTACCACAAAAACAAAAACTTATTGTTCGTCTAAAGCAGAAGAAAAAAGTCACAAGCAATTCTTCTGCAGAAAACGGAACTTGGATTTGTAGGACCATGGAACATGACATTGTGGAAGCTCTAAGCCTATAAACAAGAGGCCTGAAAGCAACAGTGGAGTCTTTCTAACAAACTTGACAGAGAGTGAAAGAGCAGCAAAGCTGAAAGCTTTTCTGCAAAACTGAAAGATGAGAGGCAAGAGAGATGATATTTCTTGAATGAATCCTGTTTGTTGTTTCAAACCTATGTAACAAAAGATTAAAACAAAAGTAATTTAAAAAAAAATTTGCTGGTAATCTTCATTCCAGCTCCTACTGGACTTGAATATAACCATCCCACTTACTCTGAACAAAGCCATCCTTGATTCCAAAACATCTAAACAATTATCTAACTTTATGACTTTAAAAAAACCCCAACCAGTAGTAGACACACAGTAGAACCAGTGCCTCACTTGTGACGTTTTTGTTGTAACATGAAAAATTGGTCAGATACCAGTCAATAACAAAGGAGCTTTATGTTAAAAGCCTGAGACATATACTGATACATGGAAATAGTTTTCTTGTTTAGAAAGGTCCCTTGAGCTAAATCAAACACTTAAGCTTAAAATTACTTTCTAAGAAGCAGATAAACCAAATAAAAACAAAAGATAACTAAGGCAGCATGATTAATGACATTTTATTGTAATTAAATTACACCAAGCCTTCTCTGCTCAAGAAGATAAAATATCATCTAGCATGACTTGAAATTATCAACTTAGTAAGATTTGCAATTCCATTGGCTCATTTTCACATACTGTAAACTAAAGCAGTTACTTCTAGCAGTTGACATTTCACTGGCACTTATATCTCAGTAATCTGATAAGAATTTGACTGGTGGCACATATTAACATCATAATACAAAACAGGATTACTTTCAGTTATACTTTTGGTTCACTGGAGGTTCAAAAGAACCAAAAAGGTTGTACTACTCAAGAGTGAATTTTAGCCTCAAAGACAGTTGAATCAACATTGTTCTAATACTCTTTCTATAATTTGAAATTACATCTAGAAATACTTAAAATTGGTCTTATATTTTCAAATTACAGAATAAAAACTTCCAACAAACTCATGGGAAACAGATGATTAAAGAAAAGCAGCATTGTGGTGTAAATTTTACTTCTACCACTAGCTGCTATGCGAGTGGCATGTGGCAGAAATAGAATTTGTCTCTTTCTAAGCCAAGTGCTCTTCATGTTACCTGCCGAACCAGAGCAACAGTGCTATGGTGGAGTTGGGCACGGTAGGTGTTTACCTGGAAGTAAGCAGTGGCAGAGCTGACACTGGGGAGGCGACTGGAATGCTGTGAAGGACTTCCTTGGGGCCATTTACTGGCACTGGGTCCACCAGGATTTCCAAGTACCCTGCTGCACTCTGGTCTGTCTGTGGTATATATGACCAGCTTGGGAAGACAAACAGTGAGTCCAGCCACTCCAGTTCAAAGTGCATGAGCTAAGCCAAAAGATAACGAGATTGAAGCCTGAGATGAGTTTCAGTTTGTTTTCTTAGCACTACTTACAGTGTTCATTATTAACACACCTTTGCACATGCATCACAAACTCTTTTCCTACTGCTGGGCTTCATCACTAAACGAGAGCAGTGTTTCCTGCCACTCTCTTACCTTGCATGGAGAACTTCTGTCCTTCCAGATGCAAATCGGGAACAGACCTGCTGAGCTCTACAGCTAGCACTTCCTAGTTATATTCACAACCTCACAGAAAGGTGAATTAATTTACTGCAAGGCTTAGTTATTTTCAAATATTTTATATTTTTCTAAAATTCTTGCTGCTTTCTTTTGCCCCGTGTTTTCAGTTAAAAGTTCTTACCAATACAACTTCTCCCTAGACTTTGTCTCCTTAGAAAGCACAACTTCAGTGCTCTGTCATCACCGCTTCCAGCGGTTATTTGTTATCTCGACTCCACTTGCAATTACCTTCAGGAGGCTTTTAAGTCAACTGTAATTCAAGCTATTATTTCCTGAAAGTATGTCATCAATAGATCAATGAACATGCAGTACAACTCTCCAGAAAGTTATTTCTGCAATACAAGTTGGAATTCAACAAAGAGTGGGAAGGTCTCCCAGGCCACGTTGTACTGCGGTGGAATTTAACAGAACTGCACTGACTGTTTCTTTTTTCCACGCTGGTACATTCAGTATTTCTTCTCCTAGCAATGGCACATTTTACATGTTCTATCCTCTGCCCAGGACTGAGCTTGCTGTGTTCCTGCCTGTTACACAGATGTGTTATTTCCTTCACTAGACTCAGGTAGAACATCTCAAGCCCCTGGTGTTTTGTTTACTGCCCCAGAAGTGGGAATAAACATAGAACCCCTGAGACAGAGGACGCACCTCACATGGAATTATCCCAGTGTTGTCCTTCACATATAGGCAACCATCTTCCAGCTTTTCTTTGTTTTCTTGCCTTCCATCTGCTAAATAGCCAACCAGGATCAGGTAAGTCCTTGGCAGAGTGCTCTGCATGGGTAAAGCACCTTGTCCTTGATGAGACCATTCCTTAAATTCATTAGTGCTACAGCTCAGGTGGCTGCAGCATGGTATGTGCTGCTGATGCTGTAGGTCAGAGATGGAGATAAAACTGGAAAAAAAGAAAGGGATAAAAAGCAAGAATATAGCAGGATGTACAAAGAACTCAGTTTGCAAAGTACCCTAATGTCAACACTGAAAGAGTCAACGCAAAGTATTCTCCAGCCTGTCATTTTGGCACTGGTTTTCAGGGAGCTTCACTGACAATTTTAGGTTGTGAAACTGGAGTGGGTATTCACAATACCCACTTGCTCAGTAGCAGAACATAATCAAATTCAAAGGGTGTGAATTTGACGAGTTTCACTTGATTAATCAATTGATCAAAAGTTCAAAGCAAGAAACTAGTACAGATGAGTGATGGGTCTGAATCAGCAATGAATAATAATTAGATATAGAAAAAGTAATCAGAAGACATAAATTTATGCAGGTACTTATGTTGTGCATTTTGCAAGAAAATGAACAGGGGATTAGTTGGAAATTTCATTAGCTGAAACTGCTCCATCTTCAGAGACAGAACACCCCCAGGAATAATACTGGTACCTGTGATCCACAAAAGCACAGTGCTGCTCATATTTTAGTCAAATGTGCTGAGTGCTTTTTGGGAGAAACCAGAACTACAGCAGGACACTGGCTCATGGTTATCACATACAGAAGAACACAGACTCTCTCCTCATACTCCAGAGCTTGGTGCTCAGCTGTGGATGCAGCACACTGCTCACAAACAGACCACTGGCCTCACAGGAGATAAATACCAAGTACCTTCAGCTCTTCTTTATAGATTCTCCTGAATATAAACCAAAGTCTGGTTTAAATGTCATAAAATACACAGGAAAAAATATAGCTTAAATGAGGTAGGTTTAGCTGGTGTGAAAGATTAAACACATTTATTAACTATTAGTTAAAGGTCACAAGTCCCTAACCAAGTCCAGTTTCTCCCAAAACTGGCCATGCCAGAAATTTTAATTCTCCCACAAGTTGGAGCAAGAAACAGATCCAGACAAGCCAAACTTTCCAATATGGTTATCTCTCAACAAGCTGCATGTTCTTCATGATGGTGAGCACCCAAAAGCCTTTTATCAACTAAAACACGGACCACGTTATCCTAGATTCCCTTTTTAAGAACGCATACTCGGACGCTGAGCTCAGCGGGCCAACAGGTTCCGAGACCATGCCCAGGATTATCCTCCTGCGCGGGTCGGCAGGATACAACCGGGAAGCTGCCGTGCAAACGCTGCCCAGCGCGGCAGCTCTTCTGGGCGAGATGCCCCGCTTTGGCTGCGCGCTCTAGCTACCGCAGACAGGCGCATACGGCGCTCCGTCACCCCGCAAGGGCGGCCGGCGGCGCGCCGCGGCCAAAGGAAGGCGTGCGGTTACCCCCGTTCGACAGCAGCCCTCCCACAGGCGGCACCGGGGCGGGCGTGGAGCAGCGACGAGTCCTGCCGAGCTCCCGGGAGGGCCGCGCGTGGGCACCGGACACCCCGCGCTGCCCCGTCCCCTCCTCTCCGCCCCGCCGTCACCTGTAGCCGAGCGGCAGCGTCCCGCCGCCCGCGCCCCGCAGGCACCGCAGCACCGCCTCCAGCGCCGCCGGCTCCTGTCCGTCCGGCCCCGCGAGGGCCCGGCGGACAAAGTCCCGAGCCGCCCGTAGCCAGCGCTGCTCCTGCGGGGGGAAAGGTGAGAAGCGGGATCTCAGCGCCGGGCGGCGGGGAGGGCGCGGAGCCGCCCGGGGCCCTCACTCACCGCCGCGCTGGGCGCCGCCATGACAGCCCGCGCGGGCCGCGCCGTTGCCGTGGCGACGCGGCGGCGGGAAGCGCGCGAGAGCCGCCGGGAGCGCCGCGCGCGCGCCGGGCCCCGCCCCCTCCGTGCCCTCCGTCCAATCGGCGCCGCCGCTGCTCCGCGGCTGTTCCCGCCCTTGGCGCGCGGGACGGCGAGGAACCGGCTCTGGGCGTGAGGGGATGGCCCGGAATGGGCTCCGGGAGTGTGGGGATGGCCCTGGGCGGGCCCTGGGAGTGAGGGGGTGGCCCTGGGCGGGCCCTGGGAGTGGCTCTGGGCGGGCTCCGGGAGTGTGGGGGTGGCCCTGGGCGGGTGCAGCCGCCCACCGACGCCGCTCTGCGGTTCCTTTCTGCGAGTGGGCAGGGGAGAGAATCAAACGAAAGGTTCACGGTTGAGACAGAGCCGGGGAGGTCACAAATTGATTACCGTCACTGGCAAAGCAGGCTGAACTTGCGGATGTGAAAAACGAAGTTCACTTTCCTGGTAAAGTTTAAAAATGTTTTATAAAGACAATAGGATAAATAATAGAGCAAAGAAATACGGTCGTGACCGGGTGTGTTGGCACATTGCCAAAAGCACACCGGTGTCTGGAACCCCCCTTTTTATCCTGTTCTTCATGCATGGACTTAGGCACTTTCACTTTTCCAGGAACTGCATAGTCACTCCTTGGGTCCGGTCTTCATGCATGGACTTATGCATATTCATTTTTCCAGGAACTGCTCTGCATGGTCACTCCTTGGGTCCGTCAAGCGCAATCTCACTTTTATTCGGTTCTTATCATCTTTTTGATTTGGGCTTTGGTCCTTTCTTCCACACGCGGTGAATGCTGAGAGTCACTTGGGCCTCCTCTGGAAGTTATCTATTCAGGCAGCTGAAACACACTACACCTAAATTCTAACTACAGCAAAGAAAAACCTTATATATCTATTCAGGTAGTAAAATTCTACTAGAAAAAAACCCATCATGCTTATAACATTAATTCCAACATTTGCGAAAAGCCAATACTAAAATATGCATTTATAACACGGATGATAATTGAATTTACTACGAACAAAATCAGATCAGGATAATGAGAAGTAAAGTATATCTCACAAGCAGCTTTGCCCTTCCAAGCCTCCCGCCCTGCAGCGGCGCGGGGAGAGAGGGACTGGAGATGACGGTGAGCTCATCACACGATTCTGCCACTGCTCAGGGAGAGAGAGGGGTCCTTCCCCTGCTCCAGCAGGTCCATCCCACGGACTTCTTCAATGTGAACCTTTATCGGCAAGAGTTCTTCAGAGCTGCTCCAACATGACCCACTCTTCCACGGGGTGTAGTCCTTCAGGAACAGCCTGCTCCAGTGTGAGTCCCCCACAGGGTCACAAGTCCTTCCAGGGAACGTGCTCCTCTCTCCACGGGTCTGCAGGTCCCTGGCAGGAGCCTGCTCCAGCACAGGCTTCCCACGGAATCAAAGCCTTCTTTCAGGCATCCACCTGTTCCAGCATGGGGCTCTTCCATGGATCTCTGCATCCCCATGGACCTCCATGGGCTGCAAGGGGGATACCCTGCTTCACCATGGTTCTGCATTGTGACTGCAGGGGAATCTCAGCTCTGGTGCTCGGAGCACCTTCTCCCCCTCAGTCTCCACTGACCTTGGTGTCTGCTAAGTTGTTCCTCTCACATGTTCTCACTCTGCTTTTCTTGGGCCACAATTACATCTGCACAATAATTTTTGTTTCCTTCCTAAATATGTTATCACAGAGGCATTGCCACCATTTCTGATGGGCTCAGCCTTGACCATCAGTACATCCATCTCGGAGCCAGCTGGCAGTGGTTCTGCCAGACATGTGAGGAGCTTCTGGCAGCTTCTCACACAAGTCACCCCTGTAGTCCCCCACCTACCAAAACCTGGTTGTGCAAACCCAATACAGCTCTGCAGGCTGAGAGTAAAATAATTGGGGTGTCAGACAAGCTGCAAGCCACTGGTTCTGTGGCAGGAAGGTGTGCTCAGTCCCTCTGGGCCTTAGCCTGTAGTTACAGGACCTTAGGAAGTGCTGGAGGCCTGTCAGGCTGCAGTGAGGTGGCAGGGACAGAGGGAGTGAAGTTCTGGTGAAAGCTGGGAAGTGGATGTGCACTCACGCATTTGACATTCGTGTAAATGTCAGACATGCAGTGGGCTGTGAGAAGATGTCCCTCCCTGAACTTGGGAGGAGTCATATGTGAAGGTTCACAGGGATTTTTCTGACATTTATGTGGTTCTAGAGAAAGGGGGCTGGTTTTTGCCTTTGTTTTTTTTTATTTTATTTTATTTTTTTGTTTGTTTGTTTGTTTTGTTTTTTTGAAGGCTGAACCTCCAGCCTCTTCAATCCATGAAGACTAAAGGATGTGCCTCATCCACTTACATGATAGCAAGTGCTAATCCTGAAACAGCCCATTAAAAACATTATTTCCTCCTTCACAGAATGTGTGTCAGAATTTTCCCTTTAAGGGCTAATTTTGTATTGTTCTTATTCAAGGCAAGGAAATGAATGAGACAAAATCTTTTCCACCTCCATCCCTGGAGATGGCTGCAATCTGATAACAGATTATTCTGCTATTTCCTTCCCTCCTGGAAGCTGAAAAGACACAGCTGTTCCAAGACAAAATGTGGAAAAGTGCACTCCTTGTTTTCTCCTGTGTATATGCCATTGGCTTCCACACAACAGATAAGCAACTCCATTGTAGGAACAGTCTGTGGAGGATTTCTCTGCAGTAATTCAGGAAGTCCACAGAGTGAATTGTACCCATTTTGTACTGAAATGGGCAAATTCTTCCAAAACAATGCTTTGTAGCTTGATTTAATCTCTTTTACTGGAGTAGAGAGACAATTCCAGAAAGCAAGGGGAAGTCTTACTGGGCAACAAATGAAGGGGAGTTCTTTATCATTTAGCCACTCATTCCTAGCTGTATTTTTGTTTTTTAAACACGCTAAGAGGATGTATTAAATGAAGCAGGTCTTACACAGAATGTCATATTGGTTTTGCTTATATTTGCACTATCTGTACAACTGGTTCATTGGAGCATACAAGAAAATGTGTTTTAAAATAAAAATTACAGGATGGTCATATAGACTGATGCTGATGGTGGCTGAAAAACGCCTTTCTTTAAAATTAAGGCAGTTAGGATGCAAGAAGTCCTTTTCTGACAAGTACATGGTTAATTTTCACGTGGAAAGTACGGCTGAAGAGTGAAACACTCCTGCGTCAAGAACTTTAAGATTTCAGTAGACCTCGTCTGGCTCCTTTCCCGTGTGTTTTTCTAGCGGCTTTAGCTCCTCGATACACCATCCGTTGCTTTTCTTCAGCTCGTCTGTCTGGGTTTTGAAGGAACGCTGCCGACGCCGGTCCTCGCACAGCGGAGGGCGGGCGGGGCTCGGCGCGGCTCCGGGCCGCCTCCCGCTCGCCGCTCTCTTTCCTCCTGCCTCTGCCAGGAAGTTGGAGACAGGGTAGTCACTCTGCGCGCCGCTCCCGCCGGCGCTGGGTAGGGCTGCGGCGGCTTCCTCTGGACGTGGGGGACCCTGCCACGGGGATGTAGCGGGCCGCGGAGCCATGCGCGGCCCGGCGCTGCCCCGCACCTCGCTGGGCACGGTAAGTCACGGCGGGACACCGCCTCGCCCGGCGACAGCTTCGGCCCCGCGGATCTGCAGCCCACTGCGGGTCCGCAGAGCGGTGTCCGCCGTCGAGCCTTCGGGCCCGGGCTCTCTTCGACCCTCCTGGCCGCCGTCGGGCTCCCCATCGCTGTCTGTCTGCGAATAGCCCGCTTTCTGCTCGCCCTCTCCAGGGCGCTGGGGCTCCGCTCTCGGCTGCCCCATGCCGGGGCGGGCAGCAGCGGGGCAGGGCTCGGGGAGTCCGCGGGAGGACGAGGCGGGCGGTCGTCGCCGCAGGGGCGACTGGTGCCGGCGCCGGGGCGGCAGGAGCGGCGGTAGCGGGTCGGGAGCCGTGCCATCCGCCGGGCTCCCGCGGGGCAGCTGGACAATCCCTCCCTGCGCTCCCCGCCCACCGCTGGGCACCGACTTCTCCGGTGTCGTTTCCGGGATATGTCCCTGACTCAGGGAAAAGGCGTCTGGGCTTACAGGAACGGCGGCGGATTCTCTGGAGCCTGCGGCGCGGCCGTTAACGCGCGGGGCGGTCCGGGCGCCGGAGCTCGCGGAGGCACCGAGCCGTTCGGAACGGGATCGGAGCCGCCCGGACGGGGATCGGAGCCGCCCGGACAGGGATCGGAGCCGCCCGGGACGGGATTAGAGCCTCCCGGACAGGGATCGGAGCCGCCCGGACAGGGATCGGAGCCGCCCGGACAGGGATCGGAGCCGCCCGGGACGGGATTAGAGCCTCCCGGACAGGGATCGGAGCCGCCCGGACAGGGATCGGAGCCGTCCGGACAGGGATCGGAGCCGCCCGGACAGGGATCGGAGCCGCTCCGCACCCCCTTTGCTGTGCGGGGGCCAGGGACGAGCCGCCCCCGCTTTGCTGTGCAGCCGGCCGCACACAAATGCCACTCTGCGGGCGTTTAAACAGAGATTAGTGGGTTGTAGCTACGCCCCAAACCACGGGATTTGTATAAAAGCAAGTTCAGCTTTGCCGGTAGATTCTCTTTAGCCTTCCCGGGCTTCGTAGCACAAGACTTTTAAGCTGCCCGTTGTGATTTTGCGGGCGAAAAAGCTGTAAAAGAAATCGGAGAGTTTTATGAATAACCTCATTTCCAGAGGTGAATGACTATCCAGTATCAGCAGATGTGTGGTAAAGCCGGGACGGTGGAGTGGTGTCACTCAGCATCATTACGTGACTATAAATTCTGCTCTAGAGGTTACAAGGTCAAACCGTTCTCCTTAAGTACCTGAGCATCTTAGTAATGCACATTTGTACTTGGTTGCACTGGACTTGCCATCACAGAATCACAGAATCACTCAGTTGGAAGAGACTTCCAAGATCATCGAGTCCAAGCCATGCCCTAACACCTCAACTAGACCATGGCACCAAGTGCCACATTCAGTCTTTTTTTGAACACATCCAGGGATGGTGACTCCACCAACTCCCCAGGCAAAGCATTCCAATACTTTATTATTCCTTCCCTGAAAAAGTTCTTCCTAATATCCAGCCTATATTTCCCTTGGCACAGCTTGAGACTGTGCCCTCTGGTTCTGTCAGTTGCTGTCAGTTGCAATGTTGGATTAGTTGTTAATTTGTGGTCAGAAAGTTGCAACATGTGCAAAGTTACCTTCCAGAAGGGTTCGGATTTGGTTTGGGGTTTTTTTACGGCTTGAAAGGTTGGGAAACTGGTAACAGACTTAAAGCTAGCAGTTGCAGGACAACACTACTAAAACTGAGGAGAAGGAATACCTTGACTCCAGCTGTGGGTCACTTGCCATCTTGGAACCTAGATAAGATACATAAACCATTGATTTATGGACAGATTTCAAAGCAGTTAGCCAACCTGAAAAGTGTATTTCTGGCTTAAGAATAGAGGTGCACACATTTTGGTGTAAATCAGATACTATATGTGATGTTATTCATTCAGTTGGCAAAAAAAGAAAAGCCTATTGGAATCTCCAAAATCAGTTGAATAAGATACAGGAGGAAGTGTCCTTCAGTGGGATTTCTTTTTGAAGATGTTTTCCCCTTCCTATTTGCATGTCATTTCAAGTTGTCAGTAACACTCTACTCCCTACAGATAACATTTATCTTTTCCATAAAATCATATTCTTTTTTTTTTTTTTTCCCAATTACAGGTCCCACTCTATTGCATACCCTTCCATCTGTCATTTATTTTGTATTTCGTCCTGTTTGCCCTCATAGCCTTTCTTGGCCCCCTGATACCTCCCATCTATTCTTCTGATTCTTGTATGTTTCTTGTGATTGTTCAGAATTCTCTGTAGCCTGTTTCCATGCATTCACACTTTCTGCCTGTCCTTGAACTCAAAACTCATTTTCAGGTCCTCTTTGTTTTCCTGATGGACTCCTTAATTTTACAGTGGACAAAATGGCACCTGTCTTCACTGGGGCCAGAATGTTTTCTGTCTCATTAAAAGAAAAAAATACATAAAATGAAAATATAATTTAGTAAAGAAAATTCTGTATTATGAAGAAAAAAGACAAAATAGCCATAAGAGTACTTCTGGCAATGATTTCTTTTCAAAGTTAAGGGGGTAACTGCCATTTTGAAGCTAGAAGCTACGTTACATAAAAATTGAAAACCAGGCCACCAAGTGCATTGTAAGAAAGAACTGTTGGGCCACCAGCCTGTTTCCAGTAGTGACCAGTCACAGGTCTCTGCCAAGAGTTTTGGAGCAGGGCAAGTGTACAACAATGACAAATCAGAATACTTTCCTGGCTTCCAGTGGGCTGAGACTGTCGGAATTTCCAAGTTGAAAGGGCACATTCATATTTTGGATCCCTGAATGTGGTTTTTTTCCTTCTGCTAATCGTTGTGGTGATAAATCTGGCAGAGCCAGCACTTTTTCACGGAGTCCCACACCTCAGCTACATGTTGGCTATAAAATAACCTGTGTTTGTTCTGAACCTCTCTGCTGCTTGTCTTATGTGATGCCTCTTAGTTCTTGTGTTGGAGGAGACAGAGAACTCATCCCAGTTCACATTCTCTTTGGCATTCATGACTTTGAGCCTGCTACAGTATCCTTGGCTCAGGTTTCTCTTTTATAGACCGGTATGTTTTATCATTGCCTTTGTGGAAGTCAGTCTGTACCAATGATGGTCCTTTTTACTCTTCTTTGTATTATATCTGGGTTAATTTTATTCTTAAGATTGGGGAGACCAGAACTACGGTTCAGATTCAATCCTTTATATATTGTCATAACAGCACTCTTGGTTTCATAGCATCTGATTATATTTCTGATTGTTTTCTCCAGATTAATTGAACTTTTACTGCTTATTAATCTAATTTTAATTTCTATTTTTAGGACTAACTACTTCTAACCAAATGAAACATTTATATTAGGGTCTGTGCTAAGTACACTTACTTGGCAATTTTTGTTCTCACAAGTCAGTTTAGATGTCAGTTTCGATGTTAGTTTGGATGCCTTTCCCTTTTCATTAAGCAATCAATTTTCTGCATTAGCATTATTATTTGTGGTAAACCTAGTCTTGTCATTTTGCTCTTTTTTACCCATTTTCTTTAGTCATCACAAAGAGGCTTTGTATTTGGGGCAGAAGCCGTGTGTTCTCTTTCGTAATCTCTGGATAGCTGAGTGCTTCCTTTGCTAATACATGTCTTTGTGTTATTCTCTTAGGAACCTGACAGTGGAAAGCACATCTCAAAGCAATGTCACCACATTTCTCTATTAAACCAAACAGGAGTATAACTCTTCCAATGAGTAGGACTCGGCGTTTGGCAATTGCCTGACTTAAAAATTCACCTAGTGAGTCATTGACACAAGGGCCATGGGCAGGTCCGTGGCACAGCATGGGCAGGGGCCAAGGGCTCATGCCCGGCTGAAAATCATTTCAGGATGGAAAAGTAAGGAGCCCCCTGAGCCTTCCCATGGCTCCTGCTCCATTGTGAGGCTGCACAGCAGCACAGTCAAACAACCCTGAACACAGGCGGGCCAAGTGCTGAGGTGTCAAGGGCCAGTGAATGTGGCACTCTGACACCGTGTTCACCACGGTGTCCTTACAGGGACAACTTCCAGAGAAATTTTCTTGTGCTTATTATCACCTACTGACTTCTCCATTGTTTTCTTAATCTCTGCTAGTATGAAATAAAGCCTTCTAATTTTATATACTTGGTAATATTTTATGGTGCGAAGTCCACAATCTTTACAGATAATCTCAGTTTTCTCTTGGTTTTAAGGTTAAGATTTCTAAGGCCTTTCTTCATTGTATCAAAGCTATTACTAGTCTCCTGATTTTAGATAAGGCCTGAAATACAGCATTCTTTCATCTGATCTTCATAAAATGGAGGATTATCTATAATAGTAGTTCTTGTAACCTTTTGTCCTTTCCAGATTTTAGTGAGCAATGACAAAAGCTTTCTGTAAATGTTGCTTTAATGCACATTTCTCAATGTGTAATGCAGGAGTTTTGGTTCCCCTTTCATCTTTGTATTTAGCAAACTAAAACAAATGCAAACCTCAAATAGTGTTTGGAAAAGGCTGAACCAGATAACATAAGGGTAAATCCTATACCCTGATTTCTTTGGTGGCTCATTAGTCTGAGCAAGACACTGGTTTTCATCCAGGCCTCCAAGGTGACTAATTTTTAATGACTCATTAAAGAGTCTAGCAGATGATTCATATGCAGAATACTTGTGCATGAGGCCTGTATCATTGGCTGGATTCTTAAGCCAAGGTAACTTGCTATTATGAAATATTTTGAGACACTCTAATGACTCATAATGCCTCTTATTGGCAGGTAGTTAATTAGTTTATAAATGGAATTTGCAGAATGGAAGCCTTTTTTGAGAGAAGCCGTTGATTAAGTTATTACAATGCAATCTTTGTGCAGCTTGGTCCCTGAGGATTTAGGGATGTCAAACTAAATATATTTATATGAATAAAATACTTATTTCATTGATGATGATAATTCTGAGACCAAAAGACTTAATTCAGAATTATTTACAGCACAGTATAGATAGTTATAACTACTAGAGTGGTGTAGTGTTTTTTCAAGCAATATTGAAGCAACAGTATTAAAGATAGCAAAATGACCCGTGTGTCACTGTACTTGCTCCCTCCACCCTTCTCCCTGCAGGCAAGGAGCCTGGCAGGTCACGGCAGGGCTGCAGCCATTCATGCTGAGTAATTTGGTATTTCCCAGCCTCGTGAGGTGATAATATGGGACAGCACTGACATGCTGCACTTCCCTCTGCAGTCCCTCTGTTTTGTGCTTTACATCTCCTTGTCCTGAAAACACTGCTCTCACTCATCCCTTATTTCACCTCTCACCCATCTTTCTGGCATCTTGCTCTGTTCTTCACTTTTATCTTTGCCCTTCCTTTCTTCCTTTGCCTTAGCCGGGGGGGATATCACCTCACTTGCAGTTCTCTATGCATGTCCCCATGAGGCAGAAGCAGGAACAAGGGTGTAAATTGTAGTGGTGGCAGTAATCCAAGAATATTTGAATGTGAAAGTTGTGGAAAGGCTCCTAACTCCTGTCTCAGCTGTCAAATCTTGCATAGAAGAGCTTTTGGACTTGTGCTGTGCCTTTTTTAATCATAGGTGAAGTGCTGGGCATTAAGTGCTGGCGTGAGGCTTGGAAGGAACTAGGGTTGCCTTATGTGCAGGGAACCCAGCTGACACCCAGAGCGGTGGAATGTTTTAGGGAAGCAGCATTCTGCCATATTTTGGTTATTCCTGCAGCAGTTCCAGAAGTAAACCCTCGAGTTTCTGCTGACTCTGTTTTTCTTGGGTAGTCCCTACTCACTGAAATGAGTGAGTAGGTATGAATCAGTGTGTGCATCACCTGTGGTTTGAGTTATTACTTCGCTTAGGTCATACACATTGTCTCTGTCAAGTTGCTTAGTGGGTACTAGTTTTTTTTTATCCTGGCAAATGGGGTGTAATGTACATCTAACAATGGAAATTCAGCTTATTTCACTTGCAGAAGACCTCTAAACTTTGCCTTGGCAAACCCTTATCAATGACTTGAGGCTTCAATGCTTGGGAAACTGAGCTAAATCTGGCTGGTGATTGATAACTAGCAGTGTTCCTCAGGGCTCAATTCTAGGGCCAGCTCCGTTCAATGTATTTATTCTAGATAAATTGGAGCATTGAGCAACGATTATTGGAATGAAATTGAACAAGTCCAAATGCTGGATCCTGAATCTGCGGGCAGTTACCACCGGGCGCAAATGTAAACTGTGATGGGAGTGTCTGGGGAGCGCCCTGCAGGGAGGCCCTGGGGGTGCTGTGGGCAGCAGCTCAGGGAGAGCCAGCAGGGTGTGCCCGGGCAGCCCAGAGGGCACAAACCGCGTCCTGGGGGCATCAAACAGGGAGCACAGCCGGGCACAGGGGGATCATCCGCTGTGCTCAGCGCTGCTGCGGCCTCACCCCAGTGCTGGGGGCAGTTTGGAGCCTCACAACTTAAGGATTTGAAGGTCCTTGAATGTGTCCAGAGGAGGGGAACTGCTAAAGAACTTTTTTAAATCAAGGTCTCATCTCCATCAGACAGATTTATTGGTACAAATCAACTGTGTAACATGGTAGTTTAAGCCAGGTGCCTCAAAAGAGAGACCCCAACAAATCCCCCAAATCCCTGGGCAATTACACCCCTACAATCTAAACTCCCTAACCCTCAAGTGACAGTCTGGATCAAAAGCATTATTATATGGGGTCTTCATTAGGTCACTCTTACACTACCAAGTGCTCACCTTCATATCTTCTTAGGTTGGTTTTGCTGAGGATTTTGATCAGTTCTGTAGTCCTTGTTGTAATATGGCTGTTACAGTACATATAACAACGAATTATGTGCCTTTCAGCTGAAACAGAACAGACTATTCTAATTTCATGTATTACCTAAATTTGATGATGGCGTTCTTTGGTATACATCAGTGTATTGCTGAATGGCTTAGGGAGCTGTTTAAGATGGTGATGGTTTTGGGTTTTTTCCATCACGTGAATGATTTTGCTGGATGGCCGAGACATTGGAATGTGAGTCACTCGTGGCCTGTGACTCTGTTCCTCAGACTGTGGTCTGTAATGTGTTAAGTCTTCTTTGATGACACTTTCAGATGTGATTTTGCTTAATCTGAAAAATTAAAACCACTTCTGTTTTCTTTTGGCTTTGAAGGTATATCTGTCCAATTTTCTCTGTATTTTTGGCTTAGTCTTTGATGTTTTTTATCTTCTTTCTATTTCTGACTTGTGTGATTTACGTGCTGACTGTTTATATTCTCATATCAGGGGATTAATCACTAGCTGGACAATCAGGATGCTTTTATTGTTACTGTGTGTCAGACCATCTGTTTGAAGGATCTTTTATCCATTTTCCTGCAAGCAATAAATCTTGTTATGTCAGCTGCTGAAACAATTTTTAGTTTCACTGAGGAGTTGTTGCAGTGCTTACAATTATTCTGTGGTCAGTTAATTGAGTCTGAAATGGTATCTATTTAAATATGTGGTTCTCTTTTTTCTTGTTCACCATTTTAGCATCTAGTCTATTGAATATGTCAGAGCTCTCTGAAAAACGATATTTTAGCTTTGTCAGAGTTGCAAACTCCATCCTTCTTGAGGTTTTAAGTTGCTTTTATGTATGTACCTTTTCCTCCAAGTCTTTAATTCTGAAAGAGAAACAGGACAATGTAGGACTGTTATAGCCATTTCATTCTATGTATCTTTTGTTAAGCTTGCTACCACAAAATTGGTGTCAGCACTGTGGTTTACCCTTACTGGGGTTTACTTTGCTTTTGCTATGACTCTCTTAGCTGAAAAAGCAAAAAAATAAAAAAAGGGAGAACTCTGAAGCTGTGCCTGTACTGCTCGGCATCTTCAAAGAAACACTTTCAAAAAAACAAGCTGGGAAAACATTACAATTAGAGGAAAGATAGCGTGGTAAAACTTTGTGTGAGATTATATTGGCAGGGAGGTATTTATTTGCAAAAAAAATTAGTTGATTTTCATCATTCACATGATCTGATGCGTAGAGTTCATTGTTACATCTGTAACATACTCAGAAGCATCAACACATGGATGTCCAGATGGTGTGGCCAGGATCACTTTCGTGCAAAGAGAATTACAAGGGATGCAGGCTGTCAAGTCTTCATCATGTAGTTTTTGGACAAATCTTTCAAACTCTTCAGGAGTCGTTCATTGGTTGGTATGGGATGGGTCTTTGCTGTAGAAACTTGCTGACTTCAGGTTTCATAAATCTTGGGCCAAGTTTTTACCTAGTTTTCTTTTGTTGGGTTTTTTTAACCTTTTTGTTGTTGTATGTTTTATCTTTATCTGAATGTTTGAAATGCATGCCTGAGGTCTGTTTTTCTATTGGGCCAATAGAGTTGTGTTTGTGATACACTGAAATCTTGTTGCCATCCTTCTGGTGCAGGATCTTTTGCTGTTGAATCATTTATGCTGTGGTTTTACCAGAACGGAGACCTTTTGGCCATTACATAAGCAATATATTTCTCAATTTCAGTGCTGGGAATAGTGTCCTGAAAACAGTGTCCAGGGAACGGCATCCTTCATTATTGGTACAGGCTGTGCTTTTAACTCTTGGTTCATGTGTGTGTGGGTGTACAAAGTCACACTCTTATGGTCATATGGCAGTCTTAATATTTCTGTTAAGATTGGTATTGCAGCAGTAACTTGCAAGTGGAAAAATAGAAATCAAATCTTGAGTTAAAGAAAGAAAACATTGCACATTTTTGTGTTGAACTGTACGGGCTGATTCTTAACAGCTGCAGTCTTAAGAGGAAGAATGTACATTTGACACGAGAAGTCAAAAAGCTAACTTTCCCATATTTCTTGGTCTGGCTGCTCAGGAGGCATTTTGGAAGATTTCCTGTACTTTGCAGGCAGTGAGATCCTCCTTTGTCATCCTATTCCAAACTTCCCATGTTGTATTTTTATTGTGGAACTGCAAGCACTGGATGCATTCTTCTCTGTGGAACTGTTACTGCATGGACAGCCTTACTGCCTTCCTTAATAAAAACATTCATTTGCTCTTGTGTAACTCTTGTGCAACTCTTGTGCAAGCCACAGCATTTTCAAGGCATTCCATGTATAAACTGCACATCATGAAAAATATTTGTTTTATGTACAACCACTTTGCTGTGGAGGCCATTGAACGGTATATTGATGAGGCCATTGAATGGCAGGCATCTGTGACAAACCCTCAGTTTGTTGTGGTTTATTTTTGTAAACATCTCCCCACATACATTTGCCAGCTGAGGATCCCATTACCAGAATTAGCCAAGTAAACTGATCTCATTACATGATTTAATTCTAAATGCTGAAGAGATGCAGTCTGCAGGAGGATGTAATGTTTTCTCACCTTGTTTATCTCCTCTCCCTCCTTCTTTCTCTGTTTACAGGTTATTCTAATATTTGTCTGTGTATTGACAAAGGAATCTGTAGAAATTACTCCAGTGCCATATAGACTGCAAGTCCGTCGGGTAGCTTTGGATGGAAGAGACCCCTCTAACCCTTTGAGGAGAGAAAAGAAACAGATGCACTGTCAACTGGGACAATACCAACACCCCAGAAAGACCCACTGCTGCATGAGGTGTCATGCAGGTACACAAAATAAATACAATAGTGACTTTCACCTTGGAGGCATATCCCTATCCTATCAAAATGTCTCTTTCCTACAGCTAATCAGCTCTCCCTTTGCTTGGTATCTATCCCTACCCAGATAAGTTCTTATTATTTTTATTTATTCTTATTCCTTTTCTCCTCTTATGGGCTGTCAGTGTCATTCTCACTGGTGAGAGGAAGCATACTTGGTCCTTATGCCATCAACTCCAGGGTTTCCTTTCCTGGCCTCCCTAAGACAACACACTTGTATTCCTGTCAGAGCTCTGTTAAGTGATTTCTTGCAGGTACCTACAAGGCAAAAGACTGTGATGGGCCTGACCAGGCAACTGTGTGCCTTCCGTGTGCCAAGGGCACATTCACAGCTGTTCATAACACCATGTCTAAATGCCTCCCGTGCACACACTGCCGTACAGGTGAGCCACTGCAGGATCTGCAGGATCTGAGGAACATGGTGGTGGATGGGGGCTGGAGGGGATGGCAAAGTGAGCAAGGGAGCTTGGAAAAGTAAGCAGTTGAATGGGTAAGACACTGTATGGGGAAGGATTGGGGAGGGCAGGAATAAGGGTTATCAAATTAGTAGAGTCTGAGATACAGTTTGCAGGCCTTTCTGGCCCTTTTCTGTGAAAATTAGGGGATAACAATACCTATCATCATAACAGTGCTCTCAGTTGAAGGTGAAGGAAGAGACTGGAGTAATCATTTCTCCTTTCTTTCCTCAGACCTCCAGCAGATAGTAGAGAGCCCCTGCACTCCACAGCAAGATACTGTATGTGGCTGTCAGAAGAACCAGTATCAGACTGATTCCAAGTCTGAATACTTCCAGTGTAGGAACTGCAGCTCATGTGCCAATGGGATTATTGCCAGCTGTGAGTATGGCATGTATATGGCTCCAGTGCATATGTACTGTAGTAGGGTAGACTTTCTGATATGCTGCTGTGCCTTGCACTGAAAGGATGGTAGTTTTGGAACAACTCTGGGGTTTGTCTGCCCTCTTTCTCCAGAAAGAGAGCAAACTGCTCTGGCATCGATCCCTGTTTCCTATCATAGATGCTTTCTTTTGTCCTTGAACAGTTTCTTGGGTTTGGCCACTGTGAGTAGCTACTTTCTACTTAATTTTGATGCCTGTGCCTTGCCTGTCCTGAAGCAAGGTCTTTATGTTCTAGAGCAGGTTTCCCCTTGCCTTCCTTGTTTGTCTTTCTCCTGATGCTCATTGCATTTCCCCTACCAACTGCTGAGAGCACTTTGAGTACAATGGATGAAAACACCTCTGGTCCCAGTGCTCAGCTGAACTGCTTGTCAGTCAGTTGCTGAACGACCACGGTGTTCTGAGCAGTGTTCTAAAGTAAAGAGCTGCTAGTAATGCTGAACTATACCCAGTTCACACTCCCCTCTGAACATCTTATTCAGCTGGTCATGATCTGTACAAAAGATAAAATTATAATTAATTTAGTCATTGTTCTTTAATCATCCAGCAGGCACGCGCTTCCAGTGCAGCTGCTCCCACACTCTACCTTGTCTTACCTTGTCTTCTCTTCTTTGCAAACTATGCTGCTCCTGATCCCTTTCCTGTCTCTTACCCTTCCCAGTGTGAGGTTTGCTGTTTCACTGGTGAATGTGTTCCCTCTAGTGCTTAATCATCTTGTCACAATTTCCACACTTAAGCCTCTCCTCAAGGGTCATCATTGCACACTGTTCTTGAGCAGCTTCCTTCCCTCTTGGCTGATGCAGAACTGTTTTATTCCCATCCCTCACTTGCCAAAGAATGCATCTCCTTGTTCTAGTACATTTTCCCCTCCTCTCATGAAATTTGACATCCTTCCATCACTGTTCTTGCCTGCTCCTTTCCACACCTGTTTTACTCAGGCTCTCTGCTGTGACTTGCTTAGAAGCCATAGTTCTTTCATTTCTTACCCCGTCCACTTGTAACATCAGAGAAGTGCTATTGTGTCCCATGACCTGAAGTGATTTCTCCCTGCCCTGAACTGACTTCCTCACTAGTCCCAGCTGCTCAGGGGCCACTTCTCCCAAGATTAGTCATCTTGGGCTGACTAATGTGGTTTCCCCTTCATGCTTGAACTTGAGTGACTTTTATTGCTTTGTGCGCATTGCACTAATTTCAGCTGCTATGTAACTGTAGTCCCTTTCCAAGCCTCTACATAGGTGTCCACCTTCAGGACAGTGGCACTCTTATTTTTATTACTTTTATCCTCCTCCAACTCTATTTTTATATGTAGATCAAATCTTGTGTCTCTTCTTCAGTACCAGTTTTCCAGGCTTAAAAAGGATAATCTCTCATCCATTTTGGAGTGGATCTTTTTCCTTTTGTTTTCTTCTCTGTCTAGATTATGGCAACAGCTTCTGGTTTTTCTTCCTCTACAGGTTCAAAGAACAAAGATGCAATTTGCAGGTGTAAGCCTCAGTTCTTCCTGTCACTAATAATATTTGCAAGCCTTGCAACAGGTGAGCTTTTTTACTCTGTATGCCCCACTCAGTAGGAGAGACAGCAGGAGCTCCACAGGAGGAGGAAATTTTTCTCATTACTCTTTCGATCTAGATATAACTTTACCATATTCTAATTGCCTTTCTGGGGCAAGTAGGTCTTCACCTCTGCACCCCCAGTCTTCTCCATGTAGGTATCAGCCCACTAAAAATCCAAAGTCACTAGTCACACTGCATTGTTCTGCTTTGCAGGCTCATCTTGACTTGTCTCTCAATTAGGATGGTTGCAAATGGCTAGAGTTTCATTGCATGTGTGCTCACCTCTCTGATTTGCTCTTCCAGCTGCACAGGCGAAGACTGCCTGCAGTGTCCGAGTCCAGTCACTACCTCACCGACTTCATCCGGGTTGAGTGAGTACTCAGGAGACTGAAGGGCAGTGGAATCTTTGTTGTGGGGTGATGTTCTGTTAATGCCTTTTGTAAAGGGCTATAATTTCCACTTGTCAAACCATGATCCTTTTTCTCCCTACCATTTACAAATCTTCACTTGCTGTTCTTCCTCTAGCACTTACCTCCTCCTTTCTTAGTCACTCATGCATTGGCTCTCTTCCTTTTGTCCAGATGGAAACCTTGTGCTTGGCACCCTTGCTGCAATATTTGGAGTTATCTCTTTCCTCTGCATTGCACATAAAGTAGGGAAGCTGGTCCAGAAAAATAGGACGGTGTCTTTATACTCCTGTGGTGAGTACAGTGGCATGTGTAGTGATAGTGATTGGGATAGACACCATTTTCTGTGTGTTTTTGTGTGTACATGTGTGTGAGGGACGAAGTGGGAGCCCTTACTCTGCTCTGCTGCAACAACAGAGTAGCACAAGAACTAAATAGCCAAGGCTCCTGTTGCAGTTCTGCATCCAGGCCTGTGGCTGTGACTGGAAGTGCACGTGAGCTTATTTCTGGGACGTGTATTTTGCTATAAAACATTTTTGAGGGCAGGATTGCCAATAGTTGTTTTCCTGTTTTCTCTGGGACAAGAGGAAGTGAAAATAATTTCTACTTTCCTTTTTTTTTTCTTTGAAGTTTCATTGCCACAGACAACCAAGGAGCCAGTATCAGAGGTGAGCAAGACGATGGGTATAAGAGCTTACCTTCCATTTTCAAATATGGTAGCCTGGGATCTGGAGTACTATTTTTCCCCATGGGCTATTTTCAGGCCTTGTATTTTCAAGTGAGCTGAGTAATAGGGCTGTTTAACTTACAAGTCTTTTCCTGTAGAGGGTGGAGCCAGTAACACTTTACTTCCCCTCTTCTAGAGGATGCTTTTCGAACTCTTGGGGTTTTTTTTATTTTTTTTTTCTGGATGCATTTTTGTTCAGATAGTTGGTCCTTAATCCCCTTTTCTCTCTGTGTATGCCAAGCTTGGAGGATTTAATTAATTTACTTCAGATCTTGACTCCACAAGGCTCTCAGTGCTGCTTCACAGTATTCTCTTAGGTCAAAGGCAACTCTGCAAATAAGAGGGCCCAGGCAGCAGCTGAGGTGGGGTTTCCATAGCCTTACAGAGGAAGCTGATGGGAAAGGTGCAATGGAGCTTCTAGAATGGTGGTGATTTTGGGTCCTAGCCTTACTTGATTTTGTAAAGAAATAAAACAGACTGCTGTTTTATGGTGCCAAAAGAAAGTTAAACTCTTTGGGTTCTGCTGGAAAGAAATGTTTGGTGTCTTCTGCTGAAACAAGGCATATAGGAAGAATTAAAATCTCAACACCCACTCCCCACCTATTTTGGATAAATTTTAACATATAAAGCTAGTGGTTAATTGCAGGAGACAGGTGTATTGTGCTGCTGGGGGATTCTGGACTATGTAATGTGTCTTTCAGGTTGAGGAAAAAAGAAATGAAATTTCCACCATTCCTCCCGAGTCCCAGAAGGAAACAGAATTGCCAGTAAATGCAACCCTATCATCTGCACCTCTGCCACAGAGTTCACATGAGTTACCAGACTGTGTCAGACCTGCCAGGAAGACACAGGTTCCAGACAGTAAGTGGAATTCCTCCATCCTTCTCTCCTTCCCCAATCAAATGAGAACCTAGTTATGCATATGCAGCTAGGAGTGTGCTGGACAGACCTTACCCAGTGTACATGACCTGCATGTGTACCCATGCATGGCACAGTACAAAGGCAAAAGCATGCCCATAGCCTGTGGGTCTGTATATGCTAAATATCTGTGCAAGACCTTGCTGTTGTCCCTTTCCCTACCAGCAAAATGGACTGCCATATGTGTTGATGTGCTGTCAGTCTTAATGCCTCTGAGGTAGTGACCCAGAATAATTTCAGTAATTTATTCTTTTTCGAGAATATATTGGCAGCAAGGTCCTAAGCAAATATGCTTGATTCTGCTCATAACCTTATAAAAGAGCATATGGAAACATTCCCATTACACTTTGAGGGATAAGTGCAAGTCTGGACATCACACGAGTCTGTGTGATTACTCCGGAGAGCTGCAGAAGACTTGAACAAGAGGGGGCAATGCAAGATACCAAGGCAGCTGCCAGCCCTGTACTATTCACATTCTCCTTGAGGTGGAAGAATCTTGCTTCTCACAGTTTTCCCTCTGTTTTCACAGACCTGCTATTCTGTACACCGTGGTGGATCACGTGCCGCCGTCTCGGTGGAAGGAGTTTGTACGGCGCCTGGGCCTCAGTGACTACGACCTGGAGCGCGTTGAGCTGGAGCAACGGCGCTTGCGGGACGCCCAGTATGAAATGCTTAGACTGTGGAAGCTGCAGATGGGCCGTGCTGCCACTGTGGAGCACATCAGCTGTGTTCTCAACCAGATGGAGCTCAGTGGCTGCAGTGATGCTGTTCAAGAAGCTTTGCTAAACCAGAACTCTCCTCAACCTTGCAGCCTCCACGACCATCTCTAATCTATTTCTAAGCTAAGCTTTAGCTGCCTTTCACTGTTAAGAGGGGATCATAGCTCTCTTTCTTTCCCTGTATCTCCCCATCTTTGTAACACTCGTCAGCTGGTTTTTTTGGAGAAAGCAGCAGATTCTGCTGGAGGAAGGCTGAGGTTTGCTTCTTATCCACCAGGTAGTTCAACACCTTTAAGCCACGGCAGACATCTGCAACACCTCCTTTCCCAAGGAGGGAAAGCACCTCATAAAGGAAGTGGTTTGTGGACTCTTATCAAGATGCAAATAGGAGCTCTGAGTGATCATGATCATAGATCATCTTCTATGGACAAGTTGTTGCTGAAACAGGTACTCCACACATCATGCGGTGGGTAAACCTGTAGGGTGCTTTGGTTAAGCTGACCGTTCAGATGTTAAAGTACTCACTCACTTCTTGCAGATCTATTTTTCTGCGAGATCAATCAGTTGAAGTGGCTCATATTGCAGCCTTTTGATTGCTAAATCTGACTCAGAGGAAGTGGTGGGAGGATGTGCCTGTTTCTAGGAGCAGGAGAGGATTGCCCCCTCTCGGTGTCAACCTGTAGCAACTAGTAGGTATCACCGTAGCAAAAGACTCCTGGAGATTCAGAACTGGTTCTCCCTCTGCAAGAAACAAGAGGACATTTTCCCTTCCACACCGTGTCCCTCACGTTCCAGAGGAGTAAGGATTCCAAGCCAGTGAGTCAGATGAGAGGGTTGGTGCTTTTTTTCTCAAGTTTTTTTTTCCCTGTATCTAGAAACCATGTAAGTTAGCATTAACAAAACACCTGCCTCTGTGTTTGTCCAAATGCAGGGTGGCAAGAGGTGTGTGCATCTGCCTGGGTGATGTGCTACCTGTGCATGAGCATAGGTAGCAGGAGCACCTCTGCAAAGCTGTGCCTTGTGTCTACCTGCTTATCTACTTATGGATGATTCAATGAATCTAACTGCAAGTGGGACTGCATATGTGTCTGTATAGGTATTTTAGCAACTCTTAAATTCACACTACTTCCTGGACTGTGTTCTGTGATTGCTGCTTGGCTGTGGGAGCCATTTGGTACCATGCCCAGGCTCTCCCTGTTACTTTCTCATGGTGAACCAGACGTAGAAAAAAAAATCAATCAGCCTACACCAGGTGCAGGTTGTCCACACGTTTACAACATGGATTTTTTCACTCTCTGTTCCCTTGACCAGAGAGAAACCTTCTATTGTAAATGCACTAAATGTTCTGAATTAAAGTGAATATTTTTACCTCTGTTCTGGGTTTGCTCATATCAGCTTCTTTGCTGTGGCTGGGGGCAGAGAAAGAAAAAGAATAACTTACAGAAGTGTCAAGAGTGGGTGGCTTGGTGGTCTCATGTATTTAAAAAAAAACACCCAAGTTTTATGTACTTTGGTATGTAAAACTTAGCTGACCTCATGTCACAAGAAGCTAGCTGAGGGCAGGAAGCAGGACTGAAATGAAATCCAGTTGCAGGTCTTCTTAGATATTAAAGAATATGAATTCCAGCACATTTAGAATGAATTTTTAAACAATATACAATGAGTCATTTGGATTTGTATCTGGCTTTTTAAACAGGAAAATATCTTTAAATAAAACATAGGTTGTACTTTAATGTTTATCTTACATGTTTTTTGTCTGAGGAACCAAAACACCGTGTTAAATAAGGAAGGACTAATCCTATTCCACTTGAAAGTTCCTGACAGTGGCAAAACCAGGAACTGAAGACCGTTTTAATTCCCAGTTTGAGCCTTTGTTTTGCTACGCCGATATCCTATTTTAATTGAGGATATTTTGTTGTTGGTTTGTTTTTTCTTCTTTATCAGAGACAGTACAAAGTTCACTGTAATACACTTTTTCTTTCATAATTTATGCACAACAAGCACAACAGTGTGATAATTATTAGAAACACATGCTGTATATTGAAAGTGTTTGAAGAGGGGAAATTCTGGGAAATCTTTTCCAGGTATGATGTCAAAGCCTTGGGGTTTTTCCCCCCAGCTCAAACTGTTTAATACATCATTTAAAATCCACGTGTTGCAAAGCTTGTGGCACAAAGTAAGCCACAAGCAGCAGGCCCCAGGCCACTGCTTGGTTGCCAGTGGCTTCATGCAGGAATTTTACAGAAATCCATGCCTATGAGATGTTTCAGAGAATGCTGAAGACTCCTCCAAGGTAACAAAGGTGACTTGGGTAGGTAATATAGGTGAATATGGGAATGGAGGCTCCTCATGCTGCTGCCTCTGAGCCTAGAGAGAGCAGCCACCAGAAAAATGCAACTGTTTATGTTACTCTCATTTAGTTTCTTCATTGCTCGTTGCCCATCTAATGCTGAAGCTACCATGCCTGTATGTAGAACATTTACATTGTAACTGTACCAGGTCCAACTCTGGTCCCCCAGCATGAAGAGGCCCTGGAACAGCTGGAGCAGGTCCACAGGAGGCTGCGAGGTTGGTGAGAGGCCTGGGGCACCTCCCGTAGGAAGACAGGCTGAGGAAATTGGGTCTGTTCATCCTGGAGAAGGCTCTGTGGAGACCTTCCAGTAAGCTTCCAATACCTGAAGGGGGCTCCTGGGAAGCTGGAGAGGGACTCTTCGTCACTGTTGTGACAGGACAAGAGGTGAATTGAAAGAGGGGAGATTTAGGCTGGATATTAGGATGGAATTCTCTCCCGTGAGGGTGCTGAGGCACTGGCACAGGTTGCCCGGGGAGGCTCTGCATGCCCCAACCGCGGCAACGCTCAAGGCCAGGCTGGATGTGCCTTTGAGCAACCTGCTCCAGTGGCAGTTATCCCTGCCCTTGGCAGCGCGGGTGGGACTAGATAATCTGTAAAGTCCCCCCTAACCCACGGCATTCCACCATTCCACGGGGCCGCACAGGTCACTCCTCTGCCTCAGCAGCCGCGCCTCCCTCCCCGCGGCGGCGGGCGATGGTCCGAGCGGGGCGGTGCCCGGCTGGCTCCCCCCCCCCGGCCGCCGCGCCTTGGTACGGCCCGCGGCGCCGCGGTGCGCGCCGGGAGCGCGGCCGTGCTCCTGCCGGCACATCCCGGTACATCCCGGCACATCCCGGCCCGACATGGCCCTCAACAAGTCCATGCACGCCCGCAACCGCTACAAGGACAAGCCGCCCGACTTCGCCTACCTGGCTGGCAAGTACCCCGAGTTCCAGCAGCACGTGCAGACCACCCTCGCGGGCAGGGTGAGGTACGGCCGGGGCGGGATGGGGCGGGAGGGTGCCCGTGGGTGTCCGGCCCCGGCACCCATGAGAGCTCTGCGTGTGCCTTCCAGCCTGAATTTCAAGGATCCCGAGGCCGTGAGGGCTCTGACGTGCACCCTCCTCAAGGAGGATTTCGGGCTGACGATCGACATCCCCGTGGAAAGGCTCATTCCCACTGTCCCTTTGAGGCTGAACTACATCCACTGGGTTGAGGATCTCATCGGCCACCGGGATGCTGAGAAGCAAGCCCTGAGACGAGGCATTGACATAGGTACTTGGCAGAGCTAAACCTTTAAATCCTATTGACCGTCAGCGACAGCAGCAGTTACAGTTAGCTGCGCATCCACAGGAGAACGTCAGGTTTGAGGAACAAAGAGCTCTGATCTATGTTCGCTGTGGTGGAAGGCGATCTGAGCTCCACGGGTGTTCCATGTGCCTTCTGGGTGCGCAGGATTTCTCTGCACAAACACAGCAACAGTCGTGGCACGCGATTATGTGTCTTTTCAGGGCCTTGCAGTCACTTCAGTGCAGCTTTGTGTGGTGTACAAAAACTGTGCCTTTAGAAATGCCGGCAAAAATGTCATTCTAAAGGAACTAAAAAGTGTTTCTTCTCGGTGTTCCAGCTAGCGAATTGGTTTTGGCTGCTAATTTATTAATTTTGCTTTTGGATGTCTGCACAAGAGAGTTTGTGAACTGCATAACAATATTTTTTTTAGTGTTCTGCTCAGTAACATTTTTTTCCTGTTCTTTCGGGTGTATTTGACAGGTAAATTATCTGTCCTTTTTAAATTTCAATTTTTATTTTAATTTATTTTAATGCTGTTATATTTGTGAGCTGAATTGTGAAAGAGGCTAAGTTAGAAACCTGGGCAAATGCCAGCTAAGCTGTGTTTTTGGTTGTAAATAGTCAAAGATTTCTTGCTTATTGTTGAGAACAAAATGTCTTTTAAGTTGGAACCAGGCATCATCAGATGGATGATATTGTCCACTTTCAGTCTAGATTATTGGGTAATATCAGGCTGATACCTAGGTTAGGCAGCAGATAAATGTAAGTAGCAAAGATGTGAATTTATAAGATATACACGGATGGCCATTATCTGGTTTTCATTAGAAATAAAAAAAAGGGCAAGCTCCATAAGAGCTTCCACACACAAATAATAAAATTGACATGTGGATTCCCAATCTTTGGTTATTCTGTATGAATTATTTAAAAGGCACCAGTGATAATACATTTGAATTTAGTTCACATCTTTTATTTTGTCAATAGAATATTTACAGTTTCAGAGGCTTGATTTTAAAGACTGTTCTGTGCTGAAGAAAACTTACAGTGAAATTGAGAGAATTTGTATTTTCTTTTCAAACTTGTTTTAATGCTTGACATTAAATCTTCAAAGTTACTGAATTTCTCAAAGCTGGGGTTCAGTAATCTCTGTTACTGTGCCAGATATTACATTTCTTGGCATCTGCTAGTGTGACTTTTTGTAATGGAGTATTTTGTTCTCCTGAAATTTACTGACTTGTATTTTTGGCTGGAGTTGTGATGGATACCAGGTTTGCATCATCACATGGTGTGTTCACAGCTGCTTTCTTCTAGTAACTTTGAAATTTCTTAGACAGCTTCTACGCATTTGATGTTAGTTTTCATTTTGGAAAATGATTTCTGTGAACTTCATCATGGTATGTAGGCTGGGTGGAAGAGACAGGTCCTCTAAGTCCTCCACATACTGCGAAATATTCAGTTTGAGTTTGCATGGGCTTTGATGTTTCAGCTTTGGAAAAACTGTAAGTCATCCACTTGACAGAAGTGCTAGAAGTAACCCCTTGCTCCTGTGTACTGACAGAGGAAGTAATTGATGTTTCAGTAAGCCAGTATAACAGATTCTAAATATATGTCTAAACTCTAATTTTGTGGTGGTGGGATATCTTTCCCTTTTCTTGTATCTGTTCCCTTTAATCCTTAATTTGGTTGACATTGATAATTTGATCACCTAGGTAGGCCATAATTATTTTGTGCTAACGTCTCTCTCTTTTTTAATATCTTAATTGACACTTAGGTTTTTTTGATAGTTTTTGACATTGAAGAAAAAGAGTCTGCTGGAACAGATTTTTTTTTGTGGTTGTCATATGCATCAAAGTAAATTATTTGTGACAGATGATAGAAAAAGGCAGAAGAGAAATTTATTTGTGGTAGGGGTTTTGTTTTAGTAAAGCCAGAGTGTATTTAGCTTTCTTTATATAAATTGACCATTGTCATATAGAAGAAAAATAGCTTAAACCAAAGTTGATAGCTTACTAGAAAATTTATTACAGATTATTAAATTCTTTCTTTTATTAAAAGTGCGTATTTGACAATGCTATTTTTCAAATTACAAAAATTAAGTTCACTAAAGAATTGAGTAGTAGACGATCAATAATTCTAATTTTCTTGAAGTTAATAAGGTTTTTTTTCAGTGTAATAAGTTAACAGCCACATTGTGTATAACACCAGTACTTATTTTGCCTTTTTCATGGATTTTCACTTCTGCAGGGACAGGGGCATCCTGTATATACCCATTACTTGGAGCAACTTTGAATGGCTGGTATTTCCTTGCAACAGAAGTGGATGACATGTGCTTCAATTATGCCAAGAAGAATGTGGAACAGAATAACTTGTCTGATCTTATAAAAGGTACAGTGTAATAAGGTATTTAGTAGCAATACGAATGTTGTGACATATTTTTGCCGTGTTCAGTGGCATATCAGACTGTGTATTCCTTCCAAATACATGCTCAATTATGGTTACTGGGGCAGAATATTTACTAGAGTCAGTGTAGGTTAAGCCAAAAAGCTGCCTTGTCTAGCATGGGATGTGTGGATGGAGAAATACTCTTCTTTATGAAAATCTGAAAGTTAGACTTCACCCTGGGGTGTTTTTCTCTCTGTATTCCTTGTCTATTACTGAAGTATTTTGTAGCATTTGGGCTGTTTCTGCTGGTAGGAGACCTGGAATGCTCCCCTTGGATAATTGCATGACACTGCCACAAAGGTGTATCTTGTAAAGAGAGTTCTTCATCCTCACTTCTTGAATGAAGTCCTGACACTGCCTGTGGTAGCAGAAGGCAGTATGCCAGACTTGGTCTGGGAATGATATTGGAGAACTTTCTGTAGGAGCTCAGTGTAGTAAAAATCAGATCCATTTATGAGCTCTGAATAAAAATTCTTGGAAGCATCCATTTGAACATGTCTTAATTTGTTGTCCATGTCAGTCTTGAAGATCCAGAACTTGATGTGGAGAGCAATGAGAGTTTTCTGTCGCTGCTGCTGCTGATTTTTAGTGGTGTGGTGGTTTTTGAATATACTGGAAAAACAGCTGGCAAAGGAACAGGCCTCATGTGAAGCTATAGTGCCTGTAGTTGTAAGGGCTTAAAGCACATTTGTGGTTGTATTGGAGAGCTTGATATAACTCAGGCAGTCCTTGTTTTAGACAGATTCACGTTCTGCTGCTGTGTATAAACATATAGGCTGACTGTATGCTAATCCTTGACCTGAAATCTTTTATTTGCATGGTGATATTTATATCTCTTTTGTAGAAAGCAATGTTTACAAAGTACAGGTTTTATACAATGTATGACATATATAGCATGTTAAATAAAAGATGAAGTTCCTTACTGACCTAATTCACTTTTTCTAATAGTGGTTAAGGTACCTCAAAAGACTCTTCTAATGGATGCACTGAAAGAAGAATCTGAGATAATTTATGATTTCTGCATGTGCAATCCCCCTTTTTTTGCCAACCAGTTGGAAGCTAAGGTAAGGTAACAAACTGAATGTTGTATGTACTTCAGTAGTCAGTGGGATGGTAGCAACAGTTTAACCTCTTGACCTGGGCAAGGTTGAGTGGAAAATCCCAAATCATCGTGAAATAGCATTTAAGTCTTCTCCCTCCTCATCCCCTAGTCCCTAGAGGAGTTCTGAAAACTTAACTGTCACCCCTCCTAAAGTGGAGGATGAGCTGTAGCATTCTTTCAGAAGTTCTTATTGTCTTAGAAAATGAGTTTAGAAAGTAGACAGCTAGTAAATCTGAAATGAGGTGCCTGCTGCATAGCAGTGGTACACAGAGGAATTAGTTCCTGGAATTTTGCTTAAGTGTATTTTTCATTTCCTTAGTCATGTAGACAGTATCATACAGGTTTTGCAATACCCACTGAATATAGTCAGAAATGTATAATGCAGGGCAGTAGAAAAGAATGTTTAAGATTTAATTAAACACTAGATTGTAATTGCATTGATGAACTTAGCATGTCTTACATGTATCGGAACCACATATTTCATATTAGCAGAATCCTGATGTGACAGCTTACCTAGGTTTGAGATTGTAGGGAATTCACTCAGGTCTGTTTATTTTGAATGGATCTTTGTCTGTTATTCATGGTTCTGATGGGGGAGGATAAGCAGAGGTGCTGGTGCTTGCTACCTGCAAAAGATAAAGACAGGAAGCAGTGTATAAAGCAGTGTAACATTTAATTAAATGTTCATGTCAAATGTTTTTGGTTTTTAATCTAGGGAGTTAATTCTCGAAATCCACGGCGTCCCCCTCCCAGCTCTGTAAATACAGGGGGGATCACAGAAATCATGGCTGAAGGAGGAGAACTAGAATTTGTCAAAAGAATTATTCATGATAGTCTCCAACTTAAAAAGAGGTTACGGTAAGTGTTTTGTTCCAGTTAAAAAACCATGAACTAACACCTTTTATCTTCATCTTTGGCAGAAGTCATGCAAAAAAAAAGTTATTTTTAGTAGCTATGGTTGAGTGATATCTGCTCAGTTTGTTTGATGACACACATCCAGTTGTTCCTGAGCAGCAATTACAAGTTGTTGCTGGAGGTATTTAAAGGCAGTAAACAAAAAAAGCCTGTACAAGTGACACTTGTAGGTTGCAGCAAAATTAGCACATGTACCTGATAAGAGACAGATCAGGGTTCATTCTTGAGGACTTTTGGGATGGAAGAGCTTTTATGACATTGCTAGTTATCTGATGATTACATAAAAATTTCTATCTTTTTCTGGCTTAATTTTGGTAACTTGTAGCTTTGCCTGCTAAAGGATGCTGTTGTACTGAATGCTGTCTTGGGTGAACATAAGCTGCAATAAAAAACATAGTGAGATTTTGTTTTGACCTTATTTTGAAACAGATAGCACATCTTCAGTTTTCTGACTATCAGGCTTTCACTCTGCCAGTGTTGGGCAAAACTGTCCCTTGATAACTGGGAAATCTTAAGTTTTGTTTTTCAATGTGTTATATTTATGAATAAGCTTTTTTGGATCCAGTCATCAAAAAATGTGGAAGGTGGGGTTGTAAAACTCAAATAATAATTTAGATGAATAATAGAGATTCATCTAAAGTACTGTTTGGGAGATTCTGAAGATGTGGAGCTGGGTGGAAGCATAAGCTCCAGTAGAAGTTGGAAAACAACTTTTTCACCTTTTTTTCCTGATTTTTTCATTAAATGAAAATATTAATATTAATATTTCATGGAATATGGGTTATGTGATGGAAACCTGGATAAGATATGAGTAAGCACAAGTGATAGTCAGTATGTCTGCTTCTGATCACAATTACTTGCCAACAGTTGGTTATACCTTCTTGTTCTGATTTATTCTCAAAGAAAGTGGAGAAGTTGAAACAAATTCTTGCAAGGTGTAACATCTTCCCCATAACTGAAGTCACTCTTTGAAACAAGATTCCTCATTGTTCACATGTTGTTTCTAAAATACTCCTAATGTATTTCTTAAAAGCTCAAAAAGATTTCCCTGTCCGGTCTGTCTTTGGACCTTCTGTTCTGAATTTTGTTGTTCTGTGTTCTAGTCACTCATGTTTAAGTGTGATTTTTTTGTTGCTTTTGTTTTTAATCTTGTACTGTTTTTGCAGCTTTCTGATCCAAGTAGTTCTTATTGATAGCTGCCGTTCTCAGTTGATCTCTATTTGTAAAACACTTTTTTTCATGTGTACTCTGCAGGTGGTACAGTTGCATGTTGGGGAAGAAATGCAGTTTAGCACCACTGAAAGAAGAACTTCGAATCCAGGGGGTGAGTTTGCATAGAGTCTATATACATCCTGCCTGTGTTCTATACAGAATACAGTATACTTCAATGTATGTAGGTAATTATTGTTGAATTATTTCACAGTTTTTATTACAAAAAGGAACTGCAGTTCCTTGTTAGGGAAACACTTGAAGTTTAACTATTGTAGATTGAAAACTGACAGATAAGTAGCAAATACTTGTCTCCAAAATTTTGTCTTTAGCACATGTTGGAGCATGTCTTCATTCTAGAAGATTCAGGGTTTCTGCTTTAAAATAACCTTAACAAGGCTGTACAACACAACAAGGCTGTTATGTTGCACAACAACAAAACAACAACAAAAAATCCAAACAAAAAAACTGTACAAAAATATCTAGCTTTCTTTCCTCTTAGCTCCTATGAAATCTAGAAATTTGATTGATAAAAGAAGTAGTAACATGATTTAAGTGGCAGTGTTGTTTTGTTTTGTGTTCAGTTCTGGTATGGAGGAAGCATACTCTTCACTAATTCTCCTACAAAGATAATAATTGTGAGATCTGTCCTTGTATACAGTGGAAGGAAAGAGAATGCATAGTGAGATAAATTCTCAGAAAGATGAATTACCAAAAGCAGATATTGAGCCAGACACAAAGTATCTGATTTTCTTCTGTGTCCTTGAACCATTGCACCTCAGTATTAGTAAAGGGAGAGAAATGAGGGTGGGCCTTGTCACCTCTGAGTGATGTCAGAAAGAATCTCCATTTGTGTAATGAGAAAATATGCTTTGTTTGAAAATGTGTGCAGTAAAACAGTCTTGTTTATTAATCTGAAATAATGTATTGCTTCTTTGCATAGGTTCCCAAAGTCACTCATACTGAATTCTGTCAGGGACGCACCATGAGATGGGCACTGGCCTGGAGTTTCTATGATGATGTGCAAGTACCTGTAAGTAGCATAATTCTGGTTTGCTTGTGATTTTCTGTGCCCCTTACTTGAGGAAGGGGCTAATGAGTTATGGCTGCTGTGATACAAACTGTTCTTCTTCAGACTGGAATATTGGATGTGCTGGGCTGTATGGACAGTGGAATTTCTTAGATGGCTGCCAGTCTGTTTAACAGTTGTGATGTGATTCATGAGCGACCCTTGTTGAGGGTGGAAAAAGGAAGCCATTGTAGGAACTTTCTGTGGGTTTCAGTGAAAATAAGAATAATGTGTAACGTGTCTCAAATAGCAGTTTAGTTGTAATAAAAATACGCTAAGTTTGGGGCTGGATTTGAATTTAAACTTCCCTCTGAGAACTCAGTTTTAATTTAACATGTGGATTCTGTTACCAAATAGGTATGACCACGTCTAACTCAGACTTGCCTACATGAATGTAAGTGGAGCTTGTTCACCTTAAATGTGAGCCAGTTGCTTTTTTGGATCTGGATGTTTGTATATTTGAATATAGGTATAGACAATAACCAGTCTTAAGGAAGATGCAAATAAACCTTCAGAGCACTTGGATCAAAACGTTGGTATTGGCAGTTGGCCTCTATTCCCAAGAGCAGCCACACTTTCTCAGCTCATGGAGAGCTTATAGTTTAAAGGAACCAATGAAGCTTTTTGCATAATACCTGAAGATAATCTCCCTCTGTCCATCAGGCTAGCATAAAGTGCATGAACCTGTTAGCTGGTTTGAGTGTAAAACTCCTGGGGGCAAAGTGGAGCACAGGCCATATGAATGACTGCTTAGTGCCTTATGTTACACTCTTAATCCTTGTGTCTTATGGAATCACAGTCTTCTGAGCACAAAAGTTACCCCACTAATACTGCATAGCCTTATAATTCTTTTCTTTCTTTCTTCTTCTAGTCACCTCCGTCTAAAAGAAGAAAATTAGAAAAACCACGAAAACCAATTACATTCATGGTTTTGGCTTCTACAGTCAAAGAGTTATCCATCAAAGCTGCAGCTATGGGCTGGGATGCTGTAGAAGCTATTGCTGTGGTTAGAGCCTGGGTGGAGAAGATTCTCACTGATCTGAAGGTACAGCACCAAGTATTAGATGTTAAAACAATGTCCTAATTGAAAGCATAACTGTGAGAGGATCATATGAAATTCTGTTTTCTGCAATAGGTTCAGCATAAACGTGTTCCATGTGGAAAAGATGAAATTAGCCTCTTTGTGACTGCCATTGAAAACTCCTGGATTCATTTGAGGAGAAAGAAACGAGAGAGAATAAGGCAATTACGAGAACTTCCTCGAGCTTCTGAAGATACTCTGCAAGCAATGGAGGAGGAAAAGAACAGTCAGAAGAGCGTGAGCAACAACTCGGACTGTGAAAACCCCAAGGCTGAAGACTCCGACATGGGATTTGTGGCACCTGATGAGGATGTCCAGATGTCAGCAGGGGGTGAGCAACCAGAGGAATCTGCTGCCAGAGATGAACACAGTGATCCTGTGAAGGAAGAGGAGATGGAAGCAAAGCAGGGAGAAACATCGCTTGGGAAAGGTTCTGGTGATGTGAAGGAGGAACCTTGCCCTTCAGAGGAAGGTAGCAATCTGGCAGTGGTGGAAGAGCAAAGCCCTAAGGAAACTAGTGGGGCTTTTCTCTTCAAGTGTTTAATGAATGTGAAGAAAGAAGGAAATGATGTAGTAGTAGAAATGCACTGGGTTGAAGGACAGAACAGAGACTTGATGAACCAGCTGTGCACATACTTGCGGAACCAAATTCTTCGATTGGTTGCTAGTTAGCTCTTTTTCCTATTTTGGTAAAGTAGGTCTGTCCTGAAATTTTGTAAACTATTTTTAATGAATTAAAAATTTCAGGTAGCAAAACCTGTTTCTTCCACCTTAAAAAAAAAAAAAAAAAAAAAGAGTAGAATGAAGATAGATGTCTCCTTTAATATTTTAAATAGCTTTTTCAAAGACATGAGGAGGACATGAAGTGATGAGGAAGTAATAGATTTCATACTGCAGTTGTAAAATTACATGTTGAAGTGAAACATGTTTATGCTGTGAGCATTTTAAATATCAGCAGTGCTTATTCTGGTCTTTTTCAGACACAATAGACATATATATATTGTTATTAAGTAGAAATATTTGCTGAGTTATTTTCTTCAATATTTTTTCAGTACTAATACAGGGAACAGTTTGTCTGCAGTGGGAATTGATTTCTGCAGTGAGGAGTCTTTAGCAGAGGATTTGGGTATGCCTCTTCCCTTTAATGTATCTAACTTTTGTCAACAGAGTAGCAGCATGGATACATTCTCCAAGTGTCCATTCATTAAAATAGTTGCTTTCGGAAAAAAGCGTGTGTTGCTTTTGTCTGGTGCTTGGGATTTGAAACATAGAAGAGCCTACTGTTAGCATCTGGTTTTGTAACCTTGAACAACGAAAAGCTTTTTGACCCGCTTTATTTAAAATTGATCAAAATACATTGACTCTTCCATTAGACCAGCCTTTACACTTATTCAGATATAATTGTCTGAAATGGCAGCAGTATTCTTAAAGAATTTTGCTTCCATTTAATTTTGAGATTTAATGACTGAAGTGAGAGCACATGCTCTTCAAGGGCCATAAATTTCTGCGTGTATGTGTTTGAGGTGATGAGCATCCATCCTGCTTCATGTGAAGTCAGCCTCCTAAGCTGTGATCCATTTCTCTGAAGAGAGATACAGAACATGGAGAGCTTTTCTGAGTGGGGTGTGTGTGTAACCCAAAATCAAGCAGTGGTGTCCAGAAGGAAATAAATATGTGTGCTCATACTCCTGCTTGCAATGTTCACCTTTTGCTGTCCTTGTTTTTGGAAAGATCAGTATGTTTTCTTCAGTTCAAATTAAAAGCAACTTAGAAAAGCCTTATTTTTTGATATAATATTTCTTAGCACTTCTGTGGGTGATGGACAAAGATGTACTTTCGGGTACTGCAGAATTTTCGTAGAACAGCTCCTCATATTCACTTGCCGAGGAGAGGTAAAACCAGTCCCAGTCTTTTAGAATCTGAAACCGCTATTTTGGCGTCAGAGACATTAGAAACAGCAACCGAGGCTGTCTGTCCTTTGTGCCGTGTCCTGTTGCTCCAGCTCTGCACGGCAAGCCTTGTTCTGTCGAAGCAGGCCCTTCGTTAATTATCTCTGCCTGTCACCGGTACAGCACGAGTCTTGCCGCACGCTCGGAGCGCTGCCTCAGCAAAGGCCGGTGTTTTTACAGACAGCCGCTCCTCCGCGGCGGCCGCACGCCTCGGGCTCGCCGGGGTGCAGCGGGAACGCGCGATCCCAGCTCCCCGCCCGCTCCCTGCTCCCGCCGCGGCCCGAGGCCGCCCTCCCGCCGGCCGGGGCGGGGCTGGGTTTGAATGGCGCGGCGGGAAGATGGCGGCGGCACCGGCGGCGCCCCGAGCGGCGCCGCCGCAGCCTCGGCCGCGGGGCTCCGCGGCGGCAGCTCCCGCCGGCCGGGGCGGGCTGTGCCGCCCGAGCCCGCCGCTCCCCGCCGCGCTGTGCTGAGCCCCCCGCCCGGCCTCGACCTCTCCCTGCGCCGCAGCGGCTCGGCAGGTACCGGCGCGGGAGAGCGCAGCCCTTCTCGCCCATTCCCCTTCTTTCCCTTCCCGCTCTCCCCTGGGTCGTGCAGCGCGGCGGGTCGGGGCGTGCCGGGCGAGGGGCAGCGGGGCGCTGCTGGAAGCGGCCGGGGCCCTCCGAGCCTCTCCCGGCGCAGGTGCGGGGCCTCGGCGCCGGGGGCGGCGCTGCTCGGGCCGCGCTTCGCCCCCTCCTTTCGCCCTCGAGGGCAGCGGCTGCAGCCGGGGTACGAGCTTGTGTTCGCAGGGCGGCGATCGAAGGATTTCCGGCAGCCCTCGCTGTGTAGTCGAGGAAGACAATGAGACAGTGTGTATTCTGGGCGCAGTTCTGAGGTGGGGTGTTCTCTGCGTCGTGTAACGGTGGGCCTTATTCTTGGCTTGGCCTCTAGGTGCTGCCATAATACAACAATCGGTATAGTCCGTTCTCCTTGGCGTACTAGGCAAGGTTTGTTTACCTCCGTCTTGAAAATGATCAAAGAATACATATACAATACAGAAGAACTATACACAATATATTTCTGTATGCAATATACAAGATTTTGTATAAACATCTTGTGGCAAGGTGTCATGAAGAGCTCCTGCTGGCAGACAGAGCCACTTAAAGTGATGCTTCTGGATGCCATACATACATTTTACCAGCTTATTGTGCTCTTGATTCAAGAGAGAAATCAAGACGCATACAGCATCGAGATTGTATACAACATCTTAAATCAAGATATTTACAAAGCATCTTGCAGGTTCATCGCTTTGTGATTTTTCTGGAACTTTTTAAAGCATTTACATCTCTCGGTCTCTTCTCTAGTCATGTCACATCTTCTCAGTGATGTGATTATGCTCTGAAAGATACAATTTTATCAATTTCTGCAAACGGAACAGCAAGGCAATGTACACATTTCCACAGTCAGCTCCCCAAAGACAGTAAGCAGCACTCTTGTGTTTCATGGGCCCTACACTCTGGAACCGTTAGCTTTCTGAGAAATCTAATACCTAATTCTTTTAACCAACAATTTGTATCTTTCTACTTTTGACTGTTTCTTAGCATTGTTTCAGTAAACAAAAAAAAAAGGTTAGTGTTACAGTTACACTTTGTACATGGATCTCTAAGCCAGAAGTTTCCAAACACATCTTCAGTTCTAATCTAAAGATATTCTTCAAACAGCCAAATCACGTTATCACATACTCATTCCATCTTTTATGTGAAATCTGTTGGTTTTAACACTAGGGAAAAAGCTTGAGGTCCCATCACGTAGGGATTTTTGTTTCTGAATCCTAATTCTGCCATATTAGTCACTGTATTTGATTTGCATGGCAAGGGGGAGGACTATAAGCTTCTGGTGGCTTCAGAAGTTTCCCCTGTGTCAGACAGAGCCAATGCCAGCCAGATCCAAGAAGGACCTGCCATTGGCCAAGGCCATCAGCAACAGCAGTAGCACCTCTGGGATAATGTATTTAAGAAGGCGAGAAAAAAGCCTGTGCAATGGCAACTGTAGCTGGAGGAGTGAGGATATGTGATGGAAATAGCCTGCAGACACCAAAGTCAATGAAGAAGGAGTGGGAGGAGGCCCTTCAGGTGCTGAAGCAGAGATTCACCTGCAGCCTATGGTGAAGACCATGGTGAGGCAGGCTGTTATCGACCTGCTACTCATGGGGGTCCAAGGTGGAGCAGAGATCCACCTGCAGCCTGTGGAGGACCCCATGCTAGAGTGAGTGGTTGTCTGAAGGAGGCTGTGGCCCTTTGGGAAGCCTGTGTTGAAGCAGGCTCCTGGCAGGATCTGTGGAGAGAGAAGCCCACGCTGGAGCAGGTCTGCTGGCAGGACTTGTTAGCCCATAGGGGGCATGAACTGGAGCAGTTTGTGAAGAGCTGTGGCCTGTGGGAGGGACTCAATTTGGAGAAGTTCATGGAGGACTGTCTCCTGTGAGGGGGACCCCACCCTGGAGCAGGGGAGGAGTGTGAGGAGCTCTCCTTTGAGGAGGAAGGAGCAGCAGAGACAATATGTGATGAACTGACTGCACCTCCTGCTCCCTTGTGCTGCTGGGGGGGGGGGAAGAAAGAGAAAATTTGGAGTATAGGTGAACCTGAAAAGAAGGGAGGAGTAGGGGGTAGGTGTTTTAAAGATTTTGTTTCTCGTTATCCTACTCTGATTCAATTAGTAATAGTTTTCCCCAAGTCAAGTGTTTTGCCTGTGATGGTAATTGGTGGGTGGTCTTTCCCTGTCCTTTTTTTCACTCATGAACCTTTCATTGTATTTTGTCTCTCCTGTTCTGTGGAGGAGAGGAATGGCTTTGGGCAGCACCTGATGTCCAGTCAGGGTCAACCCACCACAGCCACAGTTTAGGACAGACAATTCTGATCTCCTCTGAATTCCCCTTGGGAAGTTCTGCTTTGTAGCACATTTCTGATCTCTCTCAATGGCGCATACATTTTTGTTTAGTATTTTACGGTACTTTGATTACATGAAGTGAAGCAAAGCTGTGTAGAGGAGATTGATCATGCAGCAATGACAGCCTAGGTTGGGGTTAACCTCAAGGCAGTAGTTGAAATTTTTAATGTGATGAGGGAAAAAATGCTGGCTGCTTATTCAGGCTGGTTATTATTAACCTAGTCTGCCCTTCTGCTGTCAACAATGGTGGGAAATTTCTTTTAGAATTTTTTGAATGTACCAGTAGAAGAACGGGTAGAGTAGAGGCCGTACACATGATTACTTGGTTTTCATCTCAATTTGACAGGGTCTTTCACAAAATGCTTTTACAGGAACTATATATTTATGGGTGATAGGGGAGGCATTCCTTTGGATCAGAAACCTGAATGGGACAAAAAGCTTGAGTTTTCTTAATGATTTGGAAAAAGGGAGAAGAAGGAGGCAGTGTCTGAAGTCAGCAAAAAGTTGCTTAGGTTTACTAAGACAAGAAATAATCAGCAAAGAACTTAATTAAGCTAGAAGAACTGGCAGTGTTGTGAAGATACTAATCAGTGTTAATAAACTGAAATACGACACACTGTAGAGAGTAGCTTGAGCTGCTTGTTTGCTTTAAGTTGTGGTTTTCATTCATCTGTAAAACAAAAAACACTGGGCACTTCTCTTATCAGTGAGAATTACTGAAATCTCAGCAGTAACTTAAAAGGGAAATGGTGTGGGCGAGGACAAGATGGCAAATACATTGCAATGCTGCAACATTAATCAGTGCTGAAACTCTCTTTGACTATGTATTTGGTAATGGCTGCTCTGTCTCAAAAGCAAATACCAGGGCAAGAGTTTGGTGAAGGAATTAATTGAATGTGGAAAATCTTACAGGAAGAAAAATTGAAAAAAAGATGTCAGAAGATAAAATAATGGTGAACCATCTACTCAAAATTTTGGAAAATATAGGGCAGATAGTTTATTGCTTTTTCTTGTAATACAAGAGTTTGTAGAGAAGTTTGACATTTAGATGTATAACCTAAGTGACCTCAGATGCAAAGATGATGCTTGACTTCTTACATTTTATTTTTATTTTCTCCTTCCAAAGGGCAGTATCAGCAGGTAAATGTTCCTGAAGACCAAGCAGACAAGTTGCTCTTGCAAGCTGGGGTCTTCCCAAAGCAGTTCTGGAGAAATACCATAGTCTGGGAGTAGTGCAGATGTTTGAATGGCAAGCAGAATGCCTGATGCTTGGACAAGTTCTGGAAGGGAAGAACCTTGTTTACTCAGGTATGCAAACATCTGTCAAAACCAGTCCCCCATAATTTTTCCACTGACATTTACAAGGACTTACTGGTGCTGAAACATTCAGATCTGGCAGCTAGAAAGGTCAAGATCCTCTTCTGGAGACATCTTAAAATCTGTCCCATTGCTGTACTTCAAACTTGACTTAATGGTCTCCTTTCCAGATGTGGTGAGACTTTTTGTCCCATTTTCTCTGTTAAAGTTCCTTTAGAAATTGATAATTAGGAGTTAATTAATGGTGACTCTTTTTTATTACAGACTGTCAACTAGGAACTGAATGATAACAACTATTGAAGATATACATACTTCTGAGAATATTATTTGCTATTAGTTTTTTTTCAGTCCATTTATCATTTCTCATCACATATTGTGTGTGGGGGGTGTGTGTGCAGAAGGGGAAGTAATGCAGAAGGAGAACTTGGGCACTAGAAATCTGTAGGAAATTACAATTGGTTGTCTACCCTTCATGGGAAAAAGGTTCTAGAGCAGCACTGAGAGGGTGAAGAACTTAGAAGAGAGGCAGGTGATTTTTAGTCTCCCTGACTATAGGGGTGACTGCAAATGTGGTTGTGGGCGAGAGACACCAACTGAAGAGTCCTACCCCAAGTTCTCCAGTAACTGCTTTCTATGCTAGATTTGTGATGCTTGTTCTTTGGATTTATAAACTTTAAATATTAATTAACCACCCCACCCCTCTTTTTTTTTTCCCCAAGCTCCTACCAGTGCTGGAAAGACTCTTGTCGCAGAATTGCTTATTTTGAAGCGAGTCCTGGAGACTCGTAAGAAAGCTCTTCTCATCCTTCCCTTTGTCTCTGTGGCCAAGGAGAAGAAATGTTACCTGCAGGTAAGTAGCATTCAAGGAGGGTAGTTGTTGTTGGGTCACATTTTTTAAACAGAAATGCAAAAGCATGGATTTTTTTGGGGAAAAAAATTTGCTGAGTTTTTTTTTTTTTTTAAAGTTGTAGATAATTTAAAGTTTGCTCTAAGTTGAAGATTAAAAAATTGAAACTTTTAGGCAAAAAGGTAAACTTAGAAAAATTTTATGGAGTCAACCGAAACATTTTATTTCAGCTTTGACTTTTTAAGCATTGTTACTTGCACTTATTCACCGATTTGAAAATATACAAAATTTAAATGAAATTTTTAATGAAAGATTGTGTTAGGAAATGTACAAAGGGAAGGTGTAAATGTTATCTTAAGGATAAAAGTATATTTTGGCTTTCCTTGGGGTATTCCACCACAGCTTTGTGCATTTGATTTCACTTTGACTTTGCTAATTTTTTTTTCTGCCAGAATATGGTTATGTCTTGGCTTCCTCGCCCCAGCTATTTAAAAAATAAAGTTACAATGGGAAAACTCTTCAAGACATCATTATTTTTTCTTGAAAGACTTCCATATCAAACATTGTTGCCGTTTGGTAATGACAATGACTAAAACCAAATCCAAACCTAGCAGGCATTTTTGTTACAGTTTCTGGCATTTAAGACAGTTTGGTTGTTCATTAAATGAGATGGTATCTTAACTTTGCAAATTGCTAGGAAGTCCTACTTCCTAGAATGGGAATCAAAGTAGTAAAAGCTACTTTTTAGTGATGGATAGTGGAGACATATTTTTGCTTTAATCTTGTAAAGCTGGAGGATTATCAGTGCTCTGTTCTGCTCTTCATGGCATGAGGTTTGGCCACAACTGCACCTACCGGAACTCAAGGGGTGACCTACCAGTGAGGTCCAAATATTTCTATCTTTTGTTAATGCCGTGTGGGATGTGTCAAAGCTCTGGCACTGCAGTAAGGAGACCTGGAAGAGAAGTTGTGGTTTCTTGGCTTTCAGTGTGAGGTGTGTCATTCCTGTGTTTAGAGTTCCATGTTTGCCTTTTGCCTGGGATTTCTCAAGAGGAAGGTGTCTTTTTACATAAACCACTGATATTGCACTGTGTGTTCCCTAACATTTTTAATATTAAATTTTCTTATACAAAGCAGTGGTCCTTATCTTTTACTCAGTTATGTACACTCTCTTGCAATGTGTACTCCATGGCTTCTGCTTTGGAGATAAAAAATGACAGTGGGAAAAAGAAGTGTCTCTAACCAGCTTTGAGATATGGTTTAAATCTGACTAGTTTGTGTTAAAAGTACTAGAAATTGTTGATGTAGAGTGCAGGTTTTTATCTGATCACAGCAGGCATTGGTCAAAATTCAGAGTTGTAACCTTGGCATGATGTTTGTATGCTTGGAAAACAGGTCCTGTTTGAGGAGGTAGATGTGAGGGTGGAAGGCTACATGGGAAGCATGGCTCCTGCTGGACGTTTCTCTGCTCTGGATGTTGCCGTCTGCACCATTGAGAAAGCCAATGGACTAATCAATAGGCTCATAGAAGAAAACAAAATGGACTCGCTGGGTAAAATACTACAGCTTGACCCTTGTGGGGTTTACATGTTCTGAGTACATGGGAAATCATGGGATACTTTGAATTTTCTGAGTTCTGTATGTGACAGACATACCATATAGGAAATATGCAGCAATTTTCTTCTTCCAGAGAGCCTCTTATTTGGATACAGGAGGACAGTCAGCACTGTTCCATGTAGCTCAGCAACTGGTACGAGTAGGTAGAACTGCAGGCTTTAGTTTGTCTCAAATGGACAGCAAGCCGCATTTAACAATGATTCCCATAGCTAGGAACTGTTCCCTAATTAATAAAACTGAATTAAATTTCTGAGATATGTTTGAGTTCAGGAATGTGTTATGTTCATTTGTTTTAGACAGATATTGTGACATCTAAGATCTATCTTGGTTTAGCTTGAGGAAGAGAAGGAATTACATTCTGTGCTCATCTGGATCCAGATAAGCGGAACGAATACATAGTGCTCCTCTGGGTAGGCATGGTGACTGGGAGGGCTGTGCCATTCATTTCTGTCTTGTTTGCTCAAAAACCCTGTCTGTGTAACATTGGCTTCTAGGTCACCGTGGCCCTGATGGCCACTAGATAATGAAGGTATTCATTAAGCATTGGGGATGAGATAAAACCTAAAGAAGCCCAGTGTTTCTGTGTACACTTTGAGAGAGATGTGCTTTCCTAGTCCTATCAGAAGTTTGTTATTCTCTTTTTTTCTCAGCTCAAGAAAGCTATACCCAGTCCTATTTTATACAGTAATCCTTCCCATCTTCACTTTCCTGCAACATAGCTGGTTGCTATTTTAAGAATATAAAAACTGCAAAAATAGATGAGGATTGAACTGCTCTGAGACCTCCACCTTTGAAACTGCTGTTCTGTGTGTATCTGTTATCATAATATTCTGCTGGATTTTGTACCAGAAGAGCATTTTAGAGAGAACATGGGAAATAAAACCTTGTTATTTTTTTTCAGAGTGTGAGATCATGGGGTAACATGTTCACACCTGGATCTATGGGGGCTGAATCACCATGAATGCTTTAGAGACTGCCAGTGGGCTGGAAGATGAGTGGATGACTGTTGTGCAGCATTTTAAGCTCATTCAAATGAAGGCTCCTGCAGTCCAGCTCAATTCTTGAATGTATATCTTCATCCCTTCACTTGCAAGTGAAACTTGTTATTTATTTCAATATAAGGCTGCTTGGTTTAAGGTTTTTTTGCTTTTTGAAACTAGGGTTAGTTTGATCCTATGTTACCACACAGTACAAGCTGTACTGCCAGCACAAGGCAGACAGTGGGGTCAGGATAAGCAACTTTCTCTTGGCTTGTGTGCCTTGGAAGCATACTCAGTATATTAAAATGTATTGTTTGATGATATCATCTTCCAGAAGCTAGAGATACACCAAATCCCTCTGGTTAGAACCTCCATTTCATCCCTACATGTTATTGCACTTTCAAAGATCAATGTACTTGAAAAGAGTCATTTAAATATAAGCAGCCAAGTGACTACAAGATTTGAGATTGAATATGTGTTCTCGGTACCAATGCCTCCTTAAAGCATCGTGTTTTTCTTTCACCATTTGAAAATACCTCTGCTGCAAACTTCCATTTCCCTTATGCCCCAATATGGCCATATAACAGAAATAAGTGGGAAATGCTTTTTTTTCTTTATATGCTTCTCTGACATTAATTTTTAAATTAAATTTTATTTTTTTAAGTCATCTTTATGTAAGAAATGGACAAGTTTTCTGTATGGAGGTAAATTTTCATAAAAGCTGTAAAATATGGGTATGAACTGAAAACGCCAGTTTAGCTGTCACCCAATGTAGGCTTGTCTAAAACTGCAAGATTGTACCTTGTCTTCTAATTAATTCTAAATTTAGACCAGTTTGTAACAAGGGTGTTTTATCTTTTGAGATGAGTTACTGGGAGATGACTGCAGTCCTGGCTGGATTCCATCTCAAGCTTGAGCTGTTCCTTTTGTTGATATCAACCCCATGCTGATAGCTCACGTTGCCTTTGGAAATTGTTGAGAGAAACTCAAATCCTCTGCCTGCCAGAGCTCTCTTTGCTGTATGAAGCAGTTAAAAGTAATGTTGTGTTGCTAATTATTATATAAGGTGTCAGTTTAGAACATCCAGGTACATGGGAGATGATACTCCTCTTGTTCAGCCTCTTGACACTGATGCTAAAGAAATTTTTAGGAAAATGATTAGAGAAGAATCTGCTGCTTTTTCAGTGTTTCAACTGGGAATGGATTTGTAATGTGCAGTTGTGATAATTGTTTCTTAATTTAAATTTGAAATTAAAATGTTACTAGTTTAATTATATTAAAAAACAATCAAGTCCTCCCTGCTTTTCATTCAGAACTTTATAGTTTTAAACAGGATGGGGGATTAAAACAACCTAGTTATTCTACAATAAACATGTCTGGTAGCTCTCAGGTACCTTTTAGTAGGTTCTTTTCAGCTGTCTTCCAGGGATACACCTGATTTGCAGACAGAAATAACAGACTGAGTCTAGCCTCATTTTCAGTACCTGTGTAGTATGACAAAGGTCTGAAGTGACTTGTATGGATTTTACTTTGGTAGGTATCTCATTAAACTCTTCTGTCTCCGCTCTGGAAGAATTCAGATTGTTGTTTGGGGAAGCAGGAAGAAGCTTTTTCTGGTAGCTGAACAAATATGTATTTGGTTACCAATGAATTGCCATTTTTTACAAGCAAACACAGAATAGAGGAAGTACAGGAAGACAGAGGAGCTGGATGGGTGGGAGTTTGAAAAAGAGGCTGATGAAGCAGTGCAGCACTCTTTTCTAACTTAAGTGGCTTTAAAGAGAAGGAGGGAGAAAACAGACGGAGAGAGAAGGAACATATGTAGGAAGGAGAGAAAAAAAAAGAGAAGGAAAAATAGCATTGAGACAGATAATATAAGGTCATATTTGCCCTTAAGCTCCTGCTATTTTAGCCATACCAGAAAGATGTTACATAGCTGCACCAAAGAGGAAAAAAAATTCCACAGCAGCAGAGCTAATGAAGTGTGGTGTTCTCTGTGCCCTGCTTTTATTGTTTAACCTTCCTTTATCCTATTCCATATCCTTGGGACCCTGTCAGCTGGCCAGAAAGGTTATATACTGCTGCTGGGATGTGTGCAAGGAGGTGCACTGGGTGTCTGAGTAGTACTGGCCCTGTGTTTTCTCCTCAGGGAACACCCTTGTCTGGTCTGTTGTCTCCAGCTGCTGATATTCAGAAGCCTATTTAGACATTATTCTTTTAGATATTTCTACACACCTTAAAAATATGATGGAGGTGGTTAATAGATTAAAAAGTCATTTGCAGGAGGTAGGAGTGCAACAGAGCTGTCACATAAGGATTTTTTTTTTTTTCATTAGAAAGCCAAAGCTAAATAGTAGAGCTTGTTCAGGTTTGGTTAATGAAGAGCAATTTAATATGAAGCAGACTCTGCCAGTGTAATTACATCTGCTCTTGTTTTTTTTTCTGACATTACTGCATTAGTAAAAAATGATGTTTTTAACTAAGACAGTGATGTCAACAAAAGTTTTTACTAGCTCATTTGGGTGCTGGGATTTTCCTTTCCAGATATTCTGATGCCTGAGGGTTTTTACTTTTAAGGAGGTTATGGTATAGATGTTGCAATACTGTTTTGTGTGGTGTCTAGACTAACAACTCAACCTATTTATTTTTAAAAGCTGATTGTGTGTGTGTGGTTGTGGTGGGTGTGAAAAAGTCATGACATTGGTCATGACTTGTCTTTCTCTGTGACAGAAGGAAGCCATTGTGGTGTTGGTTAGCATAGATGGATTTGTGAATATAAATTTCAGTTCATCATGTGGAATGTGAAAGGATAAAGGCTATTCATTCTTAGTTTGGAGGTTTGTCAGATATGACCTGAATGCTTTCTTTATCAGGAGTGGTGGTTGTGGATGAGCTGCACATGCTGGGAGACTCTCATCGAGGGTATCTGCTGGAACTCCTCCTGACCAAAGTGAGATATGTTACAGAGAAGGTAGCAAAAAGGTGAGTAGACTGAGAAGTTCATCTTTTAATGCTAAATAATTGATGACTCTAAATATTTATTCTCTGTGTGAATGGAAATCTGGGTTAGCTCCAAGGTTTTTATGAAAGCGATGACCTGGATTATTTTGTTTATTAAGATCTGATCATAGCACTTTTCAGAGAGCTGCCATTGTAGTTAAAACCTCTTTTCCTCATGATTTTCAATTTGTGTGCTACCATGGGATTTATCCTCTCAGGAAAAGAAGTAAGGCTGAAGCTTTCATTTACTTCTTTAGCCTATTTTTTTTAACTTTGCATTTTTTTAAAACAGTTTTGCTAGCAGATTTGCACTGCCTAATTTTTCAGTGCTTTTTGGAATGGTGTAATTATCCTACTGTAATGCTCTAGTGTGGTGGAAGAGTGGGCATGCTGTTATCTTGTGCATGATGAATTGAACAGAAGGCTTAGAGCATTTGTCAGTAGTCTGCCTAGAACTGCTCAGGGTGAGCCCTGCTTTTGCTTATAACGTGATAGCCTAGTGGTTGCATGTTTTCTTGCCTTTAGCACAATTGATTTGACACTGGAGAATAGATAAGATGTTGAGAAGACCTTTGAGAAGACCTCTAGAAGCTTTTAAGAATTCAGTATCTAGATCCTCAGCACCAAACTGTCCAGCTGCTCCACAGTGCCCAAACACAGAAAAAAATGGAAATGGAGGAGGTGGTGTAACCTTCTTAAATCTTTCTTGGTGGTGCTGAGAGAAGAGTCAAAGTCAACTCATTCCTCAGCACAAAAAGTCAGATTTTGCCAGTTTTCTCTGCTGCTTCTTGTCTTGTGAGTTGTACCAGTGCTGGGCTAAGCAGAGATCATCTATTTAGTTCTGGGGGACCTACCATTTCTACACTGTCTCTCCACTGGACATTTCACCCAGTATATCCCAAAGTGATTTCCAGGAGCTGGCAGCGTTCTTGGTCTAATACATCTGACTTCTCATATTCTCCCCATAAATCCTGGAAGCCAGTACACTTTGGAGCAGTGTGAGTGGCTTTGCCAATCTTTTTCTCTTGGTTTATCAGGTAGCTGCAGCACAGGTGCAGGCCCACCCTTTGCTTTACTCCTTTATGTTGAGGAAGCAGGAAGGAGAAAACACTTGCCAGGGGAAAAAAGTACAGGTGCATCAAGGAATGTTCCTGGGACGACCCAGCATTTCTGCCTTCATGCAGGTATGCTAAGGTCCAGATCTTCCATCTCTGTCAGGATCAAGGTGACAGTAGTACCCTGTACCACTTCATGACATGAAGGAATTGGCTGCTATTTTTATTTTGGAATCCACTGGATTCCTGGAGCTAAAGACTGCATTTCCTCTTGAATGTCCTTTTTAGTCTGTGTTTTGAGGTTTTTTTCTCTCTCTGTTAATGAGCTTATATAAAGTCTTTAAACACTGTCTAGTCTGGACAGTTATCAGAATGATCAGTGCCTGTCCCACTGGAGTACAAGCTGTGTCTTCACAGCAAGAAAATGTTCTCAGATGGCCACTGCCTGTGTGGGTGTCCATGCTTCTCCACGAGGCTTTTCCAGCCAAAATTCCGCAGCAGATTTTTCTCCTCCTTAGTCAGATAGTGTGTTGTAGAGCTGGAACTTCTTTAATCCTTGGAAGTCAAAAGTTGCTTTAGGGAGGAAAAGGTCCAAAGTTGCTGTAGGAACAAAAATCTGTAACTTTGATGGTGAAGCTGTACTAGCAAATGCTTAAAGAGCTCGGATAACAGAGTCTCCTTCTCCCCAGCTTTGTTATTTCCATCTTATCAGTGACTGGCCTTTTATACTACAGCTTCTGGGCAATCTTATTTTCTCTGTCTTGTCTTTGCCAGGATTACCAGGGTCTTCTAAGAAGATTCAGGTTATTTCTGAGCTCACAGTGATTTGTCAGATCTTTCTGTTTTTTAAAGTCTCGATTTGTAGCTCAGTGCAATGCAAATGAGAACTTTTAAAACACAAGCTTAGAAGCAGAATAAAACCAACCCTATTATTTGGATATAAAAGCCTGAATTCAAATCTAAATTTGGGTATCTATATTAACAGTTTGTGTTGTCAGGTTTGTTAGTAGTCCATTACTTCTCACTGTCTTTAGTGAAAGCTGCTGTTCAGCATTTTAGGAACAGAAGTTACTTGCTTCTTTGCTGTTCTTAGGACTTTGGTTCCCAGATCTGGGAAGACATTAGTCTAATATTATTTGTCCTGAATTGGAAACAAATAGAAGTGTTTTAATTAAAGTATTTAAGCTTAGAAAGATTGCAGTGGAGATTGAGCCATTCCTTTATTTCCATTTTTTTTAGTGGCAAGGAACTAGTTGATCTTTGTGTTTGTTTTCAGTCTCTCTAAATATGCAGTCAATTTATAGACGCTGGCTCCCTAAAGAAGGTAAATGTTTAGGTTCAAATTGATTAAAAGCTGAATTATCTTGTTATCAATGCATAACCTGACGTGTTTTCTAAGAGTAGAGTATGGCTTCTTTCTTTGTCTAGAAGTTGAAAAATTAGCTTTGCACTTGAAAGGCTGGAAGGAAGTAAATAAGATTTGTTTTTCTGAATTCTATTTTCCAGAACAGTAGCCTGTGTTGTCATTAACTTTCATTTTCTTTTAACCACTTCCAGACACACCAAGAGCACCAGTCCTGGTTGTGGTGGGATCCAGATAGTAGGCATGAGTGCTACCCTCCCTAACCTGGGGCTCCTGGCCTCATGGTTAGATGCAGAGCTGTACTGTACAAATTTCCGTCCTGTGCCCCTCAAGGAGTGGGTGAAAATTGGAAGAAACATATACGACTCCTCCATGAATTTAGTGCGAGAATTCCAGCCCAAGCTGCAACTGAAGGTAACAAAACTCTGAGCAGTGGCTTTCAGATAATGTCTTTCGTAGTGCTAAAGTTAAAAAGACAGCTCCTGGTATGTTTTTGATTTATTTTTAAACAGATGACATTCACAGCTTCATTGTTTACTTCATAGATTCATGCTCAAACTGAAAATAAAATTGGTATTTTTGTCTTCTCCTGGCTTAAACAAAAAAAAACCAAAATACACACTCAGGGAGGTCTTGAAGATTGTTGAATCTGACTTGAAGACAAAGTTGACTTTGCAGTTATGTTGTTGCTGAGTACTTGACAGGTATAAAGAATTTGATTTGCTCCTTACCCACCACTCTATCTTGTGTCTGGAAATCTACTTTCCTTTCGTAAGTGCAGGTAAGTATTTCCTGCTTAGGCCAAGGAATTTGCATTCATAATTGGGAGAAAATATTTGTATTAAAATTTGGTATTGAACCTGCTTATGTTAAACTGCTAAATGATCTAATTTTGACACTGATTAGAAGGCAGACGTCCATCCTAATTCTTCTGAATCTTTTTTCTGTAGTTAGTCCTTTTACATGCTTGAAAAGAATATCGAAAGTTAGGGGGAACATACTATAATGATTTCAAAGAACCAGATGGGTAGAAGTGGGAAATTTGAGCTCTCTACTTGTAGGTACTTTTCTGTGGAGTCTTTGAACAGTGAATTCTCTCTCCACTCCTTTCAACTGCTCTGTGTAATACTAGTGTAGTAGTTGGGCAATATGGGCCGAAGGGCAGCAATATTTTGGAATGTTTTGCTGTGCACAGATGTTCTCTTGTCAGTAGCATGGTGGCACAGCAAAGAAAAAGTATCCTGGAAGCAAAAGGAAATGTTTTTCACTAGAGCATTTGGAAGTTAGCTTTTATGTAGTCATATTGAGAAGGTGATGTTGCATTTGGATATTTTTGAGATAGTTGCTTTGGATAGTTTCTAAATTAAGCAAGAGAAAGAACTAAACTAGGCTTATGACTCAACGGTTTAAAGGAGTTGGCTTAGTTTATAAGACTGGGGGATCTTGGGCTTGAAATCTATCACTGGACTGTCAGACTTCTGTGCCTCAGACTGGACCAATAAAAGGGAACTTGATGACTTCACCAGTTCAGCTAAATTTGACTGAATCCTTGCAGAGAAGTTCCTGCCTGCTCCCCTGTTTTCATTGTCATTTTAGTACTTTTTATTTCTTGCTGTTTGCCTTCATTTTTTTCTTCCTCCTTTGGCCTGCTTGCTACAAGTGAATCTGGCATAGCCAAGCATAAGAGATCAGTTGCAGGGACTCTCTTAGGATCTTAAAACCAAAAAAACAAGCTGTAAACAGCAGGTTTTTGCATGAACATCTCTCTATGTAAGTATCCCTAAAAGCCTTCCACTGTGATCTGAACACTTGCAGCCTTTGGTCAGCTGTGCTTGCTGAGTGCATCTTACAGGGGATTCTTAGACTGCTACATGTCGTGTTTTTAGTTCTGACATCCAAGTAAACAAGTGTCCCCTAGTTAAAGTAGAGGGGTTTTCCTTCGGGGCTCTTCCTAGTTCTTCCCCACTGATGTTAGCCATGATGTGGAGGTTGCAGTGATTTATTTGTGCACTGTGGCCTTCATTCAGAAAAAGATTTCTGAAAACAAGATGTAAAATTTTGCAGGTATTCATGGGTAGGTCTAGAACTGCCATCAACAACGTGGTCATACTAGTGCTGGGGCTTCATAAAGCAAGACAGAAACTAAGATAACAGCACTCTGTGTTCTTTGTTTGCCTCTCTTTCTGACTGGAAGCAGAAGATTCCTACTGGGATACAGAAGAAGGACAGCATTTACAAACCTCATTCAATCTGAGTGTGCACTGAAAATATTTTATCTCAATTCAGGGAGATGAAGATCATATTGTGAGCCTGTGTTATGAGACTGTTTGTGGTGGCCATTCAGTCCTGCTCTTCTGTCCTTCCAAGAATTGGTGTGAGAAGCTGGCAGACATCATTGCCAGGGAGTTCTACAGTTTGCAACAAACTGAGAGTAAGAGAAAAGTACTAAATAGAAGACCTTTAATGAAAATTAATTTTAGTAGGAGCTATAAAAATACTTTCTCTCTCAAGGTTCTGCAACAAACTCAGCCCTTGCCCCAGTTGTTGTGGACAGAGAAGGGATTGATAAGGTCCTGGATCAGTTAAAGCGTTCCATTTCAGGCCTGGATTCTGTGCTCCAGCGTACTTTGCCATGGGGAGTGGCATTTCATCATGCAGGTATTCCTGAATATCTTGGTCATGAAGTCAGTAATGGTTAAGTCATATGGGTTCTTTTTACTGCAGGTATCAGCAATTTACCAGTTGCTTTTTTAAGCATGTTGTAGCTTATGATTAAATAAGCTTTGAGAATCCCACAGTTACAGGCAAATTTGAAACTCTTTTTTTGTGGACAAAGACTTTAATTCACAAATTGTTTTGCTAAATCTACTCTCTGTTGTATTGGATAACAGCAACTTCTGGAATACAATTTACCTGGTCTTTTCTTTGTGATATGCCTGAAAATGTAACTGATTTGCAGCTCCATCATTTTCAGCTTGTTCCTAAAGCTGCCAGAGTGTTTCAGAGCAATTTTCCTCAGCTTAATATTGAAATAAATGAATAAATAGAGGCAGTATTAAAAAAAAAATAAAAGGAGCATGTGTTGTGAACACTTCTGCTTAGATTTTTTATTTCTTACTTAGGTAGGTAATAGAGTATGTCACCTGTTGATTCACCAAGAGAAAAGACTGACTGGAAGAGACAACAGTAGCTATGGCATTGCTTATGTAGGAGGAATAATTCCAAATGCTTATAGAATCCGTATTTCTTAAAAAATTGGTCTGAAGCCCTGAAGCTAATGTAGAAAGTTACATACTAGACCTGTAGTGGGAATAATGAAGAAGGAGTCCAGGGTCAGCGTGGCAGTTGAGTAAGTCCTAGTTCCCTACTGTTTTCTCATTTTTATTTCTTTATGTAATTACTTGCAGTGCCTGTAAATATGCAGTAAGTAGTTCATCTTGCTACAGTGTGTCCAAGCACCTTAGAAAAGCTGGGATATTACTGTCAGTTGAATAATAAAAACTTAATAGTGAAATTTCGCTTCACTTACCGGTCAGAAGTTAACTGAGGTAGTGTGTTGCAAGTTTGGTTCCTAACGCTGAACAGTGAACATTAAGTTTGTCCTTCCCTTGCTGGACAGCAATATTTTTGTCTCTTAAACTCAGTCTCCCCCTGCAAGGGTCACTAAAAGCCACGTCCCCGCAGGTCTGACTTTCGACGAGCGGGCCATCATTGAGGCAGCCTTCCGGCGGGGCCTGATCCGAGTGCTGGCAGCGACCTCCACGCTCTCGTCGGGAGTGAACCTCGCCGCGCGCCGCGTCATCATCCGGACGCCCACCTTTGGCGGCCAGCTGCTGGACATCCTCACCTACAAGCAGATGGCTGGGAGGGCTGGCAGGAAAGGGGTAGACACAGAGGGTAGGCAGAGCCTTTATTGACATTCTGTAGGAGCGATGTTAACCTGATTAAATCCAGGGCAGTACTTTGCAATTAGTGACTAATCATGATGAATTCCTTCGGTGTTCCGTATGATTAGGTTAATCAAGATGAATTTGTTTGGTATTAATTTGTTTGGTATTAATGGAGTAAAAGTTGCAATTCCCAGGGGATGGTTTTCACTGCCTGAAACTGCCTTTGGTATTTATAAGTCAGTTACTTCAGGAACAGGCTATTTTCTCTTTGAATTCTTGTTAGCTTCTAAGGCTGTGTTGTTCATTTGCCTTAATTCTGTGATCCGTGGTCAGTTGACTAAAGTGTTTAGAGTTTCAGTGAGAAAATTTGCAGTAAACTCTCATCAGACAGGCCTAAAATGTAAGAAATGCATTTAAAGTCTACAACCCTAATTTGACAAACTTCTGTTGTCTGAAGTTATGATTTAGATTTTATTAAACTTCTGCTAAACTTAACCATCAATTTTATGGATCTTGAAAGTAGTAATGAGACAGAGACAGGGAAATATGAACAGTAGTTCACAGATAATATGGCACCTTCTTGCATACAGTGGCACTGATTGATGTTCAGCAAAATAATCCTGCCTGTTATTTTAATTCGCATTGGAAATTAATCTTTGTGGAAGGTGCTTGCAAAAAGCTACCTTACACAAGTATGAACACAGTAGAAAATAAGAAGTTCAACAGATGCGGGAAGTGGGATTTGCCCTCCTGATTGTTTGATTGGTGCTTGCTGGAACCCTATGTAAGCAGGCTGTTCTTACATTTAGCTTTCTATTTTTGCCTGAGTAGCATAGCAACAGAGCATTTTGCGACCTATATCTCTGCAAGCTCTCCCTATGCGTTCAAGGAAAGGGCAGCTGCATGCTGGATTTTGAAATTTTCCAGACTTTCTTATTTGACTGTAGCTGGCAGGTGTAAAATTACATTATTCCTTGATGTTTCTTCTTTTTCTCCTTCAAGTTACAATAATTAGTACCCTTTTTGACAGTTCTGATGTGACTGTGTTGTGCACAGTAAGCAGTTGATTTTATGCTGATGAGCTTCATGAATGTACCATTTTTTTCCACTCCACGGAGTCTTTTGGATGAGAACATAAAGCTATGTTGCCAGCTGCTACTCTGTCACAGAGTACAGGGAGACTGGAGGACAGCAACTTCAGCTGGAAAAAATGCCTTATGTGGATATGAAATTTAGCTGACAGACAGAAGATAAATGCTGTTGGGTTGAATTCCTCCTCCTCTCCCAACATTGTAGTTTTGGATTTTTTTACATTTTTATTTTTTAATTTATTTTTCTTGATTTGCTGGAAATTAAAAAAAAAATACAATTTTGGAGAGAGAAATTCGTTAATTTTTGCATTAATCAAAAATACCGTTTTCCCAAGGAGAAATAGGTAAAGATGAACAAAACCTAGAATTTAATAGGGCCTTTGTTGGTTTTAAAGGAGTTTTACGCCTAAAGATATCCAGAGTCTTCTGGTGTTTGTCTAGTCTGATGTGAACTTGGACCGCCCCTAGTATCTGAAATGTTCAGTAATGGATATTGGAACAGCTCAGTTCCTTTTGTTTTATTTATTGTTTACTAGATAGCAATTACTAGCTTTAAATTATCAGTGGCATCTTGGGAAAGAATATCCCCCAATTCTTGTAAAACTGTCAGATATTGAAGAGCTAAGTGGATACACATCTTCTGTTAGATTTGCTTTTAGATACATCACTCTGAAAGAGTCAAAGGGAAGTTTTCAGAGGAAATTTCAGGTCACATCAGAACTCAAATACAAAATTAATAGATGTTCTTTATAGCGAAAATAAAAATAAGCTTTTTCTTTCACAAAACAGTGCTTTACAGGCAGTTTATCTTACCTAACCTCCAGTTCTGTCAAAAATACATGGAGAACAGATGTCAAAAGTTTCACCTGGCAGGATGAAAAATAATCCGAGACGCATGGAGGTGCGCAGGGGCGAGGCCTTTTTCCTTAAAGATGCCCTAGGGAGCGCAGCAAACAGGGGTGTGGCAGGGATTGGGGGGCGTGGCACAGCAGTTCGAGCGGGAGGACAAGCAGGTAGGGTCGCAGTTTTCTTCCTGCTAGCAAGGTGTGCTGTGTGTCGTTTGCTGTGTCTCGGTTGGTTGGGTTTGGGGATTTCTGTTAGTAATGGTCTGTATGCGATCGAGAGCTGTAGTTACTACAGGTGTGTGTAACCGAATAGAACCCTCCAAAAAGGATGTGTCTGTACAGACCCTTTCCTGTGTGGAGTGTTTGAGTTTATCAGTGGTACCAGGGGGTGTTGCAAGAGAAGCCTGCCTGAGGTGTGAGCTGATGAATGGTCTCCTTTCGCTGGTGGCCGAGCTTAGGGAGGAAGTGGAAAGACTAAGGAGTAGCAGGGAAAGTGAAAGGGGAACAGATTGGTGGAGTTCTCCCCTCCCATCCTTGAGGGAGGTGTACCAATAGTCAGAGGACTCCTGTGCCTCCCACTGTCAGGGAGTAGGAAGACACCTGGTGGATGAAGGGGAGTGGAAGTACCTCCCTGTTTGGGGAGGCCATAATAAAAATTCCTCTCTACCCCCATCCCCTAGCCAGGTGCCACTCCAGAATAGGTATGAGACTCTAGATGTAGGGAGTCAGCTAGATGATTTAGAACAAAATTATCAGCCCAGTGAACCTCCCAGTTATGCTTCATCTGTCAGATGGATCACCACCTCTGACATCAAAAAGAAAAGAAGGGTAGTCATGGTGGGTGTTCCCCTGCTGAGGGGAACAGAGGGCCCCATATGTCGACAGGACCCATCCCACAGGGAGGGCTGCTGCCTCTCTGGGGCCTGGGTATGGGACATCACTGAGAGACTCCCTGGGTGATTTGGCCCATTGATTATTACCCACTGTTAATACTCCTGGCTGGTAGTGATGAGATTGAAAAGAACAGTGTCAGGGCAATTAAAAGGGACTTTAAGGCACTTTGTCAAGTGGTTGGTAGGGCAAGGGCACAGGTAGTCTTTCCTCAGTCCCTTTGGTGGCTGAGAAAAACAGTGAAAGGAATAGGAGAGCCCACATTGTCACCAAGTGGCTCAAGGGTTGGTGTCATTGACAGAATTTCAGGTTCTTTGATCATGAGGCAACTTTTACAGCACCTGGCCTGCTGGAACTGGATGGGTCCCATCTCTCTGTTAAGGGAAGGAGGACTTTAGCTTATGAATTGGCAGAACTTGTTGAGAGGGCTTTAAACTAGGTTTGAAGGGGGAAGGGGATGCAGCTGGGCTCTCTGGAAGCAGGCCCAAGGGTGGTAAGCCAGAGTCAGGGGTGCAATCAGCAGCCCAGCTGAGGTGCATGTACACCAATGCACGCAGCCTGGGTAACAAAGGAGAAGGGCTGGAGGCCGTGGTGCAGCAGCAGGGCTGTGATGTAGTCACCATCATGGAAACCTGGTGGGACGACTCACATAACTGGAGCACTGCAATGGATGGCTACAAGCTCCTCAGAAGAGACAGGAAAGGGAGAAGAGGTGGAGGGGTGACCCTTTATATTAGGAAGGGTTTTGATGCCATGGATATTGAAACTAATGACAATGAAGTTTAGTGCCTATGGGTAAGAATTAAGGGAAAGGCCAACAATGCTGACATCCTACTGTGAGTGTGCTATCGTCCACCTAACCGGGAAGAAGAGGTGGACAACTTATTCTATAAGCAGCTGGAGAATGTTTCAGGATCATCAGCCCTTGTTCTTGTAGGCGACTTTAACCTAAATTTATTTAACCTACCAGACATCTGCTGGGAACTTAGTGCAGCAGAAAAAAAGGCAGTCAAAGAAGTTTTTAGAGTAGTGGAGGAAAAATTTTTGTCACAGCTGGTGAGTGAACCCACCAAGGGGAGGGACTGTGTTAGACCTATTGTTTGTAAATAGAGATGGGCTGGTGGGAGATGTGATGGTTGGAGGCCACTTGGGGCACAGTGATCATGAGTTATAGAGTTCCCAGTTTTTGGTGAAATGAGGAGCAACATCAATAAGATTCTTACATTGGACTTCCAGAGGGCAGACTTTGGCCTATTTAGGAGACTTATTCAGAGAGTTCCTTGGGAAGCAGTTCAGGAGTTCAGGAAAGGTGGATGTGCTTCCAAACAAAGGTTTTGATGAGCAGATTGTTCCTGTGTGCCAAAAGACAAGGCTATGAGGCAAATGTCCAGCCTGGATGGGCAACGAGGTTTTGAAGGAGCTTAGGAATAACAAAAGGATCTATCATCTTTGGAAGGAGGGTCAGGTCTCTCAGGAAGTATTTAAGGGGGCTGCTAGGACACGTAGGAAAAAAATTAGGGAAGCCAAAGCTCACTTAGAACTTAAAGTGACAACTACTGTACAGGATAATAAAAAATGTTTCTACAAATATATTAATAGTAAAAGGAAGGGTAAAACCAACCTTTGTCCTCTGTTTGATGAGGAGAAGGCAGAGGTGCTTAATGCCTTCTTTGCCTCAGTCTTAACGGAAGACGGCTTGTCCTCATGACAGCTGTCCTTCTGGGTTGGTAGATGGTAGGGAGCAGAATGGTCCCCCACTGTTATCCAGGAGGAGGCAGTCAGAGAACTGCTGAGATGTTTGGATGTTCATAAATCTATGGGACTGGATGGGGTTCGTGCCAGGGTGATGAGGGAGATGGCAGATGAGCTTGCAAAGACGCTCTCCATCATTCCTGGCTTACTGGTGAGGTTCCAGATGACTGGAAACTGGCCAATGTGACACCCATTCACAAAAAGGGTGGGAAGGAGGATCCCAGTAATTATAGACCAGTCAGCCTGACCTCAGTATCTGGTAAGGTTATGGAACAGTTTGTACTGAGTGTCATCACACGGCACCTTCAGGATGCCCGGGGTATCAGGCCCAGCCAGCACGGGTTTAGGAGGGGTAGATCCTGTTTGACCAACCTGGTCTCCTTTTATGACCGAGTGACCCACCTGGTGGATGTAGGAGAGGCTGTGGATGTTGTGTACCTGGACTTCAGCAAGGCCTTTGACACTGTCTCCCACAGCATGCTCCTGGAAAAGCTGCAGCCCCTGGCTTGGACAGGAACACTCTCTGCTGGGTCAGGAACTGGCTGGATGGCCGTGCCCAGAGAGAGGTGGTGAGTGATGCTGCATCCAGCTGGGGCCAGTCACCAGTGGTGTCCCCCAGGGGTCTGTGCTGGGGACAGTCCTGTTCAATATTTTTATTGATGACATGGATGAGGGAATTGGGTCTTTCATTAGTAAATTTGCAGATCACACTAAGCTGTGAATGTGTGTCAATCTGTTGGAACAGAGAAGGGCTCTGCAGAGGGACCTGGAATGGTTGGATGGATGGGCAGAGTCCAATAAGATGAAGTTTAATAAGTCTTAAGTGCTGGGTCCTGCATTTTGGCCACAATAACCTCCTGCAGTGTTACAGGCTGGGGTCAGTGTGGCTGGAGAGTGCCCAGGCAGAAAGGGACCTGGGGGTGTTGGTCGACAGCTGGCTGAGCATGAGCCAGCTCTGTGCCCTGGTGGCCAAGAAGGCCAGTGATATCCTGGCCTGGATCAGGAATGGCGTGGCCAGCAGGAGCAGGGAGGTCATTCTGCCCCTGTACATGGCACTGGTGAGGCCACACCTTGAGTGCTGTATCCAGTTCTGGGTCCTCAGTTTGGGAAGGACGTGGAGACGCTTGAGCACGTCCAGAGGAGGCAACGAGGCTGGGGAGGGGCTGGGAACACAAGCCCTGTGAGGAATGACTGAGGGAGCTGGGGTGATCAGCCTGGAGAAAAGGAGACTCAGGGGTGACTTTATCACCCTCTACAACTCCCTGAAAAGTGGCTGTAGCCAGGTGAGGGTTGGTCTCTTTCTTCAGTCAGCACCTGACAGAACGAGAGGACACAGTCTCAAGCTGCACCAAGGGAAGTATAGGTTGGACGTTAGGAAAAAGTTTTTCACAGAAAGAATGATGGAATGCTTTGCCTGGGGTGGTACACATCCCTGGATGTGTAAAAAAAAAAGACTGGATTTGGCACTTGGTGCCATGGTTTAGTTGAGGTGTTAGGGCATGGGTTGGATTTGATGATCCTGGAGGTCTCTTCCAACCGAGTGATTCTGTTATCCTCTGAGCATCATTCCATCCTGTAGTTAATTTACATAATTATGTTTAAGCTGTATTTCGTTACTCACCTACACTGCATTTATTCATTCTGTTCATTAAATTTAAGTGCAGTTGTGTTTTCATTACCTCTGGATTTGCTAATTACTGTAGCATTTCCAGAGCTACAGTTTTATCCTAAATTAACATTCCTAGGACCATCATAAGATACCCACCACCAAAATTACCTTTTGTCTAGACTAAATGCATTTAAATCTTAACAAGTTATCATAAATCTATCATGATATTTACTGTACAGCAAACGTGTCCTCCCCATAATTCATTTATCCTGTGCCAGTTGGCAAAACTTGCAACTAGCTAAGGTCTTCTAGTGATCCAGTTTCTCTGTAGTAACTTTGTGGAAAAAATATCCTTTATGTGACCACTGCATTTTCCATGGCTAAGCTGTACTATGATCTCATTAAAGGAATTTACCCATTATTTTCATTTTTCTTTCATGTCTCTGGGATGTTTTTTGTCTCCCACAGAGTTTCAATGGTTAGGGATTAACTGGATAATGTCTGACAGAGAATTTTGAGATGTACTTTCAGTGGAAACCATGCAGGATACTTATGTGTATGTGTGTATATATGCATATACGAAAGTTCAGAGGAGGCATAGTTACTTAGATCAGTAATTTTGGATTTCTGAATTAGTTATTTGTGGAGTAAAATCTGGTTGACTTAATGCAAACTGTCAAAATACTGTGCAACTTTTATGTTTTCTTTTTAGAATTTTTTCAGTTTATTAATGTAATGAAAAAGTCAAATTAATGCCACTGTATATTATAGTTCCAGTCAACTCCAGAACAAGGAGCAAGAGTGGTTCAGCAGCAGAGCCGATGTATGGAGAGGCTGTGGAATCTCCTTAGATGACTTGGCAAGACCCAGACTAGCCTAATGTAACTTTGGAGCTTGCTCTGCCTTAGTTCTGATGTACTATGCATCTGTGCAGTTCTTACATAGCAATTCATATGCCCCGCTTAAGGTTGCACATTTTTTTCTCTTCTTTTGTTACTCAGCTTTTTTGAAAATACTTAAGAGCTTTCCTTTCCTAAAATATGTCCTTGGTGAACTGTGTGCGGCTATCATAGTGCTAAGATGCAGTACTAAGGTCATTGTTTTTGTATGTGTTTTGTTTTTCTTTTCTTCTCCAATAGGTGAGAGTATTTTAGTCTGCAAGCCCTCAGAGAGATCAAAAGGTGCTGCTCTGCTTCAGGGATCTCTCAAGCCTGTTTGTAGCTGTTTGCTTAGAAGAGAAGGGGGAGGTGTTGCTTCTAGCATGAAAAGAGCAATACTTGAGGTACGGGACAATCAGAGAGAACTGAGCTTGTACCCTTGCAGGATGGTTTCTTCTGTGACTCCATCAAATGTTTTCTCTGCACTTCTTTTTTCATGTGTTTCCTCATTGTTAGCCCCGTCATCTTATTTGGGTCTGCCAGCTTGCTTCAGTGTTCAGCATTTTGTCTAGGATGTTTCTCTGCTTGCTGCAGACTGGGATGTGACCACACTCAAAGAGGCTTTGCTATTGCCTTTAGATGTACTCAATCAGCAGGCAGAACTAAGTGTAATTAAACTTTAGGTATGACCTGACCTTCTTAGCTGGAGTATGTTTGTAAATTACTGATCCTAGAGGCTTTGTAGGCTGAATTGGGCCATATTGACATTTGTGGAACCTTGTAGGTTCTCTTATTTACCCCTCAGTTTATCTACCTCTTCTGCACAGGGATGATTGAAATTTTGTGAATTCATTTTTTGTGGGCAAACAGGGATGGTACCAAATTTGTTCCCCGCTCTGTAGGGTTCCTATAGGAGTAAAAAGGACCAAAAGGATTTTATTCCACACAGGTGAGCTTATGTCCTTTTCCAAAGCTTCTTTTGGTCTTGAACTTAGATTACAGGACTCTTTAAATAGAATTTATTTGCTATACTTTTACTGTCTTTTGAAAACTTTGGTGATGTGTAGAACTTGATTGTACTTCCATAGATTTTGAATTTTAGCAGACCAATGGAATTTCTAAATGTATTTTTGTACAAAAGAGGTATCTAAAAGAAGGGGTTCCTTTAAAGCAAAACCAAAATGTAAGGTGAACAAATTCACTATCAATCAGGAAAACAATGGTGGGGTATAGCATTCATATTTATTGAGAGAAACCTTCAGTATGCTGAATAGCCTTACAAGAGCTCCACCTTCATGGTTTGCTTTTTGTATTCACAAAGTTACGATTTGTGTCCTAAAGTGTTTTAATATTTCACAGTGGTGGTTAAGAAAAATGACTCAGGCTAGTCTCAAATCTGAATTGCTGCTATGTGTATGTCCACTTTCAAAATAAGATTTTGTAAATCATTGTTTTTCATAGCTTAGTCTTCTTACTTCTACCCAAGATGACTGACTTTTTGCCAAGAAAGTCTTTAAAAGTTGGCTGTTGCTTTGCCTCAAATTCTCCTCTCTGGGCAAATGGTTCTTTAAAACGGGGGCGATGGATCACTCTCTTTGATTCTATGATCTGATGTTCTGTCCTACTGCATCTCTGGCAGTATGAACATGTTGTTTTCTTCAACAGATCATAGTGGGGGGAGTAGCCAACACTCCAGAGGATGTGCAGACCTATGCCTCTTGCACTTTGCTTGCATCCAGCATGAAAGAAAGCAAGTGGGAAAATGGGAAAGGGCAAGACAAAGCACAGGCTGGACCTATTGAGGCTTGTGTGGCATGGCTGCTGGAAAATGAATTCATTCAGGTCGTGGACTCTGGCAGTGATGTGAAAGGTAAAGCTGCTGTTCCTTCCAGTGATTGCAGTTAGTTTTGATTTGCTAACTGAGTAGATGTTCAATGTAAGTTAGTAGTAAGGACTTCTCTGCATTTTTATTTTATTTTAAAGAATTGTGTATCAAGAATTTCCTAGCTTTCTCTAAGGTACCTTTACACCTGCTTTAACATATTTTGCATGCACATGTTCTTGGAAGGCATCACATCACCTGCACGTCACCTCTAAGACTGATGCATCCTAGTCTACCAATTCCCAAAATATCTTTAAACAAAGCAAACTTTAACCACAGGGTTGGTGCATATTTACTGCAGACTGATTTTTGTCTTTCTGAAGAAGAGAAAAAGGCTATTTTACACATAGGCAAGGATGAGCCTGTTATTATTTCCATTTTTCTGTCTTCAGAATGGAGACACACCATTTCTTATTGAAAAAGCAGCTGTGAAAAGTTATAAATCTCTCAAATGCAGCACAACCTGAAAATTATTATAAACTTGCACTTAAATGTTTCCCTATGTAATACACATTTTTTTTTTTTTTAACAGCAAAGGTTTATCACCCAACACAGCTTGGCTCAGCTACTCTTTCCTCTTCTCTTTCGCCAATTGAAGCCATGGAAATCTTTGCTGACCTGCAGCGAGCTATGAAAAGCTTTGTTCTGGAGAATGATCTGCATATTGTCTATTTGGTAGGTTTCTCATTCTGTGTCTTGTATTTTCTACTACCAGAACTAAGGGGAGACAGCACAATGCAAAGTACTTGGCGGCTAAAGTTTCTAAATTGAACGTTCTTCAGAATTAGTGTGTTACCAGAGTGTCTATTGTGTAAGCAGGTGCTGTGTGCATTTAATCCCATTGTTGTCACTCTTGACTTCCTAGATTTCAAAACTTAATAAGTTTTGAGCATAAGATAATGGTAATTTTTCTGAGGCACTTGAAGTTTATGAAACAAATTGATTTTTGTATGTGTGTTTGCGATCAGCAGGCTTAATTTCATATTACTTTTGGAGGCCCAGAAAAATGCTGGGCATTTAATATCTATTTTGCTTCCAAAAAGCCTCAGAGAGCCTCACCACTTTCTTTCTAAGGGTGGGCCTTTCTTTGTTTCAGGTGCTGTGAAATTCATCCCTGATTTAGTTTACTTGCCTGGTGATGCTGCCAGGGCTAAAGGAAGGAGTGTGATAAATCGTGTGAGGGAAAAGTGTCCCAGAGTGTGTCAAGATTTATGAGCACATACACTTGAAAAGCTAAGCACTGCTATTTAAGACCTTGGGAGAGGAAGCCATGAACTTGTGAAGATTAGTGAGGAAACCAGATGGAATTTCACTGAGCAACTTGGGATTCATGGCTGAATACAGAGGCCCATCATGCAATTATCAGCTGAGATCTGACAGTCAGCTTTAGCCTTCTTTAAGTGTAAGATATAGTCTCTTTACCAGGATGATAAATCAAAGCCAGAATTTGGGAATCTTGTCTTAAAATAAAGTTCACTTCAGGAGGAATATGCTTGCAATTACAAAACTTGTTGAGCTGGGAGGCAGGGGCAGGCAAGAGTCTGAGGGTACCTGTCTCTGCTTGCTGTGTACAATGACCCAGTTTTGGGCTAATACGGATAGATATTTTTTGGATCTACTGCTCTCCCATATGTACTCATATCTCTGTTTTAGAGGACAACATTATATTTTGTTCTATTTCTGCTAGGTAAAATGAACTCCTTTGAGTGGTGCAGCAGTGAATTTTTTCCCTGTTTATATCTCCAAAACAGAAAAAAAAGAAAATTTGTTCCTGTTGTGGGGTAGAGGCAGTGATGGCATTATGTTTTTTATGCTGTACTTTTTAATTGCAGCAGCTTGTCTAAGGTTATTTTAAATAATACACTATTGAACAAAATGTTCTTGAGATTCTCTTCTGTAAAGCTACTCTAAAACACTTTCTTGCAAGTCTGTTCATTTTTAAGGCCAAACGTTTATTTCATTTTGTTGCTTCTTTAGTTTTTTTTAAGGCATTGTTCTTCATGTCTTCCTTATGGGCTACAGGGAGTTTATCTGCTAAAATGCTTTTTAATTCTATTAAGCTTGAATCTTTTACTTGTACAAATGTGAGACTGAATTTGAAGCCTTTGTATTTTAGGGAAGTTGATTAAAACAAATAAGGCTTTGCTAGACTAGGAAAATAGTTTTCTTTAAAGAAAAAAAAAAACAAATCACAACAAAAGCCCAATAGACAACTAAAGATAACCCCCCATCTTAATAAATTTTGTTCTTCTCAGCAGATGAAGAGGCATGGATGATTTACAACCACATAGACATCTAGTATTCTGTGCCATTTAACATTTGTGCCAAACAACTCTTAGTTCTTTCAAAATAATTAATCTTGCTTTATATCAATAAAGATATGGAGACATTTTGTCTCCTCATGGAGAAAATGACTCTGTGCTGACTAAACATTAACAGAATTGTTTTTATGTCTAAAAACCATAAAAAACCCCAGCTCTGGAGGGCTTTTTGTTAGTGTTAATAAAAGCTGAAGTCTTTTTGTACTCCAAGTAAATGAAAGCTTCAGCAAGTTCTGTGAAAATCTGTGTCCTTCCTGCCTTATCAGATGCTGTGGCAGTGGTTAGTGTGCTTACTCATGGTTTTAAGAAGTTGATAGATACCTGTAAATTATGTTAAAAAAAGAATAGAATTTTGTTTTCTTAAAGGACATTGAAGATACAGCTTAAAAATCATTTAGTGACTTGGATTTAAAGAATAATCTGACAAAGTTTCTAAATTGTTTAATCGTTGGAGTACCCATATGAGTCAGATCTCATCAGTACAAGTATTAAAGAAACTGGCTTAGAAGAGCTTTTACTTTCTTTGTGGTACACACCTGTGAGTCAGTGCCTTTACGCAGTGCGTAGGATGCTCTAACCACATTCCCTAGGCTGTAGTTTTGTTTACCCAAAACTCTGTTTAGTTCTGTTTATTTCTCTGAAATAGTTTTTTGCATGTCTTATTTTCTTAAGGTCACCCCAGTGTATGAAGAGTGGACCGCGATTGATTGGTACCAGTTTTTCTGTTTATGGGAGAAGCTGCCTGCCTCAATGAAACGTGTGGCTGAGCTGGTGGGGATTGAAGAAGGCTTCCTAGCTCGCTCTGTAAAGGGCAAAATCACAGCTAAAACAGAGAAACAGCACAGGCAAATGGCCATCCACAAAAGGTAGCCACAGAATGTGGGTGTGAATGTGCACAGATCGGAGGCTATAACATTAGTAATGCACAGGTTCTGTGTCTGTTTTCAGGATCTGGCTCTTTTTCTGAGTGAGTTGATAGGTCAGAGAACCTGGACCTGGTCTGCTCTGGCCCAAGAACTCTGGTGGCACAAGATGTTTGTGCTGATGTTTCTGGAACCCATCCTCTCTGTTTCTTTTGTGGGCTATACTGTAGTACTGTTCCTCCAAATGTATCTTGGTACATTTGGCCATGTACAGTGATGTGCCCTGGATGACAATTTTATTTCTTCATGTACTTCATCAACAGGTTTTTCACCAGCCTTGCCCTTCTAGATTTGATCAGTGAGGTTCCTTTACAAGATATGACCAAGAAATATGGCTGTAGTCGTGGTCAGCTTCAATCCTTGCAGCAATCTGCTGCCACTTATGCAGGTGAGTTGTCTGAGCAGAATACCCCAAGAGTCTTAGCCTAGTCTGTTTTTTTTGTTTATTTTTTTTTTGTCCTTCCAGATTTGGGGCTAAGATAGCCACAGTGTGGTACTAACAGCAAATAGCCTTAAACAGCCTTGTAAAAACCACTTATGGATTTATAGCTTAGCCTGTGGTTGCCCCTGCTGTGGAACCACAGAGTGTGTGGTGGGAGGGGGGCCAGCTGAAGGGAATCAAGCAATGTGCAGCATGCTGAGGTCTGTGGAAATCAGCTGTGTCCTGTGCAGAAATGTAGTTTGTTAAATACTAAGTACAGAAATGAGTGCAACTCCATTCTAAAGCTTTGCTCTATCAGGAAAGAATACCTTTCAGGATTGAGTGAAGTTTGGAGCCTCTAAGATGGGACATTGCTTTCTTCTGAATGCAGAATTAATTGGTCAGAAGGTATAAGGTTACAGTTTTCAAAAGGGAGTGAGTGGCTTCTGGGTCATTTATCACCAGATCACAGGAGGTCAGACAGCTGCTACCTTTAACTTCCCTAAGAAGGCTGTGTGGGAGTAGAAGTAACAGCCCACCATGTGACTGAGATACTTTTTTCTGTTGCCTAAATCCTTCATTACTCCATAAGTGGGTTTTCAGTTTTTAAGACAGTTTTAGCTCAACTTGCGAAACCCTCTGTGTGGGTTGCAGCATGAGTCAAAGCCCCAAAATGAAAAGGTCACGCCAACTGATGCAGAGTAGTTTAATTTAGTTCTGGTAATATAAATAACTTTTTTTTTTTTTTTTTAACTTTTTAGTATAAATAACTTTGTAGCGGTTTCATAATTCTGTATTTCCAGTGTTAATAATTTTACGGGAGTAATCTGGGAAGTAAAATAAACTATTACTATGACATAGAGTTAAGTGATATAAAAGTTGTATGCTGTAATCACTGTAAAATTAGTGAGGGATGCCATGTCTTTCAGTGGTTTACATAGTCTAAACGCAATCTGTGAGTAAGAAACTGTCTTTTCTGTGCTCTTTTCCTTCTCCCGTGGTCTGGGAACTGCAGTTGTAACCTTTATCATAGGATTTGCTACCTCCTGTGACACTCTCAGAAATCCTGCAGGCCAAGGTCTGCTTTTATGGGTGTCAGCGCTGTGTTTGCTCAAAGATCTGTGGCTTCCCTTAGTGACTCTCATCAGTACTTTTTCCTTTGACCTTTTTTTTTTTTTAGTATGATTGTTTCATACTAAGCATACTGTCCAGGAGTTGCATGTGCTTCAAACTTTCAGTATTAGCATCTTTGAAAAAACAGTGTCATTCAGAATTTCTGCCTCACTGATTAGCTAGTTAATTGCAGATTGAGTTCTCTGAGACTAGCTTCTACTCATAGTTGTTATAAACATGAGTTAGTTTCTGTAAATAATGGGAAGGTGAGAAATGTAAAGTGAGTGCTGATTCAAACTGGGGGGTGGGAACTGAATCCAGCTTAGTAGAACTGGAGCTGGAGTTCAGACATTAAAGTTACTCTTGTGTTCCAGGAATGGTAACCGTTTTCTGTAATCGACTGGGCTGGCACAACATGGAGTTGTTGCTGTCACAGTTCCAGAGCCGCCTCACCTTCGGGGTGCACAGGGAGCTCTGTGACCTGGTGCGAGTGTCTCTGCTGAATGCACAGCGTGCCAGGACGCTCTACAGCGCTGGCTTCCTCACCGTGGCTGACCTTGCTAAAGCCAGTCCTGATGATGTGGCAGCTGCTCTGAAGAACTCAGTACCATTTAAAAGGTGAGAAATGAGTAAGTGCAGAAGTCAAGTAAAGGAGTTTGTCAGGTGAAGGGTTACGGGATGAAACCTGCAATAAAATATGGCAGCCCTTTGGAACTTCATGTCAAATGTTAGAAATAACTTGTAGGCCTCTCCAGCTGATCACAGTCATTCCATGATTATTCTGAAATTAATAGAAGCATCTTGTATTTACAGAATAAGTTTTTGAGACCTAAATTTTCTTATTATTCTTCTTTTCAATGCACTGCTTATTCCTGGGTAAATTGTCAGTTCTTTCTGGGGAGTTTTTGCTGCCTCTAAAAGGCAGCTCCACCATATGTTCAAAGTAGTCGATGATTTATTGCTGATTAGCTTTCACGATTCTCTTGTGATTTTTATGTTAGTGCAGTAACAAGCTTCCTTGATCAAGTACCTGTTGGACTGTGCCATGACACTTGTCTGGTTCTCACTCCTGAAGTTTCCTTTCTTTGGAAAACAGTGCATGGAGGATGATTCATTAAGACCTGCGTCTTGTAGGGAATTGGGACTTTTCTGGGGTACATTTAAACACAGAAATCTGGCAATGCTTTTGGGGTATGCAGCCAGTAATAGCTTTCATCAACATCCATTCATATTTAGAAATAGTTATTTCCAATTATTTCCCATCAAGTGCATTATATTTTAGGCAGAGTGCTTCTGTAAAGGAAGCTGTGAAGACAATTGGAGTGGGAGCAGAAGAGAATAGTGCCAGCTCCTTGTGTTGTTTGTTATGTTCTTCATGGCTGTTTACATCTGTCTGTTACCTTCCCCCCAGTGTTCGTAGGGCTGTGGATGAGGATGAAGAGTCAGCAGAGGAGCGCCGGGCTGTGCGCAGCATCTGGATGGCTGGAATGAAGGGCTTAGCTGAAAGAGAAGCAGCCTCCATCATTGTGGAGGAAGCCAGGAGACTCCTGCAGCAGGATTTGGCACTGATGGGGGTGCAGTGGAACCCAGAGTCTTCTCTCGAGACTGATACATCCTCTGTGATCAGCAGTGAGTCAGAACTGGAAGACAGACGGCGTAGATCAGATGGAGAGGAGTCTGCTGAGCCTTCAAGGGTGTTAAACAAAAAAGGGTGCAGAGTACAACGCTGTAATGGCCTTGGTTCTCAGATTGGAAACATATCAAATATTAGAAAGGGGTATAAAAGGCGACTGAGCAGTAGCACAGAAAGCTCTGTATTTGAGAGTGAAGTCCTGGGCAGGAAACAGGCTCGAGCAGAGGAAGGCAAGGGTGATCTTTTATACAGTGCTAAAAAACGGCCAAATGTGTGCAGAGAAAACGAGAACATAGAAGAAATTTCTCTGGTCAAAACCAAGATGGATTCCAGAACAGCAATCCGAGAGCACCTTACTGAACAAGGAGAAACACCAACATTGAGAACAGAGTCTTCAGCCTCTAGGTTGATTAAAAGCACAGATACACATTTAAATCAGGCTAGGAACAAAAATACCGCTTCAAAACTGCAGGGGTCACTTCTTGAAGATTCAAGTAAGCTTAGCATAGACTTACAAAAGCTGCCCATTTTCCACACCACCATCTCCACAGATAATTTTGTTTCAAACCAAAATAATAAGGAATTTATGGAAACAGAGTCTATAACTCATAAAGTCTCAAGTTCTGTACAGATGGGGGAAGTTAAGATAGGCAAGAAAGATAAAATGGAAGGATTATTTACAGAGCCTACCACCACTAATGAAGGCATACCTAAGGGGAGAGCAGGTTCTCAGGCACCTGTAATGCTGAAGGGTACTCAACACACCAGTGTGGAGACACACAGTATTGTAGGGAGTAGAGGAATACCTGGTAGTGCTAGGACACAGAGAAATGATGAAACTGATGGTGAGCAGAATCAAAGGAATAAAACTCAAACAGATGCGAGCTGTGCTGAGATGAGGATTGATAAGCATTTTTGTCCTGGTGAGGAGAAAACCTGCAATATTCAGATTCAGAATGCTGGCAAAAATGAGAGCGAAAAGCCCAGTGGAATATTGTTACAAGCTGGAACACTGCAGAATGGCAACAGTCATCCTAAAGATTTTCTGAAAGGGTCTTTAGTAAAATCCAGAGGTGTTTGCAATGCAGATGGTGTTCAGAATGATCCAACCTCTCATCTGTTGTCTGACTCTAGAGACTTCGAAGACAGCATCCAGTTGGATACTCAAACTGAGATGATAATAAAACAGGAGGGAGCAGCTGGAATCACAGGACAGCAGGGGATACATGGTTCAGAGCTGGCAGCAATACCACAGCAGGAAATACCAGAAAAACTAAGCAGTTTATGGACTGAGAATGATACTGATAAAAGGCTGGCTACAACAGTTAGGAAACTGAGCTTCCCAAGTCTTATCACAACAAATAACGTTACAAAAACTACAACTCAGCACTGTAGTAATAAAGTTTTGGAGTCTGGAGGCCTTAATTTACAGCCTGTAGTGAGGAAAATAGAACTTGCACCTTGCCTTAAAGAAAGCGATTTCTCAGTGACTGACTCACAGCTACACAGTTTTCTACAAGATTACCAGACCCAAAATTCAGTGAAAGGGGAGAGTGTGTCTAAAGACCTGAATGAAGCACCCTGCCATTTTGGTAGGGAACACATTGTTCAAGTAGAATGCCACCCTGTCCCTGAAACAAGCCTAAATATGAGCAATAGCTTGCTGTTTGATGATAGCTTCAGTAATGTCAGTGACCTTTCAGCTGTTCACATCATGGAAGTTGATGGAAAGGACCCTGTGGCTTTGCTTCCTCCAGATGGTGTTTTGCAGAATCCAAGGCCTGTTGAGAATAAATTTGATGTCAGTGACAATCAGAAAGAACATGAGAATCCTGCACACTGTAACAATGTGTCTCTAGCATCCTCGGATGTAATAGCAGAAGTTTTAGACCATGGAAACTCCCCATCTTTTCTGAAAGACTTTCCTTCTACATTTCAAGGTCAGTCAGGATTAAGAAACTCGGTCATTTGTAACAATGACCCCAGACCAAAGGATTTAGTAGGAGATCAAGGTGAAAAGCTCCAGAGAAGTCACCAGGCTTTAGAGAAGAGCCCCCATCCAGTGGTGTGGACTGACTGCTCTTTTGAACTAAGCCCAGGATTGCAGGATGTCTTGGACAAATGGCCTAGCCTCTCAGGCACTGAACCAGTTTCAGCAAGTTCCAGTTTGGAAGGAGAGTTAGTTGCTCCTATTGTTAGTCAAGAGCCAGATCCAGTTTTTGAATCTGACAGTTATGAGCCAGAGCCTTTGCCCACTTGCCAGGATTTAAAAAGCTCTTTCAGGGTTAAAGAAAGCAAAATGGAAAACTCGGATCTTCAGAAAACAGATGGCATAACACTTCAGCTCAAGGGAAGCAACAGAACATCCTGTCCTGCACTAGGTAGTAATAATGGGTTTATTCCTCCAACACCTCCCAAAGAGCTTTTCCCAAAAAGTTCTCTTTCTCTCCCTGTGAAATCTGCAAGTAAAGGACAAGTCAACTGCAAGAATGAAGGGCAGACGATTCAGCTACAGTGGAATAGTGAGGGCAATGCAGAGCAGCAGGTGAAAACATTCCAGGTCAGTCTTGGGTGTCTAGACCCACCTGAGACAGATGAGATAAAAGATGATCCCCCTATAGACCAAGGCTTTTCACTGCAGCTATCTCAGGATGTTTTTCCATTTGTTCCCTTAAGTGCTGAAAGTTTCACTATTATTGATGTAGCAAGTGACAAAGCACTTTTCCAGACTTTTGTTGCAGAATGGAAGGAGAAAAGCAGATTCTCCATCTCAGTGGCATGTGAAAGAACAAAGTGCCCTTTGTCTCCCAAATCGACAATTGGTGGAAAATTCAAAAAAGGTCAGTTTCCTATTCCAGTGCATTATTTTGTAAACAGCATGTGGTATCTTCAGCTTTAAAGCAGGCCTAGAGAAGGAAAGGATATGCAAAAAGGGAGGAAAATCACTGATATAACAGAATCATGGAATGTTTGGGGATGGGAGGGTCCTCTGGAAATTACCTAGTCCGACCTCCCTGCTAAAGCTGGTTCATGTAGAGCAGGGTGCACAGGATCACATGAAGGCAGCTTTTGAATGTCTCTAGGGAAGGAGATTCCACAACCTCTCTGGGCAGTCTGCACCAGTGTTCAGTCACCCTCAGAGTAAATAAGGTTTTCCTCCCGTTCAGATTAAACCACCCATAAAACATCCCTTCTAAATTCTGGCCTTCTCTAGCAACCTCTTCAAGAGCAGAGATAGTGTATTCCTTCCTTCCAGTCTAAAAATCATTTCATATTTGCCTGACAAAAATCTATTTTGATAGTTAAGAGATGTTGTTGTTGTTGTTATGGCAATAAGATGGCAAAGAATGTAACTGCTTAATCTTGTCATTTAAAAGGAAGAATATATTTAAAAAGCAGCAGCAAACTGCATTATACAAATACTTCTGTGGGGGAAAAAAACTGCAACAACCCAGAGACTGGTCTGAATTTCACACCTGCTTATATTGAACCAAGTGTTCATTTTGAAAATATTTGAAAATATGTAATCTTGGTTCAGAGGCAGTCACAGAAGAATAATCAGATCCTCTCACATATCAACAAGCTGCTAACACTTCATTACTATCACCAAAGACCTTTCAAGGAAATGCTTGACACAGCTCTCCATTCTCTACACTCAGCTCCATTGCTTTACTGAGACTCAGTAATATTAAATTTTAGGCTCAACTGTATGTATTTGCATTTTCAGGATCTCAACTCTTCTGTATTTATGGATGCCATTTTATAATAGTAACTTAAAATTATTTCTTTAGTGAGTTCTCCTCAGTGGATGCAAGTTAAAGTTGATGGATTTCCTGTCCAAGGATGTGAAGACATCTTGGTAGTGGGACTGGCGGTGTGTTGGGGTGGAAAAGATGCCTACTATATCTCTTTGCAGCAGATCCAAGACCAGACTGGTAAGTGAGCAGACAGGCTGTGCTGGATTACTTGACCCTGCATCTCAAAAAAGTTCCTTCAGTAGATAAGGTTCTTGGAGGTGCTGCAATTGTCCTGACCCCAGCTCAGTTGTGTGGTGGAGTAATTTACCAGTCTTAGGTCTTAGACACATTTGGACAGGTTGCCGTGGATACATCTATACAGTGAGGGAAGGTGATTGGCTCGGGCACTGAACTGTGAGCATGTATATGGCTAAAACATTTGCTCACTCCCATATTCTCTTTATCTAACTTGCTTTTCCCTTTCAATGTCTTCCAATTTTTGCTCTCCAGAACAAATCTAGCACACAAATGCTGAACTCATCTGTGCTAAGTGACCTTGTGGCTAGGGTTTGATTCCTGGTTATCCTTTGTTTGTTAGTACAGACACAGCATATTGCTTTTGGGAACCTTGTCCAATTTGATAGAGCATGAAATGGGGACATAGATGTATTGTTATTTGTTCATAGTTCAGCTGTAGCTTTTGTGCTTTAGGTGGTTGCATTCAAGATTTTTCTCTTGTCTTTTTTACCATGTAACCAGTTAAAAGATGACTTTTCCTTGTATTTCCTGCCTTAGACATCAGTCCGAGTCTGGCACCCCCACCTTTGGACCAAAGCCTGTCTGTGACAGAGAGATTGAACCATCTGCAGCTGTACCTGCAGAAGAAGCCCAAGGAGGAGCGCTCACTTATCATGTATGACTTCATTCAAAACTACAAAACTCTGCTGATGGCTTGCGGCATCTCCTTGGAAGGAAACTTTGAGGACCCAAAGGTTTGCAGGATCAAGAAACTTCACTTGGGTGAAACTGCTGGTTTAAACACAACAGTGGAGAGACAGGAGTACCTTCTGGTAGTTCTGTTACTTGGGTGTGAATCTGTCAGGAGGTTTAGTGAAATTTTCTTTCACTGGGCGATCTAGAACAGTATTTCGAGGACATTTGCTTTGCTATAGATGTTCATAGTGCCTGCAAGAGAAACAAACAAGAATTTCAGAGGTGAGCACATTATTATTTCATACCTTACTTGGCAGGGGAAATGAAGATAAATCTCTCTCCTGTCACAGTGGACAGGACTTACCTCCTTTTTTGTTGCAATGAGAAGCCTGGGACTGAAATGTCACAAGTGCTTCTGGTCAGGTTATTTCTTCTGAGAGCAGAAGATTTTGTAAGCAAAATATTTACCCACTATGCATACAAACCACTTTGCTACCCCTACTTTCTCAAAACAAAGCAAAGTTTAGGTGGAATTTCAAAAGGTTTGGGTACCAATTGTAACTCTCATGAAACACTAGCTTGAGGTAAAAGCACCTTGTTGCTCATGTTACAAAAAGCCCTGAACGCACAGAAAATCCTGTTGATTTTTAAAGCTTTCTTTGCACATGGGCTGACCAGCTTCATAGCTCTGCAGTAAAGTAGCCAAGGTGATTAACACAAGGACAAACAGATTTTTTCATACCAAGACATAGTTTTAGGATGAAATTGAAGAGCAGTAAAAGTATATTTCCCTTCACTGTTCCATGTAATAATCATAGTCATGTTGGTTCACTTCAGTGATAAAATGAATATATACATACACCCTCCCCAACCCCATATACATATGTGTAGGTTTTCACTTCTGCTTGCATGGCAGAGGCAATGTAGAAATCTGTGCTTCATCCTGGTTTGGCACAAGAAATTGAAATATACATATAAATGAATGTGCTTTGAAGACAGGGGTTTAAGCTCTACCAGGAGTAAAACATCCCATGCAGAATTCTTGGCATTAGCCCTGTTCTGCAAAAGATAGGAGAGCTTGGCTAATATTCTAGATCAATAGCAAGTTCTGATCTCTACAAAGTCATTGTTCAGATTAAACATGTTTTGGTCCTGATTTTTGTATTTATTCCCTTTGAGTTAAGTTTTAATAAGTGAAAAGACACTTCAAGATGTGTTTATTTGACAGAGGATAAAGTTTTAAAGACTACAGAAATAACTTTACTTTTAGAAAGAAATAACTTTTCATTCTCACTCAAGAATTAAGCTCTTCAGTGACTTAGGCCCTTCCGAAGGTTTTAACTGAAATGATATAACAAATTATTGCATTTTGCCTGCCAAATGAATAAAAATAATATCCAGTATAACCTTCAATTAACCCCTGTTTAAATATTTGCACTTTATAATGACTACAAGGTAAAAAAAACAAAGTCTCATGGAGGTCTCCCTTTTTAAGGTTGCATGTTGGCTGCTGGATTCTGGCTCCAAGGAACATACCCTTCACAGCATGGTGACCAACTTTCTCCCCAGTGAGCTGCCCCTCCTGGAAGGAGTGAGCACCGGCCAAGGGGTGCAGAGCCTGGGGCTGAGTGCCAGCAAAGACCAGTCAGGGCGGTACAGAGCAGCCATAGAGTCTGTGCTGATCTTCAATGTCATGAACCAACTCCACAAGGAATTACAGAGGGAAAATCTGACAGGTAGAGACCTCTTCTGATTGACGGCAAAGATAGAGGGTAAATACAGCTGTGCTCCCACAGGCTGAATGATCAGTGCAGAAGAGAGGCAGTTTGGAAGTTCTTATCTAGATATAGTCTGTCAAAATGTTCACTTCTTAAAAGAAAAGAGGGAAATTCCCTTGGAAGCATATATATTCTGAAAAAAAAATTAAAATATAATTCTTATATCCCAAATTTCTACCAGTTCCAGTGGTTAAGGCTGTAGCAGAGTCTATCCTAAGTCTCTAAATCAAGCAGATTTGTTCCTCTCAGGTGAGTACCCTGGCCATTCTGAGGGTCTTGTGGGTCTGTCTATGATTTCTCCTGAGCATTTTCAAAAGTTTTTGGATTTTCTTGTCAGAAGTCATTCCTGAAGGAGATTTCTTGCTCTTTGGCCTGCCCGTATAGCATGATTTGTCATGTATGCATTGTGTCCATGAAACTCTTGTGATTTGATAGTAAATGGTCCTGTAAGTTTGCACTAATAATTGCTGAGTGCTTGCACTGTTTTAAAACAAACCATCCAAAAAAACCCCAAAATATACCTATTGGTGGTTGTTATGATAGTTTCCCCTAAATTATATCCAGAGCTGAGGATTATGGTCTAATCCTGCTGAAGTATTTTATTGCAAGTTTACCACATCATTTATGATTGTTATAGTTGAACCTTAGAACATTTTAAAAAGATGTGGGTGGTGGAATTAAAGTGTATCCACTTACATTAAGCCTTACATTAAGCATGTCTGCAGTTTATAAAATGTTGATATACAGAGATGTATTTTTTTAGAAAAAATAATTGACAGAAGCTGCTTTCTTAAACACTTTCATGATAGGAAGTTCTGGAACACTTCTTATTATGAAATACTTCTTATTCCAGAAACGAAAGTATTTAAATGAAATCTATAGTGAACATTTCAGTATTTTCAAAACTGAGGATTCTCTTTTTTTTTTTTTTTTTTTTTTTTTTTTTTTTTTTTTTTTTTTTTTTTTGTAGTGAATATGTTTATTTGCAGTTGATCTGTTTTATAAAAGATTTTCTTGGGTTTGTACTTACTACAGATGTATTTTCTAAAGTGGAGATGCCCACCCATTATTGTTTGGCTCTGCTGGAGCTGAATGGCATTGGTTTCAGCGCAACAGCCTACGAAACCCAGAAACAAGTCATGCAGGCTAAACTGAGCCAGATTGAGACCAAGGCATATCAGCTGGCAGGGCACAGCTTCTCCTTGACCAGCCCTGATGACATTGCAGAGGTACGTGAGGGTTGGGGTGGGATGGGGAGAACTTCCCCAGAAGTTATCATCAAGAGGCTTTGGCTGAAATAAGAAAAAAAATCCTCCATGGGAAGACAGCCTGAAGAAAAAGACAAAATGCAAACCCAGTTCTGCTGAGAGTTCATTTATCCTTGCACTCATTTTGAGCTTGCTGCCTGCAAGAGGCTGTGTCTCTCCTGCTTGTTACTGATCATTCTGGTTTCCGCCAACTTTAGCAGAGATAAAAAGGTAGAAGTGGAAATATGTATGTTGGAAATAAAAACTAAGTGAAAATAAGCATGTGGTTTGTACCGGACCTTGGCCTCTCAGGCTGCAGAGATCTGAGATGATCTGCCAGTTAAATGGCTTTTGGAGTATTTTGGATGAGTCTTACAAGACTGGAGAAGCTTTTTTGCAACGCCAGTGTCCTGCACACGAGGTGTGATTTGGTGTTGTGTAGTCATGAGTCTAATAAGAGTTGTACTGAAAAAGTTGTGTTGTTACCCTTGCCCCTGTACAGGCATGAATAAGGAGGAAAAACTGCTTTAAAAGTTTTGAGTCAACTACCATCTGTTTTTAACAACCTTTTAAGAGCTAATATTTTTTAAAGTCTAAGAAACATGTTTCTATGTAAAATAGCTTTCATTCCTGAAGAATTTTACTTATACTTTTTAACGTACATTGTGTGGAATAATTGAAATAGATTAAAATTGCTGTGCATAGTTTTCTCCCCCATTTTTTTTTTTTTCTCCATGTACTATTTTATTGCTGAGGGGCTGTACTTTATATGGAAGTAGTCAAAATCTGCAAGCAGCTATCAGTAAAAAATTCCACAGAAATATTCCTTTGTTGCAAATGTAGAAGTCTTGCTCAGTAACAGTAGTCTAAGTTGGAACTCCTGAAATAATGTTTGACTTCAGTTTCACTCCCCTTCATGGAAAAGGGGAAGTAAAGTTTTTTTTGGAATACTGTTTTCTGAACTACAGAAACTTGTATCTTGTGGAAATTTATTACCAGTCATGTAAAGTATCTTGTATAAGTCAATGGAACTTTACCCTTCTAGTTCTGTGTCAGTAAAACTTCTGTACTACATAAATGGATGGGGGAAAAGCTTTCTGTTCCCTTCTGCCAGCTGTGAAGTCAAAGACAATAGCTGCTAAGTAGTGTAGAATGCTACATAGAAACATAAAGTGAAAAATTAAGAGCTGTATTCTGTCTGTCACCAAATGAGCATATATTTAAATTTCTGTTTTTTGGCAATTTGTTAGAAAAACTAATATTCTAGCTATTCTCTAAAAGGTATTTGTGACCACCTCTTTTTGTGCCATTTAAATTGTTCTGAAGCCTGCTCCCTGCTAACACTTCTTTTTTTTTTCGCCAATGTTCTTCCCACTTTCAGTCATCTGAACATTGCATTTTATTACAGTTGACTGTCAGTAATAACCTCACTTATTGGATGGAGTTAATTACCTTTTCTAAAAACATACCTCTGAACTTAAACTTAGAGTGTTCAGAAAATGAGATTTTAAATTGCATTTCGTAGTTAATTAAAATGAGGAGGAATGACTTTGATAGCTGGGATCTTTAATCAGCTTTCTAATTACCTGAGGCATTTGTACTATCCTTTAGCTGGAACAAGCTGTTTAAGTGTTCAGTTGCTTTTGTTTTCTCCTGGGAGTAGTGTGCAGAAACTGATTCGAAATGCTGGCCTCTTTCAGGTGTTGTTCCTGGAGCTGAAGTTGCCACAAAATGGTGATGTGAAAGTCCAAGGGAACAAGAAAACCCTGGGTTACACCAGAAGAGCAACTATTAAAGGAAACAGGGTCAGGCTAAGCAAGCAGTTCAGTACAACCAAGGTACAGTAAAGTCTGTTTCTAGCCTGAAAGTAAATTTTAGTTGCATTTTGCTCCTCCAGTTACCACTGGAAATTCAAACTGGGTTCCACCTTCTCTGTTAGCAGAGTTAGTAACTCCTACTCTCCAAAAGCCTCAGTGCAGTGAGGACATGCCTATAAATAGCAGGCTTCAATAAGAGTAAATCATGCAGAATCTGATTTCCCAAATATTGTGTAAGACCAAAATAGCACAATAATTTTGTAAAGCCAATAGCAGAAGAATTTTTCTACATCAGCTTGAAAGATACTCAAATACCATGTCAACTAAATACAATATTTTCTCTTCCTGCTACTATCAAATCTGTATTTTTTGCTTCAGAGAATTTGTCTTCAGAATGGCTAATGTGATGGTTTATCAAATTTGGCATATCAGAAGCTTGTATAATGTGAAGGCTATTGACATTCTTGCCAGTTGATAAATATTGTGGACCTACATTAATACCAACTGCTGCAGGCTAATGGGTGCTCTTGCCAGACAAGTGAAATTAGCAGATGTATATGTTCCTGTTTCAGGACTCATTAATCTGTGTTGTTTTCTTAGTTTCCCCTTGTTCAGTGTAGTGTGTACTTGGAAGACAAGTATTGATTTCTGGAACTCAAGTGGCAGTGAAGACATTGGGTGCAGTGGTGTGGTGGCAGAGCATTGAGCAAGAAGCAAAGGGAGGATTTCTTCCTTTTGTGATGTGGAGGGATGAGGCTGCAGCTGCCTGCAGCACACACACACAAAAATGTTATTTTGAGAAATGTTTTCATGCCACTGTCCTTTAAAATTCGTGTTAGTCCCTTCATATTTTTGATTAAACTGAAAGGATTTGATTGCTAGTGATCAGATTTGTCTTTCAAGGACCGTGGTCAAGGGCTTCACTTGGTGTTCCTAGTGTACAGATAGGAGAGAGCAGGGAGAAAAATATGCAAGAAGATGGAGGAAAAGCATTAATGCTGGACAAGAAGAGACAACGTAGGGGACCTATGGCAAGTGATGCTTTATTTCATCAATTCAGGTGGCTTATTGGTTGGTGCAGATCAAGAGTGATGATGAGGGTGCAGAAGTCCAAAGAGAAGTGATTGTCTTTTTGTGGGTAATAAAACTGCAGCTGTGTCAGGTGGTGCTTTGATTACCCAGGTGTAGGTGGTATAAGTGGAGAGGATATTGATGTAATTTTAAGGCAATGACACTGGAAGCTCACTGTGGGTGAAGGAGTCCCTTTTTCCTGCAGAACTGCAAAAACTTTATAAATGAAGTTTTTAAGGCCGTTGATTAGTTGTGCCCTTTTCTTCCCACAAGGATGTTTTGGAGAAATTAAAGACACTCCACCCATTGCCAGGGCTGATATTGGAATGGAGGAGGATCAACAATGCCATTACTAAAGTGGTGTTTCCACTACAGCGGGAGAAGCGACTGAATTCTGCACTGGGAATGGAAAGGATATATCCAATTTCACAGACTCACACAGCTACAGGTGAACAAATGTGTGCAAATGTCTCAGTTCTTACTGGCTTTTTGTCTATTTCTATGTGAGTGTAGCTTTTCTAAGAGGAAAAGATAGGAAATCAAGCCTGGGCTCTGCTTCAGCTGAACAAAGATATAGCATATTTTTTGACATATATCTGCCTTTAAAAAAGCAAATGAGTTTTAAATAGCTTTTTTTTTGTGCTGAGCAGTATTGTTCATTTGTTGCACATGTTACCACGTAAATCTCCGACTCCAGAACAGATTCTGGATTTGGGAGTTTCTCATTAGTGATACAGAAACAGGGAACCATGACAAGGCCATTAAACACAAATTACATATCCTTTTTACAATTTTTTTCTGTGGTTGTGTCCTCTCACTCTCCTGCCCATTGTATTTTGGAGCCGCAGTGTGTGCAGCTGTATTGAATTAGAAAGAGTCCTTTTGGGCCCTTTCTTACTTTTGCCCTGTCTTCCTTTCAGGTCGAGTAACCTTCACAGAGCCAAATATCCAGAATGTGCCAAGAGATTTTGAGATTGAAATGCCAACTGTGGTTGAAGAAAGCCCACCCTCCCAAGCCCATGGAAATGTTAATTCTCGTGCTGCTTTGGGGAGCAGGTAGGAGGATCTTGACAAAGCTTCTGTCTAATCTTAATGTGGTCAGGTTGCCAAGTTTCACTTTTTTGACTTCTCCTGTGTCTGCTGTCATGTCAGTGTGACTTGTTATTCAATGTTTCTCTTACAGGGGAATAAATACCTAAAAATCAGTGATACATGAAAAACATAATAATTCAAACAGCATGTGGTTTCATGTAGCTATTTGCTTTCTTTTTGATGTTCTTTATGAAACCTTTCAGTGAGATTAGTGTTACATTGCCAGCTGTTGGATGGAAAGCCTGAGTGTGAAAATAACTAAACTGAAGTTAGGATTGGGTTTGACTTGCTAAGAACTGCTCTGAAAGAGGATAGAATATTGTGGAAGAAACAGAAGAAAATTCATTTGTTTTATGCTGTGCAGCTCCCTTTGTAAGGGAATAGAGGTGAACGTATTTTTCATTTTTTTGTTAATAATTTCATCATGATAGTGACCTGCAGAAATTACCAGGTAGCAGAGGAAGAATTCTAAATTTGGTTTCTCTTAACCAAATACCCGTTTTCTATGATTCTACAATTCTCCTTTGACAGCATTACATGCCAATTCCTAAACAGTTGCGTGGAAGTCTAGTGAAACAGCAAGGTCAATCTTTTAGCATTTACCCTTTGAGACTTCTTGCTTGGTGGTGCTTTTCTGCCCTTTCAGTTTCTCTTTCCATTCAGGTTCTTGTCCCAGTTGTGTCACCTGAGTGACTTTTCTTAGCTTTTTTCCCCAGTGTAAGATGTGAGACATTTGAGAAGGTTTTTGGTTCTTCTGTCTGGCGCCTCCTACCACCATGTGTTTAACACCCTTGTGCCTTGGAAAAGTAATGAGAAGAGAGCTCAGGAGTAGAAGGATCTTGTCAATCTCTCCTCAGAAGAACCAGGCATAGCCATGGGGGCAGGAATGTCGTTCTGAGATGAAGCTGTGGCAGTGCTCAGACTTGCAGCAGCTTTTCAGGATGGCTGGGGGGAATGTGCCGGTTTCTTGAGAGTCTTCCCTGTAGAGAAGAGCCCATCAAAGGACTGGAGTGCCTGCCAGACTTTGGGAGGTCTGTTTCTCAGACTCACTTTTCCTACATTCCTTAGTTAAGCAGCCACTGTGTTAGGAAAATGGGCAATCCTAAAGGCACAGAAATGACTGCTGGCACAAAAGAAATTGCCATCCAGCCAAGTCTGATTGGCCTTCCAGACTTTGGTCCAAACTGTCTATTATCTTACTAACTACTATTGCTACTCTTTCCTCCTGTTGTAAGAAGCTTCTGAGCAAAGGAGTAGCTAAATTAGGTCATGGTATAAAGCCCTTATACATTTAACTAAACTGAGAACCTATGCTGAATAGTGTGATTTTCTGCAGTAGCCAGACATGCAATTGTCCCTCGCCTTTATTTCTTCTGAAAATTTATTTCTGTGATTTTTGTTCTTTCATCTCTTTGATCTCTACCATTCATGAAAAGCCAATATTTAAGAAGAAAAGGAAGCGCACAAGGGAGAGCATGATGTTTTTTCTGAGCTCCGCTGAAACTAGCCTTGATCTCAGAGACCTTTTCATTTTCATAAAGAATTTGCTCAGATCCCTGATCCAGACATCAAGGACTTATAAAGGCTTTTTACCTTCCAGTGAAGAGCCCACTGGACTGTCTGGTAGACTGGTGCTGATGGGAGAATGTGATGTGAATGGTGTCAGAGCTGTTCACTGTTCAGTGGATGTGCTCGTGGATACAATTCCATCTGCAGCTACAAATGTCTTGGTGGGACAGGAGACCTGAGCAAGCCCTGAGAGGATGCAGAGCATGTGGGTGACACTGTAAACTTTTGGCCTCTCGGAAAACAAAAACGAGCAGCTTTGGGGCAATTTTTCCTTCAGTCTTTACGGAGGAAATGTGCAGTGTGTTATGAATACCCCTTCTGCAACTTCTGTTCTGTTTTTACAGGCTTAACTTGTGAGTGTGTGTGTGTGCAGTAATGAGGGGAATGTTGAGGGAGGGGATTTTTCTGCCTCTGGGCTGGTGTATGCAGTCTGCAGAAGAGAATGATGTTGGAGACTTGTCACTCAAAATGGAGTGTTGAATTTTTAGGATTCCTGTGACTCTGTCGTCTTTCTGGAATAAGCTCATCACACACCTGGGGCCATTCATCTTACCTGTTTTAGAGTGGAATTATCCAGTTTCTGAGCTGGATCCTGAATGTACTTGGAAGATTTATCTCTAAATCTTTTCAGGATCAATAAATCCCTTTCAGGTGTATATGTGGTCTCTGTCTGGTTCCTCCATGGTCAAATTTGGTTATGGATTCTCCAGAAAAATGGAATAGAGGACAGTGTCTCACTTGGTTTCACTGATTCCTTGTGGTAAAAATTATTACATATCTCTTAGTATTTTAGCAATTGGTGAAGGCGGTAATTTTTTTTTCTCCACAGATGCAGAAAGCGTTCCAGTAATTTGCCTAATGGGCTAAAGGTTCAAGCTGCAAACAGATCCGAAGAAAGAGGAATACCATATTCTGTTAGCATGAGGCATGCTTTTGTTCCTTTCCCAGGTAATTCCCAGGTCCTGCTCTGGAATTATTAAGTATATGGTTAGCAAAATATCCTAGATATAATGAAGGTTTAAGAATTGATAACAGTATATATGTGTCTGAGCAGCCTACTGGGAATATTAGTGCAGCAGTTAACATGCCTTCAAAATTATTCACAGGACTGTAAAAGGGAAAGTTTCAGTTGGACAGAGTATTCAAATTATATAATTCATATGTTCACACTTTCCTCTTTAAGAATACCTGTTTTTTAAAGAGGTAGCTAAGGCAGCTCTTAATACACAAATTGCCCTCTACCTAGTGTTCTTTCTATCCAAATTTCAGTTCTCACATTGCCTGCTCTGTCTTAGACACGTGGACCGATACTTGTTTATTATGGGTTTGATGGATTCTAAATGTGACTAGATGTAAAGCAGGCAGGCAGGCCTGAGCATTGGGGAAACAGGCAAGAATTTGTCTTGATAGAAATTGCTGTGAAAAACTCTCAGAGAAGAAGGTAAAGGTTGGGTTCAGTCCTTCTTGCCGGAAGGTTGGATGGAATATTGGAGTAATTTATGAAATAATGCTTCCTGATAACTTCCTGACATCAGGTGGCTTGATCTTGGCTGCTGATTACTCTCAGCTGGAACTGAGGATCCTTGCTCATTTGTCTTGTGACTGTCGCCTCATTCAAGCCTTGAATGGTGGTACTGATGTCTTTAAGAGCATTGCAGCAGAATGGAAAATGATTGATCCCCAAGCTGTTGGAGACAGGACCAGGCAACAAGCTAAGCAGGTAACTTCAGGCAAAAAAATCAATAGCAGCTTTCTGGGCAGGAAGGTTCAGTGTTCAACACACTGTAGTATGTTTTTCTGTTTGAGTTCAGCCATGATTGTTCAGTAGTTGCTTTGTCCGTCCTCCCACTGTCAGTACATTGCAACTGGAGCTGTCGAGGTTTTGGAGGATGAGGGTGGAGAAAATCAGCATGAATGGCTTGGACTCAGAGGAGGTCTCTCCTCTTTAATACTTGTCCTTGTTTCCACACACTTGTCTTCCAGTGAATCAAATGTTATTTTGTCTCTGCTTTCTCTGCATGGCTGACCAAAATGGTTGTGATTCTTCACCCTTTCCTCTGGCAGATTTGCTATGGAATCATCTATGGAATAGGAGCAAAATCTTTAGGCGAGCAGATGGGCATTGATGAAAATGAAGCTGCCAATTACATTGAATCCTTCAAATCAAGATACACAGGTTTGGATAAGGCTGTTTGGAAGCTGGGGGTTGGTGGTGGTTGTTGTTTTTAATCTCTTCTCTCCATGTCTCTTCAAATCCTAAATTTGTCTCAATTTACTACTCATATCTCTTGAAAATTCTTTTTTTTTTTTGTTTTGAAAGTCCAGTGCATGAATGCAGCAGTTTGATACTCTGTAATGTTTTACTCTACTCTTTGGTTTTATTCATTTTTAATTCATTTTACTTATTACAATTTTATTTTGTTATTTTAATTAATTAATAAGCCCCGAGGAGTCATTTTAAAGCTCTTAAGTTTCTGAATGAGAAACATGCTTTTCCTTACTAAAACACACAGCTTTAAATGATATGCTGTAACATCTTTAGACCATGCTTCTTACCATTTTTAAATATAACCATTTCTTTCTTCTGCTTTTGTCTTCTGCTTTCATGGAGTTTTAAACTGTTTTACATATTACCCTTTAATTTTTATCCAGCTGCTCAGAGTAGCTCACCCGTGTTCTGTAAAAAGACATGGTTGTGTTTCTAAGAAGCATGTTAATTTTTGGGAAAACTATAGAGAGAATAGAGCTGCAATCAGAAAAAGAATGGAGGGCAAATGGGACAAGAGGCAGCTAGCTGTAATCATAGACTTGAAAATGAGCTGGAAAATTATGTTCTGAAGATTTAGGGTTTGTTTCTTTAGGAGACAGATGCAGAGAAATGGTTTTCTGTTAAGGTTCTGTTTAGTCTCTGTTAATTTCTGAATAGTCTTCCCTTCATGACTGTTAGGAACAACTTCCTGCTTCCACCCTCTCGCTACACGTGTGTGCATACAAACTGCAGTGTACCTTGTATTGTAACTTCACTTCTCATGGATTTTCATTTGCTATGTGTTGCCAGGCTAACTGCTAAATGACATACCTAATGAATTGACTTACGCTCTCAGTCTTGATTTTGAATAGCTCCTTTTTCATTTTATATTTTGTAAACATGGAAAGAAACTACCCAAAGTTAACTTTTCCTGCTTTAGTACAGTTGTTACCTGAACTTACAGGGCAAGTTCACTCTTCCCTGTCTCACCTTTCTTTGACCTAAGTTTGTTTTTAACACTCTTGGTGTGGATTTGCTCCTTCCATTGTAGAGTGCAGGTGGGTGATTTTCTTTCATCCTAGAATCTGAAGGGACACAGCCTGGAGTCAGGCAGCCTGAGGCATCAAGGGCTCTGGCTTCTGCTTTGAATTTACTCCCTCCCCACTACTCGTCTTTCCGGTGCTGGTCCAGGTTCTGACCTCTCCATTATCAATAATACACATATGACCCTCTGTGCCTGGGCACTGTGCAGGATGGACTTCCCACCTCCTTGTGCACAGCCAGATATCCTGACACTGTGCACTCTCTTCCACCTCAAAAGTCTTAATAGGTTTTGCAGCAAAGCTGAATGAGTGATCGTGTGCCTTTGTCCATTGATGGGGTCTGGGAAATTTAAAGGATTTCCTCTGTGCTGCGTGGCTGCCCCAGACTGCTTTCTGTGACCCCACTGAGAAGTCAGTACAGAACATCAGCTGTGCTACAGAAAACTTTCTCTCTCCTTTCACAGGGGTTCAGAAGTTCTTGAGGGAGACGGTGCGGAGCTGCAGGAGGGATGGGTTTGTGCAGACCATCCTGGGGAGACGGCGATACCTGCCAGCTATCAAAGATCCCAATCCCTACAGCAAAGCTCATGTATGTTGAGTCCTGGGCCTTTTTTAATTTTTTTTTTTTTTTTTTTAAATACCAGATTTCTTTGGGTAGCCATGTCTGCAGTTTTACCAGGTTTGTGAGCCATCTTGACGTCATGACCTTTCACTTCTTGCTTAGTTCATTGTTCCCTCAGTCATTCTCTGAATAACAGAGCTTTTGTCATGCCCTGTTTGACGTAAGTCTTCTGTGACTGGGTGTGCAGCTGTCATCACTGTGCTAACATCACTTCGGAACTCCCACGTTGGAGCTGGAGTGAGTAATTTATTGAAATCAATGGACAGGATTTTAAAAAGCCTCCACATGGGGGTACACTTTAACTCTTCAGGCTGAGTTGCTCCCACTCAGCAGTCTTTGTGTGCTCCATGCTGTCAGCACTTGAACAAGAAAGGGCATTTAAGACCTATGTTTTTGAATATTTGTTCCTTTTCTTGTTTTCCCTGAAAGGAAAATTGCTTTAACTTCTTAGATAAATATTTACTTAGTACCCACCTTTGCAGTAGCATAATTTTTTTTCCACGTCATTTTGGACACTTCTGCCATAGACTTTACTTTAGTAAGAGTAAATTGACTCCCTTTGGAGGTGTTTCTGTGAGGAGGATGCATTATACTTTTCAGCAGGAAGCTGGATCAGGTTGTGTGGAATTAAAGACTAGAGTAGAAGAGGGAGGAAGTGGGGGAGTTTGTACTCCAAGTAGTTGACAGGAAAACGAGGAGGCTTTCAAAAAACTTTCGAAAAATAATGGACAATTTGATCTGAAAAATACTTCAGCAGGAAGCTTTGTAGATGCATCTTCTGTTCAAATTTGGTTTAGTCTTTAAAATTGTATTAAAGACCAGTTAATGAATTATCTTCACTTTCATTTCAGCATCCTCGTAGTTCTTTGCACATGTTTGAGTTCTAAACAAAGAAAGAAGAACCTTTGAACACAGTTTTCTGGTCTGAGGAGGGGATTAGTAGAGAAGTTGCTTGTGCTGAAAAAAAAAATGTTGGTCTGTTGTGTTTTTGCACAGCTGTAATGCTCTGGCAGTCAGGATTTACCATGGCAGACCAGATTGTTAGTCCATGAAGTCCAGTTTCTTGCCTTCATTTGTCCATCCCTTATGGCTTTGAAGAGTAGGCAGAAGTGTCTTGTGGTGCTTGGATTAACTGAGATTTTTTTTTCCTCTCCCCTTGAAACTGTTACCATAGGTATATGCTTCTCCTTCTTGTGGATTGTGACTCTTGCAGGTTATTGCCCTTGATATTCATTAATTTTAAATTTGTGGGATTTTCCCAGGCGCCTGTAGAAATTTTGTGTCTGAAACAAGTCTATAATGCTTCTTTCTCTCAGGCAGATAGAACAAACTCTTTATTTGTATCTGTGTATACTTGGCCATGTATTTATTATTTTTAATTAAGCACATGTGACATATCAGATTTGTTTTTTTTGGGGGTGAGTTTTGAGAACAACTATCTCTGTTCAGGCAGAGCGCCAGGCTGTGAATACAACTGTTCAGGGATCTGCTGCAGATATTGTCAAAACAGCCACTGTGAATATTCAGAGACGCCTGGAAGCTTTTTCCTCCGTGATCAAATCCCTTGGACATCTGGAGAGCTCCTTCCTGAGAGATAAGACTGGTATGGTTGCCTCTTCTTTGCACACTGGAGCAAGATTTTCAGTGCTGCTAATGTTAATTAAAAAACCAAAACAAAACAAAATAAAAAGCCTGAAAAGAAGTTAGTGTCTTTGGGCCTAGAGGTGAGAAAAGTTTATTTCCTGACAGTGGTAAGTCTGTGTTTAAAGGGCAAAAAATGTCATCAGAAAGGAGGAGGAATGTCTGCTCAACAAACTAGAGCAAATGTGACCAATTACCTCAGAGCAGATGGTTCAAAGGTCGGCAGTGAGAGTTCATGTGTGATGTGGTCTGTGATGCCACCACAGAATTGTTCAGAAGTGGGAAGGAGGAACTGAGCAGACATTCTGGCTTCAAAGGCAGTGAAAAAATTGAATGAGATGACTTCCGGTTCGAAAAATACATTTTTTTGGTTAGAATTAAGTCTGGAGTTTGTTGGCTGGAATTTGATGTACAGAGACTTCACAGGAGTGTTATATGAAGCATTTATC